>JBAMNC010000076.1:600000-1200000 GCA_037902135.1 Cetoscarus ocellatus
GATATTTTGCATGAACATGAGTTGGGTGAGCCTTGAGAGTTTGGCATTGGTCTTATGTGTATCTTGAGCAAAATTAGAGAAAGACTGGTTTAGGATGATGATGTGGCAAAGCCAGTAAAAATAATATTCACAGAGAGAGGTTAACTAATAGCCACATATTTTTTGTTAGATACTCTTTTTTAAAAAGTTTAGACCAAAAAAGTTATTATCACTTATTTGCCCTATTTATATAATCAAATACATTAATATTGGTAACATACTGTGCACAGCTGTAAGGTAAAACATAACAGTTATATTATAACCCAGCTTTAATACATACTCTACTTTCCTCTGGACAACTAAAATCTTGAACTTCTTGGTGGTGTGATTGTTGCAGATTACTAATGCTGTTATTACTTTACTACTGCTTTTAGTATCTTCACGCTAAACATGGTTTGAAGCTCCTTGACGTGTAAGATCCTCAGAAGTCCGGAATGTCCGTCAACGCACCATTTAAAAAACGGTTGCGACTTTATCAGAGCTGTCGTGTCTGCGCCTCGTTTAGCTAACGGAGGATACACCTTTAATGTCGATCAACAACAAATGCTGCCAGTCTGTTCTGTCCGTATCGACCCGTAAAGTCGTTACCTTTCTGGGCTCCGGATTCTCCAGGAGCCGAGACTGAAGTCTGTCCACTGTTTCCAGCAGTTCCTCCGCCATGTTTACTGCTGGTACCCTGTCGCCCGGAAGCTACTTCATCCAGACTGCACGGAGAGAGGAGGGGGAGAGGGACAAGTTCCGCTCATTTAATGGCGGATAATGTGAGGCGAGGGCTGTTTGAAATCTTCCAGAGTACATGCACAATACAAAACAGTGTGATAACAACCGGAAAATAAGATTAAACTTTGTGTGTTCATTATTAATGAGGAAGACCTGAGGTTTGTACATTGGGAGAACGTCATGAACGACGGAATGACGTCACGGCACAGCTGACTGCGCACGCACAGTGCACCTGTCAGTTTGACGTCAGTGAAAACGCTGAATTAGCTTGTGGGATGATTTACTGAGTAACCTGATAGCTCAAACTTCATGAACAGAGAAGCTATATCCGTGTAAACGTTTTGATATTTGGTTTTGAGTGTACTCACCATCATATAGTTTACTTGAATGTGATGTCCAGGGTGTGAAATTAACTCTTACTCAACAGCCAAGATGGCAGGTACATCAAAATAAATCACTATTCAATGAATGACATTTTTCAAAAGGAGGGCCACTAAAAAATGAGGTTTAAAATATTATTAGAGGTTGATTTTTAAGCGAAAAAAACAGTCAGACATAAAATAAAATTTAAACCTCTTCCTTATCCTCTGATCAACAATATAAGCTGTTGGTGTATTACATAAAAGGTCAAAAAATAAGTTTTGACTCATAGTCTAGGTGGCAGGTAGATAAAAAAATATTCACAGGCCGATACAGAATACCATTAATGGGTGGGCCTGAGAATATCTGGAGGGCCTCAGTTTTTCCTCATTTTCTTTTATTTAACTGTTTCATATGATGAATTATGTTGGTCTTTAGACACACGTTTACTAACTATCTAATCAAAATTTAATATGTCAGTTTACCCACTCCCTGAAAAATCTATTGCAGTAGAATAACTTTTGAACCCATTTCAACTAATTCACATCTACCATAACACAGGGATACTTAAACCAGCTTGCTCCAAAAGCTTAAATACTTTTCTTTCATTATGAAAAATAACTGGAAAATCTATTTTTACTAAAGAGATGATGTTCTGACTATGAATCATTTTAAGTAGCTGCCCTGCATTTTTCATCTGTATTTTATTAAAAAACAATTATAATTAGATCACATGTTTTTTTTTATTTATTTTTTAAATTAACAGCAAAGCTAAGTGCTGTACTCTTGTGGATTTATCTTGGGTATGTAAAAAAAAACAACAACAGTAAAGTATAATAAAGGGACTATAAAAAGAAGAAGACTATGATTAATGTTCCACTGATGCGATAATTTCTTCAAATCAGGGAATGGAAAAGTTTTTTTTTTAAAGGGGGCATAGCCCTTTAAGATTTACCCATCAAATTTATAATTTGCCCAATTTAACACAGGGGTTTATTTTGAACCCTGATAGCAAGGATTTCTATTCTTACGACCTTCCTTACTTATTATATAATAAAACAGGAAACCCAGATGCTCAAACAAACACATTTTGCTTCTCATGCTTGCTAAACAAAGCAGTACAACTCAGGCACTCTCATCAATCAATTTTTCAGTTTTAATTTCTGTTTGGTGAATAGTTAATATAAATAAATTTAACTTAAAAAAGACTTAAGCTAAGTGCTGCAAACTCGCTGGTATCAGTGCAGTTTTCATGTCGTCAAGGCTCTTTATTGTAAATATTGATAATTGAAAACAAACAATTACTCACTATTGCTTGCATGGATCTTTTTGTTGCCATAGCATTGAAACAGGCACTGATATATTTAATTATCATTCAACTCATTACGACCTACTCAATAACTTTAGATTTGTCTTAATGCAAATATTCATTTGACTGAGGTTACATTTGAAAGCACGTTTACAGGGTTTTACTCTTAAATACAAATATAAATTATCCATATGATATTCTATGAATAAAAGCGACTTCTGAGGTTTTTGATAGAAAAACAAACAAACCTCCAAAAACAGGCACATGGATCTGAGACCCAATCTCAAACCTGAAACGCAGCGGCCATTGAAGGCAGAGGAGGGAGGTGATGGTGGGTTGGAGGGGGATGCTTTCTCCCACCTCATTAGGGATATTTTGGGAGGGGAGGGCAGTGAGGGGTGCCTGTATTTGGAAATGGAGGTGGATGTAAGACGTGGTAAGATGAGAATCTGGTGAGGACCAAGGGAGGCGTGGTTTTGTGGGGGTCCTATGTCACAGCATCAGGTTGGATTTTGTCTGATACCTTCTCTCTGTTCCTCTCACACACACACAGCACTCTGAGGGGACACAGAGGGACGCAGCAAAGAGGAACCTTGTTTGAGACAAAGACAAAAGAAAGAGCAGAAAGAAAAGACTAAAGAGAGAAGCACAGAAGGAAAAAGAAGGGAAGAAGAGAGGGTACAAGGAGGGAGAAAGAGGTACATTTCAACTTTTTATTTTGCTTTTCAGGCTGATGTGATGAGAAATGTTTGTAACTTAAATGAAAAACTTAAACTCTCAGCTGTAACTTTTATTTCACCAAAAGTTTCTTAGAATGAGTCGAAGACACTTCAAGCATCCAAGCCTGTGAACTGGGGATGCACTGCCACAGACAGGACCAACTGGTGATAAAAAAAAAATAGAGCACACCACCATACACGTGATTTATACTTATCAACTCAGTGGTGGATTGAGAACAGTAAATATCACATAATTAAAGTACAACATCACTGCTATACTTCATTTAAGACCAACATTGTTTCAAGTACAATGTGTTAGCATAACAGCACAATTATACTCTCATAAAGCAGTAATTACTGCAGTCAAACATTTACTGAATTAATAAAAAAAAGTGTTGGCATTAAATATTCTTTTATAAAACCAGAAGAACACAGTACAACAAACTGCCCTAGAATATTTATTTTTATCAACATTTATGCACATATGAATTGTATGTTGCCACTTTAAGTTTACTCACTTTATGTTCGGTTAGTAAACCACTGATTGATCAAGGTTAGTCCAAAACCAATTTTTATAAACAATCCAGTATTTATTTTATTAAATTACCTGTAATTTCTGATCAAAGTCTGCAAAGTAATCTGAGACTAGTGGGGATGTAATGAAGCTCACAACTAACTACTACAAAATGTAATGCTTTGCTACAGTCTGTTACACCACTAGATAATGAGATGTGACACAATACTATAACATACTGTTAAATACCACACTGTACAACATAGAGAGGTCCTTTGGTCAGAACAAGCATGCTGGCTCCAAGGACAAAAGGTTTAAAACCACTGCAATATGATAAAGTACAGTACAGTACAAACCATACAACATGTAAAACAAAATGATACTATGCGACTGTGGTTATTTAATGTTTTGTTTGTCAAAGGTGCATCTAAAATCTTAAGGCAACATGCAAACTGGGACCCCCTCCAAATGCCCAGTAAAGGTGACAACAGTTGTATCACTAATGAAATATTTACAGTCAAAATGATCAATAATCAATCAATCCATGATTCCAGCAATGCATAATTCAAGACAGTTTCACATTGACTCTTGGATAGTTTTTAAAGAGAATATTTCATTAGTAGTGCAAAATTTGTCACATTTTATTTGGCATTAATAGATACATATTAACACCCATACTTATAACTAACTGATAAGATACTGTGAAAGGTGTTATATTATAACACCTGATATTTTGTAGGAGAAGGAATGTGGTGTGCCTTGAGATTTTGGCTTGATTCTAGGCATGCCTTGGATAAAAATAGTTTGAGTACAACTGTTGTGGGGTATTGTTTGGTATCAATACCCTTCAGTACCTAATAAAACCATAAGACAACACATGCTGTGACACAATGCTATCTAATATGAGATGATACAATATATTATGATACAAAGGATACAATATGAAATGAAATGATGCTACATGGTACAACTCTACATAGAATTAATATTTTTTCTAGTTTTCTTTTTAAAACTGAGATTGAAGGAGATTGTCAAATAAGAATAACATAGAAAACTACAATTCCCATATAATTAAATGCTTCATGTATGTGAGTAACAAGTCTTTATTTCATGAATATGTCGGTGCTTCTGACGTCAGAGAGCAGTTAGCACCTCCTGTGGGTAAAAACATGTTGGAAATAATCTAACATCCGTTATCTAAACTGCTTATCACTACTGGGGTCATAGGGACTGGAGTCTATCCCAGCGGACATTGGGTGAGAGCTGGTCTACACCCTGAACCAGTCACCAGCCAAACACCTTTCACACACTCACCCACACCTAAAGGCGCTCACCAAACAAACATGTTTTTTGGTCTGTGGAAAGAAGCTGGAGTGCCTGGAGAGAACCCATGCATGCACGGGGAGAACATGCAAACTCAATACAGAAAGGCCCTGACCGATACAGGCTGTCGAACCAGCAACCCTTTTGCTGTGAGGCACAAGCACTACCTACCGTGCCACCCTTATTGCAAAGTATATTGTCCATTCTTTAATTGAACTCATAAGATTTCGTTAAATGCTTTAATATGTGTAATATGAACAGTTTAATAAAAAATAAATGCCATAGATTAAAAGGGAAGATAGTAGCCTTGACCATGTTATGGAAAATAAGCTTAGAGATAAAAGAGAAAACCCTCAGAATTTACAGTGAAATTTCATACTACATTTATGACATGAGGCAAATTGTAATTTGCAGTTTCCAATGAAGCATCTCAGAGTTTGTAGGAGCTCTAGCACCTTCTGTCTGTGTCTAAAACTCTTCAGTTATTACTGAATCTCAAACTGTAGACAACACTAATGGGCCACTTTTCTAAACAAAAACTTTCACTTGTTCTTTTGATGCTTGACCCTTGTTATTTGTCATCTCATTTAGTGACAGGAAGTAACATGTAAAAGTTATATCACTGTATTTACCAGTCATTATATACTCTAATAATCATATTTCACTGCTGAATGGAAAAAATGTGAAGCAGTTGTCAGTGTGGATATCACAACAGTACAGGGGGTGTCAGCCCTTCTCAACCAGGCCCATAGCACTAACACACTCTTATCCACACTCATGCTCGTACACACACATTCATGCATGTTGAGTTGGTCAGCGTCTATAAATACACTCCTGAGATAGACGGAGGAATTCAGCTACAGCTGCAGAGATAGTTTGTGTAGAGGTATCCAGGGTGGTGTCTTTTATTTGAGTGTGTGTGAAATAACAGGAACACGTGACCTTAGAGGACCAACATTCAGCTCTTAATTCCTCTTTGGCAAACTCTGAAATGTTTTGAAAAGTGTTTGTGGTGGTGTTGCTTTTAGACAATCATTCTGAAGGTCATTATGGGTCATATTCAGAGCACAAACCCAAGAAAATTTACTGAACAATTCTCCACAACTCTATAGGGTTTTGGCCTCTTTTAGCTGATTGTTTGAACGTGTCTCTCCAAGATGGTTTTTACAACCTGAACATATCAAAATACAAGATAAAAAAAAATAAAGATATGCAGCAGTGTGCAAAACTATACCACCAAACAAAGTATTTCGCAGCATCTTCAGATCAGTCGATTAACGCTTCTTTGCAGTAAAGTCACAACAAGGCTCTGTTATTATTAAACTTTGAGACATTCTTATTAATTCTGAGAGGACTTGATATTTGTGACAATTTACAGTGTAATATGTCTTTGGGGGAGTGATACAGTGTGGGTTTTACGAAAGCAGACACACACACAACAGCGCTTCTTTTTAGCAAGCCCATGTTCCCCAAAAATCTGAGCTAAAAAATCGAATGAATGGGCAACCTTCACAGACCTGATGTGTACTCTACAGCAGTGGTCTAAAATGGCTATCTGGCTGTGCTTTTAGGCAGGTGGTCTTCTGGACGTTGTACAAACATTAAATCAAAAACAACAAATGAATGTGTTTTGATTTACTCCATCAGTACACTCATTTTCAGATACAGCTAACTAACTGATTGTCATGAAGGTAGCACAGATAAGTCAAACACAAATGCACAACACTAAAACCAGGGTCAAATAGGCAAAAGGTTTAATGAATAAACAGGCAGGAGTTGGTACACAAAAAGGGAATCAGCTTAGGGAGAAAATACCAGGAAACGTGAGGCAAAAAAGGCAAGGTCAGGAAAACAGGCAAGGTAATACATGGCTAGACAAACTATGAAGAGTGCTGGGATGAAGACCGTGAGGTACGATGAACTGGCAACGAGACAGTGAGGTTACATACAAGAGGTAATGAGGGGTGATGGGAAACAGGTAGTGTGAAACAATCAGGAGGCAGGCACAACAAGACAGAGGCAGGTCAGACAGGAAACAGATCTGAAACAGAGACAAGGGTTAATTTCAAAATAAAACAGGAAAGACAAGACATGAGACATGAATGTGCAAAAAGAAAACTTGACCGACATGACATTGAGCCAAGTACTGAAGATCCCTGTAAAACCTTTAAGGGAACTCTCGAATTGTCTCTCGAATTTATTTGTTCATCTAATATCAAAAATTGTGACCTGTTCAGGTTCAGATGTATCTTAATTAAGGAAATTCAGTTCCAGTTTTGGACAGTAAGGGACATGATTGACAGCAAGTCCGCGCAGAGAGGTTAGATGGCCTGAAGTCCCCCCAACACAACCTCTACATCTGTGAGTAGGTTGATCTAAAGTTCAGTTGAGATGGTGTTTACAGTATGGCTGTGTCCACGGATTGGGTTCAACAACGTTCCAAAGTGTCCTTCAATAATCAACCCCCTGATGTTGCGTAGCTTTGTTTGATTCTTTCTTCACACAAAAGCGCCACAATGGGGCTCCGTTACAGTTACACCTCGAGACGTTCATGTTAATTATGCTAGACTGTAATACCTGTGTCAGTTTGCACTGCAATGCAGTTTGGATGCACGTGACGCTGTGCACTCACTCCACTCCTGTCTCCCACTGAGTCCTTGTCCCCCCCTCTCTCCAAATCCTCTGGAGACGGAACAAAGAGGGGATCAATTTATTCCCTTTATTCTGTCTCTGAGACGTTCACAGTGGATGGGAAGCATCACAGGGGCGTAACTATTGTGACTTAAACTATTGTAACATGTAAAGAGACTTTACCACCGGTACTACCTGTGCCTCACAGCAGGAAGGTTGCTGATTTGACTCTCTTGTCATACTTTTGCATGTTCTCCCTGTGCATGCTCGGGTACTCCAGTTTCCTCCCATAGACCAAAAAATCATGCTCAATAGATCTAGTGGTGACTCTAAAATCCAACCCCCTGGAACCCCCCACAAAAAGAGAAAGTGGTGTAGATAACAGATGTTTGGGACATAAGGACATTTGGTCTTCAGTGATACATTAGTGATGGCGTCCTAGTAGCAAAGGTAAGCCAAGAAATCCTAGCTTCATCTAAAAAGTTCTTTCAGCAGTGGAAATATACCAACATGAGAAGAGCAGACAGAGCTGTAACCAGAGCAGATTAAAGATGTGAATAAAGTCTGTTAGTAATCGGAGGCTGAAGCTGATATTTTCCCACAGTACAAAAGTTCAAGTCAAATCAATCGACTTGAAGTTAAATAAATATAAGATTAGGACTGCATGTTTTAGAGTCATACGTATGATGTAAGGAATGATGCATTTCAGTGACTGTGTCTCCGTGGACTGTAGTATCTGGGTTATAATCAGGGCTTTAAGTATCTTGTTTTTTTCTTGTGTATATGTAAACACCACATCCTGGTTTCAGAAACAATAGGAAATTGCAGTTTCCTGGTTTCTAGATAGCAGGTTTTGCACCCTTTATAAAACCCAAACCCGAATACTGTGTCATATATACACAATAGCTCTCTACGAAGGTGTCAATGAAAAGACGCCTGGTGTACTAGCAGATAGGAAACAATTATTTAATGGTGATGCTTTTTTAGTGACGTGTCTATGTGATCAGCCCCATAGTCCTTTAGTTATTTAAAAAAGTCCTTAGTTAATTCAAAATTAATAACATATTTCTCATTCAGCTTCCTGTTTGCTATTTTCTGGGTCAGCAGATAGATTCACAACCTTTGCTCACATCTGCAAGCTTAAGGAGAATATTAAAAGAAAACTGCAAAGCATTATTCAGTCATATATGGATTTAGTCACGTGTACACTTAATATTGCTACAGAGCTTACTTTATGTAGTTTTATATAATCCTGTAAATGTAATAGCTGTATACTTATGAAGTTCCCAATTAAAATAACTAATACATAATAGTTTGTTGGTTCCTCAGTGTTTTTCTTAAGTTTTCTTAAAAGGAAGTTCTGATTTAAGAAAAAGTTTTTCACCCTTTTTGGATCATTTTAAACTTTTTCTTCAACCGGAACTTTTCCACCTTTTTGTTGATGTTTCTAAACGTTTGTGTACCAAAAGCCCAATTTATGAACTGAAACTGTAGGTCAGTGGTTCAGTCAAAACATATTCATTCATAATTTTTGAAATGTATAAATAAAAAAATAGATTGATGTCAGAATAACCTGAAACTTTGCTCTTCAAACATTGAATCTTGGATTTTATATTTGGTTTCAGACAGGGTTCACACTATTGCATGAGCTTGTTTCCATAAAACATCAGCAGACATCATCAGTCAAAGACGCTCTTCTGTGTTATGTCTTAATTGGTGCTTTTTACCATTTAACTCGGATATGGGGGTTGGGAATTACACCACATCCCACTTAGATGTTTTACGGTTATGAGCTGGTAAAGTCTGGTTACCTGAAGATCATCAAACTTCCCAGAAGGAAATTACGACTAACGGGGACATATCTTTCTACTTCCCAACTCAGACAATCCGACCTTCTGAGATCAAATAGATCACATTATATGATGAGAGACAAACAATGCAGTTCTCTTAGGAAACTACTGTGTATATTTGAGGAAGTTTAATGATAGTGTACATTATTTCTTTATTTGTGTTTGTTTACAGTTGATAAAGGTGGATGTAAAACAGCCTTGAATCACACAGTATCTAATCAGTTTTCCTTTGGTTGCCTGTTTTGTTGTGAAATGAGACGCTGATTTCAGTGACTATATTTTAAGCGCTGCTGCTGCTGATGGTGGTGGTGTGTTTGTTGGTGTGTGTTGTGGTCTGGGTCTTAGGGTCGGGGTGGTGGATTATTGGTGGTGAGGTCGGCCTCTCTGTCCGGCTGATGACAGAGCAGCTGCTCTCTGCTGTGACCTCAGTCCCAGATATTTCTGTGGGCTGAATATTTTCACGCCACAGGATCACTCAACAAGGGATATTTATTACTTGTGAAGGACTTTGTTTCACATTTATTTCTATATTATGTATATAGAGGTGCATAGTACATTTACTCAGGAATGAAGTTTCATAATTTAATTTGGTTGGTATTTGTTCAGATACATTCAAAGTGCCTACATTCACTGTTTTAAGTTTATCCAGTCATTATTAATTAAACTAATTACATTCATTTACATATGTTATGAATAACATTTTTTTCCTAGATTAAAACAGGAGACTTGGATTGTTTTTCTTTTCCTTCTTCCTCTTTTGCTTTAAATCTTAAAGTAAAAACGTGTCTTGTTTGGTAATGTTTTTGTCTGTAACTCATAATCAAGAGCCAAAAGGAGTGATTTTTCCTGCATCTGCATATTTTGGTTTAAATAACTGCTTTATAGGTAAGAGACAAAGTCAGCAGTTTGTTCATAAAACACGAGCGTTGTTGCTGTTTTTTGTGGTGCAGCATCAGGATATAAAGCTGAATGACAGCATTTTCCATATTGACATACTATCCCAACCTAACTTTAGATCAAGCTAACCGGACACTCTGATAGACTGTTTCATTTACCCTTGGGATTTACTTTACATCCATCTGGGCAACATCCCCCAGCGAGTTTTAGGAGAACGCAGAACCTTTAAAAAGACTGGAAGGAGATTAAATTCATGTTTTGTCTATCACATTCATTACAGGCCGGCCAGAGGCTTGTAGTCACCTCTCTTTTTCAACATATCTATCTATATATCTAACCACATTTGTGGTTACCGCCTTTTTTACTTAAATTGTCGTGGTCATTTTCTGAACAGGAATACATTTTTCATTTTGAAGCTTTGCAAGATGACAGACATGGAATATTGCAAATCATCTGCTTAGCAAGGTGAGGACCAATCAAGAGGTTTTACTCATTTAAAACTAACAAATGGAGACCAAAACTGTTTAATGAGCCACACGGTCAATATACTGATTTCCTGTTAGAGTGAACATATTAATATAAGACACAAAGGGGATTCTTAGTATCGGAGCTACTATAGTTGCAGATCTAATTGCTGATGTGTGCACGGATCAACAAATGCATGCAGAGTCTGCAAATGTGTGTACAAATATCCACAAACACGTACACAAATCCTCAAATGTGTACAAAAATCCACAGATGAGTGCACAGTTCAGCAAATGTG
Organism: Cetoscarus ocellatus; assembly: GCA_037902135.1. NCBI lineage: Eukaryota > Metazoa > Chordata > Actinopteri > Labriformes > Labridae > Cetoscarus > Cetoscarus ocellatus. The sequence continues at coordinate 611,126 of JBAMNC010000076.1, forward strand.
TCGACCGTTTTTTTTTTCTTTGGCTTTAAGTTGTAAAAATACAAACAAGTCATCAAGTGCAAATGTCTCATCGTGTGTGTCCATGCAGGTTTTGTTGCCCTCAGCTCAGGCACACAGGCTTGCCTTTGCCCCACAAGCTCAGCATACATCACATTTTATTATCTATCATCTATAATGCTGTTTTTTCTATTTGGTTTCCAAAGTCGACTTCCAAACTTCTTAGGAAACCAAATTCACATAAAGGAATGGCGACTTACGGCGAGAGGCGTCAGCTCCATCATGCTCCCCTCTGCCCGTCATTCAGAAAAGTGCAGCCACTGCTCAACAGCGTCCCTCTTATTCACAAAGTGCTACTGACTGGTGCTTCAAATGATTCACAAAAATTGTCAGAGAAAAATGCAGTATTGAAAAGCTGTTCCCCCTCAATATACTCATGGCCCCTTTTCATGAAACTTTGGACCTTCTGGAGAGGCCCAACTACAAGTTAGTTGCAGGCATCATTTCCTCTGCTGGCAAAAAAGGCACTTACTATGTCACAGAGTCAAATGATTCAAAGTTGGAGATATTATTTCAGTCCACAGAAAAAGTCATGTTACTGCTGATACTTAATGTGTCAGTAGGATAAAAAATTGGCGATTTTGCTTGCTGTGAAGTGTTTTCTATTTGCACACCTCATCAAGAGTAATTAAATGGTTTAAACTTGTCTTATACTTCAATAAGACCTGAGATTTTACAGTTACAGTCCCAATTTCTTTATTTCTTTTGAATTGGTAATACCAAAACAAAGGAGGGCCTGGGATGTACTTATCCCCTGGTAGAGGTTTGTACAGTTTGCTTTTAAAAAGGCTGAAATTTGTGCAAAAAAGATAACAGGGTCTAAAAGATTTGGCGTATGAAGACTGTATCAAAACAGGACCAAAGTAATCACAGTCTGTTTTGTGTGACTTTAATATCAGTCTAACAGGTCTGGATCATGGCTCTGCCCCTAATGTTTCCAGTTGGTCCCGTCACTGACTTTCTCACCTCCACACGTGTTTTCAAGGCTCTGTGCTTCAGTGAGGGTCACGTTTACACAAACTCTTGGCTCTTGTCTCATAGAACAAGCCTCCAGACTAAAATATTTTGACTGTTTTCAACCAGGATCATTAACACCCTTCTCCATCTCAGTTCAGTTGTGTTATAATGAGGTCAGAAATGAGGTCCTTGCTGCTGCCGCATGTTGCTGTTTCAACTGTCTAAAGGGTGATTGCAACATCCTGAAGTGTCTGTATGATCTGTAACTGTGAGCCCCTCCTCTTCATATGACACCAGCGACAGCTGCTGCTCCGTCCTGTACCGTCCCGTCTCCTCTGTCCATGTGAGGAGGCCGCTGCTGCTATTTAAAACAGGGCCAAGTTCAGACGCTGAGGGAGGTACGAGGGGAACCACGGGGTGAATCATGGATCACATTTGTGGTTATGATGGATCAGAGTAGTAATGTTGGTGTTAAGACTTGTTCTCTATGCTGATAGAAGTTAGAATTGAGCCAGTTTGAGAGATTCAGCCTGGTGTTAGCACTGTGACCAGCACTGACTGTATATTAATATGGACAACGTGTTTCTGTCTCCCTCTCTTGCACGAAAGTGAAGTACCCCCATAAGTAGCACTGACATACAGTAGTGGTCATGTAGTTTTGAGCTGAAACGTACGTATTCTTTCCAGCTGGCTAGGGTACATCTATAACTAACGAACGGTTTTAATCACTTTGACTCCCAGCCTGGCCCTTTACTTTGAGAAATAAAGATGTGATGCAGGGGTAAATTTCTGGATTGTAAGCAGAGTTTAATAAAGTAAAAGTGTTTCAGTGACCAGAACAGCTTTAAAGGCCACATAGATAGCCCTCTCCTAAAGACCAAAGTGATTTACATTTCCTGTTGATGTGAATTGAGCAACAATTTTAATATGTCAAGTTTCACATACTGCTGGCCAAGCACACAGCTGATACAGAGAGCCCCTACCCCATACCAATTGCAGCCTACATATACACATATGTATGGATAATTTTAACACTGAAATGTATAAATTTATTTGAAATTTATTTTGAATTACTCAACCTGTGTAGTATATTTTTCAAGTGTTTGTATTACCTCAAATACTAAACACCTTTCAAAGCCAGAAGAGAGATCTTATATTGTATTGTGGGAGGGGAACTTATCTTTCCACCATGGCAGGCCTGTCCTGTTAATTGTTGCCTTGGATGTTGAGTCAAAGACAACTGCATGATGACCCAGGTCTGTTTTGCCTGTTTATCTTGACTGTCGTCTAATTGGGAGAGGGGACTGAGAAAGAAATAGTTCCGTAATTTTCTGCCAGTCTCAGCATAATATTTTTACTGGGAGATTATTTGATTTGAGAGCCCTCTGGTGGCAGAGTTTGCATATTGTACATTTATACATTTTAACAATAATAATCATAGAAATAATAAAAATAATAAAACAAACTCAGTCATTGTAAAATTCCTACAGTTTTTGGAAATGCTTTGGCGGAGGTTTGTGCTCTCAGAGCACTTCTAGCTTTCAGCCTTTATTTAACCAAGTTTATCTCAAGGTCATTTTTTTTTTTTTTTTTACAATCAGGTGTCAGAATGAGCTTCCTCACAAAGTTTCATGAAAATCCATCCTATAGTTGTTGAGGAATTTAAATCTTTACCACCTGTGGACCATCTGGCCTTCAGAGTTATTTCCTCTCCTTGTGGTTAAATAAATAGACACTGATATAAAAATGCAGCAGAGTCAGGTCGGATATTAATGAACCTCAGGGAGAAAAGGATCAGGTGTAACTGGCACAAAGTGAAGGCCAAAAATAGGCTGCGGTGTTACTTTTAATGGCTCAGTGACGCAGCACTGAGGTGATATCTACTCTTGGCTCAGGTGAATAAAACAAAATGTGAGCCAGGAACAAAGACTGAAGCTCCCTGATGATCTTGGCTCTTTGTAAAAGGTGCTTTAGCCCTTTGCATTATCACACAGTCGACACTTGTTGCTGCAGTTGCTGCTGTTTGGCTCGAGTTACAAAGCCTCGCTGTCAGAGGTGAAGTGTTTGTTTGTTGTTCTGAACTGAACTTCTGAAGATAAGATAACTTCAATTTACTTTACTTAACTTTAGAAACTTTTATAAGTCCAATATCTGACCCTCGGCCACATCAGAGGAAAATCAGAAATGTAGCCTGCAGTTAACATAAATCGCCAACATCAGTGTTAGCTCAATGTAAGCTCAATTAACAGCTAGCTATGAAACACATGGGCCCACAGCTGGACCTCCTCTCCTCTTTTCTTTCTCCTCTGAGGTGCAAAAGAGAGGATATGTCAAAGACAGATTCATGCTCTCCCCGTGGCTCCACCAGTTTCTCCTCCTTTTCAACAGGCCTAAAGTTGTATGCTCTGGCACACCCCTCCATGTTTGTAGCCTCGACAGCAGAGGCGATTAGTGGAAGAGTCGGTAATCTTTAAACCAGAAGGTTTGGGATTTGATCCCAGCCCCTACAGTCAAATGTCAATGTGCCCTTCACTTGAGTAAATTTCAATGTGGTATCAGGATGTGAAGCTGATCCCAGCTCAGAGTGTGAAACACAGTTTGACGAGATGAGGATGATGTTGTTTTGGATGAATCTTCTCAGAATTTGTTGCACTGTGATTGTGCAATAAGGAATCACCTTTCTCCTACAGCTAAATAATTCAGAAAAACAACAACAGATCTTTGATTTCATAATCAAATCATCACATCAAAATACAGATTTGTATTCTGTATTAACACTATGAGGGATGGATATCCAATTCTGGTACCAATGAGGTACCGGCACCAACACTTGACTTCCTTCCATCCATCAAACAATTCACCTTTCATATTTTAGCCCTGTAAAAAAGTCCTGTACATTTGTAATATGTGTTTGTAGTTCTTTTATAAGCCATACAGAGACTCAAGCCAAAAATAATAAATTCATTATACTTTAAAATTATGATACTATATCTGTAATTTTCTCTCTGTTTGTGTTCCAGGTGCTGTGTGCTGTGTTTAAGTGAAACCATCAAGAAAATCCCAAACCAGTACGTCCAGTAGACCATCACTGTGGTCCGTACAAAGCTACAACCTCCAGCTGAAAGCAGAGACCTTCTGCTTTTTGTCTTGCAAAGAAGAAATTAATACTTACTGAAGAGTCACTAAACCAAATCTAAATCATCAAAACCTACCAAGTGAGGTAATCTGAACCTTGAACCCACCAAAAAGATGGCACCAAAGAAGAAGGCCTCCCGTCAGAAGAAGACTGCGGCGGAGACCGCCTCTGATCCTGCCATGGAGACCGCCTCAGTCCAGCTGAAGGTAGAGAGCCGCGGAGACGGGGTGGTGGTGGTGGAGACCGGGGTGAAGAAGATCGAGCAGATGGCAGCTCTGGACATCGCTAAGCTGAACAGCCTCAACCTGCCGCTGCCTCCGCCCGTCATCAAACCCGGAGAGAGAGGCCTCGGTCTGGGCAGCGAGCTGACAAGACCTCTGCACGGGAACGCCGTCCTGGAGGAGCTCAGCAAGATGAGACAAGAGAAGTAGGTCAAAACAGTCATGGCTAGATTTCTGTCTTCAATCTTTCAGATTCAGAAATATTCAGGAATTATACTCCACAATTACAGCTGCACAGAGAATCAATTACAGCACAGAACTATTTTAAACTTTGTTATTATGGGAAAAATACCCCATGGTGAAAATACAAATAACAAAAAATAATTAAAATTCAACTCATCCATCCATCACCTGTGGGAATGAAGCCTATCTCAGCTGAGGATGGCCGAGAGGCAGGGTGCACCCTGAACTGTTCGCCAGCCAATCACAGGGCCACATAGAGAGACAGACAACCATTCACACTCACACTCAAACTCACACCTAAGGGCATTTTGAAGTCAACCTATCAAGCGTGTTTTTATGTTTGTGAGAGAAAGCTGGATCACCCACGCAGGCCAGGAGAGTATATGCAAACTCCACTCAGAATGGCCCTGACCAATCAGGGGATCAAACCAGCAACCTCCCTGCTGTGAGACACTTGCACTACCTGCTGTGTGATTGTGCCGAATAAAGTAATACCTTAAAATTCAATAAAATAACAATATTTTAAATTTACCACACAATTTGAATAAAAAAATCAAGCTAGCTATGGTACAACTACAGCAGCTTGAATAAAAGACAATACGTTACAGAAATCCCTCAAAGAACTGTTGACATATCAGGCTCAAAAAGCAAGGCATGATCATGAGGCCCAGGGACATCTGACCCCATCCTCTCTCTCCAGTTTGTCCTCGAGTCAAAGTGGATATTTGTAAAAGAAAAGGAAAGAAAAATCCTGGAAATTATTCATGTTTATTCATGTTCACAAGCAAACAGTGAACATGAAGCTTCATGAACCTATGAATTCTAAAGCTGTCCTAAGAGACTGCATTTACAAGTAAATATGACCAGATAACTCCTGATTCTTGACCTTTGACCTATGATCTACAAAAGCAAATCAGTCCACCCATGAGTCAGAATGGACATCCATCCAAAGTTTAACACATATCCCTTCGACTCTTCTCGAGGTATTGCATTCCCAAGCAAAGAAAGGTCATTAGAATTCATGACCGGGACCTTTGACCTATAGCCCCAAAGATCTTACCAGTTCATCCTTAAATGGAAGTTTAAAGGAAATTCAGTGAAGACCTCCTGACTTTCTTTCACATTCGTAGGCATAGAAATCCCCAAAATATCATGAGTCCAGCCTTGGCTGTCTCCGGCGCAGAGACATAAACATTTTTAAAAGAGTAAAACAACGATAATAAAATATTACAATTAAATGTAAAGTAATGTTGTTTACAATATGGTATCTGTATGATAATGCACCAAGTGCTGAATCAAAGTTAAAACTGATCTAGTTTAACGACAATAACATCCAGAACAGTGCAGTTTCATAGCAGCTAAATTTAAATACAGTATGATACCATTTTAAAACATTGCAATTATTATACTCATTGGTAAAATTACAGTTATTATACATTAAAGTGTGATTTGATGCTTTATATAAATATTGATGAATAGTTTATAAACTCTTAATTTAAAAAGAAAAACATGTAGGGTAAACTACAATTTTAACAGAATATTAACAACAAACTTCAGACCAAGCTCACAGGCTGCTGTGAGAGTTATTAGTGTATTTCACAGCCCACTTATTATTTATTAACTTACACTGTAAACATCCTCTCTCCTCAGGTTCTTGACTGATCTGGAGTTGGCCTGTAAGACGAAAGCCTTCGACGTCCACAAGCTGGTCATCTCCTCTGTCAGTCAGTACTTCAGGGAGATTCTGGCCAAAGACCCCAGCATGAAGCGTCTGGAGCTCCCCTCACTCTCACCGCTCGGTAAGAAAATCTGACCACAATCCAGTCTTGGTTAACACTGTTTTCCTAAATTTATACTTTAAATTAAAATGTTACATCCGTCCTCCTGTACAGCAAAAATCAGAAAGCAGAAAATCACTTCACACGTGACAAAGTTTGTTTAAATGTCAGGAGGCTTCAGTGAAACTTTGAGTTAAGGTCTTCACCACTCAGATGATAAACTTTGTTAACTTTAAAACCTGACATTAACTAATGATTGATTAATTATAATAAATAATCAGCATCTTCATTGATAATTATTCATTGATCAGTCATTTAATGCTTTGGCCAAAATGAGCACACTTGAGTTCTGGACTGTTTGGATAAACTACCTATTTGAGAAAGTAATGTGGAAGTGTTTGCACAGTCTGATCGCCTTTTTTTCTGTATGACTACATTTATTCATTGAACATTTAATTCAGACATAAATATTTTATAGTTAATTAGATATTTTGAATAAAAACATTATTGACCGTCAAAAAAGAGTTTTCTAAACTCGCATATTCAGTCTGATTGTTTTGATTTAAGACTGGTAACTTAAGGATTTAATCACCATTTATTTTTTCTGAGTTTTAAATATACATTTTGAATTGTTTGCTTTTAATACTGCCTTAAATGAATAGAATAGCTCTTTATTGTCAATCAATCAATCAATCAAACTTTATTTGTATAGCACTTTTCATACAAAAAATTTGTAGTACAAAGTGCTTCACACAAGGAATAAAATGAAAGGACATAAAAAGTAGAAAACTGCATACAAAGAAAATAAAAGACCCCACCCACTCTCGCAATTCACATACAACACCTACTCTAAATTAATCAAATGCACAGTGACATAAAAGGAAATTCTAAACAGAACAGAATTAAAAGACTAAGGAAGACTGTCACTATATAAACACTTGTTAAGCAACAGAATTTGTACAGTGAAGCATAGTTTGGCATCCTCTGTGGCAGCAAGAGCACAAAAAAGTAAACATATTAAAAAAAATAGAGACAAGTTATAAATAGACTTTAGATATGTGCAGAATATAGCTTAAATAGAGAGTATTATTATTATTATTATAGTTTACCCTTTAATGTCTGAAAACACTTTTATAGCCAAAAAATACTAATTTTTTGGAGCTGAAATATTTAATTCATTTTCGACTGAAATCCTAAAAAAACAAAATTTCCATAAAATTTAACATATATAATTTTTGTATCTCATTTGATACATAAGGTGTTTTTGGCAACTGATAATCCACTCAGGACTGTTTTTTTTAATCATTTATCTGATTGTATTCAGATGTTTTTTTAGTAATTTGTTGATCATATTGATTAGATAGAGGTATCATAAAAGTATGAATCAAATATGTTACAAATGTGCTTCTTGTCTACAGGTCTAGCCAACGTCATCACCTTCGCCTACCTGGGCCGCGTCCACATGTCCCTCTACACCATCGGCTGCACCGCCTCAGCCGCAGCCACTCTGCAGATCCCTCAGCTGCTGAAGATGTGCATGGACTTCCTGCTGGCCGAGCTCAACGTGCAGACCTGCGTCTACATCTGGAACATCGCAGCCGCCTACGGCCTGCTGCCCGTGTGTGACGCCGCCCGCCGCTTCGTCCTGGAGAACTTTGTGCAGTTTGCTGAGACGCCGCTCTTCACCCAGCTGACCCTGGAGCAGATCTCTGCCTTTCTGCAGGACGACTCCCTGCTCCTGCCATCAGAAGTCACAGCCTTCCAGGTCAGAGGTCAAAGTTTGGATTTTTAGGTCTACAGTTGAGATCTGTAACTGAAAAAGTGGGTCAAACATGATCATACACTTACATTTTGTTTATTCAGTCTTTATCTCTGATAACAAAAAGCACAGCTGCTGTTTAATCTCATAGTTATGTATGTGCTTATTATTTAATTCAAGAGATTATTTCATTTATTTTCAGAAACAGATGAACACTGAGGAGATATTTTTGGTCTTCTGAAGGCCGTCTCCAGAATTAACTCGTCGACCCTCAAGAACTTCGTGCTATTTTCACTCAGACTAAAAACAGACTGTCAGACCAGCTGCTCAGAGCAGGCAGGGGCCTTTTCAGTCATATGGGAGCCTCAAGCAAGGACCAATATGAGGTCCTACTCACTGTCTGTACAGTATATAATGATCTGGCATGTCACTCAACAAACTCACTTTCAATTATTTATTCTAGAAAAATGTGAAAATTATAATCTATAAAAATGATGACTGATACTTCAACTTACTGTCTGGTATTCATCAAATGAACAGCTATTTATAAACATTATTTCATATATTATTTTGTATTTATTTCAAATAACTGCAACAACCAACAGCAAGGAATAAAAAATAATACAATAAATCAATTATAAATATAATATATATATAAATGCATACACACAGAAAAAAACGATAATAAAATAAAGTTAAAATTCAATAAAAAAGGGGAAAAAAGGTTGCCAGCCCTCTGTGAAAGCCTATTGCCCACTTTAATACATAGAGTTTATGTCAATAAATGGTCAGAAGTCTGGAGAAAAGTCCAAGATGATGAGCCTGCTGGTGCTAGAGGTCCAGGATGGGGCAAGGGAGCCAGGGTGCAACCACAGTGAAGTGTAGAACTTTCATTTATTATTTCATTGTCATTTTTATAAAAGATCCTCCAACATATTTTATTTCTTTATCTGGTCTTATGTAAGCAAACTGCTCAGTCAGGCAGCTATTATCCATCATGAAAGGAGTCCAATTATAGTATTGGGCTCTTTCAAGCACTTGAAAAATCCGGCACTTGAGCACTAAACATTATAGAGCACAGATTTTTAAGGATTTCAGCACCTGTGCACACCCTGAATCACGGAGGATGGCTGAGGGGATTTCCACAGGGTAAGACTGTCTGACGGCTGTGGTGACATCTTTATCAGCTTTAAAAAGAAAAAAAACAGCTGAATAAATAAGAGCAATAATTTGAACTAGAACATGTGCACGAGGTTGTATGGCACCAGGGAGCATCTTCTTTACTCCTCACTGGCCGCTTCACTTGTTTCCTTGTTATTTAGAGTAAATGTCGTCCTGTGTCTCATATTTGATGCTCACCTAGAGTGACGATAAAGCAGCTGATGCGAGCAGGACACAGATCCATGAATGAAAGCGAGTCGCCAGCAGGTGTGACCTGAATCCATCACATATAACTCACTGTATGCAGGAACGACGCTCGTTTATTAATAAACAGCTGCATCCATGATGGACTGAAATAGACAAACAGCTGAGAGGGCGAGAGAGACGATGAATGCTGTATTTATAAGAGCACCAAATGTTAGTCTGTGTGTGTATTTTTACAGTTATGTACAGTGTTTATACAGTCAAATCAATACAGCAATTTACTTATTTGTCATAAGATAAAAAAAAAAAAACGTTTATTTAACAAAAACTCAAAAACGGAAAATCAAAGTCTGCTTACAAAAAATGTGGAGGAAAATATTTAACAAAAGTCAAACTAACAGAGAAAAACATTTGAATCCTAAAAAACTTACAGAGAACGAGGCAGGAGGAAAGACTGGACTTAAAAAAACACAAATGAACAACAAAACACAGAGGTCAGGGAGAGACAACATACAAAAAGCACATGATACACAGAACAGGAGGAATTAAAGACTAACAGGAGACAAAAATAATGACCAAATATATCAACAAAGACAAATGATGACATCAAGATCATTATAGCTTTAAGGTAAGGCGATTTTAGGTCCATCTCATTACAATGTGGAGCTCAGTTTTCTTCAGTTTCATGCTCTCCTGTGGCCTTTTCCACCAGATAACTGGAAACTGGTCTGTCAAATTTAGAAGTTCAGGTACTGAACTCCTCTGGGGTGCATTAGTGGATCAGTCTGGTAACACGCTCTACCAGCAATCAGAAGGCTGCAGGTTCGAGGCCAGCTCTGTCTGCCACATGTCGAGGTGTCCTTGGGCAAGATCTTTACCCAAGATGCTCCCACTGCTGCGTCAGTGGCGAGTAAATGGGTATGAAGGGCGAGGATATGTTAGTAAATGATGATGGACACCTCACATAAAAACTCCATCTGTCAATATTTCCTCTGAATTACATTTTCAAGGAAAATATCAAACTTTCTTCCTCATTAAATCTGTCAAACATCTGTCGCTATAACTGCTGCCAAAACAGGAAGTTGAGCGTTACAGCAGCAAGCAAATCCATCATATATGCTGCTTACACCTTACTGGTTTAGGGGGGCTGGGCCTATTCCAGCTCTGATAAGGCGAGAGGCAGGGTACACCCTGAAGTGGATGCCAGCCAATCATAGGGCCACATAGAGAGACAAACAGTCACACCCCAAGTCATACCTAAGGGTGATTAAGAGTCACTGATTAACCTGAAAAGCATGTTTCTGGTCTGTGGGAGGAAACCGGCGTGCCCAGAGAAAACCCACACAGGCACGGGGAGAACGTGTAAACTCAGAAACACGGAAAATCCCGACTGACACAGAGAGCCAAACCAGCAATTTCTATGCTGTGAGGTACCGTACGGCCCAAGTAAATAATCAAAACTACACATGAGTAATAGATGTAGTTTTAAAATTAAGTCTGAGGGCTCTCTTTGAGAAAATAATCCAAATACTGCTGTACAAAAATATTTTGTTCTTTTAATTTAGACATTCATTATCTCTGGATTCTTATGCCAGTGTGATTTTAGTTGTTCCTCTCATATTTCAGCTTCTATAATTTATCTTGTTACAGGTACAAACAAACATGCTTTCATTCTCTCTCTACAAACATGTTTTCATGTGTTCAGTTCTGCTAAAACCCCGTTTGAGATCTTCTTAAACTATTTGCTCTGTGAAAAGTTCTGTTTAAGATAACTTTTCCTGCTCTTTGTTTCATCCTGGTGTCACATCTGTCCCTCTCTGCAGCTGGCCATGAAGTGGCTGGACTTTGACGCCTCTCGTCAGGCCCACGCCGCAGAGCTCCTGTCTCACATCCGCTTCGAGACCATCCCGGCCAGCGAGCTGGTGAGTCAGATCCAGCCCGTGCCCCGCATGATGATGGACCCTCAGTGTCACCGCCTGCTGGTGGACGCCATGAACTACCACCTGCTGCCCTACCAGCAGAACACCCTGCAGTCCAGACGCACCCAGGTACGAGCCAGCCAGCAGACGCTGCTCACCATCGGGGGCCGACCTTCACTCACAGAGAGAGCCCTCAGCAGAGAGGTACGGGTCCATGTGTGGAGTATTTTTATTTTATGACATTTCTTTTTATTCCAATACTTCCCATTGAACAGCACAACTCCTCTTAAGGCTGGGAAAAATGTACCAAAATCAGATCTTGATATTTTTTAGCTAAATGTTGACAAAAATACAAGCCTTGATTTTTTCTGATAAGTCTATAAAATTATTTTCCCAATACCAGAATTATAAACATTTTTATGACCTAAGTAGAAATCAAACCATTAATACCTGTTTGATACCGAGGCAGTATAAATCAAAGTCCCAGACACCCAGTACTTGGCATCTTTTTCTTTGTGGTCGTCAAAATTTGCAGATCAACTCCCTCACACTGTCAGAAATGTACAAAAACATTGGCAACAACTCAGGAGCTGTCTATATTTACTGTTCTCCATAACACCATGTGAAATAAGGCCTCAATTATTTTAATAAGTTGTATTGGATAGTACAGAAATGTCATGATTTTAAGTCATATTTTAACCATAATGCAGAGGAAACTCCTAATTGCACAAACACATTTTAAACTTGTGAAAAAGTGGGTTGAACTGGCACGACAGCCTCTGCACACTTTTCCACCCACTAATCCAAAAAGATGTCAACATATTTATGTATTTTGAGATTTTATTTGTTTGTATTGAATGTTTTATTTAATGACAGAATGAACTGAAGTCCTAAACTGAAAAAAATAATAATAATAATAATTAAACTAACTTAAAAAAAAAGAAAGAGTTCACTGATGATTAGACCTGACATCTATTTTTGATCAACACAAATTTTAGCGATATAAAAGTTATCATCCATATCTAATTTAAAAATATGCCAATATATTTGACTAAATATAAATAGTGGTGAAGGTAGGATGTATTTTTGAAGACCATCATGCTGGTTCTCTCTGCTAAAAGATTTTTCACTGTGTTCTTGGATCATTGCTGATAATAAACTCTGTGGAGAACAAAATAATATTAAACTTACATGTTTTGTTTTTTGTGATAATCCTGATGAACAAACCTAACTTCCATGATTTTGAAGCTTAAATGTAACAAACTAGAGTTAAAAGCTATGAGTAAGCTACTGTGGAACTACAACAGGGCGGTTAACTTAGAAGCAACTACGATATTTCCAAGATGTATCATCAAGTTGTATCTGCTTGTTGGAGGATTTCCTCTTCATAACAATGTCCTGATCAAGTTGGTCCTCATACTTGGGGCTGCAGTGTGTAAATTATTGTTTTATTACAAACAACCGGAAATGCTTCCTGCCATTTTTGTAGTCTGCAGGGCGAAGTCCGATGCATTTTACACTGCCTGGCCAAAAAAAAAGTCACCACCTGGATTTAACTAAGCAAATAGGTACGAGCCTCCTGTTGGATAATTACTGCACGTGTGATTATCTTTCAGCTGGCAACAACTTATTTAACCCCAGCTGATGACATGAGTAGCTTCTCATTTCTTAAACAACCATGTGGAAAGACACATCCTGTGTTCATGGAAAAGATGTTAGTCTGTTTAAGAAGGGTCAAATCACTGGCATGCATCAAGCAGAGAAAACATCTAAAGAGATTGCAGAAACTACTAAACTTGGGTTAAGAACTGTCCAACGCATTATTAAAAACTAGAAGGATAGTGGGGAAGCATCGTCTTCAAGAAAGAAATGTGGTCTGAAAAAAATCCTGAGTGATCGTGATTGGTGATCACTTAAACGTTTGACCAAATCAAATAGAAGAAAAACAACATTAGAACTCAGGAGTATGTTTAATAGTGAAAGTAAGAGCATTTCCACACACACAATGTGAAGGGAACTCAAGGGATTGGGAGTGAACAGCTGTGTAGCCTCAAGAAAACCACTAATCAGTAAAGCTAACTAGAAAAAAAGGCTTCAGTTTGCTAGGGAGCATAAAGATTGGACTCTGGAGGACTGGAAGAAGGTCATGTGGTCTAATGAGTCCAGATTTACCCTGTTCCAGAGTGATGGGAGCATCAGGGTAAGAAGAGAGGCAAGTGAAGTGATGCACCCATCATGCCTAGTGCCTACTGTCCAAGCCTGTGGGGGCAGTGCTATGATCTGTGACAAATCTTGTGACATTGCAGAAGCTTATCGAAGCTAAAGGTGGTCCAACGAAATATTAGAGTGTGTGACCCTGTTTTTTGGTGGCGACTTTTTTTTTAGCTGGGCAGTGTATTACTCTAATTTGAATGTTAAAATCTCGTATGCGTGTGTTCATCACCTTATTTTAGGTAGTTATCCGACAAGGGTTTTCTAAATCCCTCATACTTTTGGCCTTAAGAAGCAGGAAGGGCTAAATGCCAACTCACTTCCACATTTTTGGACTCATTCCTGCTCCACTCTATTGCCAAGCTCCTGTCTCAGAACTGTGAGGAGGGGAGTGAGAATTATGTCCCATCTAGGGCTGGACAATCAAAATCTAGACCCTCCAATCGAAGTAATTTTACTCATGGCGATTATTTTGATCATTTTCCCTGTGTAAGTCACGTGACCGCACCCCCTCCATACAGTCTGCGTTCACTTCCACCAAGAGCGAAGGATGCACTGCCAACATGGAGGAGACAAGCGTAAATCATCAGAGGACCTTGTAGCCAAGAAAAATGCCGTCCCCATTGTTTAGGCACATTTTGGATTGTGTGCAGAGGACATCAGGCAAAAAGAAGTTAAGTGTAAATACTGCAGGAAGACCATTTCAACGACTGTCGGTAACACCAGTTTTTCCAGTATAGCATAAAATAATCGTTCATTAATCGTAATCGAGGTAAGAGCTTCACTTAATCGTGATACTGAGATTAGGTAATATCGCCTAATCCCATCCCAGCAAGTCCCAGTTACAAGCTGGTAAACATCTGACTTTGAAGTGGGAAATTCCAGCCAGAGGTGGCTTTTCCTGTGATGTTATCTAGTTTGCAACTCTGACTATCCTACCTCTGATATCAACTGGAACGCACCTTAACCCCCCCTGACCTTGACCTTTTGATCCAGGTGCTGTGGAGGGACCCTCGTGATGGCGGTGCCACATGGCGTCACCTCACCCAGCTGCCGGCGAAGAGCTTTAACCAGTGTGTGGCTGTGATGGACGGGTTCCTGTACGTGGCCGGAGGAGAGGACCAGAACGATGCCCGCAACCAGGCCAAGCACGCCGTCAGCACCCTCAGCAGGTATGAGGACGGGTTAAATATGTCTTAAATATACAGGGCGTCCTTTTTCTGGGTTTAACCATGAATTTGGAAATCCAGTACTGTAACGTGGACTGACTGGAGGATTTGAGGGGCTCATACTAACTGACTATTGACCCTTTTTCTCCATCAGATATGACCCTCGCTTCAACACCTGGCTCCACCTGGCCAGCATGCGTCAGCGCCGTACCCACTTCTCTTTGGCAGCCAGCGGCGGCCGTCTGTTTGCCATCGGTGGCCGCAATGTGGAGGGTCTTCTGGCCACCACTGAGAGCTACCTGCCCTCAGCCAACACCTGGCAGATGCGTACCCCCATGGAGGTTCCTCGCTGCTGCCACTCCAGCGCCACCCTGCCCTCTGGAGACATCCTGGTGACCGGCGGCTACATCAACTGCGCTTACTCCCGCTCTGTGGCGTGCTACAAGGTAGAGAGCGACACCTGGAGCGAGTGTGCCTCCATGGAGACGCCCCGCGGCTGGCATTGCTCCACCACCCTGGGAGGGAAGGTGTACATCGTTGGAGGAAGCCAGCTTGGGCCTGGTGGAGAGAGGGTGGACGTGGTCTCTGTGGAGGTCTTCTCTCCTGAGACCGGCACCTGGAGCCGGGCCGCCCCGCTGCGACTGGGCGTCAGCACCGCCGGTTTGTCCCCACTGAACAACAAGCTGTACCTGCTGGGAGGCTGGAACGAGGCGGAGAAGCGCTACAAGGCGGCCGTGCAGAGGTACGACCCAGGCACTGACAGCTGGTCCATGGCGGAGGATCTGCCCGAGCCCACGGTGGGCGTGTCCTGCTGCACGCTGACCCTGCCCCCTCGTCACGCCCCGCGCCGACAGCAGCACCGCAACACCCCCGCCCACGAGGAGCAGCAGCAGAAGAACCGGAGCAGAGAGAGCAGCGTGGCTCCTTCACAGACCATCACAGCGTAGGAAAACAGAAAGAATCAGAGAGGGAGGGTTTAACCTCAGGAGAACATCTGGATCATGTCTGCTCTTCATTTATCAAAGCATGAGAAGATAAATTCACCCTCCTCAAACTGAAATGTAAATAAAAACATGACAAGAAATAGTTAAGCATTGAAGAATACAAATTATTTTACACCTGAAAACTTTGAGAAAGTTTATAATTTAGACAAAGTGGTCCAGGTTTTCTTGGATTTACAAAATTAAAATGAAATAATGTCGTAATCGGAGCTAGAAAATTATTCTATGCAGAAGTGGGCACATTACACAGTGGTTTTACTCTGTTAAACATTAATCTGATAACAAAGGTGTTAAATCTAATGGTTAAATTCTTAATTAACTGATGTAAACCATACCACTTTAAGATCATTAACACAGCATCAGAGAGACTGACAACAAACAGTCTGAGGACGTATTTAACTCACATGAGGCTAAACAGCTCTCTAATGATCATGATATCACAACAAGAACATTCCTGCTGCATCAGAACAGATCTGTGACCCAAAACCAGCAGAACTTTTAATCCAAACACCAAACATCCTTAAAGATCCTTCGATTGTTTTAAATAAGGGGTGTGTGCAGCTGGGTGGCGAGGAGTCGACATGTCCACCCTTGAAATCTGATTGGCTGCCCCAAAGACAGTTATTTCACCTTCTTTCAGACATGAAACTAAAGTAGAAATCACTTATTTTGGATATTTTATCAGACAAAATATGCATTTTTTTGTACCTTTTAAAATTCTCTAAATAGAAGAAAATATTTTGCTCCGTTATTTCTTTGCATGGGTGTTTAGGCCCTCCAGGCAAGTCTGAATTTACCAAAAATGCACCCATAATTAAGAAAAATTCTGCCATAAATGGTTTTAGTGTCCATTAAGACACCATGTACACAGGTTAATTCATTAAATCATGAGAAATGGGAACTATTTCCATAATAGTCTTTAAAATTCACCCCTTCAACATATTTGTGTTTAACGGGTTAAACACTTTGTTAACAATTTTAATGTAAATTAACTTTGACTTCAAATGCATTCATATTTAATGCTTCAGACTTTCCTGCCCTGGGACCATGGCTGTGAATAAGCTTTGTCGCTCGCTCTGGCTCAGCAGATTCAGATTTAGACCACTTCATTAATTCAAAGGAGAAATTCAGTTTTGTCATGTTTATAGCCTCTTAAATAAATCAGTGAACTGACATAAATATAGGTTGGACCTCTCTTGAGATGCTTTTTAAGCTACAGACGTGGATTTGATACTGAGCTGTGAGCAGAGAAAGTTAATATAAACTGAATTAAATCCCAAACTACACGCCGCTCCTTCTGGAGTCATTTGGGCTTTGTATAGTCTGGACACGGCCCTGCTTTAAATCTCAAAATAACACAAATTCTCAGACAGATCGACGTGTTCTTCTTTGTCGTGGTCGTCTGTAAATAAGTGACTTCATGCAGGTGAAGCTGCAGAAACTCACGTTTGATTGGATCCTTCTTCACTCTCAGGTGTGCATTCTTTCAAAAAAGACAACTGACTATAAGCAAACTTTTGAGCTGAAGTTTTAAAAACCTGCTGTTATCAGTTAATGGATTAACAGACGTGTGCCCAGCTCTGATTATACGGTGTTTAATAATGTACTTCTTCATCAATTTTTAAGTTTCTACCATCTAAAAAAATCAAGATTTCACTTTTGTATTTAAAGAACATTTTAAAGGCAATTACCTGCAGGTAAGTCCTGCAAGTTGGTCAAAAAATGACCAAAAAAAAAAAAAGTGAATTATGTGGTCCAAAGTGGTCTCAGGAGGTTTTAAACTTGTGGAAACAGAAGGAGAAAGGTGGCAGAGCGGAGCAGGTGGAGGCAGAGCGGGGATGGATAAAGGGTGATGGATCTGTGATGGAGCGGGTGTCACTGTGAATTGACGGGCAGTTTGTGTACAAAGATGTATCTATGCAGTAGTGTAACGTGCAGCTGTACAAAATCAGAGTGAATGTGAGAGTGAGAGAGGAGAGAGCAACGCTTTGAGAGGAAGAATCAGATTAACAGACGCAGATTGTTCTCATTAGTGTAGACGCAGGACAGCAAAAACAAACCAGTTAGTTAATTTATTTCATGAATGTCTAGAGTCGTGTGGTGCAAATGTTAAAGGTCAAAAATAGAGGTAGTGCTTTAATATTTTATAAGTGTAACGAGGTGGAAGGTGAGGTGTGACTAAAATGTGAAAAAGGAGGACGGCAATGAGAACACAACATGGGTGAGATTTAAAAAGTATGGAAGCCTGAAGAGGACATTCATGCTGCTCCCACATAAATCTAATCATCTCAAGATATAGATTATTTAAGCCATCTTTAGAATTCAAGCTGCAATTGCACAGTGACGTTCAGGCCGACGTAGAGGGCAACATCCAGCCATTTTGAGCAGAGTCAGGCCACGCAGGACGAAGTTAAAGTCAGCTGAAGTTCACCGTTACGTTGACAAATTTAATTAAAATTTTCTGTTTGATCAAACATGGCAGCAGGAGTTGACCTCCGCTGCCCTCTGTTACAGCTGTGTTCATGTCTGATGTTGAATGTTGGGGTCTGCATGCATTTGAGCTCCTGTTGTACGACTTGAGGCACCATTTTGGAGACAGCAGTCGAGGCATGGTATTGTATGTATTGGCGCAGTTTCCAAATCCATCCAGTCAGTCAGGGGGCCGTCAGGAAACGTCGTACTCACCAGCACAACGTTCTCTGCTTTAGATACATCAACCCTGCGGTGGACAAGGCTAAACTAATCCCAAATTTTGGTGTTTCTCAACATCATGTGTGAATGCGGCATTAAGGAACAGCAGAGAAAAAACATCCATAATTCCTTCTTTTTAACAGTTTAACCAATGAAATGAAGTGTTTAGATGTGTTTTTAAGGACTTCCTTGAAGAGTAAAAAATAAAAATATGAATAAAAACAATAATGAAGTGGCGAACCTCAATGACAGCATCAGGGAAAAAAGTTGAGGGAAAACTGTTGGAAAATGCAATTGTTAAAAAAATAAAGCAAAAATAAGAAAAAAGTAACATAAAAACATGAAAAACAAACAAAAAAAATCCCCAAAAAGGAGATAAATATGGTGTAAACATTTTAGATCTCACCTGTTCTTGTGTTTTCAAACATTTCCCTCCTTCAATGTTTAATTTTTACCGAAACTAAAACGAACTACCAACTGAAGAACCAGTGAGACTCCAGCCGGTGGAAATCAAATCTGTCAGCTGTGGAGCATGTGGAGAGTTGAATAATCGATATTTCAGATCATGTGATCAATGAGGATAATCAGGCTTGTTTGATTGGCTGAATCCCCTCTGAAAATGTCTCCTTGGTGCTGGATGAGCTCTGTGCTCCTGGATTCTGTGGGGTTTCACTGAATAAACGCCAACGTGATCAAAACATGATTGTGTTTTATTGTCCGTCAACATTTGGTCCTTTTTTATATTTTCATTGAGATCTTTCAGCTCTGACTTCACGTCACACGACACTGAGGTTGTTGCTTCACTCAGGTTTTCATAAACTCCACAAAAATGCTGCCAAACTGAAACTCACCACTCCAGCCATGAACTGGAAAAATGTATCATATTAGATTACTTTACACTAAATTCAGTTTTATAACCTCCGCCAAGAAGGTTGTTTTTTTTGTCTGTTTTCTCTGTTACAAGATTACACGCAAACTACTGGACAGATTTGGCTGAACTTTCAGGACATGTTGGCAATGGCCCAACTTAAAAAAAACACCAAGTAGTTTTTTCCACCCTAATATATTTCTAGAATCGTTGTGATGGTACATCACCTTACAACAGGTTGAATGACACCTGTCATGGTCTGAGGGGGTCTGTATCGCCTTCACTTGCAACTTCGATGTGGATGGTAGGAACACTTCCACACTAAAAAAACGACACTTTTACTGCTTTGAAGCATACGTCACTTCCCCCTCGAGGCGAAAGCTAAACGCTGGGAAAAGGAGAATATAAAGCAGTTTTTGATTTTTTAAAACAGATTTAATGAACAGAATGTAGTTTAATGTAAATATGCACTTATTTTCCTCATGGAAATAGGGACCTCTGGCTCACACTCCTGCATAGTAGGTGGCGGTAATGCTCTGACGCTGGATGCCACCCGTCATTAAACAAGAAGAAGAAAGCTAGGTGTGGGTTTTCAGGGTCAAGGAATCATTATGATGGTAACTTTATCATGGAACTATTGCTTATAGACGTAACAGCAATATGTGCACTTCCTTGTGAGGTTTGCGCTCTCTGAGTGCTTTCTAGTCTTTACTTGTACTGGAGCAAATCTGATCAAAGTAACTCAAGTACATGTGCACTCTGGCGCAAGGCTGCAGAAAAACATGGACACGACATAAATCCATACCATTTATCCGTTTCAGAGTGTAGGGGGCTGGAGCCTATCTCAGCTGACATTGAGCAAGAGGTGGGTACACCCTGGACCAGTCACCAGCCAATCACAGGGCCACAAAGAAGGACAGACAACCATTCACACACTCACACTCCTGCCTAAGGGCAACTCAGAGTCACCAACTGACCCAAAAAGCATATTTTTGGTTTTGTGGGAGGAAGCTGGAGAGCTCAGGGAGAAACCACGCTGAGGACAAACTTTAAACTGCAAACAGAAAGGTCCTGACACTTGTGATACCTGCTGGGTGATCGTTCAGCCCCACAACCCCGAGGGTGATCGAAAAAAACAATCCCAGTAAGAGCAGAATAGAAATATTACAGTATAAATAAAATGAGGAACACATTTATTTTGTCTCCCTTATCAGTTCCTTCAAGTTGCAGATGCCTTGCAAAAGGAGTCGGATAAGAAACCACGGCAGTCAGGAGACAGACGTCCAAAGTGTGGCTCACTTTTACTGAACATGATGCTCACTGCACAACCGTGACTACAAGCAGAAACTCCAGACTGTCAGCATTTCTGTGCAGAACAGCAGCAGATCAGGGGTGTCTTATTTGACTTTGCTGACCCGGAAAACTTGTTTTCACACTAAACATCCACAGGAGTCTGCAGGGGGACTGATAAAGAACTAAGATCCACAGGAAGAAGTGATAATGAAATCAATCCCCATCCCACAAGACGTTATAGGTGCAGCTTAGAATCAGCACAGACAGAGCTTCAAGGTGAGCTGATTTCAACTCATTAAAAACAGACATCTGAAGCTTAAAAAAATGTCCACTGATCACTGGAGGAGAAAACTGATCGACAGGCTGAGCTCAAACAGGAACAAGAGACAACTGAAGTGTTTTTTTTTTACATTTTATTACTTTGTTACAAACAGGATCAACGGAGGTCCTTTATTTTCCGGGGAGGATGATACCGTCATACTGAAATACAAACAAACAAACATCAGAATTAATGGTATAAGTATTTATTGATATATCAATTCACTATTACAGATCTAACTGAACTCCTCTAAGCGCACACAGAGAGCTGAATTAGCACGAGTTTAGAGATTCAACCTACACGAAGTTTATCTTAGGACTAAAGGGGAGGAAGGCACCGCGTGTGAACTCTGGAGTTAAGATTTAAATCAGCCTCTGGATGAATTCAACGCCCACATAATGTCTTCAATAATCATGCTGCCTGCTCTCTTTTTGCTCCTGTTACATTATTATTATATATTATATAAACTTCTCAAAAATAACAGGTCGAATTTAAAGCCCACAGTAAGAAGGAAGAGGCCACATTTATACATCCGTGGTTCACTTTGTGGTCTGTATTCAAACCTAGCTGTAGGTGAAAAACTCAAAATAAAATCCTTTCCCTCTTTTTACTGTATGTGGGGCTTTAAATCTCTTCACTGAGCAGCAGTTCTTGGTCAGAGTTGGAAATGACAGAATGGGCATCGTTTGTTAACTGGAGTTATTGCTCTGATATCTGGACTAAACATTTTTTACCTCCAATAACAAACTTGTATCAAAGGTGTTGAACAGTTACAGGTTGTCTGACAAACACTCACTTTCTGCTGGAACCAGCGCATGGCCTCCTCTTTGCGGATGCGGTGCTTGAAACCGATGCGGCCTGTTTTCCGCTTTTTGTCGGCGATGCTGAAGCCGGGTCTGCCCAGAACCTGTGCAGCACAGAGGGGGGATCAGAGGAGCTCCAGATATACTGCTAAAATATCACACATCATTTTTAAAAAACTTTTCAGTGTTTTCTATCATTGGTCTATACTTGATGGACCACTGTCACAAGAAATGTGAGTTTGTTACAAACCAAAATCAAAAGCACTCATTTATCAACAACAGTCTGCTGAATCAAAGTCTGAACATTAGTTTGTATTTGTTTCCTGCAGCTGAAATGCACAACATATTGAATACATCAAAATACTGAGGCCATAATCACCAGACATGAAACTGTTGATGATCCTTCAAAGTTAAAGTTGAATTTTTGTTGACTGTAACTTTTTCATTTTAAAGGCTGTAGATGGAGACAGAAGCCTTAAAAAAAGTCACCAACATGTATTTTCAAAGATATCAAACCATGAATCTCACTGTGCCAGCACATCATTGTGTCTGACGGATATTTTGATTTTTTTTCATAGATGCACCATATTACTGGAACAATATCAGTACAAGCAGATATTTTAAGCGGATATTTCCAGCCAATATTTTGGCTGTACATATTCTCCAGATAAATCCCAGATATCGGCTGTAATACTGGTGGATGTTTTTCTTGCTTCACATCTGTTTCTTAAATAAACAGACTGTCACCACAAGAGAACAGGTCAACCTCAGTGTAGTGGAGGCTTTGGATAAAAAATATCAGTTAGGGATGTTGAGAGTTCAGGAATATTGTCATATTTGTTAAAAACAAACACCTGGTATCATGAATCCCTATATTTTCACAGAAGAAATCAGTCCAACCAAACAGAAGTGTGTGCTTTTCCAGCATTGTGTATTAATAGTACACTTCATTTTTTCTTTGTGAAGACTTATTTGTAGGTATTTCTTCCAGTTTCAGCATGTATTAAAACAGCAGCAACCACTGACACTAAGAAATGAAGAGCGACTCTGGACAGAAACACAGGGCCTTCAAAAAATGTTGTCATTGGAGAAACTGACACAGTGCACCGTCCAATAAAGCTATTCACACATGAACAAGTTACTGAAAATCTTCACGTGGTCAAAAGAAACATTTTCAATGACCTGTGACACATTCAGTTTGTCATAACATGCAATTCATGTGAATGTCTCGATGTGTAACGCTGACAGAGCTTGATTGTGGCACTGTGAAAACAGCCACCATCTATCCACTGATACTTCGATCCCATGTTCAACTAGAGTTCCTACTCCAGATGGGTACAAGTATTTGACTACCTGTTCCTGACGTCTGTATTCCAATAATGTATTATTACTCGTGCACAATCAAACTACAGGGCTGTAAATGTCACCAGAGTTGAGGACAGCTTAACCACCAGTTTCCTTTTTCCTCTCATTCTTGTATTAATAAGTGGGACTGGCAGGTCTGAGTCCTCAATCATCAGGAAACGCGAGTACTCCAGAACTGATTTTGCCATAAACTCCATCCCCTACTTACTTTAGTTGTAATAATCAAATAAAAGACTTTTGAAAACTTTCCAAGACATGAAATAAGAAAAAATTACAATGCACTTCTGCACCCCTGAACAACCAAAGCTGCCAGACAGTTCTCAAAAGTTTTATTTGTTTACAATAATCAAAAACGAAGAACAGATAAAACTTCTCAAACTACAGAACATTAAGTTGCTTTTACCATCCTTCTCTTCCTCCTGGTTTTTTAAAGCAGCCCTCAACAATGAGCCCTCCTGGTGTAGTAAAAAGCAAATCTTCTCATCTTAAATAACTTCACTCTTAAAGTGAGGGCCCCTCTCAGCTAAACGGCTGCTGTCTGCTCACCCCAACAAGCAAGGTTTAAAAAAAAAAAAAAAAAAAAAAAAAAAAAAAAAGACATGGACGTACCAACAAACATCAAATGAACAGAATATGCAAAAGACAAATAAATGAAGAAAGCATAACGCAAACTACAAAAATTCCTTTCAGACGACCCCTGTGAAAGTGCAGTTAAAAACGTCTCACTGGGAAAAAAAAATAAAGTAAAATAGTGTTTATTACGGTCTTGAATTGTTCTGATTCACAACCGTAGAAATCTGTGGAAACCTAAATTTTTCACTTCAGACTATTTACAGACGTTTTCTTCACAACCTGCACATAACAGAGCATTTGATAGACCCTGAATTTAATACAGTTTAAATACAGTTTAAATACAGCCAAGTCTCTTTTTACTCAGCGTGAATAAAATCAAACACAATCATAACTCAAATTTCCTGATATTTTAAACATTACCACATTAAAAAAAGCTTGGGGTTTGTATTTAATTTTATTTTGATCACTCACCACGTAGAAGTCGAGTCCGTAGATGCCGATGCTGGGGTCATACTTGATGCCCAGATCGATGTGCTCCTGAATACCGAAGCCGAAGTTTCCGGTATCAGAGAAGTTGTTCTTTCTCAACTCGTACTCACGCACCTGCGGGCAGAAGCAGCAGAGGGAGGACGGTCAGCAAACAACGGTGTGTTAAAATCAGACCTGGACTGAAAAATCCACACAGCAATATGTCCTCATCTTCCCTTTGCCTATATGTGTATTGATCAGGATATTACAAATTGAATTGGACTGAAATGCTGTGACTGCAGCTGTAAATACATTTTGAGTGATATTACCCATGGTGCAGTTCAAAGCTGGCAGCAGAAGCTAAACTGCAGGATGCAGCACGTTTTAAACTTTAGGTGATCTCTGCAGACCTGTAATGTCACTGTCTTCGACTACAGGATCCTTTAAATCTCGTCTTTGGTCTTTTTTTTTAATTAAAAAGAGCAAAATTTGAGCGAAATTCTTAAAAAATGGAATCAATGTCCAAAATGTAAGCACAGTAATACCTGAATCTTGGCCTCTGCATCAGGAAATGTATTATATCGTGAAATTACAGGAAACACTCAGCCATAGTTTACATGGACACTAGTAATTGGAATAAATGCTTCGTCAGGATGAAATACATCATGTAAACATGCTGATCAGAGGATTCTGGTCCTAAAGAAGTTTCACTCTGAATGAGAGAGCCAGTTTACGCTGATCATTCTGCTCACACATGCGCCAGTAAGGAACTCTCCTGCCTCACAGTGAGCCTGCCGTACATTTTTATAACTTAATACAGACCAAAACCTCTCTTTTTGCAAGTTAATCTTAATGATTTCAATCAGACTGAAGAAAAAAAATGCTCATGGAAACACAGCTTGTGAAATAAAAACCCTTTTAGATATTACCCAGCATCAGAGCAGAAGCAAACTTTTTTTTTTTTTTACGTCTGACTGCAAGCGTGTGGTTTTGACAAGTTGTTTGGATACATTAGACAAAAAAAATCAGTTCAAGCCTTGTTCTTTCCTCAACATTTTCAATTAATGGGAAAACTGAATTGTGTTAGCCAAAAGGGCACAACTACCTTTTAAACGTACATTATGTTCAATTTGACATTTCAATTTTAGCTTTTTCCAAACTCACTATGTTTTGTTCTATTTTTATAAAAAGCCGACATTTCCTCAAATATTGTCTTACGTTTTCAAAGACAAAAATTCTCCATTTGCAGACGACACTGGCCGGATCATGTTGATCCGATTGTTTCTGCCACAAGAAAACAGGGTAATGCACGACAGGCTGCAGCAGATCTGGTTCTGTATCTCATTCACATCTGATGGACCATCTTAACTCTGCCTGCTGTGTCTTTGTCACCAAACTTCCTCCTGAAACCATCAACAAACCCTCTAACTCCAAGTCCACACACTGAATGGAGGTCTGCCGTCTCCTTTGCCCTTCAATGTTTCTACTCTTTAAGGATTGAGGACTGGTCTATGAAGACATCCCGTCATGAGGTGCAGACCAATGTTTCTGCTTCACTGATCATTTTCCCACAAGAAGTACAAACCAGAGGTCCTTGCTCTTTTTTTTTAACATAAAACTCAAACACTGGTTTTCCGTACACTAACACACTGAACGTAGTGGTGTACACTGGAGTCCTCATTTTAAAGAGCAGTCAACGGTGAAGGCAGTGAGGGCGACCACTCACTACACCTCATCTGCAGTTTTGTTGAGTCTCCTGGAAGCTGACCTTTGACATACTGTGCCAATATTAAAAACAATGGTCTAGACAAAACCAAATGTTCTGACCTTGAGTCCTTTCTCCAGGATCTCCTCGGCCTTGGCTCCACGGACGGTACAGTGGACAGCAATCTTTTCATTTCTGCGGATACCGAATGATCGCACAGTGTAGCGGGCTGCAGGTGGAGAAAAAACATCAGGGGGTCATTTTTCACGACTTCATGTTTATAATCAACACTTTCATGGCTCATGAGGGTTGACAGCACACCTTAAAAAACCTAATTTAAAACAAAATGTAATATATTGGGCTTATCTAAAGTGAGGTTTTCCAAATCTGCAGAGATGTTTTATCTGTTAAGCAGGGAACACAAAGATTATCGGGCTGTTTTTATCCCAACTTTCCCCCTTCCCGACCAAGGATTGCAAATGCCCAATTATCTTATGTCTTATAGGATTATCCTACAAGATTGTTCTGTGGTCTGAGGTGTGTTACGAGTGAATTTGTCCTGATAACTGGCTCTAAAACGGATCAGGGCAGAAAATCGTAAATATTAAACTTGTTCAATATTTACAGCTAAATATCTTTATGTGTGGGGAAAGCTGATGACTCCCGAGTCATGACTCCATGAATCGCGATGTGGGACAGAATGTAGCCAATCAAGAAGCGAGCTCACTGAGGAACAAGGAAGCAGGCGTACATAAAAACAAGGACGGCCGAACTGAAACAAAGTCGGTGGACCTCAGGAACAGAGGACCAGCTCACATGTTCACGCTGTTTCCAGGACTTTTCCCACAGTCTTTTCTTTTATTTAGTTCCTGATTTTTCCGTCAAAAATAGTCCAAAGACCACCATCATTCCCTCTTCTCGTATGTCCTCTCCCATGATGCATGTTGTGTTTTGCGGTTGTTGCCATATACAACGATTATGGTTGTTGCCATGCCTCTTTGTTTTTGTTAGATTAAGTTTGATCACGTGAGATTTCTGTCTTGGGGAACTAGATTGAAGATCGGTGGTGGGACAGAATCGGTATGTGTGTGGTGAGCTGTGTTGAGATTATCGGAGCACACAACACACAGTACGATCACAACTGTTAAATGCCTGATTTTTTTTTTAATCTTTATGTGTAGGATCTCTAACAGAAATAATCTCTTCAGATTTAGAAAATCCTTATGTGTGTACCCTGCTTAGAAGATCCCACACATGAAGATAAAAATCAGGCATTAAACAGTTTTGATCGTACTGTGTGTGGTGTGCTCCAATAATCTCAACACAGCACACCACACACATACCGTTCCTGTCCTACCACAGATCTACATTCTAGTCCCCCAAGACAGAAATCTCTGCTCTAATGTGATCTAACAAATACAAACAAAGAAGAAACATAGCAACAACCTTAACTGTACACTACTATGGCAACAACCGGAAAACACAACACGCAAAATGGAAGAGGACATACGAGAAGAGGGAATGATTATCGGGACAAGGATAATCTCATAAAACATGAGACAATCTGGTGTTTGCTGTCATTGGTCGGGACAAAAACAGCCCAATAATCTGTATGTGTGAACCCTGCTTAAACTGCTGCTCCAAATGTGAAAATAAAAGTTCCCCCTCTGAAGTATTAGCAATAACATGCAGTCTATTCCATCGTCCTTGGCAGACCCTTCCCAGCTCAAGTCCTCCCAACCCGTCCCAAAAACCGGAACACCTGCAAAAAACCCCAAACTCACCCTTGGAGAAGACAGGGGTCTGTCCTGTGAGCTGCTCCAGCACTTTAGCAGCACGGGTCAGTCTGTCACCACTCTCACCAACACAGATGTTCAGGCAGAGCTTGCGGATGCGAAGCTCTCTCATGGGGTTCTCCTTCTTCTCACCCTGGTCCTAAAGACCAGAAGACAGGCCAGGATTTAATCAACACTCTGGTTTATAAATACTTAAGTTACCACGATGTGCTGAACTAAAAATGCCTCACCGACACTGATATTTCTGTTCAAGAGCACAAGCTCTTAAGCAAATGTACTTGTTTCTTTCAGTGTTACAGCATATTTTGTGAGGAACAGATGTAAAACACGAAAAACAGCATTTAACTGTTGCAAAAAAAAATATCCTTGATTTTTAAATGTACCCACGCAGTGATGAGAAGGTGCATCATCTGTTATGTAATTTTCAGATATTCCAATCGATTTATGGCCGATATATTGGCTGTAAATATCTACAAAATTTTACCATCAGCCGTTATCGATACTTAACTTTTCAGGCTGATATCGGCCGATACCATAAGCAAACCAATAATATTGTGCATCCCTGTAATGTATATACATATATATACACATATATTTTTCTAGTATGTTTAGGTTTATTTTTGCTGCTGTTATTCCGTAAGCGATATCACCTGCTGAAACCAAATTCCTTGTATGTCACAAACTTACTTGGCCAATAAAGATGATTCTGATACTGATGAGTGCAACTACAAAATGAAAAGTATGACTTCAGGCTGCTCTGATGTAAATTATCAGTAGATAACACCTGTTACAAACTAGTGATACGCAAGTACAGATTGATTGATCTGATGGACATGTACGGATTTGTTTTTGAGGTGAATACAGAAGGAAAGAAAATAATCACTGAGGTTCAAAAGTCCAAACGCCAGCATCTGACAGATCTATGACCCCGAGGATTCTATAATAAAATGTGATGCTATTATAATGTTTGCTATCCTCTAACAACTGATAGTCAATCATATAGATGATAAAACTAAACCTTTCAGCTTAAACACGTTAGACTCTGACAGGCTCCTGCTGAGCTAATAGCACCTAGCTCAGGCCTAAAGGTGTGTCTCCTATTAGCAAAGCTTTTTACCTGACATGTCAACAACAAACCGAGCTAAAACATACATTATCCTGTTTAATACTTAACAGTTCCTCAGGACTCTCCTTCACACAGGCGAGCTGCCCTCACTGCCCCACACTAACACATGCCGGCTGGAGGACATGTCCGTACATATCCCCCTCTGTCCTCCTCTACGGCTAAGACATGTCCGGACACTTCAAACCAGGTTTCAGACCCTCTTTAGAGTCACGAAAGCTCTAAATGTTTCCCTGTACTCTGCTGCACACACCAGCAGACCCGCAGTGTCTAAAATGACGCTACAGTTTCACCGGAGCGGCAGTAGCAGCGCTAGCACTTCAGCTTCACTCGGTTTAACTTTCTCCTGAGACACTTGAGACACAAATATGAGTCTGGACAAAAAGCCTACAATGAGGACAAAGTCTCCGTGAACACAGGGACGCTAAGGATGGACTTATTCCTTCGATGATTGAGGATTAAAAACCGAGCTTCATATTTTATCGATGTGAGACTGTACTCACCGCCATGTTGGATCACTAGAAGAGGACGTCACGCTTCCGGTAAATGGCATTTATAGTGGTGCGTTCACTCTAAATGAGCTGTGTGAAACAAGACAAGCTGATGGTTCCGCTTTACCAGAAGCAGAATCAGAATTCGTATTTTTTCAGGGTTCACAGTCTTTCTGTAAATTATTTTCCAAGACGCCCACTCCTTGTCCTTTTCTACAGTTGTACCTTACAGTTTGTTTTTTATCTTTTATCTCTTTTATTTATATCTTATTTTCTGCTTTACTGTCTTTTATCCTAATTATGCTTCACTTTTGTTACACTTTTGATCCTTTTATAGATAACCTTTTAGTCTTTTTATTGTTTTATCTCCTGCTTAAGTCTGTTGTTTTATTCTTTCATTGCTATTATTATTGTTCTTTTATTGTCTTTACTGATATCGTCCTTTTCACACCCTTTTAACTTTTTTCACCCCCTTCTTACTTTTTCTTACTGGTTTTATGTTTTTTATATTTTATTTCGGTCCTTATGTTCTCATTTTACGTTACATCGTTCTTGTATTGTCTGGGTTCTTATGACAACATTGCCTTGATTTAAACTTGGCTTTTTGTTTTGTTTTTTGTCTTTATTTCCTTTTGTGCTGAAGCTCTTGTAATTGCTGTCTGTATGTTCTTGTCTGTTTGTAAACCTATGTTTTTAAAAGTGCCATACAAATAAAGTTATTATTATTATTATTATTATTATTATTTTTATTTTGTACATTTACCCAGATTAATATGTTATGCCTCCTCTACCCCAGAGGTTTGAGTTACAAGATGTGCAGTCTATGGTTGTAACATATCTATGAAATAATCTCTTACTTTCTTCGAAATTATGACAAATTTATCATAGAACAGCGCAATCACACCCACAGATTCTGGTGTCACATAACCAACTTTATACCTTAGCTTTTTTATATCTTTCCTGTTCTATGTATTATAAATGCGACACACATACATAGACTATGCCCAAATTTTTCAACCCATTTGCATTCACTAACAAGATAGAGAGAAGCAGAGGGAGGATAAATAATTTTCCAGGACAGTTCAAGCTTTTCCAGGACATTTTACTTTTTTCTCATTTTCCATATGTTTTCCATGACTGTAAAATTGGTCAGTCATCTTCTTTTTATATATTTCAATTTTTTAAAATCTTTTTTATATATATTACAACAAGATGTGAAATACAAAACAGTGGCAGCAATGATAATAGTATGAAAAACAGACAAAACAGGAAAACAGAACAAAATCAGAACCCAATCCAAACTGACCAGACTCCCCAAATTACCACAGAGTATACTGTGAAATGCAAAAAAGGAGAAATGTAGAAAAGTAATAACAATAGCCGAATTTGTATATATAGATATTTTTTTGCTAATGACATTAAAACATACAGGGAATCTGATGTGGTAAATTGGTGCAAAAAAAATCACCATACAGTTAGAATAAAAATAAAGAGTCAGAAGGAATAAAATAAAATGTAAAAATAGGTAGGAAATGGGGCAAATTGAATTAGGGACATACAAAATATACAATATATACAACAGGCACAAAAATAATGAAAACACAACACAAAAGTACACTGCCTGGCCAAAAAAAAGTCCCACCACAAAAAAAGGTCACACACTCTAATATTTTGTTTGACCACCTTTAGCTTTGATTACAGCATGCATTCATTGTGGCATCGTTTCAGTAAGCTTCTGCAATGTCACAAGATTTATTTCCATCCAGTGTTGCTTTAATTTTTTTATCAAGATCTTGTATTGATGATGGGAGAGTCTGACCACTGTGCAAAGTCTTCTCCAGCACATCCCAAAGATTCTCTATGAGGTTAGGGTCTGGACTCTGTGGTGGCCAATCCATGTGTGAAAATGTCTCATGCTCCCGGAACCACTCTTTCACCATTTGAGCCTGAATCCTAGCATTGTCATCTTGGAATATGCCTGTGTCATTAGGAAAGAAAAAATCCATTGATGGAATAACCTGGTCATTCAGTATATTCAGGTAGTCAGCCGACCTCATTCTTTGAGCACATAATGTTGCTGAACCTAGACCTGACCAACTGCAGCAACCCCAGATCATAGCACTGCCCCCACAGGCTTGTACAGTAGGCACTGGGCATGATGGGTGCATCACTTCACCTGCCTCTCTTCTTACCCTGATGTGCCCATCACTCTGGAACAGGGTAAATCTGGACTCATCAGACCACATGACCTTCTTCCAGGACAGTTCTTAATCCAATTTTAGTAGTTTCTGCAATCTCCTTAGATGTTTTTTTCTGCTTGATGCGTGCCAATGATTTGACCCTTCTTAAACAGACTAACATCTTTTCCATGAACACAGGATGTGTCTTTCGACGTGGTTTTTAAGAAATGAGAAGCTACTCATTGCATCAGCTGGGGTTTAGTAACTTGTTTCCAGCTAAAGGACACTCGCCCATGCAGTAATTATTCAATAGGAGGCTCGTACCTATTTGCTTAGTTAAATCCAGGTGGCGACTTTTTTTTTGGCCAGGCAGTGTATATACAGCCTGGAGAGCACTCGGAGAGTGCAGACCTCCACCAAGCACCACAGTTCCCCCTATTTGTCATTTGCACCTTAAATATTAGTCCTACATTTATTTTGACTACATTTTTAGATTCCTTGACCATGAAAACATACCATTGGCAATTGAATTCATAATGATATCAACATTATTTCAGCAGTTATTTACGAAAATCACATTTCCATAATGGCGGTTTCTTCTGGATCTAGCTCCACAGCTTTTGAAGATACCTCAACCTTGTCATCTCTGCAAAAAGATGAAAACATAACCATCTTGCCTGCAGACAAGGGGAGATGCACTGTGATACTCAACACAAGTGATTACCATGACAAGGTAATAAGCCTCCTCAGTGATACCACTACTTATGAGATTCTGAAACGGGACCCCACCAACATCTACAAGAAGAAGGTAATAAACTTACTCCAACAGCTGGAGAAGGATGGAGTGATCGACAGGCCACTCTACTACAGGCTCTACCCAGGGGAAGCAGTCCCATGCATTTATGGACTTCCAAAAATACACAAGGAAGGTGCACCCCTTAGACCCATCGTCAGCAGCATCAACTCAGTCACCTACAACATAGCAAAACATTTGGCCACAATCTTAGCTCCCCTTGTTGGCCACACTACTCACCACATCCGAAACTCACAGGACTTCGCACAGAAAATAAAGGACATCACACTGGACCCAAAGGAAACCATGGTTTCCTTTGATGTCACATCACTTTTCACCAGCATTCCGACCACAGAGGCAGTCCAAGCAGTAAGAAAACATCTCTTACAGGACAGTACACTGGAGGTCAGAACCAACCTCACCCCTGACCACATTTGCTCCTTACTGGACCTCTGCCTGAGTACCACCTACTTCCAGTTCAGGGACCACTACTACAGGCAGAAACATGGATGCGCCATGGGCTCCCCTGTATCTCCCATAGTAGCTAACCTGTACATGGAAGAGGTGGAGAGAAAGGCCCTAGCCTCATTCCATGGAGCAACACCAAGCCACTGGTTTAGGTATGTGGATGACACCTGGGTCAAAATCCAGGCACATGAAGTAGAGGCTTTCACAGACCACATCAACACAGTGGACACCAACATTAAGTTCACACGTGAAGATGTTAAGGACAACGTTTTGGCCTTTTTGGATTGTGCAGTACACTTGGAGACAGATGGGGGTCTCAACGTTGAAGTGTACCGGAAACCCACACACACGGACCAATATTTACTCTTTGATTCGCACCATCCACTTCAGCACAAGCTGGGTTTCATCAGAACCCTCAACCACCGGGCTGAGAGTGTTCCTACATGTAAGGAAGGAAAGGAAAAGGAACAGAAACACATTAGAGAAGCCCTGAAAACCTGTGGATACCCTAAGTGGGCCTTTTTGAAGAACAAGAAAAGAAAGGAGAAGGAGCATGAAAGGGAAGAGAGACGTAAGAACATTGTGATTCCGTATGTTGCAGGTTTATCTGAAAAACTCAAGAGAATTTTTGGCAAGCACCACATTCCTGTTCACTTCAAGCCTGGAAACACATTAAGGCAGAAGTTGGTCCATCCCAAGGACAAAACACCGAGACATAAACAGAGCAATGTGGTGTATGCAGTCCAGTGCAGTGAGGAATGCTCAGACCTGTACATTGGGGAAACTAAACAACTGCTTCACAAGCGTATGGCTCAACACAGGAGAGCCACTTCCTCAGGTCAGGACTCAGCAGTCCACCTCCACTTAAAGGACACGGGACACTCTTTTGAGGACAGCAATGTACAGGTGTTGGCGAGAGAAGATAGATGGTTTGAAAGAGGAGTTAAAGAAGCCATCTTCACCAGACTGGAGAAGCCTTCTCTTAACAGAGGTGGTGGACTCAGACACAACCTCTCAGCTACATATAATGCAGTCTTAAGCTCTCTCCCCAGAAAGCTCTCCAAACACTCTCACCTGGGCACATGTGACCATAACACCTCACATGACAGGGGGAGTTAATGACCCATTCAGGGTAACGACTCTCAGGGGTTACATCACCCTGGGATAAGTTTCTATGGGTCGTTCTCCAACTCCTCCCTTCCTTTGTTGTTGTTTTTTCCTCTAGCAAGATAAATATCTGCTTCCAGCACCAGCCATTTGGAACTGAAGAAGCTTCTTGGATGAGAAGTGAAACGTCTTCCCAACAAACTCTACACAGTCCAGTTGCCTTGCCTTTGAATCTTCAGAATGACCATGACCTGGATGAATGAGAATCTACACAGACTAATAGTGTTTGTTGCATGTTAATAGATTCATTTGTTCTCTTCCTATGATGAAAATCCCAAAGGTCCCCTATTTTTTCATATTCTGGATCATAGTATCCAGAATTATTCCTTTATCCGGATCAGTCTTTGATATACTGTAGAGCATGTTAGAAACTTGTCCTGTATTTTTTTCCCAAGTGCCCTGACCATTATTTGTGGAGTTATATGTAGAAATGTCAAAAATGGCCCTATCTCCCAGTGTTAAAGAATCCTTTAAAAAAATCCTGGATCCAGATGGAGATCCGGATCACTTCCAAAATCTAATAATTTGTTCCTTATCCCAATCCGGACATTCCCTGAAAATTTCATCAATATCCGTCCATAACTTTTTTAGTAATGTTGCTAACTAACCAACAGACAGACAAACAAACCCTCCCAAAAACATAACCTCCTTGGCGGAGGTAAAAATGCAGGGAAGAAAGTGTACAGATGAGCAGTGATTTTTTAACAGTACTAATATAGTTATAAAATAAATGTTTACAGTAAGCAGGGGTAAAAGATCTAAATTCATCCAGGATGACTAGAAAATCACGGCCTAATCCCCCTGTCTAGGTTTTGTGACATATCCCTCAGGTTGTTGAGGTCAGTGAGTGTTTAAAGTGTGTGTGATCCAGGGGAAGAAGCTGTGAGTCTGGTGGTCTGGGATTTGATTGACCTGTTTCGCCTCCCAGAAGGCATCAGATCAAACAGGTGATTGGCAAGAGGAGAGGGGTCAGAGGTCATGAGGTTGGCCCTGTTTAGGCAGCAGGACAGAGAGATGACATCCAGGGAGGGCAGTGTTGATCACACTTGGAGGGGCTTCCTGTCCTCTGCTGTGTGCCACACACACAGACAGTAGGTGAGTGCACTCTCCGCTGAGGAGCAGTAAAAGCCAAGCTGCAGCTTCTTTTCCTTCCAGCCAAATGGGGCTGTCATATTTTCCATCGCTGGTTTGGTCTCTCAGTTGACTCCCCCCTGGTTAAATATGGGCTAACATTGGTTTCCAGGTGTCAGCTCATACTTGAAGTCATACCTGATAAAACCCTTCATTCACGGTTTTATACTTTGTACTAATAAAGACAAATCAACAAAAAAACCTAATAACCACAGAATATAATATATATAGCACAACTCTCACATTTTAAAAATTTGATGATACTCTGGGGGCCAGATGGGGAGCTGTGGGGGGACTGATGTGGCCCCTGGGCCGCCTGTTGATGATAACTGGTTTATAGTGAGAGGAAATTAAGCAACAGTTGACAACGGGTCTAGATTCCACTTGTATACCAGTAGTTTTCAAATGTTTGTGGCCCAAGCCACAGCCAAGGTTAAGACAAAATCTCAAGGCAGGCCAGAGTCGTGTGCAGAGGCGCTGCCAGAAATTTTGGGCCCTATTAAATATGCCACATTGGGCCCTATCCCATAGGAGTTCTGCACAGTTTCTAAAACCAAGAACCTGTCAAATAAATTAATAAATGTGAATTACAAAAGGACTGCTTATAACTAAGGATGTGAATTTTTTATTTCAATGATTTTTAGCAGAGTAGGAATATTCAATATCTGTCTCAACATGTTTCCCAGAAACATAATTCTAAAAAGCACAGGCTAATGAAGCTTAAAGTAGGATTGTTTAGATCCAGAGGGCTACAAAAGCTTGAGCTTTGGGGCTGCAGCTCACCATTTTGCAGTTTTTATATTGCACTTTGTGGCACTTATGTGAAATTTGGAGAAGACTCATCACACTCATGTTTTTTTGGAACTGTTTTGCCTTTGCAGCAAAAAAACACAACTACACTGATATAAACAATTCTGCCTAAACTTATATCTTGTTTGAAAATAACTCTCTTTTTTTATGTCTTACAGCCCTAGTTATAACTATTACAGCAAAGATGTTCTGTTTAGGGACACAAATTAGCTTCAAACAGCTGAAAATTATGCAGTAAATGGAAAATGAAACCTTTTTTATGAGAAACTCTCTGTTATTTGGACCATTTCAAGCCTTCATGTTATTTATCATTTGACTTAAATTGACCCAGTAGTATTTTCAAGCTGACCTTGAACATATAATAATATAATAAAATAATAATATGTCATCTTCTTAATCTTGTTTACTGCAAAACCCTTGATGGTTTATTAGGTACTGATTGAGTAAATATAGAACTCATTCATTAATTGGTGTAAAGTTGTGTCATTGTGTAGCTACAAATTTCCAGGATACACCTGGACTTGCCTTAAAGCACAGTTTTGAAGAAGACATGGGCGATTTAGTAACGTAAAAACTCTTTTGTGTACAAACTGTTGTCATTCAGAACCTTTTATGCTGTATAATTATTTGACTTGCAAGCATGTTTATTAAAGCCAGGACTAAATAAAATAAAGGGTATGCACATGATATTACCCATACCATTTAAAATTTTGGAGGTAACGATTAACTGGGGTGATGAGCGATTGACTGTTGACTGACACTGATCGTTGACTTTTGTCGTTTAAGCCAAACAAGCCCTTGTGCACCTCCACAGAAACAGGAGATCAAAAGCAGCTTGTTTCGTTGAAAGAACTGAACAGTTTTTTTTTCCACATTGGTATTAGCCTATCTAGACTCACTGTTGGACAAGAAAATGCTGTATTAAAAACTAAAGTCATGCTGTAAAGCCCAAACCACTGAACTACCTTCAATCTGCACTCCTGACAAAATGAATTTGTTTCAAGCCACAGATATCTTAGCATTTCAACTGATGAATCCCCATCTTTTACGCCTCATATTCAGCAGCTAGCATGAAGGTTAAAAAGAGAAATCTTTATTTTCATTAAAAGCAGAGGAAATACAACCTGT
This sequence comes from Cetoscarus ocellatus, assembly GCA_037902135.1. Taxonomy (NCBI): domain Eukaryota; kingdom Metazoa; phylum Chordata; class Actinopteri; order Labriformes; family Labridae; genus Cetoscarus; species Cetoscarus ocellatus. The sequence continues at coordinate 648,114 of JBAMNC010000076.1, forward strand.
CACAACTGACAGCTCACTATAGAGTGGCACAAGTGATGCATTTTTTAAGACCAAAGTGGAAGTTGGCATTGAGCTGGATCCCTCGACTGCAAACCCACTAAAAGCCCATGGGATTCTTTATTGTGTTTTGGATTATTGCTGATAGTAAGATCTGCAGCAAATGGAAAAAAAATACATGTTCTCTCTTTGTGATAATCTTAATACATGAAGCTACTTTTCTCAAATTTTTTTTTGGCTTAAAAGGCTATTAGTAAGCTACTAAGAAAGTACAACATGGCGATTCAACTTAGTGTCAAAAGTCACGTGACAGTTTTCATAGTTGTAGAATTGTTTTTTTGTACTTGAAGGGTATTTTTTGTACTTGAAGGATATTTTGTTGTAATTTAAGACACATGTTTCTATGTGTGTGTAAAACATGCTGTATTTGTTTCTGAACCATGATGTATTTGATGGTACGTTTCTTATTTGCAAAACAAAATGCATTATTTTGTAAAGATGTTTTGTATTTGCAAACCACACTGAGTATGTTTGTGAATTGTTGGGCATGAGTAAAAAACATGTTTTGTTTGCTTGTGAGATTTTGGCATAATTTTAACTCCATACACATTTCCAAACACTTTTTATGGGCTGTTTCACAGATGAACTAATTAAATATATTGAACGGTCCATCTGGTGTGTCAGGTTATTGGACTCCAGTTGTTGATAAAAAAGAGTGAAACAACAAAAGGCACATACTCACTTTAAGTGTTTAATTTCTTTAATTTTGCTGAAACCTAATTCTAAGTATAGCTATCCCCTAAATGAAAAAAGCCTTCTTTTCCTGCGGAAGCTTTTTCGATGGGTTTTGATCTGCATCAACAAGAAGACAGTGTTGGGATGGAGAGGGGGCGGCTGCATGGATGTGATTTCTCTCTGGATGTCCGGCCCGAGAAGTCATTTTTTAGTCTTCTGTACCTTCTGTGCAGCCTTGGTCACCTTTCCTCCAGTATTTTCACTCTTGTCCACGCACTTGATGACACCCACAGCCACGGTTTGTTTCATGTCACGCACAGCAAAACGCCCTGAAAGGAAGGGGCAGATAAGAAGAGTTAAAAAGGAAAGAGAGAACGAGAGGCTGAACAGGAAGACAAATACATCAGTTTGTCTCCTGAAACCTGTGTGCAGTATATTAAGTGATGGAGGACATTATTTTTAACATTCAGCTCTACTGGTTAATTTCTGTGAGGGTTATTATGTTTTTTTAAATATGGATAATCTGAACATCCCCGTCTCTGTGTTTTCCGGTTTATTTCTAAATGAATCACAGAAAATAACATTGACGATGCTGGATTAAAAAATATTTGAATAATTTTTCTTGGTATCTCAGCAGATGGAGCTAACTGTTTGCAGTTATCTCTTAGATGTACATACTATAAATACAACATTATTAGATGATGTTGTATCAGTCTGTTATGATAATGGGCCTAAATTAGATTTACTTGTTTTCGAGCCTGTCTCAAGTGGAGAACTGTGCTTTTTGTCTCTATAGATGCCTTTTTTTCAGATGCTCAGGTTGAGATAGACAACCATTCGTGCACACATTTATGACCTAGGGCAGTGGTCTTTAACCTTCACTATCAAAATAGCCATTTTTCAATTTTTTCACTTCCTGAAAAAATCTGTCTGAAGCTGCAAAACACATCTGACCCTGAAATAAAGAGGCAGCTGATTGAGTCTACAACATTGCCATGACATTAGATCTGAATGAGTTTGTTAAAATCATTCACCACTTTATGTGGTTGCTCTCGAACAGGTAATTTTATTGTCCCCACCATGGAGGTTCTGGTTTTGGCGGGGTTTGTCTGCTGGCAAGATAACTTGAAAAGTTGTGAACAGATTTTGATGACGTTTTCAAGTCATGTTGACCATGGCACAAGGAAGAAGTCATCCTGCTCAATTCGGGCGTGAATCCAGATATTTTTGAAAGGATTTGTTAAAAATGAGAGACAGGGCAGTTTTCCAGATTTTCCCTTATAACTCAGGTATTCCCCAACAAACTTTGATGACAATTTTCAGGGAATTTCAATTTGCTTTACAACATTGTTATGTTGTATTTTATTTCTGTTTTGACATACACTCTATTCTGTATTTTCATTATTTGATGACTTTATTGTTTTTCTTTTATTACTTCTATTTCATGTTTTTTTATTTTAACTTTATCTGTATCAACTCTTAATGTGGTGTTTGTTAATAAGCTCATACTGAGTTTCTACCTCACCTGCACGTGTGACTTAGTCTAATTCACTGTTTTCTTTGACTTACGTTTTAAATATCTGCAAATAAATAAATATATATTTTTAAAAATGTCGCTCATGGCACAAGGGAGAAGTGATTTGATTTTGGCGACAATCTAAATCCTAATGTGGATCCAGAAATATTTTAAAGGATTTGGTATAAAAGTGTGAGATAGGGCAGTTTCCCACATTTTTGATAATAACTCACATGACAATGTTGGGAATGCCTTGGCAAAGCTTTTGCTCCCAGAGCAGTTCTAGTTTGTTAATATAACTTTGCATTATTTTTACAATCATACCACATTTTATTGCATTTATAAATTTAGAAAGACATTATTACAGTGTACACACAGCGGTGTATTACTCTGTTGATTTTACTGAGGAGCTCCTTCATTAGTAAATTATTATTAGCTTTATATTATTATCAATATTCTTCATCTTCTTCTTCTTATCATTATTGTTATTGTTGTTGTTGTTGTCATTCAGTACTCCTCCCCAGGATCATGTTATAATTATATGGGGCATCATCAGGTAGGGTGGGGGTCTGAGGGTCTTACCCACACATTTTTTTGCATCAAACATTTCTTTCCTCCATTTCAAAGATTTTTATGCACATTTTATATCATGAAGATCTTGGTTCTTCCACCAAGCAAATGCAGGTCGGACAAACACCACTGGGGGCACATATTATAACTCTTGTTTCTATGTACGGTCAGATATGTAAATATTTACATACGTGTACATCATTGTATGAGTGTGTATCTTAAGTGTGTGTTTTTGTGCACGAATGTACTATTATTCACTATGTGTGTGGACATAATGTTCCCTCTGGTGACCGTTAGTACACACAAATGGTCACAGGAACTCTATTTGGGCCTTGCAACTAAAATGCAATGGTACTAACGAGATGGTCATGTGAAGGGAGCCTTTTTAAGTAAATGGACAAACTCACTCAATGGGAAGTTGCTTAAAGCAACAGGTACAGACTGGCAACCACTAATATGGTGCCATCCTTTTGATCTGAGAAGTCAGATTATAAAAGTCACCGTCAGTCGGGCCAAAGCCGCTGCACATACGCAACACTGCACTTTCAGGGTATTTGGAAATCTGGGATCACTGGGAACGCTTCCTTTTGGTTGGAATTTTCTACTGGGAAGTTAGACAATCTTCAGGTACCCCAACTTTACCAGCTTGTAACTGGAACACATTTAAGTGGGATATGAGGTAATTCCCACATCTCACGTCCAAGTCCAAGCAAATGGATGCACCAATAAGCGTAACTTCCTCTTAAGGGACATGCATACACCACCAATGTAATTGACTGACCTTTCTTACCTCTTTTTCTTCCTGTTTGCTCAAGTCTACCTGTGCTTTCTCTTTTGATCTTGTGCAATACAATTTTAAAATCAACAAAAATTGTGTTTAAAAAAACATTTTACTCACCCAATGGAGGATAATCTGAGAAGGATTCAACACACATGGGTTTCGAAGGGGTCAAAACGATTATGGCAGCGTCCCCAGACTTAATAAACTTAGGGTTGTCCTCTAGCTTCTTGCCAGAACGACGGTCCACCTTCTCAGTAATCTCTGAAAACTTGCAGGCGATGTGAGCAGTGTGGCAGTCCAACACAGGTGAATAACCAGCACTGATCTGTCCTGGGTGGTTTAGAACGATGACCTAAAAGGGAAAAGTTTCAGTGCTTTTGAGAAATGTAGGGGAAACTTAACCATTCAGTGCTCAGCTTCTGGCTGATGTAAATATGCAGGTCCTTCTGAGCAGCAGAAATAAACAGATGTGTGGTTCACTTAAACCAATTCATCTTTAAGTTCATGTTAACTAATTATCCCTTCTTGGTTGTGTTTACCCTGACTAACCTGTGCTGTGAAGCATTTAGCCGCCTTTGGTGGGTCGTTCTTGCTGTCACCAGCAACGTTTCCTCTGCGGATTTCCTTGACGGACACGTTCTTGACATTGAAGCCGACGTTGTCACCGGGCTGAGCCTCAGACAGAGACTCGTGGTGCATCTCCACAGACTTGACCTCAGTGGTCAGGTTGGCGGGAGCGAAGGTGACGACCATGCCAGGCTTCACGATACCGGTCTCAACACGACCAACAGGCACTGTTCCAATTCCTAAAAGGAGGAAGAACACATTTTAAAGGACACTTGCTCACTCTCACTTAATAGTCAAGCTACAGTTTTTTCATCCGTTACAATGGTGTTTAGGTGTAACCTTGCAGTGCAGTTGCCAAACTCCAATTTACAATGATAGCAAGCAGCCCAAAGCAGCCCAAAGCAGCCCAATCAGCGTCTTTCAGAGCAGAAAGAGGTGGAGCAGGAAGTAACTGCTCATTATGACATTAGAATAAATGCTAACAGCTTCAGAAGCAGTTTTATCAGATCTGAACCACATTTCTTTATTAAATGCGAAACAAATAACATAGAAGTATTCCTAGATACAAAGCATATTTTTGCCCCACTCTGACATGTTTGGCGAGTTTGTTCTTAGATGTGGCTCATCTTTTGTACTTTACACTGTGGATGTAGCGCCCGCCTACTACATTATCTGATTGGTCTGTAGTGAATGTGACTGATGTAATCACCTGCTGGATTTGTTTTTGAAAGGTCTAGGTGGCCACAGAGCAATAAAGTCATTGCCAGACAAGCATGGCAAACTACACAACTGAAATAAGCTTCAAATAACGACTGATGTGATTAAGTTAGAGGAAGGAGGGCTGTCACTGAAAACAGCAAAAAAACACACTATATTTAGAGTAATCCTCGTATGTTTGTTTCTCCAAACATGACCAATGAGATGTTTGCTTGTTTATAAATGTAAGCACTCACTCACCAAGGGGCTGTGGCACCTCTGCTATTACTCTCCAACAATTCTCTACTTACAATCCGGTGGCAGCTCTTCTATGACACATCATAAAAGCAGAGATATTGTTTTCAGAGCTTTGCAAACATTTTCTCTGTCTCGTAGGTCCCTTTCAAAGCAACAACTTTGGATCTGTTTTTATCTGTGACTGTCATACATACAGAGCTTCCTGTGCTCTCATTGGTCAATGTCTCTGACACAGATGACCAAATCATAGGGGGGCTGGACAGAAATCCGACATGCTAGACTTTCTATTGTGGAGTTGTGAGGCGTCTCACACTGGTCTCTTGATGTTGTTTACTATGACACAAGATGAAAAAACGTATATTCATGGCTGGAGGGTCCTGAAACCCTTCGACTGTTGGGTGGGGCTGCATTCATGCATAAATTGTGTAGGCTGACTTCAGCATTAATGTGTGTTAGCTGAAGTGATGTCCTGTGACATTACTTTGGTTGAGGTGATGTTACAGCTCTGGAAACTCCCTACCTCCGATTTTGTAGACATCCTGCAGAGGCAGACGCAGGGGCTTATCAGTGGGGCGGGTTGGTGGCAGGATGCAATCAAGAGCCTCCAGCAGGGTTTTTCCGCTGTTACAGCCTTCCTTACGCTCAACTTCCCAGCACTTGAACCAGGGCATCTAAAAACAGGCAAAATTTGATTATTAATTCACTATATCTGTTTCACTGAGTTATTTGATCAAGAGTGGGTAAAACAGCCTCACCTTGTCACTGGGCTCCAGCATGTTGTCTCCATGCCATCCAGAGATGGGGACAAAGGCAACTGCTTTGGGGTTGTAGCCGATCTTCTTGATGTAGGCGGTCACTTCCTTCTTGATTTCCTCATAACGGGCCTCACTGTATGGGGGCTCAGTGGAGTCCATCTTGTTGACTCCAATAATGAGTTGCTTTACACCCAGGGTGTAGGCCAGCAGGGCGTGCTCACGGGTCTGACCATTTTTGGAGATACCGGCCTCAAACTCACCAGTTCCTCCGGCAACAATGAGCACAGCACAGTCAGCCTGTAATGACAGAAATAATTTGTTGTCTCAGAAATTACATTTGTCGGTCTGACAGTAGCCTCTGTATGATTTAAAGGACCTTAAAGAGTTAATTTAGGTTATTTGAAGTTGGGTTGCTAGAAGCCCATGGCAATAGTAAATATGATTGTCAATAAAGGAACTTGTGAGCCTTGTCCCTGGGGGGCGGATGATAGTGAGTATATAGCAGCACATGGTGCCACCCAAGTCTCATAGTTATAAACCAAGCTAAGCTATCAAGTACAGAGGGGTAGTGGCAAAGATAAAACTTCATATTTGAAAATGGGCAAATAGTAGTCCATTTGTAAAACACAACCATTCAAAATAACAAAAAATGAAGACATCTGATGTATTAATCATTTCCTTTATTGCCAAAAGTGATCGCATTTTTTACCTGAGAGGTACCAGTGATCATGTTCTTGATGAAATCTCTGTGTCCAGGGGCATCAATGATGGTCACATAGTACTTGGTGGTCTCAAACTTCCACAGAGCAATGTCGATAGTGATGCCACGCTCACGCTCGGCCTTCAGTTTGTCCAGCACCCAGGCGTACTTGAAGGAGCCCTTGCCCATCTGTTTGAAAATAAGACAGACGGTTGTTTTAGACAGTAAAGACACAAGTCCTCATAATCCTTCATTGGTTGTATCAGACCAACTCCTTTTCTCACATCCAAACAATATGCTGGAATTCAAACTACCAACAACCTTTAGATCGATATTATAGTATCTGTCTGTCTGTCTTTCTATCTATCTATGTATCTATATATCTGTCTATTTATCTAGTTTTTCATGTCTCTAGCTATATGTATATCTATCTATTTATCTATTTGTCTGTCTATCCAGATCAACTCAAAAGAGCTTTAACGGCATTTAGGACCATGTTGTTCAGTGACTGAGAGGTTGTTTTTTAATAACAGTTGTTTTTAATTCAATGTTGTGATACAAAAGGCCTCTGATTATTTGCTAACAAAACAAGTATCCTGGCCTAGAGGCCTCACACTCTTTTATGAGAGTTTTTAAAAACTCAAAGATGTTTTTGTGGTGAAATAATTCAATGGGGGTTGGATCTAATTCACTAATGTAACAAATCATATACCAGAATAATCCTTTTAATTACTAGAAAAGCACTCAGAGAGCGCCGACCTCCGCCAAGCAGCTTCAGTCCACCCCTAACACAATCTCCCAATGACAAAGTATCCCTCAAAAGAAATTCCTGGATCCAAATGCCAATCTGGCACACTACCAAAATGATCCAGATCAGTCCCAAAATCTAATCATTTGTTCCTTATCCCATTCCACACATTTCCTGAACATTTCATCCAAATCCGTCCATAACTTTTCAAGTTATCTTGAACACAAACGGACAAACAGACAAACTAACCAACGCAAAACATAACCTCCTTGGTGGAGGTAAAAATGACCATGTTTAGGGGGAAAGAGTATGCTGTATGCTGTTTACAAAGTAGTACTGGCTGTAAACAACAGGTGGCACTATTACTACAGAGGATACCAATAAGTGGATCTGCTCTGACCAGGTGTGGCAGCATGTTACATTTAGGAAAGATGTGATATTTATTATTAGACTTATCACTACAATTGTATAAGGTTGTGTGTCATTGCTTAAGTTAAATATTGTTAGACAAAATGTGAAACTGCATATCTTCCAAGGCAGTGACTGCTGTACATTTTGGAGTTGGTTCAGGTTTTTCAACAGTAGGGGGCAGTTTTCGCAAAGACAGATCCAGGAGTCGAACCTCCGCCACACCTTGTTTCTAAACCTCATTTTAAGGCTGCGAGTGCCTCAAGGCCTCATGGTGTGTAAGTGTCAAAGTTTTTCATCAGGACCTCCTGTGTCAACATAACCAACCTCAGCTGCCTCCTTCTCGAACTTCTCGATGGTTCTCTTGTCGATTCCTCCACATTTGTAGATCAGATGGCCGGTGGTGGTGGACTTGCCGGAGTCGACGTGGCCAATGACCACGATGTTGATATGGGTCTTTTCCTTTGGCATTTTGACTTACTGTAAAGCAGATAAGTGATTTTTAATCAATTAAACTAATGTTTCAGCTGTAGATTTATGTTGGGAAAAAAAGTAACCTTCAAGTGTTTAAATTAGTTTTGGTTAGCTAGCATTAGCCAGTGTTAGCTAGATGGCCACGTGGGCTAGCATTAGCATGCCGGTTCTTACATAATGCGAGGCCTACCGGTTTAACTAATCCTACCAAACATGGCTTCATACTTTTTAGATGTTGAAAAGTAAGTAGTCACACCAAACTTAAGAGCTCTTATTTGAGAGTAAAACTTCTGAAAGTTAAGTTAAAGAATATCAACATTTAAAGAGCAAGGTACAAAATTCAATTAAATTTTTCTTTATCCATTCTAACACGTTTTTGTCTCATCACCATATGGACAATTTCTTCCTTTAAATTTCTCTGAAATACACTCAAAATCAGGAAACAAATGAGCGACACAGTTTAAAAAACAGTACGAATCAAACAGACAGCTCTGTGTAAATGTGCGACATGGAGATATGAATTGTTTGAAAATGTAAAACCTAAAATAGGCATTGTGAAAAATCTTTTAGTCATTTGTCAGTTTTACAGAGAGTCTACCCTTAAAATAAAACACTAATTCAGATCTTCAAACAGGACGAACCCAACATGACTGGTTTAGTTTTAACCCTTGCCACGTGGAAGAGGCCGTGACACTTACCAGAATTTATATTCTAAAACAAAAATCAATTATAAATCTGTTCAGTAGAAACTAGTCAACCATAATTAAAAAATGTAAATTATTACATTTAAGAACATATTAAAGTTCTTATCTATAAAATAATTAAAGGAGGTATTTCAGGTATGTTAACTCACCTGGCTGATTGTAAGGCAACGTGGAGCTGGTGGAAGTCAGATGGTCCTGCTCAGTCTGCGACGTCCTGTACTGAAATTTCCGTAAAAAGGGCTCTCTGGGTGACGCCTTTTTGTAACCCCTCCTCTTGTTTTTCTGGCTCTGGTTAGATTCTGCGCATCACAGTTGAAGAAAAGCTTATTGTTCATCTCCCTCTTCACATGATTATACCTCTGCCTCACAGTCACTGTGGAAATTTCACAAACAGGCTCTTACCTGACTGACGAGTTTTGCTTGTTGATTCTTGTTTGGACACACCTTTAAAATGTTTAATTTCTGCTTCTGCCTCTGCTCTACTACCTGGAGTTTCTTCTCTGAGAAACCTTTCATGAAAACATGTGCCTTACATAAATCCAACATTCACTGACACAATTTACTCCTTTTTTTGTCAGAAATTACCAAAGCTGATTATTGCTCAAGTTCAAGATTTTGGCCTCTTGAAACTGGAATTTGCCCAAAAATGTTCAAACCATTTACTTCTTGTCAAGTGATGAAATGAAGTGGCTCCTTTTTATATGACAAAGTGTGAGATTTTTTGTTTTTGGTACTGGGGACCTCTTAAATGAAGGCCCTCTTTCTGAACAACTGTTGTGCCTAATTGCAGTGTAATACCAAAGCAGGTTTCAAGCCTCTGCTCTAAAATTCCTTTTTGTAAACCCTTCCTGCTTGTTTTCTCTCTTCAGTTTGATTCTGCGCACAAGAGGTGAGGAAACATACGTTGCACAAACCCGTCTTTCGCGATTACATCGTTGCCTCCCTCTCATATTCCTGCCACCTTGTGCACATAACATGCAGATTTACATACCTGGCTAACAAGTTGCACTTGTTGGTCATGTTAGGAACATTCTGCAGGACATGAAATCCGCTTTTACTGCTTCAACTCTTTCACATGTGTCCTCTCTGGAAAACCTTTGCAGAGATGAACGATTCATCAGGAACCCTTTGACACTAAACATAATCCCCTTTCTAAATATGAAAGTAAATTCATTCCTCTGTAAACATTTTTAAAATGGAGTGGTAACGCATATGTAGCTTTATTAACTTTTTCCTTTACTTCGACTGTTTTAACCAAATCTTGCTGTTGTGTTTGAAGTTGATAAATTCTTACCACAGAATGAAACACAAAGGAGTCATCTTCATTTGGCAATGTTTAAGATTTTTATTGTTTTGGTTTGAACTTAATTATGATCATAGTTTCTCCTACAAGGCACAAGCCCTCCTTTCCTGCGGAAACTCTTCCGATGGGTTTTAATCAGCATAAGCCAGTCCTTGAGTAGAGAGCTCTGCTTCAGAGAAGATGGTGCAGGGTGGCAGGGGAGGAGAGGGGATGGGGGAACCCGCTGCTGCTGAGACGCGACTTCGTGATGGACGTCCATGGCAATTCATTTCTTCTTCTCGGCCTTCTGGGCAGACTTAGTGACCTTTCCACCGCTGGCAGCCTTCTTCTCCACGGACTTGATGACACCGACAGCCACTGTCTGCCTCATGTCACGCACAGCAAAGCGACCTAAAAGGTGGAGATGGGCCAGGAGAGAGGGATAGTCAGAGTCTTGAAATGTGTAAACAGTGGATATTTCATAACAACTATTTAAACTTATTTGTTGAGTCTGTTGTGGGACCAAAAATGCATCACTTAAGTAGCACTACTTGGTGTTTAAAGGGTAAAATGAAAAACACCAGAAAATGCCATTCAACTCTGTTTGCTCATTTGTTTTTGCTTTGTAGTATTTATTTGTTTTTCAAATATTTCTCTTACCAAACTGTCAGTGCCAGTCATTAAAAATTAAAATTAAAAAGTTAATGCAACATAGGCCTGAGCTTAAAAAATTGACAGGGCAAAATATTGTCACGCACTCTTCACCGATTTGTTAAATAATATGGATGCTACAGAATTAACACCACCCTAAATGCTACAACTTGGGGATTGTTATCCATGGTGCTGTTCAATAGTTGGCAGTAGATGCCAAATAACATGATGAGTACACGACTTTTAAAATTCAAACTGCTTTAAGGTTTTTGAGGACCTGAAATTTAAGTGTCTTGAGTTGTAGATCCTTTAAACCTGTCCTTGCTCTTTCTGTTTTTTTGCAAAAAAGAACAAAATTTACTGGGAATTCTGTTAAAGGTGTAGTCACTGTTCCCAATTCATGCAAATCAGGATACATATTATATTGTGGCCTCAGTATTGGGATGCATATTATATCTTGAAGTTGCTGGAAATACCTAGTCCTAATACACCCCAATACTATTTTAGATCTCCTCTTAAGTTTGAGCACTGTCATATTTCCCTCACAGTAACCTGTGTCAGGATGAGTGCAGGGCTGAGAGACACACAGAGAAAGCAGTGAATTCGAGGAGAACAGGGAAGTGTCTTTGTCAAGGCTTGGAGTCCGAGTCAACTCTGACGTCACCAGTGTGCGATGCAGGTGGGGCATTAGTGGCTTAGTGTGGTGGTGTGCTCTACCAACTATCGGAGGGTTGTGGGCTCGAGCCTATTTCCAGCTGCCACATGTTGATGTGTCCTTGGGCAAGGCTCTTTACTCCATGCTGCCACTACTGCTGTGTCAGGGGAGTGTGAATGGGTATGAAAGTGTGGGGATGTGTTTGGCCATACTGATGGACAACTTACACAGACACTTCAACCATCAGTGAGTGAGTGTGGGAGTGAATTGGGTGTGATTAGACAGATGTGCCCTGCAGACTAGGCAAGTGCTACATCTAAGCTCAAGTCCATAAGAGTGCTACTAAAGTCTGAGTCTCTAACATGAGTCTCCATCTCTGTCAGACCTTTATTTAACCCCTTAAAGCCTGATGTATCATATTTAATACATACTTTTATGATACCTGTATTTAATCAATATGGTCAACAAATGACTGAAGAAAAACATCTGAATACAATCTGATAAACGATAAAAATGTCCTCCAGTGGTTTATCAGCTGCCAAAAACAACTAATGTACCAAATGAGATACAAAAAATATAGATGTTAAATTTTATGGAAATTTTGATTTTTTTGGATTGCAGTAGAAAGTAAAATAAACATTCAGCTCCAAAAAACTTGAATTTTCTGGCTATAATTTGTGTTTTCAGGCTTTAAAGGGTTAGTTTGAATTGTAATGAGCATCAACATCTGTTCAGAACACCATAAAATCCTCATCAAAAATCAACAAGTAACATTTTAGAATTAGCATTGTCATGTATTTCTCTCTCTAAGTTTAATGTGGAGGGTGTATAATTTGTCAAAAAGAGAAAAAATCCTCAAGACTAACACATAAAATAACTTAATATTAGCAAGGTTTAACAACAAAATAGAGAGCCTGTTTTTGAACAAATCTATAGTTATAAAGGGTTTAATAGGATAAATAATGGCTTTGTTGATTTAAATATGTCCATAGGAAACAACAACATGTGCTGCATGTATTCAAACCTGAACAACTAAACATTCTCTAAAGACAAATAATGCTAACATGATAAACCGCAGGCACTCACCCAGTGGAGGGTACTGGGAGAAGCTCTCCACACACATGGGTTTTCCAGGCACCATAGTGATGATGGCAGCGTCTCCAGACTTCAGAGCCTTGGGGTTGTCCTCAAGCTTCTTGCCTGAACGGCGGTCAATCTTCTCCTTGAGCTCGCTGAACTTGCAGGCAATGTGAGCTGTGTGGCAGTCAAGCACGGGAGCGTAACCCTGGGAGATCTGGCCGGGATGGTTGAGGATGATGACCTGCAGAGGAGCAAAGATTAAACTTCAATGTTACTTCATCATTTACATGGATCGGCTTGTGCTACCACTGAGATATCTTCAAGAAGAATAGACTGAGGTATTACTACATTTCTTAAGAGTCCTTCTTAGCCACAAAACACATTTTACTGTTAGTTTTCAAAAAGACTGCTTCTACAAACATTTGTGTAAGAATGGGTCACTCTCAGGAGCTCAGTGAATTCCAGTGACTGTGATAGGAGGCCACCTGAGCAAAAAGTCCAGTCGTTAAATTTCCTCGCTACTGAATATTCCAGTCAACTGTTAACGGTATTATAACAAAGTGGAGGCGACTGGGAACGACAGCAACTCAGCCATGGAGTGCTAGCGGATGCTGAGGCTCATAGTGCACAGAGGTCGCCAACGTTCTGCAGAGTCAACAGCTACAGACCTCCAAACTTAATGTGGCCTTCAGATTAGCTCAAGAACAGTGCGTAGAGAGCTTCGTGAAATGGGTTTCCATGGCCGAGCAGCTGCATCCAAGCCTTATATCACCAAGTGCAGACGCAGTGGTGTAAAGCACAGTGCCACTGGACTCTAGAGTGGTAAGTACATAAAAGTGTCTGTTTCACATCTGTGATCTGTGTTCATCATGTGATCTGAGAAGAGAGTACATAAGACATAAATTGGACAAGCCTGCTTGAACACCCCCAAAAATGGAATATTCCAACTTCAAGAATCAGAGGATCCTCAGTTACCCTGAATTTACCTGCCTGTAACAAGAAAGTGTGACATCAGTCACAGCTCTGATATGCCAAAATGTGTTGAGATACGACTTTTACTTCAGAATATTCCAAAACCCCTAAGAGAGCCCAACAGCCCTTTAAACAGTGCATTTACGCAAATGCACCACAACAGCTCTGTCATCATTACACTTCAACAAATTTATACTAATTCTGCATGGTGGTGATACTTGAGTCATATCAGTGCAATAGAGCTATGGAGGTGAGAGAACATAACACTAACTGTTTTACATACACACAAAGACAGACGCACACAAACAGCATTTTTATCCCACGCCGAGTCTGAGAATCTCCTCTCATCAACACACAGGCTGGCCTTTGCTGTAGACTACACATGTGTAAAAGGGGCCCCTGGTTTGGCTAAAATAGTGATTTAAAGTTAGAGGAAAAATGATGAAATCTCTTATTGGCCCATTAGGATTTTTTTATTAAATGCTTCCGATATGAGATATTGATATAATGGATCAAAAATAGCTCATTAAAAACAGAAGCTTGCCCCAAATGACTACAACATTGCTCTCACACTGTCAAAATTTTTTAAATTAATTTACATTAATGAACATTGGCATGTAAATGTGCCAGATTTTAGTCACAGGCTAATTTCCATCTGTTGACGGATTGATGTAATATATTTGTACATGTGTACAATCTTAAAATATTCATAATAGTTAAAAAGAGAAAATATGAATGCTAAAGCTGCAATCAGCTTTTGTAAGCATCTTTAATGGATTTGTTCATATAGCCATGGCAATTAGTAGATAAAGCATCATTCAGTAAGTTAGTTGTGTGTGCCCAAAGTGTATGCAGCCTTGTAATGCACCTGCTTTTACACAAAGCTACCTTTTTTTTTAAATAAAGTATGATAAGTGAGGCTTGAATCAGCAGCATGAATCTGGCTAATATCTGTTTGTCATATCTTCAGTTTCTTTCTACTTTTTCTATTTTCAGCTTGTGAAAAAAAAATCTAACACAATTAAGAAAAGAAATCTCTGCATCTCATCAGCCTTTTTCACAGTGCTTTACGCAAAAGTGCCGCAACAAAGCTCCATTATCTCTGCACCTTGAGAGATTTATAGAAAATCTGTGAGGCCGGGACATTCACAGCACTCCTGCTGAGTCCACGTGCCTCTCTCTCCAATATGACGTCTCTGTTACTACCTCTGGAGATGGAGCAAATATGGGGGTCAACTTGTTCCCCCATTCAGACGTTCATAGAGGAGGGGAAGCACCTCAGGAGCAGAAGTATTACCCTTGGAATGACAGCATGAATGGGGCTCTTTAAAACTGCTGAAGTGTCAATGTCAATGTCAGCTTTATTTATATAGCACGTTTAAACAGCCAGTGGCCTACCAAAGTGCTTTACAGTAGAAAAGGCAGACACAATAAAAAAAAGTAAAAGCAATAAAAACCAGTAAGAGCAATAAAACAAATACAATACAGGATAAATATGTTCAATAACCAGCATAACCAATAAAAACCTAATAAAAGTGACTATACTCTTCCAAAGGCCAAGGTGAACAAGTGCGTCTTAAGCCGTGTTTGAAAAGTGGAGAGGCTGTTTGCAGTCCGCACATTTAAAGGAAACGTGTTTCACAGAATGGGAGCCGCAACTGAGAAGGCTTGATCTCCTCTAGTCTTTTAAAAGGATCGAGGAACGTCCAGGACCATCTGATTTCCTGATCTAAGTGCTCTGGAGGGTGTTAGGATTAAAAGGCTGTGATGTTTTCACCTTAACAGCACCACTGTGGGAGATTGTTGAGGAAGCTTCAGTTCATCACACAGACATAGCAAACTGTGAGCCGTAATCCTTAAAGTGATGTTCTGGGTTGGGTTATTAAACATAATCACACAGACTAGAGGGTAAACCAGTGTCTGCCTGAAAAGCACGACTCAGTGGTTGGGGTCTTCAGAGCTTAAAAACACTTCAACGCACTAAGAGTAGAGAACTTGTCATTAATTGCGCATCTTGAGGACATTTTAATATATTTTTTGGTTTTATGTTACATGTTGCTCAACATCATAAACCATATTTCCTTTTTGGTCTTCCATTTTAATGTTTGGTGTTTTTAGTGTCTAATTTTTGCACAATGTCATGTCTTTAAGTGTTCATTATGTTATTTATTCTTTTTTATCTGTTGAGTATTTTGAATTTTCATACAGCATGATTCGCCACAGTACATCTTATTGTTCCTAAGGGTAATTTGACTTGGCCATCAACTTGTCCATGCATTTAGCGTCCACCACAGTAAAACTAAAAGAAATTCTTCTGTTGTGTCCCTGACACTCACCTGGGCGGTGAAGTTCTCCGCAGCCAAGGGTGGGTCGTTCTTGCTGTCGCCAGCCACGTTTCCACGACGGATTTCCTTGACAGACACGTTCTTGACGTTGAAGCCAACATTGTCACCAGGCAGAGCCTCAGGCAGAGACTCGTGGTGCATCTCCACTGACTTAACCTCAGTGGTCAGGTTGGGGGGAGCGAAGGTGACAACCATGCCGGGCTTCAGGATACCGGTCTCAACACGTCCGACTGGGACAGTTCCAATACCTGAGAGAGAGGACAGGGCACAATTCCTTACTCGTGTACAAAATAAAAAAAAACATTAACTAAAAAGGGAGATGTGTTCATGAGCATAACATTGTAAACATCATTCTTTAAAAAAAGGACCTGCTGGGGGTTTGCTTAGGATGTAAAGAGCATAAAGTGAAGTGAAGTGAATCTTAATATTTGGTTCTGGCTCTGGAGACAGACAGCAGACCTGCACTTGTTTACCAGAGCAGTTTTGATGGCCCATACTGTAAAACAAGATCCTTGATGTGTGTTTTGACCCCAAACCTTTTCCTACAAGTCAGTTGGGATGCATTTTGGGAGGGGGGGGCGGTTATATCTTAAAATAAAACAGTTACCTGGACTTATAACATGACTATAGCTGAGACAGATTTTGAATAGAAATGAGACATAAGCACAAACATAGATTTGAGTTTATCAGTGTATGAATCGAGTTTGTGCACACCAGTCACACTGAAGGTTCAGGAGGGATTGGCAATACGGACCAAAAATCATATATTTGTTTCCTACATGGCAATACATGATATAAACATATATATCCAGACATTTTTGTATTGTAATAAATATCAAATGGTTGTCATGATACCAGAACAATAAACTTTGATATGATTCTTGTAATGATCTAATTATATTGAAACTTGATGGTTGTGTGAGGGACATGGATGTTTTTTTACAGCTCAGTAAACACATTTACAGGGTGCTGGTTTAGCGGAGTGGTAAGCAACCAGGCACAACCCGTATACATGCTTCTGCCAGCCAGGGTTTGAATCCAGCCTGTGGCCAGCTTGCAGAGTGTCCTACCCACTCTCTCTCGCCCCCTTTCACAATCCTACCCACTGTCTCTCTCTCTTATCAATAAAGGCACAAAATGTCCAAATAATAATAATAGAAAAACACAGCCAAATCTACCAAATCAATCCAAGAATGTAATAAATCTAAACACTCTACTTCTACTGTACACAGGGTGAGTTTTTTTCATACAGCACACACCTTTTTTTATTAAAGTAGTCTTTGGATAATCAGGAACATGACAGACATGCATACAACCTCTCCATCTGTCAGCAGGTTGATCCAAAGTTCTGCTGGGTTGTACATTGATAATCAAATGACTGACGTGACATGGCTTCAACCAATTCTTGCTACATTCAATGGTCGAAAATTGAGTTGTTGATGTATGAATATATTTTCAATTATTGTCTTTTTTTCTCAATAACAATCTGCAAGAAATCTCAACATGCATTATCTGCTTCTGTCTTTTCGTGTCCCACCCTGTCATCTACTTGGCTTCATGTGCTTTCTCTTATCCTGTCTGATCTGGTTTGTCCTGTATGGCCACGTCTCTATGTCTGACGTGGTCATAGATGTGTATTTGCAGTTGCCATGTGCATATCATTGTAAACGCAACCACAAATAGGGGAAGAAAAAGTATAACAATGAAAGATAAAAAGTACCATTTGATAAATCGCCCAGCCTGAGTACAGGTTAAGTTTCAGTGTTCATTAAAACTTTCCAGTGTTTGGTGCTCCTCTGTGATTGGCCTGTCTGGACTGGTTGAAGATCGATCTTGATCCCCTCCCACATTTTGCAAGTCTGTTTGAGAGTCTTTGGTTTGTCACGCACAGTTTTGAAGTCTGCTGTATCTCTCCGAGCTGCTGGGGCTGTTTTCAGAGCAGAAATTCAGGTGAGCTGCTCCACTCGGTCATTCTCTTTTATGTTTTTCTATTGTATCATCTCTGACAGGTGCTGTTTTTTTTGATTGAAATTAATCCTTCCGACTTTGAATACCTAACCGTACAAGCTTCAATGTTCGTCATTATTTTTTACATCTTTTATTTGATTTAGACATGCAGATATCAAACCCTATCTGACAGCTGTAGCTTAGGAGTGGATAAGTCTCCACGAGAGAAGTGCAACAAGCTGGAAAGGAGAAGCGGAAGAGGAGGAAGGGACTTTCATTTTAAAAATAAATGGTTTGCTATAATCATCTTTCAGTAAGACTATTTTTTGGAATTTCTCATTAACTTCATTCATTTTTTAGACTTCTTTAAATATTGCTGTCAACCCACATGCTCAAGCAAAATGAAGGATTAAAGTTTGGATGAACTGCCCATGTCTTTAAAAGCATATTTTATAACTGATCATAATCATTAGCAAAAATGAGGGAGTTTATTGGTTAATTAAAGCGGCTTTGTCCCTTTGTATCTCTTTAGAAATGCACTACAAGAGGAAAACAAGCTTAAAATGATCTGAGTTGTTTTTTAATTCTTAGAATAAGATAATTGCCACCTTGTCCTTGTTTATTTTGCGTTTTTTTTTTTTTTTTATTTGTGCTATTTGGATTTTGAATGTATTATGAATGCTTTAACTGACCTGCTTTACTTGTTAGTGATGCAGAAATGTTACAAGGTCTGTCTAAGTTTGTCTTTTTAATTTTACATAAGAGCTTTTTCATTTCTCAGTAGATCCTCAAGTTTTGACAAATCTGTAAAGCATTTTCTCATGTGAGGTTCAGGTTAGTTTGTAATTGTAACTTCAGTTAATAATTTAATAGAGTTTGTGTAGGGGCCTTTAATTCAAATGAAGTGACATTAAGTGCTACATCCGGCCAACCTCACCGCCAATTTTGTACACATCCTGAAGGGGCAGACGCAGGGGCTTGTCGGTGGGGCGGCTTGGAGGCATGATGGAGTCCAGAGCCTCAAGCAGTGTGACACCAGTTGCACCACCCTCTTTACGATCAATCTTCCAACCCTTGAACCAGCTCATCTATAATGGAGGAAGACCAGAAGAAGAAGAATGGCTGAGGTTAGAAATGAAATATTATTAATTTCTTAACATTTTTATGTAGAAAAAAATACATTTATGTTTATGTAAGTATATTTAAGGCTATTTAGAAGTCCCTCACCTTGTCACTGGCCTCCAGCATGTTGTCTCCGTGCCAGCCAGAGATGGGGACAAAGGCAACAGTGGCAGGGTTGTAGCCGATCTTCTTGATGTAGGCACTCACTTCCTTTGTGATTTCCTCAAAACGCTTCTGGCTGTAAGGGGGCTCAGTGGAGTCCATCTTGTTGACTCCAACGATAAGCTGTTTGACACCCAGGGTGTAGGCCAGCAGAGCGTGCTCACGGGTCTGTCCGTTCTTTGAGATACCAGCCTCGAACTCACCAACACCAGCAGCGACAATCAGCACGGCACAGTCAGCCTTAACAGGAAGAATGTAAAAACTTAATACATCACTTTGAACAGAGTATAAAGAGGCATATCTGTAGAGTATGTTAAAAGGAGAATTTTTACCTGAGAGGTACCAGTGATCATGTTCTTGATGAAATCTCTGTGTCCAGGGGCATCAATGATGGTCACATAGTACTTGCTGGTCTCAAACTTCCACAGAGCAATGTCGATGGTGATACCACGCTCACGCTCGGCCTTCAGTTTGTCCAGCACCCAGGCGTACTTGAAGGAGCCCTTGCCCATCTGTTTTTGTTTAATAAATAAAAGCCACAAATGAGGGAGGGAAAAAGCAGCCAGAAAAGATGAACTGAAACTATATCTTTAAATAGATTGTTTATCATATATGTAGGAGATTGGACAAATCAGAGACAATCCATGTGAAACTCCTTCATAATGAGACTTTACAGTTTCCATTAAAAAACAGCTAATTTACTGAACATAATTGGACCAGTTTATTGATAATTAATGACGATCATCTGCCAGTGTCAGCCTCTACTCGACTCCTTCCATCCAAGACATAAAAACATCTGCCCGTGCCATTAATGCTTCAGGAGAAGTTACATAATAATGCATGTAGCAAATGCGTGCTTATTTTATAGGCTTCCAGATCCCATTCACTTTAGATTTACAGTGCATCTTTTAGACTGTAACTTAACATAACAACATTTTGATTTTCTAAACGTACTTAAGAGAACAATCCTCCTCTGCGCTTTACATTGCCAACTTTTGATTAGCTTGAACAGTTTGTGTCTTTAATTCCTAGTCTATTTTTATATCTTTGCCTGTAGAGACCTTACTGATGTAGTATAGTTACCTCATGTCTTGAGCTCAGTTTGCCACGGTGTATGACCTATGACATAAAACCGTCTTCAACACTCATGTTGGTGGCAGAGTTTGGCCGTTCCTCACCCAGTTTTAAGCCTCTTACACAGCTGTTTCTCTTATAGTATGTATCATATAGCATACAAAAATTAGCCCCTATTTTTTACATTCTTTATAAAATATTTTTGGTTTTGGACGAGCATTAGTGCCGCAACAGGCAAGGCAGGAGGAAAAATAATACATGACAGAACATAATTATTTAACTTTTATTAAAAAAAAAAAAAATTCCACTGATGAGAAAAATGTAGAAACTACAACACTGGTATCAAATATCTAGAATAGAGACATTTTCAGGACTATTTGTTTTATTGTAATGATTTCAATTTCATTTTTGAAACTGTATTTTTGTTCTACAGATTTAAATATTTTTTGTAACATTTTGATTCAGTGCTCAACATTTTAGTCTAATTCTGACTTTATTTTTATTTTTACTATCTTTGGATATTTCAACTTGATCTAAGATTTTTATAGTCACATCACTCTTAAGGCTTTGACTATATTTTCATAATTTCAATGTTATTCTTCTCATTTCAACTTTATTCAAAAAACAAGCTATTTTTTTAATGTTTTTATTTATGCTTAGCCCTTATACTTTAAAGTAGCTTCCCAAATATCAGGAATGCATTGAATGCATCAGAAGTATTCAGGTTGAACTACCCTCTTTGTATTGACTTTTTGTATAATAAATGTTGAAGTCAAATACTTTATTTAAAATCTTACTGTGGGAAATATTATAAGTAACTCTTGAGTGTAGGGGATACTTCCTGTGTACCAGTTAGTGAGACAGTGCATATTTTTCAACAGTAGATGGCAGCCTAAGCCTGGCAATAACCACGAGCAGCTGCATCCACCACACCCAGTCCTCCAAACATGAAAAGGAAAGGCCCTGTCCCTGCATTGCTGAGCTCTTGAGTTCTACATTGTGACTCACTCTGATGAACCCTTAGTCCTACCATTTCCCTTCAACCAACCTCAGCTGCCTCTTTCTCGAACTTCTCGATGGTTCTCTTGTCGATTCCTCCGCACTTGTAGATCAGGTGGCCGGTGGTGGTGGACTTGCCGGAGTCGACATGGCCAATGACCACAATGTTGATATGGGTCTTTTCCTTTCCCATTTTAATTGACTGGAAAACCAACAAAAAATTTGTTACTTGACTTAAGAAATTAACATCACAGTATTAAACTTGTTTCAGACATGGTGGATATAGTGGCCACCTGTTGAAATTTAAAACCTAATTTGCTGTTTGTTGTTCTGATGAAATCTGAACAGTCATGAGCATCTGAGCAAAACAATAACCATAAGACACAACATCCACTGTTCCTGTGAATATGGTTATTTATTCTAAGGTCATACTTCATAATCACGTTAGTATGATCCCCTCATGTGTCATTTGTCCATTCACACTGTACTCTTATTATATGTGATATAATCTAACTTTTGTATGCCTGAACTATACCCCCCTCTTACTTAGGTGTAACTTGTTCTTAATGTGTTTTTGAGCATCATTTGCATCTCTTAAAAATGCACTGCTCTTATAGGCTTGTGTATTATTGCATTAAAAAAACAGCTTGTACATATTGGTTTCTGCTCTTTTTGTTTGAGGTTTATTAAATATTTATACTTGTATGGAAAATAGCAAATCAAGTTATCTTAAATGTTCACAAATAATGCTCAAGCAAAAATTAAAAGTACATCATTTAAATGTACATAAAAATTCTGTATTTTGAGTGAAGTATGTTGTGAGAAAGGAACCAAATCCAGAGAGTGGGATGTCTACTAGTTGTTTCAGTATAATAGTACATAATAGTAGATTAACATGTAAGCAAACGACCATTAAAATGCCTTAAGAGTAATTTGCTCTGAAATATATTTAAAAATTCACAAAATGCCTTGTCATGTTAGAGGGCCCAAAACTGGAGGGTGAGGTTTTGACCAGAAGTATCACAGTAAAGAATAGTAAATTAACATCTGAACAAACCAATCTAAAATGACTGCAGTGTGGCAATTTGCCCAGAAATATATGAAATCAACACTTTCAGTGAAAATGATCTTGATAACATCTGTAAGTCATAGATTTAATCACAAACAACTTTGACAAATGAGATAGCAAATATAAAGATGGAACAGTTTACCTCTTTAGAGATGACATATCTGAAACTTAAACGTTTTTAATAGGATGTTAAATTTCAAAATGTGATAAACCCTTGATAGCATCCTTTTTCTCCTTTGGTAATCATGAAACAAATCTGTTTTTTTTTTATTGTTGCAGAATTCAGTGTGGTGATGTGGCATTTTTGATTTTTATGTGATATTTGAAAACATTGACAAGGTTACGTTTTAATTATGTGCTCGATGCAGTGATTAATTTGACCAAGATTACATCTAAAAAATCTTAAGGAAATGTAAAAGTGCTGGATTTAATCAAGATGCTATTATTCAGTTGGAGCCGCTTTAGTACAAGCAGTTGTTCCCATCCCTGAACTTACATTAGTTTAATAATTGTGAATGTCGTTGTCGAGGCTGATGGGTTACACAAAAGATGCATAACAAACCAAAGAAATAATCCTTTTAATGTAATCTGTTGCGTGACAGATCTCCACCTCGCCATGACTGCGGCACCAGACGTTAGCCAACGTTAGCATGCGGCTGTTAATCCTCAGACAAATGGATGCCGTCTAGTGTTTCGCAGAAGTGTTAAGTCTTCTGTAGGTTAACCGACTGTAAATATAAGGTTTAACAGTTATTTCTCTCGACTCAATGCTTCCTGCGCTCGTTCACGCCCGCAGACTGGTGAGTCACGCGCCATGTGCTTCGTGCCGGTCTGCCGGCCTCCATGTTGCGCCGGCAGCTCAGAGCCGCCATGTTGTTTCCAACTGATGCAAGCGCGCGCACTCAACTGCGAGCATAGGGTGGAATGATGCGCGTTCACGAGCAGGGGACTACCATGACTGGCAGAAAGAAAAATCTGGACTCTGACTCAGAACATTACTGTTTTTAAAGACCTCCTGATTTACAGCCTCAATGAGACAGCCGTAGAGCCACACGTTATTCTTTGCAGATGGAAAATACGGTGAGCTCGCATGTTTACCTTTTCATAAACCCATTCATCTAATAATAGCATTATAGCATCTTAATTTTAGTCTAAAGTATGTTATTGTAACAAAGCCTGTTTTGGTTCTTGGACAATTCACCATTCTCTTAGCTCTCTCTGCACAAGTGTATTGGCATGCATTTGTTGTCAAGATATTTTTTTATTAGCAGATAAATTTCAACTAACCTGTGCCCAGCAACGAAGACGTCCCTGATAAAGAGCGGAGGAAAAAAGGACAGAATGTGATGGGTCCCGAGTTTTTATACTGAACTACAGGAGAGGGAGGGCTGTGCATATTCTCTTGTTGCTGTCAGACTAAAATAAGGGGTGCCATTGGCTGGGGAAGCATAACTCCTACCAAGGCGATTGGATGACAAGTGCATCACAGGACACTGATAGCGTGGTCAAAAACAGCTGCAGCAGAGACGGGCACTTCTGTGACAGCTCTGACACTAACTGCAGCAGTAAGGACAAAGACAAGTGTATTTCAATTTTTTCAAAGACATTTTTAATAGTTACCAGCAGCTTTCTTTCCAATTAAATTTGTGGCATTTTAACAACAAGATACAGTTCTAAACCTTTTCCAACTTAAACTTAACTGAGAAGAAGCACTGTCATTTGATTCAGGTAGGTGACAATGCCACAAAGTTCTTTTTCCTGCGAAAACTTTTGCGATGGGTTTTAATCAGCATAAGCCAGTCCTTGAGGAGAGAACTCAGCCTCAGAGAAGATGATCCAGGGTGGGGGAAATGGAGGGGGGAAATTGTGGCCCGCTGCGGCCGGCACACATCTTGTTGCTGGATGTCTTGCATGATCATTCATTTCTTCTTCTGGGCTTTTTCTGCAGCCTTGGTCGTCTTTCCAGACACTTCCTTGGTCTCAACTGCCTTGATGACACCGACAGCCACTGTCTGCCTCATGTCACGCACAGCGAAACGACCTGAGAACACAAGGTGAGCAATAAGTCACATGTATACAATCATAACATTAGAGCTACTTTAAATTAGCACACTAGAAGGATTGAAGTACAAATCTTACCCAGGGGAGGGTAGCTGGAGAAAGGCTCCACAACCATGGGCTTCTGTGGGATCAGTCTCACAATGGCTGCATCTCCAGACTTGACAAATTTGGGGGCATCCTCAAGCTTTTTGCCAGAACGACGATCAATCTTCTCGATGAGCTCGGTGAACTTGCAGGCAATATGAGCTGTGTGGCAATCCAGCACAGGGGCGTAACCTGCATTGATCTGTCCGGGATGGTTCAGGATGATGACCTGAAGAGAGAATTGTGTTTAAATATCTGTTCATTTGAATCCTGAGAATGTAAAATACTACATCATTAAACCTAACCATACCTGGGCATTGAAGAAGTCTGCTCCCTTGGGTGGGTCATTCTTGCTGTCACCAGCCACGTAACCACGACGGATTTCCTTGACAGACACGTTCTTGATGTTGAAGCCAACATTGTCACCAGGCACAGCTTCAGGCAGAGACTCGTGGTGCATCTCCACAGACTTGACTTCAGTGGTCAGGTTGACGGGAGCGAAGGTGACAACCATGCCGGGCTTCAGGACACCAGTCTCCACACGACCAACGGGTACAGTTCCAATACCTTAGGAAAACAGTCCAACATTAGTACCAGAGAAACAGCTACATTTTAACCCAGCTACACGTTTCCATACCTCCAATTTTGTAGACATCCTGCAGGGGCAGACGGAGGGGCTTGTCAGTGGGACGGGCAGGTGGCAGGATGGCATCGAGAGCCTCCAGCAGGGTGGTACCGCTGGCATTGCCCTCCTTGCGCTCTATCTTCCAGCCCTTGAACCAGCCCATCTACAAGAAGATTCAGAATGTGATTAGAGTTCAGTCCATGTTTTCTTGAAAATCCATCAGTGCACTAACAAAGCTCTGGTTCAAGATGCCTCACCTTGTCACTGGCCTCCAGCATGTTGTCTCCGTGCCAGCCAGAGATGGGGACAAAGGCAACAGAGGCAGGGTTGTAGCCGATCTTCTTGATGTAGGTGCTCACTTCCTTGGTGATTTCCTCAAAACGGGCCTGGCTGTATGGGGGCTCAGTGGAGTCCATTTTGTTGACTCCAACGATGAGCTGCTTCACACCAAGGGTGAAGGCCAGCAGGGCGTGCTCACGGGTCTGTCCATTCTTAGAGATACCAGCCTCAAACTCACCAACACCAGCAGCAACAATCAGCACGGCGCAGTCAGCCTTAAAATTACACAATTTTAATTAGATACAGCGGCCTTAAAGAAATCTTGCACATCAGGGGGAAGCAGTGTAAGGGGCCTGGCTATACCTGAGATGTTCCAGTGATCATGTTCTTGATGAAGTCTCTGTGTCCAGGGGCATCAATGATGGTCACGTAGTACTTACTGGTCTCAAACTTCCACAGAGCAATGTCGATGGTGATACCACGCTCACGCTCGGCCTTCAGTTTGTCCAGCACCCAGGCGTACTTGAAGGAGCCCTTGCCCATCTGTAGAGAAACCGATAGTTTAACACTCAACATTCTCTGAAACTGATGAGATCAGATTGGAGCATTGCTAATCAAGATCTGCAGACATTTCTGAATTTCAGATACTTTCAAATAATTAACCTCCCCTGTCAGGAAATGTTAATCACTGACATTTTTTAGGCATGTACAAACATTCAAATACTTGGTAATCAAGCATGACTGTCATTGTTCAATGCATTTCAGGCAGTGATGTCACAAAGTTGCTTTACTTTCTCTTTCACCGTTCCTGTGAAGTCAGCCTCTTAAGTCTTCCTAAATTAACATTACTTTGCAAATGAATGAGTCAATTAGGTGAGAACATTCATTTCAGTTAGTCACTTTTTTTTATAGTGTAGTCAAGACACTTTAGAAAAGAGTAGGCCAATGCCACTCTTCCATGACATTTAACTTGGCCTGTTAACTGAGACGTCAAAGTTTTCTAGAGGGTCTTCCTCTCTACATGGTAACTGAGTTAGTTATGGTGGCAATTTTGACCACGCCCATGGTTAAGATCATTTTAGGCTCACAACAGCCATAATGATTGTGTAGAGGACAGAACTGATGTTAGTGGTCATGGTTGAAGCAATTTATGAATGTTTGCAGGACTACCTTGTATTCAAATCAACATTGCAGCGCAATGGACAAGAGTAACCTGTATCTGAATTTATATGTTAGGGGTGCATGAAACTTTTCCAGCCACGGTATTGGAAATTAGCCTGTACATTTATTAGCAACAGCAAATGTGAACTTTTGGATTTACTTACAGCAGATTTTGACCACACTAATTGACTATAATGACAAACTGTACAATGCATAATGATTCATTAGCTCATTAAAGAACTAAAACGATTTTCCTGCTTCACACAGCTTTACAACAAAAGGGACTCATTATTGCCAATATCAGTAGCAATGTCAGCAATAATGAGTTTGGAAACATTGACTTACCTGATATTGGCAGAAATCCAATATTGTGCATCCCCAATACATCTATACCTCTGTAAAATTATAGTCTGCTGTGTAAAACATTGTGTTGAATACAGCTATAGACTAAATGTCTAAATACTCACTTGAGAGACAGGGCTTTCAAACCTCAAGAGGCTAGTTTATGTTTCAGTACCATAGTAGTGATTTGTTAAATAGTCATTTATTCTCTTAAACGATAATTTTAGGAGTCACGCATGTTCCGTAACGGTCTTTGTACCACAGCCTGAGGCCTGCTCTCAGTGCTCAGTCACCGCCGGCGTTAAGCCCCACCCCGCGTGCGCGCTCACGGCTGCTCCGTCGTGCCGGGCAGTGGGGCTGAGAGGGAGGCACGCTGACGCCGCCATCTTGAATCTAACGGTTTAAGAGATAAGAGCAATAATGTGAGTGAACCCACCTCAGCGGCTTCCTTCTCGAACTTCTCAATGGTTCTCTTGTCGATTCCTCCGCATTTGTAGATCAGATGGCCGGTAGAGGTGGACTTGCCGGAGTCGACATGGCCAATGACCACGATGTTGATGTGGGTCTTTTCCTTTCCCATTTTAGTTTCTGCCCAGAATAAAACGTATCAACGGTTAGCTCTGAATAACAACACGTATTTAATCATGTTCTGTTCACTTTTACCAACTACAGGCTGAAACACGACCCTTCCCTGTTAGCTGTACCTACTCGGACCCAGCCCTGGTCAAACGCCATTTAAACACGGGCTCATAAAACTCTCAACCAGGTCAATCATCCCCGTTATGAAGAGTTTTCACCGTCAATGTAGTTAAAATCCACATTTCACTGATTATTTCGATGAAGTTGAGCCGCAGCCAGGCGGCGGCTGCTAGGCCTCACTCGGCCACAGGCCAGGCGAGACACGTGTTACTCCATGGGCCACGTCGGATAAAGTTACCAAGACTGCCAAATATTCCGGAGCTATTTCGTCCCGTCTCCCAACACCTGTCAGCGGACAAGACGACCAGTTGTTTCATGGAGAGGAGAGGAGAAATGCCACCCTAGCATCTTAGGATGTCTGCCTCCATGGCAGCCCCCTCTTTGTTCCTCTCCCCCCATATTCCCTCCTCCCTTGATATCTCTTTTGTTAAAGAAGTTATTTACAAATCCAGATAATCTAAATAAACTCAATACAAAAAACACACACCAGCTAAGTTAGATTAGGACACGTAATGGCTAACATCTGATTTATATGGCAATTCCTCAAAAAAAGCCACAGGTTTAAAGTTACATAACAGAAAAGGCAAACTTTCGACTATTAAACACAAGATTAGAGGAACAATACTTCTGAAGCTGGATCACATTGGGCTTTAAACTCGGTAAAAGGCCTACTAACCTCTCTGATGCTAATTTAGAAATCAGAGCTCCACTTACCGGTGTTTCTGGGTTTTCACGGCCAAAGCTGCTGCCCCTAGCCAGGTAACAGAAAGAGGAAGAGCCGGGGCGGACTGGGAGGTTTTATACTGGATGGGAGGCGGCCTGACTTCCCGTCGCCCTCCCCGGTGCAGACCCCGCAAATCACACACATTCCTGCAAAAAACGTCAGCACGTCACCGGATGAACCGCCTGAAACATGCATGGTGTTTCATAAAAAATGTGATTTCGATTTTTTTGTCATCAAACCACAGAGAATATGGTCTTTACTGAGGTAGGAGGATGGAGATGGTGACAGAGCTAACCTAATTAAAAGACTTATTTGACCAATTATCAGACTACTGAGTGACCTGAAATCATCTGCTCTCAGAGCCACAGCTCGGCTTTCCCTGGAAGTTGTTGCCTACTTCCTGATTGTTGTAACTGTTGGTCAAAGTTTTTACAAATGGATGAAAATTATTTTTTTAGAGCAACCCACCATGTAACAGGCAAAAAACAAATAATTAAATGTTAATTATTTCTTCTTCTCACCTTGAAATTTAAGAAAATGAAGATCCACAAGATTTGCTTGATTACCAAAATAAACTCTAAATAATGCTATGGTACTCAAGAGGAAAGCATCTTCAACTTGAGTGTAAGGAAGTAACAGGCAAAGACACAAAATATGAGTCAAAATTAAATGTGGGCAATTTTTTTTAATATGTAGAGAGTCCTGGGACACAACGTTTCATCCTTGCATAATGCAAAATTAGAAATCACATATACGACAATACTTACATAAAAATTTGTATCAGTTCAAGTGCCAAACTGTTGAAAGGGTTATCAATAATGTTTATAATTAAAGTAGTAATATGGACATAAAAAATAATGCAGATGATAAGAATTGAAAATATATACTGTAATAATAGAAATAACATTCACAGTGATAAAAGACTAAATATTAATATTCTATAACAACAAGAAAAACAAAATTAAAATAGAACTTATAGCTTCCCAATACTGATTGTTACACATTGATGTTATTAACATAAAATATTTTATCATCATGCTGCTACTAAATGTCAAAAATGCGCTATTGTGTTATCTTTTGTCATGTGTTTTTGGCATTGTAATGTTACACTTTATGTAGATCCTATTTTATGTGTTTTATTTAATGTGTAATATTGATTTAATGTAAGGATTCTTGTCACTGTCACACTGTAAAAGTTGTTGACCCCAGGAGGAGGAGCTATAGAGTTGCTGCAGTGAATGGGATTCTTTTAGACTAAAATAAACTAAAATAAACACATTTAATTTTTATTTCTTTATAGGCCTTCTTGCCTTTATTGAACTGTGGATAGCACCAGGAAATTGGATGGCGTATTATGTTTTCTTTATTAGTATTTTCGGGCATTTTCCCTAAAAATTTTTGTATTGTGTCAAAAGTAAGTCAAGGAAGTTGTGTAAAGACATGCAGGAAAGAAGCCACAGGCTGGAATTTCAGGCTGGATGCAAAAGCATCCGTAAACGGAGAACCACTTATGCCTTCACCCTCACATTATGTATTTTGTTTAATTAAATGTCAAAAATATAGTAGGAAATGTTAGTTTTAAAGAGCAACCAAACAACATATGGCAAATATAGAAGGAATGTTCCAAACTTAAAATATATGGTTAATATGTGCACAGACACACAGTATCCATTAAAACATCCCCAACAACAGGAAGAGATGATAATATTTTTTTAATACGATCAGGAGACATTTTCATTTGCAACATTATATAAACACAAGCACAAACACACAATATGCATCAAAAGATACTTTTAACAGCCTTTCTATGATTGAGTAATTTTAAAAATACTTTTTCTGCATCCAATAACGTGATTTTTCTGCTTTCATATTACCCCGATTTAAACTCACAGCAACATTATTTACCCACAAATAAGGCCACAATGGTACAGATTATTCCCAGTGGTCCTTGCTTGACCCTCGTGCCCCCTCTGTCACCCACCCACTGTTAATACTGAGACGACTCCTCAGGCTGACAAGATTAACTAAATCCAAGTGAGATTTGCATGCAAACAGAGCACAGACTGTGAAAAGATGAACTCATGCTGTGTTTGAGACGCCTTATCTTTCGGTCATTTACATTAAATAAGATGCATTTACAAGTGTCTGATTGAATTAAACACTAGAGTAATTTGGCTCACAGCTTCTGGGACATTTGAGTTATCTAGATTTATTTTTACAGTTTCAGCAAAAATTTAAATCCATAGGCGCATCGTGAAAAATAAAGTTAATTTCAGTAAAAGGACAGAAAAATGGCTTAGAGATGGCCTGTTTGGCACAAGGATGCTCCCTGGATGTCAGGAGGTCAGACCCAGCCTCTTCCTCCCCCATCACTTTGGCATTCTGCCCGCTGTAGATGCAGCTGACATCCTTCTGCACACACATATTTTTGACACACACTAACTACTCGCTCTGCTTTCCCCACAGTTCAGGTATCAGCCACTTCGACTTGGCAGCTGCTGCTTTCACTCAACAGAGAGCGGAGCACCGATGAGGGGAGGGAGGATGGGAAGAGGCGGGCTTGGAGAGTCTGTGAGGACAGGAGGGAGGCGATAACACGACTGAGGGGTAAGAGCAGTGGCAACTTGTAAATAGTTACAAAAGTGAGGGTGAGAATGCTTGTTTCCTGCAGGAGTCGTGAATTAATGTGAAAAAGAACAGAGAGGGTGATTCTTTTGTAAAATCCGATCATTTAGTTTAGTTATTTATGTAGATTATTGTAAATTAATTAATTAAAAACACATTGTAGACAAGCTGCTATTTATTTTTGTGCAAAATCTTCATGGAGAAAACACTATCAGAGTTAAAGTTAACACTTCTCAAGAATCAATATGAGTCCACACCACAAAGTTTTGTTTTTAGACTTAAAATTTTAAACTTAGTAACACTTAACAGTGTGACTTCTGATCAACACTTCTATGTAGTGTTAGGAATACACCCTCTCAGAATATATTTTTAACTACTCAAGTGTAAACTCTATAGTAACACTGTGCAGTGTACACATTGCTGTATTTATTTACTGTATATTAATGGGGAAAACTAGCTGAAAAACAGATAAAATGTTTGATAAGAGTATAAATAGGAGTGGGCTTGTGGCATCTGTTTGTACTTGTCCAATAATAAAAGGACAGACAGGATGATTAACCCTACAAGTGTGACTTACTGGTTTGGATTTCAGGGTTCACAATAGTTCATAGTTCAAGGTCCTACAAATAGATCTGATTTAGAGAAGAATCATTTTTACACTTGTTTTTGACACCAACACTTTTGTTATCTGAGAGCAAATTTTCAGGGATTTGACTCCATCCTGAGTATAATTAACTCTGCACTTGCTAAAATTTTGCCAATGTCAAGATTTCAATTCTTGTCAATTTAATGTGTGGATTTTAAATAAGGGCGGCACAGTGGCACAACAGGTAGTGTACATGCTTCACAGCAAGATGGTCATTGGTTCAATCCCCACGTTGAGCAGGGCCTTTCTGTGTGAAGTTTGAAAGGGATAAGCAGTTCAGATAATAGATGTATGAAGGATTTCAAATATATTTTAAATACAGCCGTCATGGCTGGACAGTGGCACCAAGTGATATTCTGACACATTAGACACCAGAAAAAATAAAATTATCTGGTGTTTTTGTAAAAGTCATCATAAGTACACATATTAAAGAGGGAAGACTTACAAATGGTATGTTTGTTAATGTATGTTAACTTTTTTGAAACAGTAAAAAGCAGCTGGACAGAAAATCTGGCTTCATGTCAGTAACCCTTAAACAGTTTTGTAATGGTCTTGATAATTTTCTCTGTGAAATGGGTTAAAACACTGAGGGAGCTGGGTCTGTGATCTTTTTAAGCAGAGGGAAACATCTCTTGCCCTCAAGGAGGGATCTTCCATAAGTGTGTAACATCACATGAAAGTTACCAAAGGGACTTTTTTGTTTTGATCATTAAGAAGTACAGACAAACCCTCATAAACTGAAATGGACAAAAACTCTGGCAACTTTTGTACATTAAGGCTGTCAAAATCTGTTTCTTAAATATTCGCTGATCAGGCAGAACAGCATGATCTTTACTTT
This sequence comes from Cetoscarus ocellatus, assembly GCA_037902135.1. NCBI lineage: Eukaryota > Metazoa > Chordata > Actinopteri > Labriformes > Labridae > Cetoscarus > Cetoscarus ocellatus. The sequence goes on from JBAMNC010000076.1 coordinate 680,465, forward strand.
AATACAAATGCTCATTTAAGAGGTTAAAATGAGCAAGAATTTTATTCCCCATCAAATAAAACAATTCCAATAGATCATGTTGTGGTCATTTAGCATTTAACTTTGAGTGGTTCTTACTGTCAGTAGATATTTTATTGTGCATTATTGTGCCATCAATTTTTTATCAGCATGAATTATATTGACACAAGCATCACTGAGTCTTGACATACCTTTTAAAGCATTAAGCCTATTTAAAATAACATCTGACTTTAATTACACTTGAACTCTGAACGACTGCCTGAGGCTTAAAAAATGTGCTGAGTCCGGTATGTGGAACTCGTGTGACCCGGTTCAGCAGGAATCCAAAAAACTGTTAAAAATGTAACGCAATAAGTAATACTTCTCTACTCATTGTTTTTATTAGTGAGTGTCTGACAATGCTTTTCTATTTCGAGCTTTGCCCCATATAACAGGGTCACATCAGATCCTTAAATAGTCTTAAGTTTGATTTTAGCAATTTAAAGCCATGAAAAGTCTGATAAAGTCTTATTTTTACTTTTGAGATGTCTTAAATATTAGATGGCATCTATATCAAAGTCATCATGTGGTATTTAAAAGTCTACTATTGCTAAACATCATTTTGTACAAAGTAACAAATCAGAGGTAATTGTTTATATATTTAGGAAAAAAATAATTCAGAAAAAAGTTGAAACAACAATTATGATCAAACAGTGGAGATGTGGAGAGAAAAGTCAAAGTGTTAAGACAAATGGTAAAAATGATGGACAAAGATCTGTGGTGAAAAGCTGTTGACACGTCAAGAAGGAAAAACTGAATACTGATTAAAAAAAACATGGAGATGTTTAGGAAAACAGGAGATGTATTCAGAATAAAATCAATGGGATATTCATATGAAGGAAAAGGTTGAGATGGTGACACAAAAATTCCAAAATATTAATGAACAGTGCCCGTGTTCAAAAAAAGGTTTACAATTTGGGGAAAAAGGTTGAAGTGTCCAAACAAAAAGTTGTGATCTTAATTTTAAATTGTTTTGAGGGTCTAAATGTTTCAAAAAAAAAGAAGCAGAAATGTCAAGAAATAGTTGAAATGTTCAGTAAAAAGATTATAGGACAAAATGATGTCAAATTCATGACTGAATTTTATCGTAAATGTTCTGACTTTTTGACTATTCTCGACTTTTCAGTTGTTCTCAAAATGCAAAATGACAGGGGGTTTTCCCCTCATTTTTCCCCTCACAATACTCTGAATGAAAAATTACTTATTATACCCAAAACATTTAGATCTTGATTTTAAGGAAGTATTTACCAGCTCATTAGGCTCATGATTTCATATTGTGATAAGATAAACATCCATCCAACCACTTCTTAAAGTTAAGCCCAGAATCTGACCCAGATCATTTGTCAATCATTAATGTTATCTACATTCAGTTTTGGCCTTTATACTGTAAAATGACTGCACCGACACAAAGGTTATGCAGCCATTTTTACAGTAACAGCTCATAGTCAGGCCTCAAATATGGATGTGAATCGAAGGGGATTGTATAACTCTGTAACACCGAAGTGAGTAAATCAGTGTTCCTGGTTCTTTAAGGCTAATTGTCTTGAGAGCAGTTCAGACAGAAACATGAGCAGTATAATCTTTGTTGGTGTCGAGGAAACCTGTCGCTGCTCACAGAAGGTGGAGCAGAGAAACTTGGCAGGGACTCAGATGTGGACTCAGAGTTCAGGTTGAAATGTAGACACCAGAGTACTTGACCTATTTAAACTGTGAGTGGAGGGAGGTAGCAGGAGCTTTGTATTTGACAACAGGCTACAGTACAACATGCTCTCAGGGCCACAGTTAAACTCAGGGTTTATCAGTATCTCAGTGTTCGCCCCCACATTCTGAATTAAATGGGTGTTATACAGAGAACTAAAGGGAATATGCTTTGAGTTGTTTTTTCTTTACATTCTCAGTCTATTTTTCCCCAGGAAAGGTTTTATTGTTTTTGTGGACACGCCTCTGTTTGACAGCTTTGTGTCCTGTGTCCCAGAAACAAGAGAAACAAACACGCAATCAAAGATTCTCATATAAAATGGAGCTACATTTATAATATTTGTATACATATTTATGTATCCCGCTGATAATTATGCTCACAGGTAATAATACAGGCTGTACAGTGTATTTTATGTATGTATTACAGGATACAGTCAATGATTCTGGAAGAGAAAATGATAAAGACATCAGTTATTTGTGTTATGTAAATCGAAACATAGACATAGACAACTCTGAGTTTATCTTTAGATTTGAAGAATTAAGGAAGTTTTTCTTTAAGCTACGTGGAAGTGTCTGACTCATCTGCATAATCATTTCTGATGTTTTTGGTAATGCTTCAATGACATATAACTTTGAACTCCACCAAAATATCTTCCCTTGCTCTTTGTGCCATGACCCAGGAAATTTCATGAAAGTCCACGGTGAACTTTTTGAGTTGTCTTGCTAACACACAGACAGACAGACAGACAGACAAACCTCCTTGGCGGACGTAATAATGAAAAAAAAAGACTTTCTCTGGAGACTATGCAGCAAATTTACTCCAATATGTCAGCATTAAAGCAAAATTAGCGTTAAACACAAATTAGTCACTTTGGGATGTTCTTAGCTGATCCATATCGATAATCAATGTAAAAATCTTGACCAAAACAAAACATCAGATGATCGTCAAAACTGAAGAGGAAGAGATGAGTCTGTGCCCCTATCATCATGTAAACCCATCTGATACTTGTTAAGAAATTTCACTCAAAATAGTGAAGTTCAATCTTAAGGTATCACAGGAGAAACAAATCAGGGATTCAACAAAGAGAACGGAAGTCAACCTTTTAAAGCAACAATTATCGGCACTAAATATTATATTGAAACACCTCATAGTTGTTGAGATAACTTGAAGATGAAAGCCTCTGACGATGATGACTGAACAAAGTACAACAGCTGTGGTCTTATTTCAGGCTCTAACTAGGTGAGAGGGGGAAAGTGTGAGTGTGTCTACGTGTGTGTGAAAACGAGTGTGTGATTCAGCAGGCCGGCTGGCAGTCGGTCCTGGCAGAGCGTTACTGATGACTCATTAGGTATAAATGGTGGTCATGGCAACAGGGACGAGCTGAGCATGTTCACTGAGTGAAAGAAAGTTGTTTCCTCTTACAGAAAAAATGAATATTCAGATTTCATAATCAGAATTTAGAGACATTTGCTGGAGTGTTTTTAGGGTGCTTTCCAGACTTAATCCCTCAAAGTCCTAACAAAAAATCAGTTAGAAGTCTTAAGTGTGATGCATCTCTTTAGGCTTACAACAACAAATATTACACGTTGATATTTTCTCTCCTTCAGGCACAACAGCACTGTTGATGTACACTGAGGCCCGGCTCGCAGAGGTGTCAGTTTCCAAAGGTCTGCTATGAGGTCAAGCTCCAAGTTAAAACCGAAGATCAACTCTCTGGAAACTGAAATGTTCCAGGTAAAGTCCTGCACAGTCCAACTTGTGACAAAAACGTTTACCTGCAACCAGGGTAAGAAATCAACACCAACCAAGCATCAGATGTGGGTCAGTTTTATAATTTGCTTCTACAAATATACCTAAACTGTCATTTTCAAATCAGGTCAATTTCATTTGTAGAGTACACTTTATAAAAGGCAAGCAAATGTGCTTTACGGAGGATAAAAACAAGATACACAATTTTAAGAGCCAGTATCAGTCTTTTTTAAAAGTTTCATATGCCCTTCAGCGCGTCTCCTCCTGATGAAGTATATCTATGCACAGGACAAAAAGTTTGCGGCATCAGCCCTTCTCTCTCTATCCCTTTTTACAGCACCAGAAGCTCCCCGAATAGACCTCCAGTGTGATGTCCTACCATTGTTTTGTCAGCAGTTTGGGGCCATTGTCTGAGGAGCAAGCCCACTGCAGAGCGTGGACTGTGGACAGAATGCGGAGCCGCTGAAAACATGGTACCAAGAAGCACTAAACCAACCATTTCCACAGAATAGACCGGCCAACCGTTAAGAACAGACTGGGCCCACGGGAGCTCTCAGACAGAGCTGGATCAAGGTACTCAATATATGTGAAAACTAGAAGGCTGTTTGGACAGTAGAGACTGTAAAAATACCCAGGCGAAAATATGAAACTGTGTTAAGACAAAATATGGACTCTTTTAACACAGAAAGCAGCACAAACAAGACTTCAGACACCAGTGACCACACACTGACAACACTTACTCTTGTTGAACGCTGGTAATTATTTACATTTTAAATGATTAAATCAATCTTAAATATTATTATTTCATAAAATGTTACATGCTATGTTTTCTCATTTTGCTTATTTCAACTCAAATTCACTCTTAATTCTTACTTAATATTTTTTTTTCTTCCTTTCTTCTACAATGCATGAAATGCAACTAAAGAACTCATTTTCCCTGAGGATTAATTAAAGTATTTCTGATTCTGATCAGAGACAAATACATACCTTAAAACAGTGATTCAGTCTTCTCACTACTGCTTTATTTTCTTATATGATAAAATTATCTGATCTACAGAGCTTAATGCCAATTCCACTTAATGAGAGCACTGAAACGTGACACAAACGCAGAATTGATTACCTTTAAGGGTAGAAAATATATTTGGCCATCAAACAAATTCTTTGTGTCTGTGTGCCACCTTGGTTGGTGAGTTAAAAAGTAAATTCGGAGAATTGAAAACTGAGAACTGGTTCTTTAAAGGGTCAGAGTCTTAAAGGCCCTGGACACCTACACAGGTTTGTAAAAGAAAAACCCTTTCTCAGTCCTCTTCTCAGGATTGTCAGGGTGTGGTAGAGTTTGTTTCTAATGACAGCTCCACACCCCTGTGAAATTTGAAGAACCTATGTTGGTAAGGCAAAGTTGTATAACACAAAGTTGTGTTATACAAATAAAGATTGATTGATTGAGACTGATTAATTGATTATAAACAGGAAAATAATAAACAAACATTAGCCTCCTTACTGGGTGTACATTTGATGACAACCAAAAACCTCAGAGGCAGTTCTAAATGAATAATTTATTAATATCAGGTAAGGGCATGAATTTTCTCAAAAACTGAGTTACCATCTGAAAAGACAGAACTATAACTCTGGATCAAAAATCTAAAACAGTTAACTAATAAAAGGATTTTATCACCTGAGAAAGGCTCCACAAAACAAGCACAGGAAAAAAGATGTCCAGTCAAGGTGTTTCCGAAAATATTAAATGTTGGATTTTCTGTATTGTCAGGCTCAACACCACCATGGTGGGTCACTGATGCTGGATGATCAGGATCGCTGAGGTTCATGTTTCCAGGTGGGATACCGGGTCAAAGGACAACTTTAAGAAGACATTGAGATTTACACAGCTTTAACTTGTCGGGATGTGAAATGACTGATATAAATAAAGAGGATTTTGAGCCTATTTACATGAACACATTATTCAGATAATTATGTATAATCTGATTTGAGGCTTTGACGAGCACTTCAGCTATCTGATATTTGAAAGAACTTGTCCAGATGATTCTGTTATTAGTCTGATTTCTTTTCACAAGTACATGATGAAAAACAGCAAAACCACTGCTGACTTTTCACTTCCTATCTTGTAGCTTTGTGGTAAGATAATTTAATTAAATACCTCTTTGTCACTATGCTGCTGAGTTGTATTATACCCTTTGTTTTGATGAGCATTAAATTAATTTCATATTAACTCCAAAAATATTGCCTCCCAGCACTCTTGGTACTGCACCATGTTTCTTCATCTTCTGTTAGTCATCTGATTTTCAGGAAAACTGTTCCTGAGATTTCACATATCTGATTAAGATTATCAGACAGTGCTGTTTACAGGTTGTTGGCGTGCATGTAAACAGGCTCAAACTTTTGTTTAGAATGTAACAAAAAGGTCAGAGAAGATCAGGTTTTGATTAGACAGGTCATGAATAGTAGACAGAACTAAAAATGCGCTCATATCCAGTTAAACTAGTCATGTAAAAAGAGATTTAGATTATACATCATTTATTTTTGTGTTTATTCATTCATGTATCTTGTTATTAAACATTTTGTGGACAGACTTAAAGGCCAAATGTTTCAGTAGTTTAATTTTTCTTTGAACTGTATTTGATGTTTTTTGGTACTCTAACTTTCTAAAAAGCCATTTCTATTAAAATCAGATTAATTTATACATTTCCTGTTTGTAGTCTTTGAGAAGCACGTTGTTCCCTTTTTTACTTTGTGCTTTCTACAAGTCAGCTTACTAAAATTCACCTATCCTTCATTGACACCTCTAATCCCTTTCGAGGTCGCAGGGGGCTAAAACCAATCCCAGCTGAGGTTGGGCAAGTGGTCTTCAGCCAATCACAGGATCACATGTAGAGACAGACAACCATCCACACTCACACTCACGCCTGAAGGCAAATCAGAGTCACCAATTAACCTAACAATCATGTTCTTGCTCTGTGGGAGGAAACTGAAGAGCCTGAAGAGAACCAACAAATGCACAGAGAGAAGATGCAAACTCAACACCGAAAGACCCGGGTCAACATGGAGAGCTGAACCATCAACCTTGAGCTGTTGTGCTGTCTAACCTTTTTTTCTGTTTTTGTAATTTTATAATGGCTGCTACCTCGGCCAGGTCTTACTTTTAAGAGATTTTAATCTCAGTGGGAATCCATGTAAAATAAAACGATATATACTTTTAACGTATCAAAGTACAATGAATCCAAAAAACTACACAACTAAAAGAAAAGTACATAATTTAAAAACTATTCAAAGAAGTACAAGTACATGAAAAAGCTTCAGTAGCTTGAGTAAATGTAATTGGTTACTTTCCACCCCTGATAGAGTTCAGGTATCTTTTCATTGTGTTAAATGTATAAACAAAATGTGTGTGACATAAGGAAACAAAAACAGAAACATTATCAGGTCATTTAGGTCATACAGCATGAGAGGAACTTTATTGTTTTATTACTTGTTAAATTTTCTGTTGGATTTTCTCTTTTGTTTTCTGTTTGATACAAAGACCGTCAGCAGGAGTGGAAAATCACTAATTACCCTGACTCAAGTAACTGTAATTGAGAAGCTATTTTGTGTACTTATACTTTTGTGAGTATTTTTTTGAACCACTAATTTTACTTTAGTATATATTTTGGCTGCATTGCACTGAGTTACATTTCACATGACACACTGAGTAAAAACGTGGTGTGCCAGGGAAAAAGTCAAATCGATAAAAATCCAAATGTAGAAAAAAGCCAAAATCAAAAGAAAAATAAACATGTAGATTGCCTTTGAAATGCAGTTTTGCTCTTATATTTTATTTATATCTTTGAAATTTATTTTCACATTTGTTCTTGATTTTTTTGTACTTTTCTCTTCACATTTTGAATTTAGTCATACAATTATGTTCTTACATTAGTTTGGTTATTTCAACTTTTCTTGAAGTGCTCAATGAAGAAGAAATTCCCTCATTGTTCCCTCTCTTACACTCATGTAATCAGAAAGTAACATGAAGCATTCTCGCTGTAAAGTGATGAACAGATGAGCAAAAGAAAAAAAACATTCGCATATATCCTTTATCTAAACCGCATATCCATTTCAGGGTTGCGGGGGACTCCCCTCTCACCCAGCTGACATTGGGTGAGGGGCGGGGTACACCCTGAACAAGTCACCAGGCGATCAAGGGGCAACAAAGAGAAACAGACAACCATTGATGCTCAATTTTATACCCTAGGGCAACTTAGAGTCACCAAGTAACCTAATAAGCATGTTTTTGTCTGTAGGAGGACACCATAGTGCCTGGAGAAAACCCACGCAGGCATGGGGAGAACATGCAAACTCCACATAGAAAGGCCACAGGGAACCACTCACACATTAAATCAACATCTTTCAGCAGCATCACTTTACTTCTTTATCTGCCTCTTTCAGCGAACACAAATTTGTGCATGTTTGTGGGAGTGAAGTAAAAAAACAGGCTGTGATTCTGATCGATGCCAACATTGAGAGAAAGAATCCCACAGCTCTGGCATTCATGTGCGCACAGGCCGACTCTCACTTGATCTTAATTGTAAATGTTAAAACACTGTATGTAATTACAGCCTGAGCCCGGCCAGGAAACAGTTCATGCTAATAAACCACATTTGCAACACAGCAGCTTCCCCGTCCTCTCCACACTTGCAAACACTGAGTTCACACTTGCAAACAAAGTATTGTCTTTTCTGCTGTCTGCATCTGCTTTCCTCTCTGGAAGAGTAACAGAAGTGTTTATCACATCCATATCACTGCCTGTGGGGTAGGTGGATACTTGATGTTTAGCCTCTTTTGAAGAGGCTGCTGGATCTTTCATTCACTAAAGTCTCTGGCTTAGATAAAATCTTCAAGCTTATTTAAGAGGGGGAGGCGGATCTCGCTTTTTGAATCACTTCTTTTATGAATATATATCCACTCTGTGGAGTGAGGTCTAATAAATGTTTTTATGATGTAACACTGAAAAAACAAATAAATTTGATTTTATGTCACAAGTGACTTAAGGGCCTAATATAGTTTCCCAGAAGAGATGGAAGATGTTTGGAGTTTTTATTGTATGTTGATATATTTTCAATTGGTATATAATAACAGTATTAGCTTAATTTGTTTAGCACTTTGAAAAACAAAGGTTTACAAAGGGCCTTGACAAGCAAACAGCAACATCCAGATGGCAAAGCACAAGAGCTTTCATCATCAGAAATGGATGTAGATACTAGTGGGGACAGGAGTCTCTTCACTGATTGCTTACCCTTTCATTTTGACACAAGAACTGTTTGTTTCTTATCAATTGGTGATTAAAAGTTACTGAGAACATTAACCTGAAGTCAATACAGTTACAGGTCAAAGCTTATACTAATTTTAGAGACCAAACAAGCACTAAAGTGATCTATAATCCTGCCTCAGTGACAGTTTCTTAAAGCCTTGTTAAATAGTTCAATGTAGGAAAGTAATAAAGAAACTGAAAATAGAAAGTTATTAACACCTAAGTAAGTCCAAGGTTCATTTGACCAAAGAAATACTGCACAGGTGTAAAAACCATTGTGGTTTTGTGAGCAGGAATGCTGCATTTTCCATGTGAGGGTGTCTATGTCTAAATAATTCACTTTACTTACATACATGCCCTACATAGCCTCTGCCATACAGAAAACTGCATTGTCATGAAAAATTTATCAGCAACAAAGGAGTCGACTTTATGTTCGCATGACATATGACTCGACGCAAAGATGAACAAAAAATATACTTTGAAGAGGCATGGGTGAACGTGAAACGTGACATGATGGAAATCCCACTATATAAAAACTATACTTTTAAAAAAAAACCAACCAGCTAACATTCACGGTGCTAACAATGCTAACTTAAGCTAGTTGTTAGAAAACCGTTGGGCCGTAAATTGACTCGAGCAAAACTCAATAGATAAAAGTCATGAGGAGACTGAAGAGCAAATAAAATCATACAGCAGTAAGACCAGTACGTGGTGGATAAGGGTGAAGTTTTTCGCTGAGTAACAACACCCTCTTTGATAAGAGTTAGCAAATCAGCCACCATGAGACTATTTTTGGAAAGGGGAACGACATTTCCCGTAACACCATACCCGAGTCGTCATGAGAGCATCCGGGTCATTCTCCAGAAAATCTGATGCAAGCTGCTACGTCACTGTGGCAACTGGCGAGGAGCTACGCCCTTTTAGATAACCGGGACATTTTCTACTTTTATTATTTACAGTTTTAAGATATTTACCCCCGTAACGGGTTAAGACAAAGACTGGTCTAAGACAAAGACATAATATTGAGAAAGATTATTCTGTATTTCGCGATTCCAACATTGAAACTTCAGAACATCTGTTTTTTTTATTTGTGATCATGCAACTTCTTTTTGGGACAAAATTAGATCTCTGAAAAGGACACAGACTCTCCTGAGCTAAAATATGAACTTGTTACATTTGGAGTGATAATGGAGGACCAAAAAAGGAAAAAAAATATAATGTCCTATTGATTAAAGGCCAACAATACAGCCATATATGTAGATCTTTTGAAGATTGGGTCGTTTTTATACTTTCATGAATGAAGTGATACATTTTTTAAAAAGCGCTGAATCATATCAAGACCAAATAAGTCCTGGACCAATGTGTTTCTTTAAATGTTTTAATTCCTGATTTACCTCTGATTTTTTTCTTTGTCTTTCTCTTTACAAGCAAAAGAGCTATTTTATTTATTTTTAAGTTATTATTTAAACTTATATTTGTGTTTTTTTGTGTTCACAAAATGATTTGGTCTGTATATCAGGTTTTTAAAAAGCCAGTTTCTGAATTCAATAAAGATGTTTATTTAAAAAAAAAAAAACAACGTATTATTATTTACAATAAATTTAAACATTCACAATTTACTGTTTGAAAAAGTTTGTGGGACAGAGCTTGTAGAACAATTCAAAAAATATAACTTCACACAAAACATTTCAAATAATAAAAAAAAGGCGGCACGGTGGCGCAGCAGGTAGTGCAAGTACTTCACAGCAAGAGGGCTGCTGGTTCAAACCTTGTGTCGGTCAGGGCCTTACTGTGTGGAGTTTGCATGTTCTCCCCGTGCATACTCAGGCACTCCAGCTTCCTCCCACAGACCCAAAACATACTCATTAGGGTAATTGGTGACTCTAAATTGCCCTCAGGTGTGGGTGTGAAGGGTTGTCTGTCTCTCTATGTGGCCCTGTGATTGGCTGGTGTCAAGTCCAGAGTGTACCCTTCCTCCCACCCAATATCAGCTGGGAGAGACTCCATCCCACCGTGACCCTGAAAGGAATAAGCGGTATGGATGATGGATGGATCAAAAAAAAGATTAATTTAGATTTATCCGAGAAAAACATTTTCAAGGGGACTTGGAAGCAACAAATGCTGCCTAAAGCTTGGGTAAATTAAGAGACTAATCATTCATGTATAAACTGGTTTTTATGCATCAACCAAACATGATAAAGTTTTGTGGATGCATAAAATTATCACACCATTTAGGACTTATTTAAGGCAACATGTGTTTCTCTAATGAGGAGCTTTTATCAAAATTAAAAAGTTAATTCTCCTGATGTGGAGGTCAACAGTCACTTAAACCTAAAGCTGCATCTTAAACTTAGTTTCTTACACCATCTACTGGCTAAAAAGACCATCTGAGCTGAGGCAGCTTTAAACTCATTGACCTTTTGATGAAGCGGAATTACAATCCAGCATTGAATAAGTGAACCTACATGCTTTTGGTATTAAAGCTTCACAGGCAGTAACATGTTACTCAGTGTCATAGCCAGGGGTGGATCTATGGATGGAAGATTCAAAGAGCCCATGACTGACAGGGGCCCCTAAAGATGATCATATTATCAGTATTTTTTTTGCCATAGGTCTGTATGGATCTCTTTTCTCTTCACATTCACAAAATACCAAGCTTTTTTTTTGTCTTTAACTGCAAAATAAACAAACAAAAAACAGTCAAACATCTTTAACAAAGTTTAACATTTATTGGAGGATATTAGTTTTGTTTGTTTTTTCTCTGTATCAGAAAACATGTTAAAATATTTGGGTCCATAGGCAAAAACTGTTGATAGAGTGGGCCAAAAGTATAATCTGCACAAGTTTTAAGTTTTTCCTGGGGCTTAAATATCAAATATTTGTGAGGAATGATTGTGCAATAAATAAAAACATATCAAATGCTTAAAATGGTCCAAACACCAGAAAGTTCAGTATAGTATGCATTTTAATTTCAGTATTTTGGCTATATTTTTAGCTGAATAATGTTTTCTCTAATGTTTGAAGTTTAATTGTGTACACAAAATCACTAAGCTTTAATAATGATGCATGGACCAGTGGAAAAAAAAACATATTATGGTATTTTTTTTAATCACTTTGCTTGTTTTTAGAAACTGTGCAGGGCTGGTTTGGGGCTTGGGCCCAATCTGGTATCTTCTCATGGAGCCCAAATTTCTGCCAGTGCCCCTGGTGGAAGGGGGGGGGGGGGGGGGGGGGGGGGGTGATAGGGACACCCCATCTGCCTTACCTTCATTATTTTGATTGCTGATTTTGTTTCCTACTGCACACCACTATTGACTGAACACAGTAATAGTTCTGTGTCTGATCTTTCAGTCTCTGGTTCTCTGCAGTTGAAGTGCATACTTTTTTCATTTGAGCTGTTGATTTTCCACGTCTGTATTTTTGATGTTTTCTCATGGATTTGTTGTGTGCTGGTGTAATTGCCTGTTGGATAATATGGAAGTTTAAGTTTGATTAACTGTCACATAAACAGCTGGACAAAAGTGTAAACAAAGGACCAAAAGACTCAATGACATATTTCTCTCCTCTTTAGTTTAACAAACTTGATTCTCTCTTTACAATAAAAATACAAAGTTTACACATGTCACACATTTATACCACATCACACATTCTCAGGGCACAGAGAAGCTATATTAATAACTGCATCCATTTAAAAACATCATAAATGTACAATCACAGTGCACTATGACATGAGATAGAGAATGTATGAGTGTTTTAAAGTGCCCTATTTTCTATAAAAACAATAACTGCAGTGAAAACAGAAATGCAGCATCTTAATGAGACAGTGAACAATTAAAACACTGCAAATCCACATTTTCAACAACACAACACACAAGTAAGTCAGAGTTCATGGTATTTTCAATTAAAGCATTATAATCCTGGCAGATGAGGGTGCTTTGGTCTTCAAGGCGATACCAGGGTTCCCACTCTTTTTCCAGGACTTTTCCAGGACGTTTTCCCCAATATTGGACGTTTACAATATTGGTGTGGGCAATTCTCAGGTTTATCTAACCTTCTAAAAAACAAGATTAAAGGGTGATGACCAATATCTCTAGATATTTTCAATGTATCATATTAAACTTAAAATGTATTTATTTCTAACTCTCGAGCATGAACATTGTCTGCTAGCTATATTTTTAGTTAGGCTTTTATGTAGTGTCTCACTATTATAAATCTATGGTTTAAACTTATTGTTTTATCTTTATTTACTCTGCTTTTTTACAAATATATTTTGTTGCTTTACTGTTTAAGTAGCTTACATTTTATTTTGCCCTTTTTTCTTTTTCTTTTTGTCACCATTGTTTTGAGTTTTTACATTTTAATCCTTAACTTGCATTATTTTATCTACATTTTTACTTCATTTCCTATGATTGACTTTTTTTCACTAACAAGGTAGAAGGAAGCTAAATAATTTTCCAGGACAATTAAAGCTTTTCCAGGACATTTTACTTTTTTCCTCATTTTCCATATGTTTTCCTTGACTGGAATATTGGTCAATCAATTTCCAAGTTTTTCAGGACATGTGGGAACCCTGGATACTGAGACTGAATAAAACTATTTCCTAGGAAGATCATTCTTGAAAATGCTGGCACTGTTAACAAACATAAGGCTACTTGGTGTACTTGAAAATGTAAAAAGTGCTTCTTTTGGTCACACAGGACAGCCTAGAAGTCGTCAGAAAACAGATTCAACTGTAAAAGGCTGAGGTTTGTTTGTGTAAAATAAGTGGTATCCTATTACCAGCTACAAAATGACCTTCAAAATGTAAAAAAATGTAAAAAGATCTGCTTTGGTCCCACCTTAAATGCTGCATCATCCATGTTTCTATTCAATGTAAATATCCTGTGTTAGAATGAAAACATTTGTGAAGCTGCGGCTTTGACTTTGTTTCAGTTGTTTAGAAACTTTTAAAATGATCTTTGAAATGCCATCCAGGACATTATTGTCCAAGGTTTGTTCTAAGGTGGCCGGGGGTCTACTTCAGTTTCTTGACATTTCACTTTTTCTCCATGAAGTTTGGTGACGAGGCCCAGAGCTGGAATAGATCGGTGCTTTCCATTTGATCTTGGAAGTCGGATTACCTGAGTTGTCAGCATTTGGAAAGCAAAAACCTTTGTCAAGGTAGCTCACATATCGCTGCTGCACCTTTGAGCAACAGTTCCATGATGAAGTAACCCTCATAATAAGATTCACCGACTCCAAAACCTGTCCCGAGCACTTGGAATCATGTTTATGTCATTATTAATTTGACACTTATTAAGCAAAAACTATTGTGACTGATGGCGGTTGTCTGGATCACCACAAATATCTAACCATTTTAAGTTGGGGCAATACCAACACCTCCTGACAATTTCAGCAAAATCCATCCTGTAGTTTTTGTCTCATCTTGCTAACAAACAAACAAACAAATGCAGGCAAAAGCAGAACCTCCTTGGTGGAGGTAATTAGATAGGTCACTGGGAACGCCCCCCTTAGTCGGAATTTTCTACTGGAAAGTCAGCTCTTAACTGGAGCTCATTTAACTGGGATGTGCAATAATTCCTAGAACGCACCAAATGATCAATGTGTCAGTCAGGAGTCATCAGTCGGGGGCATGTTCCTGATCTGAGAAAGTGATTGAAGACTCCCTGACAGTTTGGTCCTTTCTGGGTCCTTGTTGTCACATGATGTACAGTGCCCAGCATAAATGAGTACACCCTCTATTAAAAGTAATGTATTAATCAACATCTAAATGAACAAAAGAACAATTTCAAAAGTTTTGACGAAGCTGAGTTTAACATAATAATTTTTTATCATAAGATGAAAATAAGGGTAATATAAGAACTAAAATTTAGCTTTGCTCCCACCCCTTTGATTGGGGTGTACTCAATTTTGCATCCTGATGTTAAATTGAGAAAAATACTTTCTTGTGTGCAACTTAAAAAATCTTGTTTGCAATCAATGGTCCACATTTGTGGGGAGTATTTTGTGGTAAGTATGCCATAGAAAATGTTGATTTTGAAAGGAAACTAAAGGTTTTCTGACAAATCTGAAGGGGTGTACTCATTTATGCTGAGCACTGTATAATGGTCGAGATTACCAGACAGCAGCTTGTCCATCCTAAAGACGGGACGCCCAGGCACAAACAGAGCAATGTGTTTGGACTATAAAATGGACCTAAACACACGGCTCAACACTAGAGAGACAACACTTCAGGTCAGGACTTATCCAGCCCCTTACACCTTAAGGATACAGCAAAGTCCAAACACCAGCCAAGGAAGAGGGTTGGTTTGAACGTGGGGTGAATGAAGACATCTACTGGTGTTCAAACTGGATCTGTAACTGGGAAAGAATATTCTACTGGGAAGTTGGACGACCTTCAGCTCCCCTGACTTTATCAGCTTGTAACTGGAACACCTTTAACTGGAGGTGGTCTAAGACACCATTTATTCCCCCTCTACAACGCAATTCTGAGCCACATTCACACTCAAGGTGTAATATTTACCCCCTGCGACATTTCGCCTCCATTGTTAACATCCTGGAGACAGAATGGGGGGGACGAATTGACTCCTGTTGTTCTGCCTCCAGAGGTACCAGAGGTGTGATATTAGAGAGAAGAGCGTCTCTGCCTTTCTGTGGGGGCACGTGCCAAGTCACACGCATCCAAGCTGTATTTCAGCGTGAATCGGCACAGATGTTACCGCGTCATGGATTAAATGTGGATGTCTGGAGGTGTTGGTATAACGGAGCCTCACTGCAGTGCTTTTGTGTAAAGGCACTGTGAATTGGGCTCTGGACTTTCAGTTCTACAGCATGTGACAACAAGAACTCAGAGAGGACCAACGCTTTCAGGGTGCTTGAGTGCAAAAATTAAATCTGTAAAAAAAAAATTTCATGTACCAATTAGCTTTCTCTCCAAAACCCAGCCATACTTCACCTTCCTCTTTAAAAAGAACTTAACTTGCAATTTGGGTGTAAAACGGCTTTCTAATCTTATTGCTAAAATGAGCCTAAAAAAAGGACCAGAAACTCTTCAGCAGTGGAGATATCGGATGAAAAAAACTCTGCAAAATACTATAAAAAATCTCCCAGTTATTTGTTCAACAGCAGTCCTGGTGCAATGACAGTATCTATGTGAAAAGTACACAACTCATATTTGGATTTTGCACATATTTCTGTGATATGTACAAAGATTCAAGAGTCTCTAAAGTGTTTTTGATGCTTGCCTCATCAGCTTATTTACTTCATGTTGGTTGAAATGTAGAGATGTTTTATGCAGTGATGGATGTGCGCCTGTTCTTCTCCACCTCCTCTGCCTCCTCCTCAGTGATGGCCCATGACTGCATCTTCGCGCTGCCAAACACCAAGTAGAAAATGGCACCGCCGATGTTGATCCCAGCTGCCAAATAGAACACCTTCCTCCAGGCGGCCAAGGTGTGCTGAGAGAAGAAGAGCAACCAATTAAAGGACTTTTACGAGCCAGTTCTGTGCAGTACATGTGAACAAAGAGGTGTCTGTTTCCTTGACTGTGAGGAAGTTGGGACCTGTGTCCAAAACTTCAGAAGTTTAGAGAGTTAAAATAAAAACGTGTGAAGAGAAAGATCACTTAATTCGATAAAAGCAGGTTTAGGACAGTCTGTGGTGTCTTAACTCCTGTATCCAAACAGTGAAATCAGTGCAGACTCACATCCTCAGTGAGGTATCCGATAACGATCGGTGCTAAGACTCCAGGAATGGTACCAAATGTGTTTGTGATTCCCAAAAGGAATCCAGCATACCTGCAAGACAGAAAAGAAAAACACATCCTTCAGTAAAGATGGTCGGAGAGCAGAGTAAAATGTTCTAATCATTCATGTCATGCTCTGTTTGAAGCGAAGAGTCACTGTGTATTCAGGCTTTTGCATTAAACTGACTGCATTACACCATCAGAATGTACCACCAAATTATTTTTGAAGAAGATTTTCTGCATAACAGTGTATTTCTTTTACAATATGAACCAGATGCCAGTCAATCACAGGGCATCATAGAGAGACATACAACCATTCACTCTCATACTCATACCTAAGGGCAATTTAGAGTCACCAGGTAAAATAACGTGCATGTTTCTGGTCTGTGGGAGGAAACTGGAGTGCCCGGAGAGAATCCATGCATGAACGGGGAGAACATGAAAACTCAAAACAGAAAGTCCCTGACCGAGCAACCTTCTCGCTGTGAGGCACGTGCACTACCTGCTGCGCCACCGTGCCGCCCTCATCCTCAATCCTAAAACCAATTTATTTTCTTCATATTTGATGTTTTCTCTTGAGCATTAGTTGTTTCAAGTCAAATATCTACTGTTTTGTACCGATAAATGATACATTAAAAGACGGAAAATACAACGCAGGTTAGAGTATACACACATCGGCCACTTTATTAGGTACGTCTTGCTAGTACTGTGTGGAATTCCCTTCTGCCTTCAGAGCTGCTCTGATTCTTTGTAGCACAGATTTAACAAGGTGCTGGAAACATTCCTCAGAGGTTTTGGTCCATATTGACATAAAAAGGCATACTGACATGCAGGCTGGACATCCATGATGTGAATCTTCTGATTTACTGTATCCCAAAGGTGCTCTGCGAGGTTGAGATCTGATGACTGTGGAGGCCTCTGGAGCACTGTGAACTCTTTGTCATGTTAAAAAACAGTTTGAGATGATCTGATCTTTGTGACTTGGCGTGTTATCCTGTTGGATGTTGCCATCAGAAGATGGGAACACTGGTTTTAAAGGGACAGACAAGTTCAGCAAAAATACTCTGGTAGGCTGTGGTGCTCATACATGGTCATTAGTTGCTAAAGGGTCCAAAGTGTGCCAAGAAAATCTCCTCCACACCATCACACCATCACCAGCATGTGGCAGTAGAAACTGAGACTCATCAGACCAGGCAACTCTTCCAAACTCTTATTGCCCAATTTTGGTGGGCCTGTGTGAATTGTAGCTTCAGTTTCCTGTTCTTAGCAGACTGGAGTGGCACCCAGTGTGGTCTTGTGCAACTGCAGCCCATCTGCTTAAGATTTTAAGTATTGTGGCTTCAGATTTAGCCTTCTCTATTCCTTGGTTTTAACAAGTGTTATTTTGAGTTACTGTTGCCTTTCTGTCATCTCAAACCACATTGGCCATTGTCCTCTGACCTCTGGCATCAACAAGGCAGGTTTATTGCTCAGAGAACTGCTATTCACTGGATATTTTCTGTTTTTGGAACCATTCTAGCAGGTAGATAGCAGCTCCTGAATACTCAGACCAACAACAACGTCACGTTCAAGGTCCCTTGAATCACCTTACTTCTCTGTCCTGATGCCCGGTTTGGACTTCAGCAGATTATCTTGACCATGCCTTGAAGGGGTTTTATCTCATAAAGTGGCTGTTAAGTGTATATTACCACACAATATGAACTCATCTGAACTGATGCATTTGACTTTTATGTAAAAATTCAACATTTGATTCAATATTTTCTATTTATTCACAAAAACTGAATCAGTAGTGTGTTCCTGTTTTGTCAGTGCAAAACGCTTCAATCTCATGACGTCAAAACAAACAGCTCGACTATAAACACATAAACAGACTCACTGACTGACTAACAGAATCTCAAACAAGTCCACGTCTCAGTTTTCAAAAGAGAAACTGTGCTGAGGTCAAAACTCACCGAGGAGCGATGTCGATCTGGTTGATGAGGACTCCGGAGGCGCTGGTTCCTCCGATGGTCGCGGAGAGCGTGAGGAAGGTGACGGTGAGGATGTGGTCGCAGCCGGAGTACGACACAGCAATGAGGAAAGCTGCACCAGGCAGCAGACCTGCAGAGGGGAGGAGGTGGATGTTAAAACAGCAGCTCCCAACCTCTTATCCTCTCAGCAGACCCCCTCACTCATCGAACTATGCATTTAAAGTGACACTGTAAAACAAATGTGGACGCCCGCTACACGTTCCAAAGAAGCTGGGACAGCGGCGTGTTTACCGATGTGCTACATCACCTTTCCTTTAAACAACACTCAGTAAGCATGCGGGAGCTGAGGACACTGATTGTTGAAGCTTTGTTGGTGGAGTTCTTTCTCATTCTTGCTTGATGTATGACTTCAGTTGCTCAACAGTCTGGGGTCTTCATTGTCTTATTTTTCACTTCATAATGCCCCACACATTCTTAAAGGGATAGTTCAGTTTTTTTGAAGTGGGGTTGTATGAGCTCCATATGGGCACTAAGTATATTAGATGCAGTAGAAAGTCCTCTCCTCTCCCTCAGTAAGCCATAGTTTGTAAAAGTTTGTGACGCAGAAGCAGCCGCAAACAGGGAAGTATTGTACCAAATACAAAGGGTATTTTCTCCGCCTGTTCCTGAGCCCACATGGTAATATCCTTCACGAAATCATGATGGTTTTTAAAGCTGTGCTGCATGAGGGATCGGAGGTCACAGGCATTCAATGTTGGTTTTTGACCTTGCAGCTTATGTGCACAGATTTCTGCCAATTCCCCGAATCTTTTGATGATATTATGGACTGTAAGTGACAAAAACTGTTGGACTATTTGCTCATGCAATTGTTTACAAAGTGGTGAGACTCGCCCCATGCTTGTGTGTGAATCACTGACCCTTTCAGGGATACTCCTTTTATAAACAATCATGACACTCACCTGCTTCCAATTAACCTGTTCACCTGTGAAATGTTCCAGACGGGTGTTTTTTTGAGCATTACTAAACTTTTACAGTCTTCTGTTGCCCCCGTCACAGCTTTTTTGAAACATTTTGCAGGCATCATATTCAAAATGAGTGCATAAAACATTGTACTCTGTTTTTTTCACGTTTTACACAAATTCAAACTTCATTGGAATTTGGGTTTGTATATATACTCAGCAAGAATGTAAACGCACAAACTCAAAAGGTTAAGTTAGGATGACCTTTCCCTCAACATGTCCAAAAATATTATTGATTTGTGACTTATGTTGACTTTTGTCTCTTGTCAACATGCCACAGATGATGCAAAAAAAGGGGAAACTTGCCACTGGGTGTCAGGATGTCAGTTATTCTATTCATTCATGCACACGGTTTCATGCATTTATATTTTTGTGGAGTGTCCAAACAGAAATGAACCACACTAAGAGGATCAGAGAGGAGATATTTTCAGACCTGCGGCTGTGAAAATCTTTCGTACGGTGGTGACAGAGAAAACATTCCTCTCAATGAGACTGTCTGCCACGACACCCGACACTGTGGAGGCCAACCAGGCCCCGAGGTACGGCAGGGCGGACAGGAAGCCGTTCTGTGCAGAGAAACAGAGAGAGAGTCGATTCAGAGAGTGATTTAATGACACTGGCTCTGCCTGGAGAGAACGAGAGAAAAAGTGGATTAAATCTTATGAGGGTGAATGAGACTGACGGTCGGTCAAATCAAAACCAGAGGTGAATAAGTTCCACTTAAAAATGACCGCAGGCTGAATCAAAAAACTAAATAATAATAATAATAATACATTTTGTTTAAGGGTGCCTTTCTTGCCACTCATGGTCACCTTACAAAAGCACACATGCTCAGTAAGAGTTTGCTTTAGCAGGGTTCACTCTGACTGGTCAGAGCTGAGCTGTGCAGAACCAGAAAGTATCTGAGACGACATTTTGTTATTGTGGTATGACCTTTAACTTAATGAACTAAATAAAATGCTGATGATACTGTGGTATTTTTTCAGATTATGAGGAAGACTCTCATAATGAATTCATCTAACGTGATAGAACCTTTTTTGTCTGTTGGATAAGTTACGTTTCTGCCAGCCACATGACATGAATGACAGGGGTCACGGACAGGGAAACTAACAAAAGAAAAATCTGCACCTTAATACTAAAACAAAATCTGAGATCTTAAAGGTGGAGTGGAGTCATGACTCTCCACAGCCACCCACTAATTCTACTATAAAAGTAGACAAACTGAAAGAAAAAAGGCCTCAAACAAAAGTGGAGTCACTTGGTGGGGAGAAAATAAGTGCAAAAGTCTCCTTAGAGATCAACTCTCACAAAACAAAATCATTAATTTACCCTCAACAAATAAGCACTCGCTCTCTAACAACACTCATTCCTCAAACCAAAAGAAAACCAACTGATGGTGTTGGCTCTTTGGTGTCACACACTCAACTGAGGGAAAGAGCCTCCTTTAATAGACTGCCCAGGCTGATGAGCACCAGCTGGGTGCAGTGAGGCCAGGTGAGCAGAGTGAGAGGCTTGTTAGGAGAGCTGGAGGTCACAGACTACCTCCATCTGTAACAGATATTTTATTGTCAAGTGGACTAAACTTTTGCCTTTAAATTATATTTTGTGTAAAAACAAAGAAAAAGCAAAAAAATGTATCAATATGCTGATATATTGAGGTCTTTGTTTGCATTGTAAAGAAAAACAGGTCATATTAGTTGTTTTTTTATAAGTATTTTTGGTTTTACTCCGAATCTTTGATCATTTAAAAGATTTTTGGTTTCTGGGAAAAAAATCTATAACTCCACTAGGGCTGAACGATATGGACAAAATTTCATATCTCGATATTTATGCCGGATATCTCGATATCGATATCGATAAGATATGATATGACTATGGGTTCGGTGAAATCCAAGCATTTTTCAGAAATATAAAAACAACATAATACAAAAGAATGCGGAAAGTGCAGTTTTAGCCCGGGGGAAATCTATATCGTTTATATTGTTGCTTTTTCGATATTAATATCTTGAATGTTCATATCTCGATATCGATACGTTAACGATATATTGTTCAGCCCTAAACTCCACTGAGCAAAACAGACTTTAAATTAGGTCGAATGTAGATTGAAAAAATCAACAGATATGATGATGTTGGTGTAATGATTATTCATGTCATCATGACAAACATGTTTGTCTGTTTTCCTGCTGATTCTCACACAACCTGACAAAGTCTTTTCTAGAGATTTCAGGAAAGCAATCACAAGTTCAGTGTTTGCTTTCTGATAAAAAAAACAAATCACTATAGTAATACATTTTTGTACTGAACAATTGCAAAAGTCCCTCTTTAGGATTTGTCTTTTACCAACAAGGCCTCTGATAGTTTCCAGCTTTAGAGTTAAAATAAGGCCACTGACCTTTAGTCTCAATAAACACTGGACAGAAAATAGTCCAGAAAAAGCAAGTGAGGGACTCTGACGTCTGTTCTCACTCTGAATGGCTGACCAAACCCTTAATATCTCTGAAGGACTGCATGACTCAGAGATTTATTACAGGCTCATATTTGCTGGAGAAGATGAAGCAGCAGGGGCAGTAAAGATCTTTCTGTCAACATTCATCATAATGTTGACAGAAAGAAGCAAAGCTCTGAAAAAAGAGTCGATCAGACTTACAGATTTGAGGTCAAAGTGCAGGATGATGTCCATGTATGTGGGCAGCGAGGTGAGCAGCGTGTAGTACGTCCAGTTTCCACACATCTGTGTGATGATGATGGCCCACAGAGGGACCGACAGCAGCATGGGCAGCAGAGGAACGGACCAGCCGTGACCTGTACCCTGAAGACACAAGTCCAGAGTGAAGACCCTCAGTGTTAGCACATATGACAAATATGGTTTATAATTAATGAACAATTGCCATATTAAAATTGAGCTTCATGCTTGGCTTTTATGGATTAATGCTGAATCACATACATCAGGGCTGGGCAATTATTCAAGATATATCACTGTATTTTCAAACTAGATTAAGGTTAAGTAAATATAGTTTGTATTTAATTTGTTAGAGTTGAATACTGCGAGTATTTGTCAGGAATAATGTTCAATAAAAAGATTCTTTTCAGCGGGAAACACTCACAGTGTCATGTTATTAACCACATGAAAACCACTTTAGATGTTTTGGGATAAACACTGTTGTTTGTTTTCTGTTGTTTTGTGATGAGGATCTTGTGCTCCGTTTTCTACAGTTCTGTTTATTGTCAAAGCACTTTTGTATCATATTTGATACATACTTTTATGATACCTCTATCTAATCAATATGATCAACAAATTACTAAAAAAAACATCTAAATACAATCAGATAAATGATGAAAATGTCCTGAAGTGGATTATCAGTTGCCAAAAACACCTAATGTATCAAATGAGATACAAATATATATATATGTGTTCAATTTCATGGAAATTTTGACTTTTTAGTATTTCAGTAGGAAGTGAAATAAACATTTCAGCTCCAAAAAATCCAAATTTTCTGGCTATAATTTGTGTTTTCAGGCATTAAAGGGTTAAAAGTGCTATACAAATAATATTTTTTTTTCTTTCATTATTATTTATTAACATTTTCATTATAATGCTCATCATCTTGTTCGTAAGTTTTCACTTAATTTCTCTTTCTATTTCTCTTTACGTCATGTAATGATTTAACTTGTACCTCGTGTTAGATCAGCAGAGACAGTTCAATCTCATTTTTAATGATGTTACAATAAAAGCCATTATTTGACATTGAGAACATGAACAGCTTTTAGTTTTAGTCACAAAGTAAACTGACAAACACGCATGGGGAAGCATTTATGTCCCAAGTGTATAAAATCAGACGGTGCTTCTGCTAAATATGCTTGTTTTTAAATGATGATGGTCTTTGTTAAAAACATGACAGCTTACAGAGTAAAGATCAATTTGTAGGAAGAGAACTTGAAACAAAGGGGGAAATAAAAATGGCAAGTTTGACGAGGAACATAAGAAAATATTTCCCTTCATCCTTCAGTTAAAATAAAGGAGTGAGAGTCAACAATATAACCAAAACTCCTCTGAAGACTCAGAGAAAAAGAGTTATGTCATGAGCTGCACTGATGCTTGAACAGAAACTGGAAATAAAGAAAAAAACAGAGCAGCCTTCTGTAGCATGGATCTGCCTCCATGTTATAAAGCTGCAAAAATCCAGAGATCACTACTTCATGAACAAAAAGAGTTTGCAGTAAAGATCATTTTAGTTGAAAATGTTGGTTCATTTAAGTTATTTGGTTTAATATTCCTTTTTATGACATCATAAGTCATTTTTTGACTGTTAACTGTATGAAACAGAGAGCAAAACAGTGAAATGTGCCATGATGCAGATGTTTCAGTCAGTAAACATTTCATATTTAATGTTCACCTGAGGTCCTATGGAGCTTATAATGTAATCTCTCTCCTCTTTGCTGATTCGACGGTGCGTCCGAGGGTCATCTGACACAAAAAGAAACCAGCAGACCGCCCACAGACAGCCAGCACCGCCTGAAACAGAGACAGAGGAAAACATTTTATTGAACAAGCTGGTAAATGATTAATGGAAAAGAGCAGGCAGGAGTTTGCGAGCAAGTCTGCAGTAATAACAAAACAAAAGCTTCACTTGTAAATGTGTTATGTAACGTGAAGTTTAAAGACGTGGGCTGTAGAAATGCAGGCGTACAATTTATCACCACAAGAACCAAAGGCATATAACCTCAGAATACCCTGTGAGGAAGGATCAGCAAACAGCAAAGAGAAGGCAAACTCAGCTCTGTACAGTTTAATTTCACTTAAGCAAACACATTAAAATCTATCACAAATAACATTTAGGATCGCCAAAAGCTAATTTTTAATCCCTAAATTATAAAAATTAAACATGATTAAAGCAAATTTAATCACATCTACCACTAGATCTATTTTTATTGTTATCAAGTCCATACCAACACTATAAAAGCAGTTCTCACAACTGTCTTCAGTTAAACAAATAAATGCAAGATAAGTCCATCTGTAAAGCATTTCAGCAACAAGGCAGCTCAAAGTGCTTCACAAAATACACCAGACCTCACAAAGGAAAACACATCTGAATAAAACAGGAATCAAAAGAAACTATGAAACCACAAAAACGACAAAGAAATTAAAACAATGATAAAACAAGTCGAAACAGTGAGCTGAAACAAAAACTAAAAATAAATCATTTTTGATTGAAATCAAAACTCAAAATTAAATCATTTTAAAACTCACAGAGCAGTTTTATAATTAAAGTTGTGACTCAAATGTTTTCTCCAATAATTTAGTTAATACTGTGATAGTTACAGAGCAGTGTTGTAATTCAAACAGTTACAAAACTCTGAATGTAAAGAGGAATACTCTGTTACCTTGACTTATAGAAATCATTTATTAAATGCTGCACTGCTACACCAGTGTGGTCTAAAGGCATGACTTGGAGGTAGGAGAAGGTTAAAGATGTTTTTTTTCATGGTTATACATCATGAAATATTCAGAAATGCTTGTAAATAATTATTCGGTAAAGTCCAGTTCAGTCTCTTTCCCAGTAAAGGGTAACTTACAGAAAAAGCTGTGAGATTTCACAGGACGCCTCTCTTTTACTGCCTGATATTCACTGTCTTGAAGTACTAGTACAAAGTTAAAATTCTGCTTTTATAATATATATAATATAAATAATATGCAAATATGGAACTTCTACGGTAACAACATTAACTTAAAAACCCTGTTGTGGATGGAAAAATACATGGGTACAGGTAAAGGAACAGATAAATACTAGCGATGCATGATATAGGATTTTTGCAGATATCCGATATGCTGATAATTCTGTACTCATTATCACAGACACTGATATGTTTTGTCAAGAGCATGAGGTCTTTACCTTTTTGAAAACTGACTTGTTGCTTTCAATGTGAAAGTCTGGTTGTGTGAGGTATAAATGTAAAACAAGAACATAAACATTTAACTCTTGAAAAAATGAAACTCTTGATTTTTAAATGCACCCGTGCAGTGATGATGAGGTGAAGCATGATGGTACATTTATGTATTTTGCCGATTTTACCGCTGATCTATGGCTGATATATTTGGCTGGTATATCAGCTGTAAATATCAACAAAAATGTAAATATTGGCCGATACAAATATTTATCGTTTTAGGCCAAAGTCTGCCGATACGGACATCATACTGATAATATGGTGCATCCCTCAGAAGAGCAGAGCGCTCCTAAAACTTAACTATGGTCTGCCTAAAGAGCAAACTTAGCAGAAGATTTATTTATTTTAGAAAACCCAAATGCTTTCATTTGAAACTGTAACCTCACTAAATAATGACTTAATTAAATCAAATTTTCAGCATCCTAACAATTGATATCAGATGGTAACTTTAAGGCCAGGACGTTGATGACAACAGGTTCCAGTTTGTGTTTTGCTGTCTGTGTGTTTCTCTCTCACCACAGAGGTAGAAGACGGCCGGCCAGCCCAGACTCTGGCAGATAAAGCCGGTGAGCGGCAGAGACAGAAAGGCCCCAAAGTTAGCCCCGGATCCTGACAGGGTCATCAGGCGAGAGCGCTCCAGAGGAGGGGCCCAGCGAGCCCACATCGCCATCATGGCGGGGAACGTCACTCCCTAAAGGACAGAGGAAATCAAGAAAGTGAGAAGGAAATGAAAGCAGGCTTTTTAGTGTGATTCTGTCTGTTCAGGCATTTGTGCATTAACAGGTTTATGTTGATTTGTGATTTAGGTCTTATTTACCTGTTTGAATGCTGCATTATTCATAGTGTTTATTCAGGGATATATGATATCAGACTTTTGTAAATATCGTCTGATATCCTGATATTTCTGAACTTATTATCACTTATACAGATATTAATATCCATATTTTTGCCAAGAGCACAAAATCTCCATTTAACTAAAATTAACCTGCTCCTTTCACGGAGACAGTCTGTTTGTGTTAGCAACAAATCTGAAGCAAGGAAAACATTTTTTTATTGTTCATAAATGATGCTATTGATTCATAAAAGTGAAAATTCAGTGGTGATGAGATTAAGCATTTTCAGCGAGTATATGGAAAATTATGGCCAATTTTATCTGGCCAAAATATTGTCTGTAATTATTGTCAATAATGTTCACATCTGCTGATAAAGACAATCCAATTTTTAAGGCAATGATCTGCTTATAAAAATATTGTTCTCATATTGGTTTATCGGAAATTGTGTTTTTATTTTGTCTCTTTTGCCTTTGTTATATAAAAAAGCATTTTAAAACACTCGATACCCACTGAATCAGAAACAGAGTCCACAGAGTTGGTCAGATTTAAAAAATATGTTTGTACAACACTTTAAGTAAAAGTTAAGTAATCAAATGTCATATTTATCAAGGCAAATTGCAAACTGTTAAAATGTTAAATTTCTTCATAAATATTCTTTGGTCAAACAGTGAGCTAATAAAAACTTACTGAAAGTACAACATTTATTTTCACTGATTTCTTTTTTATCTAAATTCATAAATGTCAAGAAAAAATGCTACTCTGTGGCAACATATTTTACACTGAAATAAAAAACTGACTCATCACACTACAGTTGTGATGGAGAGAAATCTACTACATGATTCGGTATTAGAGTGTATGTTTAATTTAGTTCTTTTACTGAAAAGAGCCACGTACTGCTACTTTTACTTGTACTTTAGTAAAATGTAATAAAAATGACAGCATTTTTACTTTGATATAAATTTTCTGTACCCTTTCCTCTACACTGTAACTTATTTTTTTAAAGGACTTGATAAATTAAGTTGTTGTTATCAAAAGAAAAACCCTTAGTTTCAGGTAGCAAATAGTGCAAAATTAACTTTGGTATTTATAAAAAAAATACATATTAAATAAATACAATAGACTCAAAAAAAGAACAAAAAAATGAACCCAACAATATATACAGAAGGAGCTGTACAGATAAGCATTAAACCTTTGAAGAGTATAAATATGATATAAATATAGATACAGTTTTATTGTTTAATATAGATTAAACAATAAAACTACAGAATAAAGCAATGTTTACCAAATATTTATCAGACTGTGTTGAGATCTTTACTGTTTCTGATGAAATCAAATGAATTTAAGGATTAAATTTCTGCCAGTGTGGTTTCAGCATCGCAGTCTAAAGCAGCCATGGTTGGTGCTGCTGTAATTATAGAAGTCAATAAACATGACGCCAACATTTATGTATTTTATTCTGCTACTATCTTATGCTTTTAAGTTTAGGAGAGCATACACTTATTTTAACCTCACAGCCTTTCTGAAAGTGGTTAGGAGTAAAGAACATTAACTCAGGTCTCTGTTTAAAAGAAGCAGTGACTTTAGTGAAAACAAATTAAAGTGAAGGACTGTTTTCATTTTCTTTCTCAAGAAGGTCAAACCTCTCATCTCACCTCTCCAAAACCCTCCAGAGCTCTGAGCGCGAACAGCCAGCGAGTCCCCATCTGAGCAGCCAGAGGGGTGAGGAGGGTGAGGACAGCGGTGCCCAGCACCCCCAAACCCAAAAAGACGCTCCCCCCATAGCGACCTGCCAGGTAGCCCCCTGGGATCTGCGTGCAGAGATACCCGAAGAAGAACGCTCCCAGCAGCCAGCCCTGAGTCTCCGAGTCCCACGGGTACTGAGGGACCTGTGAGGGAGGACGGGGAGGAGGGGGGTTATGGTTAATGTGTGCAGAAAATGAGGGAAGGCTGTAAGACATGTATGAAGACCAAATAAAAAGTTAAAACTTTAGACTGATACAGGTACAGTGTGGAGGACAGAAAACACTAGTTTAATGTACAATATCCAACATGCCCAGACCACTGTTCACACGCTGCATACTGTGCTTTTGGTTTTAGATTATTAAAAACTGCCTGAAACATTTTCTACATCACTTAAACAAGATGTTTGCAGAAAGTGATCTTTTCTTTATGTTTTTAAGGTGCACACTGGGAAACAATAACAACACAAATAAATCTATGACTGGCCTACGTCAGCACACAATATAAACAAGCACATTTGAATTTATTCTACTTTAATTTCACCCTTTTTGTCTCTTTTGCTGTTACTGTTTTCTTTGTTATTCCATTTATGCCCTCATGCCACTGTTGTGACAGTATTATCATTGTCATTTAATTCATTCACTTTTATAATAACAATAAAGGGTCAAAGTTTTGGGCTGTGATACTCTGCTACACATGCTGCACACAGGGCTCTGAGCGATGCAGGTTCATGAGTTTTAGTGCACTCTGCTGAGAAAACAATTTGATGGCGCCTTCTTCATTTAATTTTTTATTAAACGTTCAGTGAAGAAACAATTAATATCAAAACCACAACAGGCATTGGATTTCTGGTTGATTTTTTATATTCAAATCATCTTAAATTAAAAGCACCATTAGAAAATAATCCAGGTACTTTCCTGCAGACTGTGCTGAGAATATAACAAACTATTGCGTTCTAGTGCTGCTGCTTCAAAAGAAAATGATGTTGCTAATTGGGAAGAATTAACCTGCTCCAAAATATGTAGCTGTAATAGATGGATGTACGTGGAAAGTATCAGCTTACAGTTTTTTTCAGTAGAATAAATAATTAAAAGTGTTGTTACCCCATCAATATGTGAAAATGTCTCACTGGTGTTTCCCATCCCTTCTGGCATTGGACAGGCGTGGACTGTTGTGCGGTTCTGGGCTGGTTTGGGGTCAGTGGTGTTCACCATGGCTACCATGGCGACGCTGAGGTTGACCCGCAGACCGTAGACCACGACAAAGCCCCAAAACATGAGCAAGGCCAAGTTAAAGCGAGCTGAGCAGCACTGAGGAGGAACTGGACACAGAGAAATTTGTCTTGTGCTACGGACAGGTCACCACTTAAACACAAAGCCCAACTCCAATGAAGTTGGGACGCTGTGCAAAAAGTAAATAAAAACAGAGAACTCTGATTAAAAAAAAAAGTTTTTTGATCTACATTCAATTGAAAACAGCACAAAGACAGGATATTTAATGTGCAAACTAAACTTTATTGTTTGTTGCAAATATTTACTCATGTTGAATTTGATGCCTGCAACACCTTCCAAAAAAGCTGGGACAGGGGCATGTTTACAACTGTGCTACATCACCTTTCATTTTAACAACACTCAATGAGCGTTTGGGAACTGAGGACACAAATTGTTGAAGCTTTGTTGGTGGATTTCTCTCCAGCTCTTGCTTGATGTATTGTTTTCTGTCTATTTTACTGTAAAGCACTTTGATAGGCCGATGGCAGTCTTAAATGTGCTATATAAAGAAAGCTGACATTGACACTGACATTGACTAAAGTTGCCCAACAGTTCTTTTACCATGAAGCCACGCTCTTCTCACATGTGAAGAATCTGGCTTGGCATTTTCTTGCTGAAATAAGCAGGGATGTCACTGAAAAAGATGGATGGCAGCATATGTTGCTCTAAAACCTATACCTTTTAGTATTAATGGGGCCTTAACATATGTGCAAGTTACCCATGCCATGGGCACTAACACACCCTCATACCATCACAGATGCTGGCTTTTGACCTTTGCCCTGTTAACAATCAGGATGGTCCTTTTCCTCTTTAAACCTGGAGGACATGACGTCCATGATTTCCATAAACAATTTGAAATGTGGACTCTTCAGGCCACAGCACACTTTTTCACTTTGTGTCAGTCCATCTCAGATGAGCTCAGGCCAGAGCAGTCAGCTGTGTTTCTGGATGATGATGATTATATGCTTTTAGCTTTGAGTTTTAACTTGCATTTGTAGATGTAGCAACTGACTGTGTAAACTGAAGTCAGTTTTCAGGAGTGTTCCTGAGCCCACGTGGTACTATCCTTTACAGAATGATGTCCGTTTTCAATGCAGTGTTGCCTGAGGACTGGAAGGTCACAGGCATTCAATGTTGGTTGTTCGGCCTTGCTGCTTATATGCAGAGATTTCTCAAGAGTGAAATCCCTAAATTCCTTGAAACTGCACATTGTGAAACGTTCTTAAACTGTTGGACTATTTGACCTCGCAGTTGTTCACAAAGTGGTGACCCTTGACCCATTCTTGCCTGTGAACAACTGAAAATTTCAGTGATGCTCCTTTTATACCTATTCATGACACTCACCTGTTTCCAGTTAACCTGTTCACCTGTGAAATGCTCTAAAGGATGTTTTAAGAGCATTTCGAGACATGTGTTTCTTGGAATGTGTTGCAAGCATCAAATTCAAAATGAGTGAATATTTGCAAAAAAATTAATGAAGTTTATCAGTTTGAACATTAAATATCTTGTCTTCGTAGTGCATTGAATTGAACGTAGGTTGAAAAGGATTTGCAAATCATTGTATTCTGTTTTTATTTATGTTTTACACAATGTTCCAACTTAATTTGAATTGGGGTTTCTGTTTGTAAACATATTATCTTCTTCTTTATTCTGTGTGCAAATCATTGCCACTGCAGACTATCCAAGCTGGTATCTTTATTGCAGTTTATTTTCTGTGGAAATTGATGTAACAGCACCATCATACAACAGCAGCAGTCATTTAATGGTCAGTTTCCACTTTCAGATCTTACATAATGTGTAGTCTATAACCAGAGAAGTGCTGAGTTAGACAGAAAACTGACAAGGTAACCTACAATCCCAACAATGTGCTGAGTAACATGACGCACAGACCTGTGATAGATCTCAGGCTGTGAAAGTGGTTCTCATGCTAAGAAAGTGTCAGCACATTGATTGGCTTACTGCAGGTGATACCCAAAGTTTAAACCAGCTGTAATAACTTTCAGCTTGTCTTCAGAACTTAAACTAAAAACCCTGTCTTTTGACAAATGTAAACACACCTGGTTCATGCTCGATGAGCGGTTCCTCATCCTCTTGGTGGTCCCGAGGAGCTGAGTTAATGGAGTAGCCGTTTGGTGGCGCCATGGCTCTCCAATAAGTTTAAAAGCTAAGTAGTTAAGATGACGTCACTGAGCCATTGTCTTCAAAAACCTGTTGTAGAGACATGAGGAAGTGATCAGCAAACACAAACAGGAACACAGAATCACGCACATGCAAACGGGATGTATGACTGACACAGGACAGAGAAGTTAATACAAGAAGTGGGACAACATGCTGCAGCCGTTTTAATGTCATCGAAAGCCTGTTAGCCCACAAAGCTTAAAAAACTCTGACAGCAGGTTTGATGGTCAACCTCAGCGGTTCTTTGTATTGTGTAATGCTAGTAATCAAGATTTGTAAACATATTTTTCAGTACTGTGACTTCAACTTTTGTGTTACTGTTTTTATTTGGAAAATACTTTGTTGAATTGTACACGCTAGTTTACATGGATGGACCTTTAAATGCTAACACTGTGGTGCAGCAGGTCATGCTCGTGCCTCACAGCAGGAGGGTTGCTAGATTTACTCTCTGGTTTGACCGGGGCGTTTTTTGTGGAGTTTGCATGTTCTCTCTGAGCATGCATGGGTTTTCTCCTGATTATCTGGTTTCCTTCTGTGACCAGAAACACGCTCACTCAGTTAAGAGGTGACTCTAAATTGCCCTAAGGTATGAGGTACATGCTGTCATCAGAGGCAGTCAGCAGACATGAAAACAAAGAAGTAAAATACCTTGGCAGACTGGGGGCAGAAGTCGTCAAAACTGTGTCTTCATTTTTGAGGAAAAGACACTTACTGCACAACTTTTTAAAGTGGTCGACGAGGGCAAGCAGCTTACAACGGCTAAGTGCAGTTCAATATGAAGAAAACACCTGCAAGAGCAGAAATGCGCTGCAAATTAGAAACAAAACAAAACCCAAAACAATCCAACCCAGGACCCAGCACTTTCCCTGCTCCAGACCACTCTCCAGGCCCGGAGCACCTCTGTTGTTGTACTTGGTTATTTTGTGTTTTTGCTCTTGCAGGTCTTTTCTGTGTTTGGATCGTTTTGGGCTTTTTTTTTTTTTTAATTTCTAACTTGCAGCACGTTTCTACTCTTGCAGGTGTTTTTCTGTTCGAGCCGTTGTAGGTCACTTGCCCTCGCCACTGAAACTTTCAGTAAGTGGAGACACCAGCAGCTTGCAGAATAAATTTATCTATGCAACACAGCATTGATTATCAGGAGTGCCATGTGTTTGACATTTTTGCTATTGGAAACCTACATTGGCCAACTTTTTCCAAAAAGAAAATCAGCAGGAACTAATAAAGGAATTGTTAAAGAATCAGATTGATAAGCACAATCGTTAATGTCTATTCCCATCTCTAACTATGATACAGAAAATATGTTCTGATTTTAGACTTTTGGTTGAACAAATAAGTCATCTGAAGCAATTCAATTTGATTTACGAAGACTTTCAGAACAATTTTCCCGTATTTTCAGCATTTTTAACCATACACACCAGATGGACTGTTTAATATATGTCACTAGCCCACAGAAAGTGTTGTGGAAAGGGCAGAACACTTTAAAGCAAATCCGGCAGGTGATTGGACAATTGCTTTACCAATCAGATAATGTAGTAGGTGAGTGCTACTGCTGCAGCATGAAATACCAAACGTAAAACCACTATGTGGAACAAACTATCGTCAGAACATGTCGCAAGTTTAGCGTAAATTTCTTTGCTATCGAGAAGTGCTCTCTGTGTTTTTTTTTGTGTTTTATTTAATACAGAAATGTGGAAATATGGATTGCTGCAGCTGTAAGCATCTGCGCTAATTTCTGTATGAGCATCCACTTCCTCTGGTCGTCCCTTACAAGGTTACAGCACAAGACATCAGATTTGGTTTTTAGCTCAACAAAATTAATCATCGTAGTTCTGGTGTCTTCTGTTGACTTCCAGAAGAAAACATTTAAAACTTTTACAATGTAATGTAAACAATATTTGACATTATGAATAAAAATAATAAAAGATGCATTTCTTTTTATCTCTTATTCTTGTAAGATTCATTGATCTGTATTTTCATTTGTATTTACTTTGAGATTCTGTTTGCTTTGGTTTTATGTACCTCAATTCAGTTTCTCCTAATTCTATTTTTGCATTTGACAAACTTCACGTAGTGCAGATTAATTTCCTGGGGTTCAAGACACAGTTTCACTTCTCACATGAGTACCTCTGTATTACTTATCAGCAGATATGTCACAACCCATGAAGTTGGAGTCGTTAGAAAATATTCATCAAAGAAAAAACTTAAGGTACCAAGGAACTGATTCTTGTTTACAGCTTTGATTATGTCACTTGATGAGTCTGGGTATTTCCCAAAAGTTTTGATTTTGTAACACCATCAGGTGAGAAGTTCCTTTAAGGACAGCAAATATAAAACATTAAAATCAGCAAAAGAAAAACAGACGTAACACTCTGAGATCACGTGAAGAAGGCGGTGAAAGTTTATCACATCAGTAAAGTGTCGCAATAACCATAAACGACTCCTAATTTCCACCACAGTGAGACACTTTTGGCTGCAGCGGTCACATGTCCACCCGTCCAGTCAAACTTTTACATTTCAGTAGTTTTAGGGAATGTGTCAGCTGCCCAAAACTTTGATCCGACACGCACTGATCACGCTCTCAGCTTTGAAAACCTCTGCACAAAAAAAAGGCTTTAGTCAGCACATGGCAGACACACACTCCACTGACTGGATTTAAAGAGCACTGATGATGTTAGACCAAATCTGTGGAACGAGTGCATCCGCTTTATTTCATATTTCATTATTATTATTTGAGCAGTTTAGTCTGAGCTCATGTCTCCAGGTAAGGCTTCAACATAGAGTATTCGCAACAGTATGGACATGAATTTAAGGAGTAAGAAGACATTGCAGCACAGGACAGAGGATAACTTCACTGGCCAAGGATCTTTTTGTTTTACCAGCTAAAGCAATTCATTGTATCACATTTATTTGTGCCAGTGCATTAACTTTAAAGGTTCAAAAGATCTGATGAGGAAACAATTTGAAAAGTGCTTACTCAGCATGTATTTATACATGACTTTTAAGGCATACACATTGCCCAACATTTGATGCCTAACCCTCCAGGATGTACCTGCCAAATGGAAAGATAAAACCTCATTTAGTACTTGCCACGTGTTCATTTCTGACCCTGAATGCACTTTTCTGGTTTTCAGTGGAGCTCACTGGCTTTGACTCTAAATGCCAAGTATAAACGCTTTCTGTATCTTTTTAAAGTCACATCTGGATCATTATTAACTGCCTGTGATATCCACTGCTTAAGTTTTTCATGAAGCCATGATGAATTTCCAAGAACTTACATTTCCCTGTCTCCCATTTTATTTTATTCATTGTTTTCTTAAATGCAAATGAGCTGCCATATAGCTTTAAAAAACTGCAGTGACTTTTCACCTATACAAAATGAATTTATAATCAATAAAACCAGACCTGAGTGTCCATTTCATTGACTGTTGAGATATTTTTTATTAATAGTGCTGTCTAAGGTTTACTCCAAGACTTTTTCTGAACCCTGACACTCTGATATTTAGGTGGTTAAAATCTATTTTGCATTCGCTGTGTGTCTTAAAAAACATTAGCAACCTTTACATTTACTGAAGTGGACAACATTTTTTATTATTTAATCTGAACAGAGGTATTAATAAGAAGATAAACTTGTTGATCAAAAATTGTAGCAATCAAGATGTCGCCAACAAGTAAGCTTAAAATAGACAATGTAGGGGAGTTTGTCTGCAATTTTTAATTAATCAAAATAACAAATTACCTAACACTGGGTGTTAAAGACTACGATTCTGGGTGCAATGATATCAAACAGGAATCCCCACTATTTAAATAGTATAACAATGTCCTCCCTCAACAAAATATAGAGTGACAATCCCTCTTTTGGTCTTATCATTTCAAACAGATTATCTTGTGGTCATTAAGCATATTATATTACTGTATGTGGCTCTCACTGTAAACAATCTTTTTATTGAGTCATAAACCTGCCATCAATCTTATTTTAATTAACTCATTCAACATGACACTCACCAACATCCAGATGGAGTCAGAAGAAACCTATAATGTTGATTTAATGCAACATAAACTATATAGATCTATCGGTGTTGTGTTACCCAAGATATCAGCAAAAGTGTTGTGAAACATCTTAAAAAGTCAGTATATTGTCAAGCCCTATACATTACAGCCTGATTTCAACAGACCAAAATCGGTTACTGTTGACAAGAGAAGGAAAAAACACAAGAAAAAACTCAACAACTCAATTAATGGGTGTCTTATCTGAACAGTTACTAAATGTATCTTCAGTATTTGCTTCAACATGTTTGTTAAGTGTCCTTAATCAGCAGATAAAGTTGTGTTGGCCCGTTATTCCAAACAATCATCCTGCACTAAATTTTTAACCCATTTGGAAGAATTGTGCTGGAGCTGCAGATGACTGAAAACGTGTTTACAAAAATATTTGTCCAATAATTATGGGCCTACTGCTTTTAACATCAGCCTGTATTGATTACAAGATTACACTTACCAAAAAAAATGTATCTGACTCCTAAATTCAGTGTCTCTGAACTTTTGATCCATCATGAGCATTGGATTTGTTAAGTAAGGCACTCCTGCATAAAAATCCATCATGGACCTGGATGGGCCGATGCTTTTTTTTTTACCACCACAAGAGAAACAGCAGGCAAGAATCTCTTCGTTCTTTTGCTTGATTTCATTTTGCTGAATAAATCCTGAAAAACACAGAATTTAATGGGACAATGAACTTCTGGACTGCCTGTACATGTCCATGGTGCGTCTCATTGGCCATTTGATTGTGTTTGATTTAGTCCTGGTTTACTAACTTTTTTTTAAACAGCCACTTCATTAATGATATGATGATCAAGATATATATTGTACATACTACTTATCTGAAGAAAAACCTAAATTTGTGGTCCACATTTTCAGTAAAACTTGTACAAAAAGATAAAAAACAAAAAACTCTAAAAGAATAGATTATGTTTTACCAGAAAACCTATTTTGTATAAAGTAAATAAAAAATGCTACAAATACTGTAATCTCAGTATTATAAGCTCCACTGCTATTTAAGTATCGCTCTGTGTTAAGGGCTCTCTCAGAGGAAAAGAGGAATTTCAATAGTCTTTCTTAGTATGAATTTTGATTGCGTTCAACAGTCACAAACTGTTGTTTCGCTGCAGTTGCTCTGTCTAATATCATTGCTTTTGGCCATGCAGAGTTTGCACTTTTGCTAGCTATAAAAAGGTGATTGAACTTTTTGCCTTCTGTGATAGCTGAGAAGTATAGACCTACAGCAACTGTAGTTGCCTAACTGCGGAGTCTTTTAAATTAAACCAGCACTCTATGAGGTTTATTTATTTTCTTAACAATACACTCAGTCTCTCTTCATGCAGGCTTATGGCTTAATAAGGCTGAAAAGATGTTAAAAAGTGGTGCCAACCCCTCAACTATGTGCAATATCATATTTGCATGTTGTGAGCAATGCAGCAGCTACAAGCAGTATACCATGAACAAGAGCATTTTTCTCAAATGGGTTCTTTTCATTGTGTGATTGGGGTTTACTTTGTACAAGTATGGCGGCTGTATTTGCATGAAGGACATGATCAACTTTTTGGATAAAAACTTGGTAAGGTTTAGAGGTAAATATTCAAATTTGAGAGGCCAGAAACAAAATTATTCTGTGCTGAAAAAACAAGCTTGATTGTAGGGAAGAACCCTATGACTAAGTTTACAAGGAATTATATCCACATGTTGACATGATGACTACAGCATTGTGGACCTAGAATATATAGTGCAGTGTGACATCCTTGTTGGTATTCATGACAAAAGCATATACTATTTACCACTGCCTTGTGACCCCTGACTACAAGTGAGAATCTGTGCAACTAAGAGCCTGTATGTTTTAGATTATAAGAAAAACAGACAACTCACTTCTCCTTCCTTCATCAGCAGATTCAGCATTTATCATTTTACAGTTTCTTTCTGTCTTCTCATCAGGTGAACTGGGGGGACTGGGGGACAAGGGGGACAGCTGCAGCAACCTGAGTAAACTCTTAGTTTTTTATGTGGTTGGGTCTGCTGGTTGTTCCTCATATTAGACTTCAAACCAAAGGGAACTGTACCTTTGAGACTGTTGCACCTAAACTCTGTAACTGTCTCGTTGGAGCTGAGAACTGTGGACTCTGTAAACATTTATTAAAAACAGTTGAAGACCCATCTGTTCAGATGTAAATTTGTCTAATCTGTATGTTATTAAATATATTATGTTATTTTGATTTCCCATTTTACCTTGCAATAATTTTAAGCACTTTGTGACCTCTTTTCTAGAAAGGTGCTATGAAAATAAATTTTACTTACTTACTCAATGTCAAAAAGGACACTCCTGATACTGATGTTGAGTAGATAGATGCCTCTGCCATTTGCTGCTGTTTCTACTTACTGATAAGCTGCACAGTAAGACTTTTTCTGTCAAAACTCAAAGACAGAAAAAGGGAAAAAAAGAGAAGAAAAGGCTAATGTTATCAATTCTCATCTGGAATTGGTTTTCCATTCCCATCCCTTAAAAATTACAAACAGGGTCTGTTTCATTCTGTATTCAAACCTGCTTATACTGTTGACTGCAACAGTCTTTCAGGTTTTAATGTTTTTTAAGATGATGAATTTGCATTTGTTAAATTAAAGTATACCAAATGTTAATAGAGAACATTTAAAATCATATCGTAAGCTGCTGTTATGCAGTTTTTTTTATAATAAACACATGGTTATAAAATTTCCAATGGTATTTGAAGACCACTGAATCAGAAAATTGTTAACATTAGTTGCAACAGACATGGCAGAAATTGTAAAATGATTGGATTTTGATTTTCATTATGTATAAATCATATAGCAACTAGATATGAAGCTGTAGTTGAACATAGTTTTCTCTATAATGGGCATAAAGGCTAAAAAACAAATGATAAACACCAAATAAATGAAGAAGTCGCATAAAAAACACACAAGCTGAACCCTTGCCACGTCAAAAAGCTAACACGAGAGCCTCACACTTAATTAACCTGCATTCTGTTAAATAAATGCACTGAGCTAGCTTGTTAGTTGACGTTTATAACACGAGTATTATTGTTTATTAAAAAATCGTTTTGATAGACATCTTACCTCGTAAAGCTTCTAAAACGATGACACCTTCTTCAGGCAGCTTGGTTTTGTTAAACGTAGAAAGTCATGAATGTCGACAGTTTCTGTCACATCACAGCCGGCGAGACAACAAGTGAGGTATGTTTCTGTTTTTCTTCGCTAAAGAAAAGGAGTCACATGAAAACATGACGCGACACTTACCGCTGATCTGACAAACACTGGATGGGCTGTAACAATTGTGCTCAGTCAGTGAGTCCTGCACATATAATTTATAGATCAAATAATACGGAAGTGACGTAGTTCACTGACCAACGGCTGGTCCGCCCTCTTCACTGCCTTGTTTTTTTTTACTTCAGGAAATCAAAATTCTACTTTTTAATTTATTGATTTACTGAGCGTTTTTTTCTTAATTGGTTTTGGAAATTCCGCTATACTAGATTAAAAACAAATAAATAAATAAGTTGCTTAATCACAGCTATTACGTCACCTCTGCGCAAGCGCCCTTTTCTCAAGAGTTTCACCGGTTGGCCTGTAAACCGAAAACTGACAATTTAAAGACAGCAAAACGTCCTCTCTTTTATTAACTATCTTACTTCCTCTACTTTCTTATTTTTAATTTAATAAGGCAAATCTTTTGTCTAAAAATATGCACTTCCGCATCGTGACAGCCGTGTTGTTATGGTAACGACTGGACCACCTGTGAGTTACTAGGCTGAGGCAAACACTCAGCCAAGCTGCAAGGAGTCTTTAGCTAACGTTGAATAACGTGGTCTTCAGGCTGTTATTAATCATACAGTTATCATCGTATTCATGGCCCACCACAGAGTAAGTAATGCTATAATACTCTAAAAAGTTACCCGCTTTTCCACACGGTTTAGGCAGCTCGGATGAAGCATGTGCTAACTGGCTATATAGCATAATAACATTGTGCACCTTCGGTTTGTTGAAGATGTTCAGCTGAAGTACAGGATGTGTTTAAGACTCACTTTGGTGTCATGTTTCAGGCCTCGGAGTCAAAGCGGGAGCAGTTCAGGAGATACCTGGAGAAGTCTGGGGTTCTTGACACTTTAACAAGCGGTAGGTATTAGAAGTAATGCATTCAAAGTGTGGTATAGAAAACATTAACATCACTTTTCATCGCTTCTTAATCACGTGTTCCTCTTTTGTAGTGTTAGTGGCGCTCTATGAAGAAACTGACAAACCTAATAATGCACTGGAGTATCCTTTTTGTTCAGCTTAATCGGATTGTGAATGATAAGAAACAGGTGATGTGCCTTTAATAATTATCTGTATTTTGAGACCATTATTTAGTAATAGAAATGCGAAGAGTGCTCAAATGTTTTAATTCTTCAAAAATAAAGTTACTTCAATCACACATTAATGATGTACACGTTAGAGCAGTTCGCTGAGGTCTTACTCTAGTGGTATTCAAGCACTTGGCATCTCAAGTACACTTTACTGTGAGGTGCAAGAATAACAACAGACGGAGTGTGACGACTCACACATTTCCTGGTTTCAGTAACGTTATATAGTTAAAAAAAAAATAATACTTTGTGCAAATAAAAACATTGTGGGAATGCTAAATAATATTTCATGTAAAACAAAGTTAGTTGGAACAAAAACTGTGAGAAACAAAAACATTGTTTTTTGCTCAGTTAAATGTTTTTGGTTGGTCATCATGGTCAATGTCTGGATTACTGGAAGAGGGCCAGGCCTTGGTGTTTTTGTAAGGAAAATGTGTTCCTGAAAATTGTGGCCCCTTTTGTCCCAAGATGAACTTTGCAATACAATCACAAAGGCACAACCTTTGCCATTCAAAGCTTTTGTTAACACACATTTAAGCCTTTTAATGCTGCAACAAATAGCCCCAATGCCTGCACTTTACAGCGTTGTGTAATACTTTCCTGCTATAAGACCACCCTGACTGCCTTGTGTTACTGTCTAAAGATAGGACTGCTCATTGTGTTTTGTACATTCACTGCAGGTGTTTATCAGCTAAGGAGTAGAAAACACATTTCTTCCTCCTGAGAGTATTTTAAAATGTTAGAAATGTTAAAATGTTAGAAATGTCCCTCTACCCCTCAGGGGTAGAGGGACATTTAGATTATTTTGGAGACTTAAGTGCAAATGTAGAAATCCAATGCAAGAAAACCTAAGCAAACAAAGTGTTCTCTGATAAACTAACTGAAGTTTATTGGATTTGGTGTTTTGCTGTCATTCTTGACTCATTGATTTTTAAAGTTTATGCAGATAAACTGTAATATTGGGCAAACCCAAAGGGGTCACAAGGCTTTCTTTACTGAACTCAGAAGAGGGAACAAAGAGATAAAAATGTCTTATCATATTGTGTCTTGACCAAGTTTAACCTGGCTTTGTAGAAATGTTAGACTTAAGCTAACAAATGATGTAGAGTGGTGGTTCTCAAGTGGTGTGGTGGGGCACACTGGTGGGCCTAGAGGCAAGTGGAGGTGGGCCTTGAGAATTGGACAACCACAATTAACACAGTAACTAAACAAAAAAAATAACCGAGAAAGTAATTTTGCCAACCTGTACTTCAGATGTATTGATTTCCATATACAGCTGCAAATTCTGTAACTCCACAGAAATGATCATGAATCAGTATAGCTCAAACACAGTTCTCAACATTAGTGGGTGGTGGTAACTAATACATTTTTGTCTCCCCCATTCTTTGGTTCACTCAATTTTTTAATGGTGATCTATCAGTTTGTAATTTATGCTGCTGAAAAAATGAAATGTTGTTTGACAAAGATAATCGTGCCTTAGAAGATAAAATAAAAATAAATAAGTTATTTACAGTAAAATGTTTAATGGACTATTTGGCATGGATGTGAATATGGTGTGCCTTGAGAGTTTGGCTTGACTTCAGCTGTGCCTTTGTCAACAAAATTTGAGAGGCTCTGATGCAGAGTACATGTCGACCTTAACCACCAGCTCAGTTTCATAAAGCTTCACCTGGGAGCGGCCTGTCAGGAGCCCGCAGACGCTGAGGCTCTTCGCATGGAGCTGGCTGACCTGCAGCAGAAATGTAACCACCTCATGGAGGAGAACAAAGAGCTGAGGAACAGGGTGAGAAGCTGCATGTGTTTCTGTTCTGATATCTGTTGATATTTCCAAACTACTTCATGCCAAATCCAATTAAGATACAGATATTTACAGATGCAGTATTTTAACACTAACAATAAAACCAAGCCTCATCAGCTTTAATGGCAGCTACAAACAGCAGTGTGAGCTCTGTAATACACAAAATAAAAATATGCCTGTTTTTATTTGGAGCTCATACCTCACTTTAGAAAACATTTATCAAATTAAAGGACTAGTTTGCAAAAATTCCATAAACTTAATGCTGATATGTACAGATGATAAATCAGGCGTGGAAATTTTCACATCTGCCATGACTAAAAATTGACATTTTAAGTGCATATAATTATTCTTATACAGTCGTGTGTGTCTGGTGTTGTTGTGTAACCTTCAATCTCTCTGCTTAAATGTGTCTTTCCAGCTGATGCAGTATGAACCAGCGCCTGAGGATGGAGCAGGAGAGTAGAAAGAGGAAGTTTCGTCAAGGCTTTTAGGGTAAAAAATAAAGACAGGAAACCACAGGAAAATATAATTTTTTATCAATAGGTTTATGTTTATTACATATTAGGGATGTACAGCAACTACAAAATCCTTGTTATTTTTTATTATACAAACAGAAAAGCCACTTTTGTCTCTTAAGAAATAAAAAAAACTTTTTTCAGCATTTGGCATCATTAATTCTTTTCATTTTCTAAATCAACACGATTTTTAAAAAGGTTACACATTCAACCACTTTTCTGAATGAGATATTTTTACAGATGAATCATTACAAAAATTAAGCCAGTCCCAAGACACTTACATTGATATAAACTTATTGTCTTAACAAGTAGAAAA
Source organism: Cetoscarus ocellatus (assembly GCA_037902135.1). Classification (NCBI taxonomy): domain Eukaryota; kingdom Metazoa; phylum Chordata; class Actinopteri; order Labriformes; family Labridae; genus Cetoscarus; species Cetoscarus ocellatus. Next base: position 723,016 of record JBAMNC010000076.1, read on the forward strand.
TTATTTTTCATACAAAACAGTAAGAGTTGCACGGTGGCGCAGTGGTTAGCAATAGTTCCTGGTTTGAAGTTCAGTCTGGGCCTGTTTGTTCCATGCTGTGGTTTTCCTCGGGTCCTCTGTCTTCCTCCCACAGACCAAAAACCTGCTCAGTAGGTTAAATGTTGACTCTAAATTGCAGAAGGTATGAGGGTGAGGTGGAGGTTTTTCTGAAGCGCTAGCCCTATGATTAACAATATGAGATCGCTGACATATCTTATGGGAAATTAAAGTGACATAAATAACACAGTCTTTGTCCACATTTTTGCTTTAACACAGAGATGCAGCAGAAAGTATTCATTTCCACAGACACACAGAGTTAAGTGTTTTTATGTCACTCTGAGTTTTTTAAGAACAGGGTGAATGAATTCAGTGTAGCTGATGTGAAAGTATCCTGTTGCATAACAACAATACGAGACCTAAAAAAGCTTTATTGATCCGTGAGCCTGTTTTCCATTCACTGCTAATCATTTGAACATTGCTGCTGCACACATCAAAATCATTAAGAGCCCATCAGACCTGGAAATTAAAGGAAGAAGAGTGTTGTGCTCTGATCACCAGTTTAATTATGGAGTAGATGCTGGATAGTAGACAAAAAAAACCTTAAATATGTTTTTAAAAAAGGCTGCTTCTTGGTGTCTAAAGCATAATCTTCATTGCAATCAATACAAAGGCTACATTAGCTCTAATATCTTTGAGATGTGACCATAAACTGGTGAGTCAGAACCCATGAAGTGAGATGTTAGCTGTGTTCATTAAGGCGCCATGGTCCTCGGGAGACTCCATTTTTCCATTATAATGGGAGTAATTAGTTTTTCATCTGAGGCTGGACGAGGAGTTAAAGATAACACATGCATGTCATTTCAGGGCTTCTGTGGCACTTTTATGTTGGTTCTGTCCTTTTGTTTATCTGGTTTGCTTCCATTCAAGTTCCAAACTGCAACATTTTAGGCAAATTTATTAGTGGGTTGAAACTTATTCCAATCAGGCAGAACATTATGACCACCTGCCACCCTGACTGCTCTGTGGCTATACAGCCCCATGCACATCAAACTGTGATGCTCTGTGTATTCTGACACCCCTCTATCAGAACCAGCATTAACTTCTTCAGCAGTTTGAGCAACAGTAGCTCATCTGTTGGGTCAGACCACACGGGATAGTCTTTGTTCCCCATGTGCATCATTGAGCCTTGGTCACCCATGACCCTGTCGCTAGTTCACCACTGTTCCTACCTTGGACCACTTTAGATAGAACTTTACATCTTTATGCTTAATTTGACTGTTTGTAACATCAAATTTTAGGACAAAATGTTGACTAGCTGTCTAATATATCCCACCCCCTATGCCATGATGAAGAGATAATCAGTGTTCTTCACTTCACCTGTCAGTGGTCATAATGTTACACCTGATTGGTGTAAATAGGGATGGAAAACACAATCAGATATCAGTGTGGTACAGTCTTGTCCAATACATACTGAGCCAATCACTGAACAGATTTAGGTGTTTTCTTTCACTTCCAAAAATGCAGAATCATCTCAGCCTTCTACGCTCAGTGAGTCGCTGTGTGTTACCATAAACCTTCAGAAATCTACATTACAGGCAAGAGAAGTGTTATCACTTGGGCTGCAAACAGGACTGAACTATGATTGTTTTTTTATTCCTAAAAGTATAAATTCAGAAACTGACCAGGAACACCATTTAAGTATCCATTCAGCACCAGTACTGGAGAAAATCCTCGCTATACCTGAACCTGAACTTCAGACAAAAATGGTCTGAATTGAACAGGTTTAGGTCCCTAAAGGTGGTTTAAAAAAATAAAAGGTCTTTGCTTCACATGGCTAGAAACATTAAAAATACACTGTCTGTCAGCTTGTCCTTTTCAGGGTCTAGTGAGGCCTGAAACTTTTTTTTTATCAACAAATCTAAGTTTTTTAAAATTAGGGTCAGAGTTTTCACCAAAGCAACATTTTGTTTTTCTTTCCAACTTTGGGCTGGTAGTTGATAGTTTATTTAGCAGTATAATAACTTTCAACAGGAAGATTGTGTGTGTCCTGTTTGTTTTGTCAAGCTTCTCATGCAGTCACGGTCTTTTCTTCTCTACAAACATTCCTAAGATGATTTTACTGGCTTTATGGTAGATGAAGCCTGATGTGTAAACCAGTGCCATAAAGTACTTGACACTTGTCATGAGAGTTCAGCAAAAAAGTAAAACACTTTTTGTAGTGTTGCAGTTTGGATCTTAGATGGAACAAAACATGATTAAACAGTGAGACAAGTTTAAAAGGCACATCATGACAGAAGCTCTGGGAGGTCATGTATGCATTTTTTTCTGCTCAGTTACCTGTGATGATGTGTAAGTTTGATTCTTTTCCAGATGTCTTGAGAAACTAACACATTATCAAGGGGAAAAAAGATTTTTCAGTCACAAGATAACAAATTGAATTGGTCAAGACCTTGAATAGAAATGTAGGGATGAGTCTTTTTACTCATCCCTACATTACATTTCTCCCCCATTTTTACTAAGAAGACCAAAGTCCCCCAGGACTCAGAAAAAAAATAAACTTTTTTGTCCAAAATAAATGTATAATTTTTTTTTGAAACCCAGGTAGTTTGGGCCTGCACATATTTTTCTATCGAAAGATGGTTGAAGAAAGTTTGCAACTTTTTAAGTCATTGTTTTGGTTAATAAATGTAAAGCTAATTTTGATAACCTCAAAGCTGGCAGAGCAGAGCCTTGTGCCCTTCTAAGATCTCTGCCCCCCAAAAGTAGGCTTGGACACCCTGCTTGGAACCAAGGCGTCTGTAGCCTGTTGCACCGGCTATGCAGAGGTTCTATCTTAAGTTATAGTGTGACATCCACACTAAACCCTGTGTTGAAAATAGTTTAGTTGTAATTTAAGTTGTGTCTTTGATAAACAGAGACCCCTTTTTCTGAGCAAACAGACTATTGTCCAAAGTATCAAATGTTGTTGCAGATATGAAGTTTAACATAATTAAACTGATCGATTTACTCATTTTAACAGTGCTGCTGTAAGAACTGCAGTCAAACTGCACAACATTTGAACTTGTGCAGAGCTGGTGCAACCAGTAGCTGCACATCTTAGACCTTGTGACACATTTTTTTCCCACAGCAACACATTTGTGATGTACGTAAAACAGCTCTGAAACCCACTTTTAGGTCACGACTCACCAGTAGAGAGTCACTGCTTCAAAGACATAGTGAATGCATGAATGTCAGTACACTGTAAAGACGTAAGCAGACAGTCTCTGGTTTATATCTGCAGGTCAGTCGGGGCTCGTCTGCTGCTGGCACTGCTCCCCGCTGACACTCTGCGGTTTGGTGAGGACGTGGTGGGGCTGTTGCTCTCCCGGCTGTGCCGAGACACAGAGCTCAGCTCTCCTGCAGAGTCCGGGCTCTGTGACCTGCTCGGTCTGCTCTTGATGTCTGATTTTCGAGAGCATCCTCGCTCTGGGGCCCGCACAGCTGCCTCGAAGCTTCATGCTGTCTCTCCCATGGTACGAGTCCCCGCTGTCTGAGCCGTTCCCCTCCACAAGAGTGGAGCAGTTCCACGGCGGGCTGACCCTCCGTGACTTCCTTGGATAGCTTGTTGCACTGGAGGAGGCGTCTGCTACAGGGAGGGTGGGGTAATCTGAGCCCCCACAGTCCATGTCCTCGTGTTGGGACTGCTCCTCCACCTCGTCCTGCTTGTCTGCAGGAGGAGAGCGAGTGTCACTGCTGGTGTTGTTGGAGTTACTGTTCTGCTCCGTGGGGCTCGGCACTCCCTCCTTCATGTCCTTGTGACCCTCTGCTTGTGTTCCAGGGTCTCCTTGTATTGGAACAAAGGCAGAGGAGGCATTGAGAAGAGGGAAGTTAGGTCCGTTGCCCTGCTTCTCTAACAGTAATGTGTACCCACAGGGGGCTGTGGGGATTGTAGTTTTTCGACTCACATTTGTTCCCACTCCCACTTGATGCACAACTGAGTTCTTTTTTGATTTACTGACATACAAGTCATCAATATCATCCTTCAGATGAGGGAAGAAGCTGAGGATTGCCTTCTTGATCTTCTTGAATGCGAGGTGCATCATCTCCAGCAGGCTTAGAAAGAGGGAGAGGCAGGCTATTACCTGCATGAACATCATGAACACAGTTTTCTCTGTGGGCCTGGACACAAAGCAGTCCACCACGTTGGGACACGGCTCCCTCTCACACTTGTACAGTGGCCTCAGACGATGTCCATAGAGGATGTACTGACCCATCATAAAGCTCACCTCCACCAAAGAGCGGGTGAGAATGTGGGCCACGTAGGTGCACAACAATGATCCCCTCAGTGGAGCTTTGTTGAGCTTCCCCTGCTCCAGCTGCCTCATTTCCTTCTCAATCCTCTTCCGGGCCTCCACCAGCTCCACGTCCACCGCCTCCAGCTCCCGCCGCAGGGCCACCTTCTTGCAGTGCCGCTCTTTCTCCAGAGCTCGCAGCTGGTAGATGGCATGGCCCATGTACACCAGAGAGGGTGAGGAGACGAAGATCACCTGCAGCACCCAGTAGCGGATGAGGGAGATGGGGAAGGCCTGGTCGTAGCAGACGTTGCGGCAGCCAGGCTGATCGGTGTTGCAGACGAAGTCTGACTGCTCGTCATTCCAGACGTCCTCTGCTGCTACGCCCAGCACCAACATCCGGAATATGAACAAGATGGTCAGCCAGATCTTCCCCACCATGGTGGAGTGGATATGCACCTCCTCCAAGATCCCTCCCAGGAAGTTCCAGTCTCCCATTTTTTATTTTGGCAGTTCTATAATAAATGATAAAAAAGTTATGATTATTAACAGTGTCTGAACAAAAGGAGAGTTTTTGTATTTATTTTTTACTTTTAATTAAGAATTTACTATCTTTACATTAAACAAAGTCAGGGCTCAGGCTAACAATCAGTTAACACATCCATCATTGATCTGGATTTATTTTTTAAAACACTGGATAAGGTCGGACACCTCGGAGTATCCTGACAGATGGACAGTTTCACATATCCATGGGATATAGTTCACATCCATCAGGGCAACATCCCACAGAAAGAGTTTAGGAGGGGCAGACCCTTTTAAGGAAAATAATAAGATTGATTGAATGTTTTGTCTGTCACGGGCTAATCAGAAACTTGGATTCACCCCTCACATTCAGAATAGCTAACCCACATTTGTAGCTACTGCATCATCGTCCTTTCTGACCTCTGGTCTGAAAATGACACTGAAAAGCCTGGCCATTTTCTTTTCATTTTAGTTTGAAGCTCTCCGAGATGAATCTGCTTGATGACAAAACCGAATCTGGCAAATCCAGCGACCTAGCAGGTTGGCCTGGGAGAGAGAGCATAAACAATGACACGCAGGAAAGAAGCTACAATTTGGACCTGAATCTGCTGTTGGTTGCACCAGCTTTGCACTAGTTCAAACGTAGTCTAGTTTGAACAATTTGTAACTTATGACAGAGTTTACACTCTGCTAACGTTTGAGTTGTGGCTCTAACTATGGGTTAAGTTATAACATACATTTTAACCCAAAGCATGTGTGAAGTCTTCTCTAAAATATAGTTGTCATGATGAATCTTTTGAAAGGTGGGATAATTCAGAGAGGAGGGCTTTTTGTGGCTGTTTAAAGAACTCACTTTGGTGAGTGTCTTCTCCGTGTTAATTCCAAAAGTATGAATGGCTTCCTTGCTCACACTTTTGTTTTTTGTTGTTTGTTGTTGGAGATCATTTCAAGTTCTGCCTTTCAACTGTAAAGTACTCTTAATTAAACTATCTCATTTTTATGTGCTATTTTTGCACCAAATACTGCAGCTTCCTCATTGCTGCGAAGCTTTGTCTCGAGGCGTCTGTCCAGCCTGTAAAGCTGAGCTTCATCTCAGCCTCTCTGAAGCCTCTCTGCTTCATCTGAAGGGCCTTGGCAAAGCTTATGTTTCTAAACTCGTCTTCTTAATTTATGCTTTGGCAGCGTGGACACAGCATTCCTCAGTGCCACTGATATTTCCACACTGCTCTCTTTCCCTCGATCGGTGGAGCTAGAGGGTGTGTGTAGATGTCACTGATCAGGGTCACGCAAAGATATGGAGGGGATGAGTATATCTCACAGTCATTTTAGTGCTCTTAGTCTGACAGCCCGTGACCCAATGAAAGCATGCTTGTGACCCATTTTGGGTTGGGACCCAAACTGTGGAAAAGGCTGGTCTAGGGACTTTTTTTATTTTTTATTTTTTATTCAACTTAAATCCAATTGTAGCTTAATAGACACCCAAGACATCGGGACAAGTTAGAACTGAACCAGTTTCAGTGTAGAGCTCAGTGTTGACTTTACTATAAAGCTTGAGATTGAATTAATGCAGAGCTGGTGCAAAAGGCCACTCGTCTGCCCTGCCTCAGTGACAACAGCCTCTGCACACAGAACTCGTGGACCAAAGCTACTGCAGGTCACAGACACCCCAACACGGCTCTCTTTTGTCATACACAAGCTGTAAGGCAGCGTCCATCCATTTTATTCACTATACTCTCAGTATGAATTATTTCCTTTGTTTTCTTGCAATTTTACTTTATTTTGGTATTTTCTAAGGATGAAAAATTGGTATTACCAACATTACAGGGGAATTTTCGGTAGGGATGCACAATATTGGTTTTTTTGCGGATGTCTTGTATGCCAATATTTTCAAACTTAGTTTGGCTGACAGTAAGGATGATACCAACGATAAATACTGACAGAAATGCTCATGTTTAGGGAACAACGTATAACTTTTCTGAAAATTATCTCTAGATGTCAATACTGTGTTGTGCATCCCTGATTTATAGATGATCTAAACACAAAAGGTCACCTTTTCTAACTGGGCCACGACATGCCATTCTGTAATTTTCCACACCAATGTAGTGAGCTGAGTCTGTTTGAATGATTGTTTTTTTTTACTTTTGAAACTCTGGTGATACGAGATAAGTCAGTGGAGATTACAAGTAGCTGCTTGTTTTCCCAGGAAACGGAGTAGATAAAATGTGCTGTGACTGCTGAGGGCTGCTGTCAGGGGTCAGTATGTCAGAGGACACATGTGTACGAATATTAAAACTTTATTAACTTAATTCTTATAGCATGTTTAAAACTAGGGGTTTACAAAGTGCTGGGGCATACATGCCGGGGCTACCCAAGCAGACAATATGATAGTCAAAACCTGTCCATCACCTGAATCCAATCCAAAAGGAAATAAAGCATGATAACACAAACAAACAAAACATTAACAGCACAAGCTACACAAGAACCAGGCAATATAAACTAGGGCAACACAAGATGTAGAGGATAGAAATATAAAACAAAATAAGAGATGAATAGTAAAGGGGTTGGAGTGGTGGAGGAGTGCAGCACAATCATTTAATTTAACTGGAAAATATCCTCATTTATTCTTTATCATTTTATTTACTGATTGCTGTAAGGACACTAAAATAATTTCAAATGACTACCTTCTGAAAACATTAAGTAAAATATATAGAAGAAAGAACCTGTACTTCATTAATCCCTCATGGAGAAGTTCAGTTTTAACACTGCTGTAGTTGATGCTACACACACAGAGGCTGAAATACACATGCACAAACAAGTCACAAGACAACAAGAGAAACAGTGAAAGAGCCACACATGAAGACAGATGATGTCAGATTTATCAGTCTTGTTCCTGTATTGTGTGGTGAGAGAGACACGGGACACCACAAACCAACAGACTCATTTACCAAGAAGGCAGTGCCGTCAGGAGGCTAAATGAAGCTAGTGGTTAGCTTCCTACAACATCCTTTGTGGGTGTGATTTCCATCCAGCTCCTCTCTTTATCAGTTTGTTATATATGGTTACAGATAATGCTGTTTAGATGTTCATGTTTTTCAAACAAATCAACCAGTTGGACCTCCATTTTGACACTGGACAAACCTTATGCTTCTCCTTTACTCTTGTTGTCATGGCTAAATTTGCTTCCTGCTTCAACCAGCCTGCTCCCTGATTGGCTTTGCTCTGGTCCATGTGACAAAACACAGGACGTGCTCGACTGTTCTTGGTGCTCCACTCACATCAAGACTTCTGGTCGTTGATATTGAACATGCTGAATATTTATGACTGACTCTTAACACCCCTCACGCCACAGGATACTCAGGTCAGATCATCTTTAGGATCTCCAGATAATCCTTTGATAAGTTTGATCGGAAGTGGAGATCAGAGCCAAAAGTTGATCTGATTGTCAAGTTGTGTGCTTTACAGGAGCAGCACTGATTCCCATCACTGTGGCAACTGAGTACCACTGACATGCACCTCTTACAAGCACACTTAAAAAACACTGAACTATCCCTTTAGTGTTTACATCAAACTTTAAAGTCAATCAGTCTCTAACACTGAATCACCAGGTACTGTGCTTGACAAATGTACTGCATCTCATCAGAGTATGCGACATTTCTCTAATGTTTGAAGCCCACCTGCTTTAACATTGATGTGCTATGTGAAACCGCCTTCTGCATACTTTGGTTACACTGTTTGGGTATTTGAGCTGGTGTTACCCCTCTCTCATTCTCCTCCAACCTCTGACATCAAGAGGCATTTTTTTCTCACTGCACATTTCTCTTTTTTTTCTTTCCCTGGAAGTGGTTGAGCGTAAAAATCCCAGTAGATCAGCAGTTTCTGAAACACTCAGACCAGCCTGAGTGAAACCAACAACCAAACCACATCCAAAGTCACGCCTCTCCATTCTGATGCTCCATTTGGATTTCGTCAGCCATCTTGATCAAGACTGCAAATCTAAATGCACTTAGTGTCTTCCATGTGATTGACTAGTTTTATGTTTAGCAGGTGATTGGGTGTACCTAATGAAGTGGCCTGGGAGTGTTAATATGGTGGCCTTGATTTTTGGTTGATTTTAGGTTTGTCTTTTGCAAAATAAGTTTGAAAACCATAAGTTTAAACTGCAGATCCCAACATTTTACATAGAAATACAGTCAAGGAAGTGAAATGAAACCCTTCACTGCACTTCATAACGCATCTACAATACATTTAGGTTTTATTAAAACAGTTTTGAAACAGGACTTTCATTGTCTTTCATATCCACTATAGAAAACAAGGTCTCCAATTACAACACAAATCTACACACCATTTACTGCATGAACACCAACTTGTTAAGCTTTAAGTTGAGTTTTGTGATTTTGAATCAGATTTTGAACAAATAAACTTGAATATTTAAACACTTTGGCTTTACTCGTGTTAGAAATAACACATTTCTCCTTAATCATAAGATAAAGTGCTGAGTTATTTCAAGTTACTCCCTAAACCACAAGACTTCATATTGTATATTCTTCTACAGATCAAATAGTTTTAAATTGATGAATTATGCATACTTATGTGGCAATTATGAGAACTTAAAGCTGCTCTTAATCACAGCTCCTTGCATGTAGTTATAAAGTTTAAAATTAATAACCAGGAGGCACTGAATATTATATCAGCAAACTGGATATGAATAAATTTTTACCAGGATTTTATACATGAGAAAACACTTTTTGACACATCAATAATGCAGTAAAAGCCTCCCTGTAAAGCTCATACATGTTCTTTTGCTTTTTGTTTTCAAAAGTCAGCTGCATAAATGATCAATATTTGTTTTTAAAAGAGAAAACTTACCTCTCATTTTGGACCTGGACCTCCACATGCAGACCTTTGGGAATGCTGCTGCTGATGCTGATGCTGCAAAGCAAAATCCTACAGGCACATCTTTTATCCTCCTTTTTATGAGATAAAAATAACTTTACAGTGAGAGAGATTTGAGTCCACGCTGCTGGTAAAAGTGGACAAAAACAAACTGATCCCTGCTGGCTTTAGTTGTTCACGAGTTGAAACCACAGAGAGGACAATCGATGCAGCTGCTCTGCTGCCATTTCCCTCGCAGCCACAGTGATGGAGCGACTGCCAGCTGCCTGCACCCCGTCAGGACTGAAATGTGCAGCAAGATATTCAATCATTTGTTGTTGGACTGAGGGGACCCTGAACTGGTTTGATCCTTTGAATTCACAAAATGGCCAAAAGGTCACGGATGGTGCACTGGGTTGTTTCCACTCGTCTGAGGGAGCTTAGAGAGGAGGGACAAACATCCCGATAAACAGCTCCAGAGAAGGATCAATGCTCTGATGAGGAGCTCTCTGAGGATTATAATAATATTTATCAACATTTACTGCAGTGAAGTGGTCCAACCGCTCAGGAGTGACTGTTTTCAGGTTACTTTCTGTACTAGAAGACAGTTTTATTGAGATTTAACTCCAGTTTACAACGACTTAAGGACTTCTGTCATATAATCTGCATGTATAAACTGACAGTTCAGGATGCATGACAGTCATTTTTTGTCAATACCAAAAATGCTGATATTTCCATTCTCATTTTCCCCAATACCAAAATTTGTTGCTCAAGAGTATGCAGTCTCAACTTTACTAAAATGGACCTGCCTACTCATATAAAACAATTAACATGACCTTGTTCACTAAAATAATATACAATAAATAAATAAATGCAATTGTTAACTCATAAAAAACATACATTAATAAATAAAAGGTATTGTTCACCAAAATGAAATAAAATTTTTTAAAAATGACTTGTTCTCTTAAATGAATAAAAAATGGACCTGTTTACTAATTTAAATAAATAAAATTAAGCTGTTCACTAAAATTAAATAAATAATTTAATAAAGTATATAAATAAAATGATCTTGTTCCCTAAAAACACAAATAAAATGGACCTATTTAAGTTGAAACACATCATTCAATAAAATAAATAATTTAATAAAACTGAACTGGTAAGTAAAATGTAATAAAATAAAATGGACCTGTTAAATATAAAACAATTAAAATGGACCTTTTCACTTAAATAAGAAAAAAATAAATGCACTTGTTCACTTAAATAGAACAAACAAAAATTAAAATGGCCCTGGTCACTTAAAAGAAAATTAAAATGGACCTGCTCACCAAATAAATTAAGTAAAACAGGCCTATTCATTTAAGTTAATAAATAAAATTGACCGATTCACCAAAAGAACATAAATAAAATGGACCCGTTCACTATGTACCTATATACTCAACTGTTTTTTAATAATTTTAATAACTTTTGTTAATTGTATTGTAATATTTTTAATTGCATTACCTTCTTTCAAATTTATCTTCAAGGTTTTCACCTTATTTCTATTTTCTGTAAACATAAATCCAAAAGGAAACTGAAATACTGCCTTGTTATTGATCTTCTCAGGAAGCTGGTTTGTTGAAAGTGAGTTCAGGGAGAACAGGTTGTCACTTGAGTTGTTTTTGTTCATCATAAATGTAAACAAACCCGCAGACACTCAAAAATTTAGCACTACAGGCTCCTCCCCACAGAGATCCTGAGCTGTAGGACAGCACTGCCCTCACATCAGAGACCCAGGACTGAAGTCAGACCCTGGATCTGCTGTCAAAATGCACAGGTCCTCAAAGAGTCCAAGTTCTTCTGTGAAACTTTTATGATTGAGAAGGGCCTGAACGGCAGTTTAAGGGTCACCAGTCCTGTTTGTGCAGGCATGTATCTCAGCTTGTGTATGTACAGAGCTTTATGAATAATTATATTTCTCTTCTTTTTCTATCCTCGTTCATCTAGTGACATAACAGAAGAGCGAGGGCTCTGTGTCCAACAGACAGCTGATAAACCATCCCATCATCTACAGTCTCAAGTAACTAAACCTCTTCTTTATCATCAGCACTTTAATCTACTTTCAGTTTTTTATTTAGTTCTGCAGCTCATACCAACAATCCACCTCCAACAACTCACTATCACCTCGCGCAGCCACTGCCCCGTTTAATCGACGTTTTATTCAATATTCAAATCAATGGGGCACGTCCGATTTCACACATGGTCGCCTTTTCACTGTGAATCTAATTTAAGCTGTTCCTCTGAGCTGCTGATCCATTAATACGAAATCAATGAGCGCGGCTGGACTGACTTTAACCAGGCTGGTCTCACTGTACTTTTTGACTAAATACTCGAACACTTACCAGATTAATCCCTCCTCCAGAGCACCCCCTCTGAGCAGGATTTACAAACTGAGGTCACACACTGTTTCCTTATACTGAATGTTACCCATTTATTACTCAAAATAACAGCTTCTTCCTACTAAAGATTAAGAGAATAAAACATGCAGTGACAAGATTCACCTCCAGAAAAACCATCAACACAGTCGTAAACAAAGATAAGAAACTTTTCCGACGCTCTTCTAACAAAAAATCTGAGAGAAATGTCTCAAAAATAAAAACTCTTTTAGGTTTACAGAAAGCACCACAAAAAAGAGAAGCAAACATTTTAAAGTTTGTGGCTGAAGTCACTGGAGGACAGTTTTAATACTTTGAGGGATTGCAGCAGCATTTCTGTGAATTTTAGCCCCAGACTGAAACACGTCTGCTGATGCACTTAAAATGCCATTTTCAGTTCCACTAAAACTTGAAAGCTCCAGAAGAGTGTGCATGAGAGTCATGAATAATATTAATGCCACTGCAAACACGACACTCAGCAGAAACACCACTTTTACACCTCCATGGTAAAGCACAGAACTTCTGCAGCGGTGTCGAGCATCAAACACTCATGTTTGAGGAGACCTGTGATTTTGAAAGAAACCAAGATGAAATTTTTGGTCAAAGACTGAACACGTGCAGGACAAGACAAACAAAGAGCAGAAAAACAAACACAAAGCAGGAACTTTAAGACTTTGTGCTGCTGTTGCAAACTAGGGGCCTGCATCCATCACCCACATTTTACTGGCTCTGTATTTTCAATATTAAACTGAAGTACTCCAGCAAAAATATCCTTGGAACTAATCTCTGTCACTGCACTCACAGCACTCTCAGGTAAAAAAGTTCAACTTTGGGGACAGCACTTTCACATCTGCTGTAGCAGATGATCAGCGGGCCACAGAATCGCAGCAACTTGATCAACAGACGTGACGGACAACATGGTTTCACCCAAACTTATGACCACAGTGATGATGTTGGAGAGTCAACATTAAACACACTGTATTTGTCTTTCCAAATGTTACAAAGCAAGTATCCTTGTTTGAAGCTGGGACGTTTCTCTTCATATAGACCATCATATAGTTCTTCTGCGACACAATAAGGCAAAAATGTCAGGGCTTTCATTACTTTTCCTCCATCTCGAAGCAACAACTTTGTCCTTTTGCTTTGCTTTGGTTTGTTTACATCTGTGACTGTTATACTGCATAGCCCTCTATGTTGTCATTGGTTGATGACTTTGATGCCACAGAACAAATTGCGGGACAAAAATAAAATATGCAAGACTTTCAATCGAAAAGTCACGAGGTGGAGAATAGATTGTCGTTCACTATGTAACATTACACAATTTTGGAGGATCCTGAAGTCCTAACTGTTGGGTCAGGCTATAAATTGCATTAAGCCATGTAGTCTGACCATGACATATTCCTCCTAACTGACCAGAGGTGACTGACCAACTAATATCAGCTTTGTTAACAACAACGGCAGAGGAGAAACTGATCTGACTGGTCAGTTTGAGGAAACAATATTCAAGTCTACTGCCAATGCCAAGACAAAATCTCTTTCAAAACATTGTCAAAATTTTGGGTGATAGTCCTTGAATTAAGGTTTATTTTTTTTAGTTCAGTGTACAGAGATGTTAATAAAAAAATAAAATTAAAAAAAAGACTTGTCCAGAGAAGCAGAGGTCAACTTTCTTAACTTGCCAACAATAAACACTTGTGAGAGGCTTTCTGAGAATGAGGCTGTGAAAACTGCCAGTAAGAAAAGCATTGTTGATGGACGCAGGCCCTAATTAACTTGCCTTATTACTTCAGTCTGCATCTTAAAGATAAGATAAGATAAGATAAGATATCCTTTATTAGTCCCACAGGGGGAAATTCCAAAAAAAGAGGCAAGGAGGTTCTTATAATCTGTCAGGTTATCAAAATCCCTATTGCGGTTGAAAAAAAAATTAAAACACCCGCAGTACAAAAAGAGAAATCATATCTTTTCTAACAATCTGGTGTAAGAACAGCACTTTTCAAACCAAAGTATGCTGTATGAAACACGGTCAGGCCCTGTCATTGCCACATGTGCAGCCACCACAACCATATAACATAACAGACTGATTGAAAATTATTTCGTGTGTGAGCTCCAATCTGTTGCTTCTCTGCACAGAACGTGCTGCAAAAGATAGTGACACAAACCAGACTACCAGCACCACTTTTAACTCAATGTCTCCCTCGTCAGGTGATAGTCTTTCCTTTGGTGAACACAAAGGTATAATGTTAAGTGAACAACTCCTGTGGAGAGCTGGTTTGGTTAAAGAGATAACAGAGAGAATAACAAGTAACCTGCTGAATGGTCTGCATGTCATGCAGGCTGCTGTTCTGTGCTTCACAACTATCACAGCATGAACTACAACACTGTTTCCTTGACGGTTAAGTCAATGCCTGTGCTAAAAACAGGTACACCACAGCACAGAAACCAAGCTGTAGACTTTGCTGAGTGCCATAAAATAGTCAGAAATTAAACCTTTACCACACCAGGGAAACCCAGAAAATGCATCTTTATGCCTGCCTGTCTGTCTTATACTCCAGACTTTACAATACTTTTCATTTTAGTAAAAGGTAAGTCATTTACTGAAAATGTGATAAAATACACAGAAATGCTGGTTTGGAAGGTCAACAGATTGGATTCCTTTTAAAATACTGAGTGATTTCTTTATTTTTTTCTGGAACAAATGAAAAAAAAAATCAAAAAGGGGCTGAAAAAAAGTTCAGTAACCATTTAATATATAAAAAAAGGCAGACTACCACTGAACACAGAAACTGACTGTTTCTTAATCCTATCAGGGGAAACTCACTGAAACACTTTCATAAAACCAAGCGGAGGACTGTCATTGTTCTTAAAACAGAGAAGAAGTTTTCTATAAACGGTTCAGTGGACGTTACATTCAAACAAAAAACCGACTCGGGGTCCGGCTGACATAAAGACAAAGAGAGCAGATATTTTTTAGCGGCCTCCTGATTTACGCCCAGCCCAGGATCGGGACCGGGAGCGTGAACGAGAGCGGGATCTTGATGCCGAGCGGGACCTGGAGCGGGATGGAGTGCGAGTGTGACGCACTTTTTCCTCGGTGTAATGGGAGGTGGATTCAGGATTGACGGCTTCTCGCGGAGATGCAGACTTTGAGTGTGAGCGAGATCCTCCCCTGGACTCCCTGTGTGGTCTCTGTCTGTACCTGAGGATGTAAAATGGGAGCACGGCACCATTCACACATTATTTACATATTTAAGTCAATTTTCCTCAGACAAAAAACATCCAGAAGTGTAATAAAGTCTTTGTACCGGTCATCTTCTCGGCTCCTGCTTCGTCCTCTGCCATACGCCCGTCCACGAGACCTGAAGGTAGAGGTTGAACATTACTATCTTTGCAAAGACGCATAATTTCAGATGTTAACACAAACACATGAGATCGACTAACTCTCTTGGACTCTCAGATCGTCTTCTGTGCCGTTCATAAGAGGGGCTTCGGGATCTGTAGCGATCATAACGCTCATAACTGCGGCTGCGCGAACGTCTGCGCCGGCTGTCTCGCTCGTAGTCGTCGTATCGAGAGGATCTGCCTGGAGAGCGTCGCTCCTTGGATTTCATCTGGTTTGGAGCTGATGGAAAAAAGGTTACATTAATGTTACTTCTGTTTTGAAGCCATTTGGTCCTGCAGTAGCTCTGATATAGTGATGGGCTGTAAACAAATATCACTTCTGACACCAACTGGGTTGTAGCAAAACCTTATCACCAGTTTTTATAAATGCATTTTGTATTATTTTTAACTCCTTATTACAGCTGCAATGTTTATGTCTAAAATTTCTATTGGGATTCTATAACAGCTGTTCTGCAAAGCTGTCTTACTGTAATATTTGTGCAATTCAGCACTAAGAACTTGAACTTTACTTGACCCTGTAAAGCTCTCTGTGACCAGTGTGTGAAGCTAAACAGTGATGCATCAGGAAGTTGACAGCAGACAGTCGATAAGTTCTCTGGTAGTAAATATACACTGAGTCACAGAGGGCATAAGAATGCTACTTCAAAGTAAACAATCAATATGAATTCATTCATGTATGGTTCTATAATCTGGGCACTCACAAAGTGTGAGCTGCTGTGAATGTGCTTTCCCCAGCTAAATAAAGAATCAATTTTACATGATAGACTCATCATACTATGACGGCCTTAAATGAAGTTTATCACCCTTTATGACAGTTCTCCTGATGGAAAATAACAGGGGATGCACGTTATCAGCAGCATAATGTTGGTATGGGCAGATCTCAAAAGGTTCACTGAGTTTTGAGCAAAGTGACCAAACCGGCCTCTGCTCGAGTTTTTTCTGTCATCATTCTTATCCCCTAACACTCACAAGAATGTTTAGGAAATAATGTTTTAGGTCAAATTTACAGCTTATTTCATTTTCAGGAGAACACAACAGTTGTATTACAATGTAAAAGCTTTAGATATACAAAACTTTAATTAAGTTGTACATTTACAAGATGAATGGCTGCTTCATATTGGATGCCCTTTGGCTGTGGCACGTCATTTCTTTATTTCAGCGGACATCATCAAGTCAGAGCGGTTCCAGACCGACCCCTGAGGTGTCATTGTATGTTTGTTGCGTATGGTCAAACTACTTACTCTTTCTGTCGCCCTGGGCAAACTGGATTTCAATCTGCCGGCCGCAGACCCACTTCCTGTCCAGGCTGTGAAGAGCGTCTTCTGCGTCTCGCACATCCTCGAATGTTCTGGCTGGTTAAGGTTTTGATTTCTTTTGGGTTTGGTAGACCACACAAGTTCATAATAAAGTTCTGGGTTACTTCCCCCTCACATTAAACATTACTCCACAATTACCAACAATATTCATACAGACATACTGACAAGACTGCATGACATGTTTTTTTTTAATTTATGAGGCCTGATTCAATAAAGGCAGAGAAAATTAGCAAATATAACATAGAACATTATATAGTGCAACAGGCCACAATAACATACAATAACAGTTGATTTTTGTAGAGATATAAGATGAAGCGAGTATTGGAAACATTAAATATCTGTGTGTAGAATCAGGACTACAAATATAAAACAAATCAAAGACATGAACATCTGATTAAAGTGTTCTGATTACGATTATAAAGTGTCATCCACATCACAGGGAAAGCTCATTTTGTAGTCAGATTGATGGATTGGTCTTGGGAGGAGGATACAAAATAATTCAGACTTGTTACCTTTTGCTTGACTTTGAACTTCATCTTGATCTTTACACTCTTTAATCGACTCCCACAGAGACTTGGGGGTTTTCCTGCTTGCCTTTTCCTCTTTAAAACTCTTTTCTTTTCCCAATTCTTTGTCGCCATATCCAAGCCTTGTCTCCGTTCCCTTTTCCTCTTCATGCTTTACTTTTCTCTTTTCAACCTTTTCCCTCCCTCTGATCCTGAAGGTCTGTGTCTTTACAGCTACTCTACACGGGTCTTTGTTACTCTTTGTGGCCGGTTTCCACAACTGGATGCTTTAACATTTTCTGAAGCAATAACAGAGAAATATGTGTGTTAGATATTTAATCAGATTATAGACAAAAATAAAAACAGGTCTTCTTTGCTGTAAAATAAGTGAAAGCGTTAGAGAGAGCACAAACATCAAAGTGAATCATTGGGAAAGGATATTGAATGTATGCAAATCCTCTTGGTTGACGTGTATAGAAGTCAAGTGGGATGTAGACATCTACTATCGGCCCATAGCGGCCAAACTCACGCCGCAAATCCTCAGGCCTGAACACCGTAAATACAAGTATGACTCATCTGACCATCACTCGACCCACATCATCAACCAAAAATATGTTAGCAGCTGAGAGAGCAGCTCAGGACACGGCTAAAGGAACAGCTCACCCAAAAACACAGGAAAACTTACCTGATGATCCCGAAGAGCTAAATCAGTTTGTTAATCAGACTGATGCTGGGGTTGCAGCTCAACAGTGTCACAATTTATCATTTTGACTCATTTATTAAGATACTGATTTAAGTGTATAAAATAAAAGTAAATTGCTGAAATACATCCATCCACCATCCTCACAACTTATCCCTCTCAGGATGGTGGGGGGACTGGAGACTTTGTCTGTCGAAGGAAACTAGAGTGCCCGGAGAGAACCCATGCAGACACAGGGAGGCCATGCAAACTCCACACAGAAAGAAACCAGCAATCCTCTTGCTGTGATGGGTGTACACTAACCCGCCACGCCACTGAAATATATACTAATAGATAAGTATACAAATATCATGAATATCGTCATATTAACAAATATATAGCATGAAGTTCTGTTGGAGTATTTCAATTCATGATGTCTGTGAATTTTGGATATTTTTTAATGATACTTACTGTGTAATCATTTCTCATAAAAGGATCAGTTTTTAAATAAGCCTTTAGTCATTGGTCTAAACAAATCTTAACAAAAAAATCTTTTAGAGGGAAAAAACACAAAAATCATTTTCTCCTCTTCATTCCCAACATCAAAAATCTTGTAATAGAGTACAATGTGACACTGTAGCATCACAACCACAGCTGCTGCCATAAAAAAACGTTTCTGAGTTTTATTCTATTTTGTTTAACCTCTTCTTGTGTTTTCAGGTGAACTTTACCTTTTTAAAGTATGTACACTGTTTCAGTCAACATGCATTTCAGTGTAAAACCCTCTAACATGTCTACATGATGAGCAGCGATGAAGCAGCACTGCGGCGCTATTTAGGTTAGATTACATTTCTGACAGGTTTGAAGCTTAAACCCAATTATGCTTAAGTACATGAGTCAATCTGTTACCATGATGACAGAACATAAATGAGACATGCTTTAAAACATTCGCACACAAACAAAAGCTAATGCTTGGTAATTAGGAATACAACAGATACTTGTACAAGTTGGTTACATTTTTTAAAGATATATTTTACATGCGTTTATAGAGCCTCTGAATATAACCCATGATAGTGGGTAAGAAACTAAGAAACTAAGATCACTTAATGTGATAAACTTCTTTATTTACCTGAAAGTCTTTCGTAGTTTCTAAAAATAATTTCAATGTGCTTCATTAATGAGTTATGTTATTGTTTTGTGTTTACTGTTGTTTGGCCTCAGTGGCTTGCATGGCCTGCTTTACAGGTACAATGTAATATACAAATAAAACCATTATAAAACAAAAGTTTGTAGCTGTAGTTTATGGTCTGTTTGACTCCTTCCTACATGTCAAATTAAAAACTTTTATTGATGATCCCAGACTTCTGCTGCACCACCATCAAGATCTGGAGATTTTAAATCTAATGACTAATACTTCCTGACATGTCAGTATCTAAATATAAGTCCTGCCTCAGCCTAAGGTTTACACCACAGTAAAAATAAAGCCACTGCAGCCCAGTTTTAAAAGCCTTTTATAAATAAGGGTAAACCATTAATCAGTTTGAGGATTAGAGTAAATCTGCTTATGATTAGATGATGTGCACGTGAACTATAATATTCTAACACAATGTCCCTGTCAATAATACAGTGCATTGCATTTGTCTGTAATTCGGTCCATTATTTGTCGTTCATTGTGAGCATTTTGAAGTACTTATGACTTTATGTTCACTTGTTTGTTCAGACTTATCTCTATGTTTGAAATCACACCCATTAACTGTGCCCCTGCTAGTCTAACAAACAGTAAAGAGTCAAAAAGGAGCACATTACTTATCTTAATAAAATGACAAATTACTTCTGCTTCTTTTATTGTCTTTTACGTCATATTTATTGTAACCTAACTTACTATTATTTAAATCCCCCGAACAACACAACCAGTAAAAAATTTAGGGATACACAACATTAAACTTGTGTCGATTGCAGACATTTCAAAATCAATTTCAGACTGTATAATATTGACAGACTTTCTTTGTTTGCATTTATATATAAAAAAAGAACATGGAAGAAAAACAGTTTTCTCCGAACATTTGATTTTATGTTTATATAGACATTGTCATTACTGTAACTAGGACACGTCGTTAGGTTAATTAAACAAGAAATCCTATCAAATACCGGGAAAAAAATAGTTACAAAATCATCAAGCTATCTGTGTAGCATGCGCATTTGTTTATTGTGTTTTATGTTCCTGATTTTGCATCCTCGTATTCTTTACAATTTCAAAAAAAAAAATGCAAAAATGCTATTTCAAAAATTATTTAGTGTTTATAAGTATCGATACAACTTAAACATCCAACAACGACAAGGTGTATTCACATACAAACGAAAGTTCACTTATGGTCACGCGTGGGACTCTCAGTTTATACAAATACATGAGCTAAAATCCCCCATCATATTAAAAAGCTGAATCTTTGCATTAGTGTATATAAATTCTTATTAATTATTCTCAAACAGAGTGAATTATCGAGGTTTACTCGCAGACGTCATTATTTACATACATCGTGCACGAGTGTTTCACACACCGGAAACAAAGACACGTTTTTCTATACCAATAAAATCTTATTCAATTGAATTTTTATCAATTTCTATGTTTGTTTAAAAGCGAATTAAGCCTTTGCTGGTTAAATTAATCACATAAGGAGCCACTACACTCGGTCTACGATGTAACTTGAGGCTACAGCTAACAGGCTAACCTTAGCTAATGAGCTACGTCAGCTAGCTCCCCCAGTGTAACATGAGTTAGTTAGCATTATCAGGTAATTTGTAGATCACAGCGTCAGAAAGTGGACTCACCTGGACTCATCCGAGATGTTTCTGACGAACAAGGACGTGTTTGGGGGCCTCATGTATCTGGCCATAAAGTTACACTCACTCCGGTAGAAAAATTTTAGGGGGATGGAAAAATCTGCAGCGAAAGAATGTGTGGCGCATGCGCAGTAAGAGGGCGCCTTCCGCTCTTCTCTCCGTGTAATGGCGGGAGCGCTCGGGCTCAGCGCGCTTTATCGCCACCTGCTGTAGGGGAGGACTGAGGTGTTAACCGCCAACAACATTCACTATCTCTGATTTAACTTCCACCCTCTGTTCTTAGTTTATATGAATGTAAAAAACACTGAAATGTGTCAAAACCAAGCAAGCCTTGACTGTTTATGACAATCTGATTGTATGATTGCTGATTAGACCTCTGACTTTTATTTTAGTTATTTATTTTATTTAGTGATATATGTACTGTTCTATATTAATATGCTGTAAATGCTCAGTCTGGAAAATTATATTTCTATATGGAAATCTTTAAATGTAATGCATGACCTCGATTAATATAGTTTTTCACAGTTAACACTTCTGATATTTGTTAATAAGTAAATACGCAAATGTAATACCCAGTAAAATATACTTATTGTCAAACTTTGCCTTTTGGACAAACAGTGCTGTCATATTCTTATTTATATTCATGTTGTAAATATTGTTGATGTTAATAGTGTGAATTTCTTCGCCTTATTTATAGTCTCACTTCTACTTAATTTAATTATTTCCTTCATTAGGAAGTTGATATTGCTTTAAGAACCTGTATGTTGCAACCTGCCTAAGTAATTTTCATTTCTTTTTGTTTTCATTTTGTTTGTTTAAATTTTATGCTCATATCTATTTCAATGTCTTTAATTGATATTTCCTACTACTATACTGTGTGTTAGAGCAACTGAAACGACTGAATATTCCTTTGGGGATTAATAAAGTAGTTCTGAGTCTGATTCTGAAATAAACCCTATTTCCCAATTAACTTTGTTCCTCTAAAATGACCTGGTACCAAAAACTCCTTATTTTCTGAAAGTGGACATTTTGGTACCCCTTGTAAAACACCCTAAAAGTATCATATGTTCATATTTTTTAAACTTTTTTTTCAGAAATCTCTTGATCCACTTCAGTTTTGACCTTAGCTATCAAGTATTCAATTATTTTCACAATTTTAAACCTTTAAATGCCAGTGTATGTGACTACATTAACCAATTTCTGTTAAAAAACACAATGAAATTGAAATATTTTCAATATATGGAATGCAAAGCTAGCAGAAAAACTACCAATCCATAAAACAATATTATTACATAAACTGCAACTATATGAAATGTATTGGGTTTTTTTTTATCAGAAATTGGTGATGTCATCACATACACTGGTACTTAAAGGTTTAAAACTGTGAAAGTAATGAAAGACTTGATTAGGGCTTAAGTGGATTAAAAGGTTCATGAAGAAAAAACATATCAATCAATCAACCAAACTTAATTTATAGAGCACTTTTCATACATCAAAAAAAGAAAAAAAAAGAAAGGCAAGCAGGGGATACAGAATAAAATAGAAAACCCCACCCAACCTCCCAGCCCACATCGATATGGACCTCTTGTTTGCAAATTTCATCATAATCGATTGTCTGGTCAAGTTCATCCTGATGGTTGTGGCAATAGTGTATGAATAATTGATTATTCAAAAAGAATCTGAGGTGCTCGTGAGACTTTGTTTGATCTAAAATATCAAGTGCATCTGATATTGCCTACCTTTGAGTTTTAAAGCATTTTGTTGTATTTAACAGGAGTGAAGAGAACGCTCTGATATTTATTCTTACTTTCTTAACTCCACCAAGGAGGTAGGAATTTTAACATTTTCACTTAAAATTCAAAAACCTCTCAATGGGTGTGATGAAATCTTCAGAGAATGTTGTTCATGTCACAAGAGGGGAATTGATTTGGACATCTGAATAAGGACGTGGACACAGGATATTTTTTTTTTTTTTTACAGAATTTGTTAATGGTGTGCCATTGAGTAGTCCTCTACATATTCTAGATTAATTCTGCTCATAATGTCAGAAGGGCCCTGGTGGTAATTTGTGCTTTCAGAGCACTTCTAGTTACTCTATATTATCTCTTCATTGTGAAATACCCTGGTGCAGATTTTCCTTCTGCCTGATTATGCTGACATGAACCTGGGTTTCCTCTTTAAAACGTTAAATATTTTATTTAGTCTTGAATGACAAACTCTTAGTCTTGTTATAACAGCCTCTTCTTTGTGCTGCTGTCATTTGCACACGCCTTTAGTTTGTAAACTGTCAAGGATCTGTCCATCTCCTCAAAGCCAAATAAAAACCAGGCTTGACACCCACAGCGTCCCCTGCTGTTAAAGTCCACCGACAGCATCTGCAGCCTGAGCAGAGACTGAACCAGCAAAGCAGAACAAAGATGTTGCTCAGTTTAATCATTCATGTCTTTATTCAGGTTTATTCAGTTCTGTCTGGAAGTTTTCATGTTTTTTTCCTGAAGAATTCCTGTAGAAAGCTGAAGAAGTTTAAACAAATCTTCCAGATGTTGATCAGACTCGTTTGCTTTTGCTGATGAAAGTCACAGAGCCGGCGGTCATGGTCTGAAAAAGGAGGAAATCAAGCACCACCTGTTAAACTCTTCCCCTTAAAAACCCCTCACAGTTTGTTCCTTAATGAACATTTTAATAAAGAGCCACTGACCTCAACCATGTCCTCCCCGATGATCTCACGGACAGAAGTGAACTTCTCAGTCTCAGTGATCAGCTTCCCATCCACCTCTCTGACTATGCACTGATCAACACAAAAGAACAAACATCCCACTAGAATCTGGTTTTCTGATTCCTCAAAACACGTGGGAATTCTAAGGAAGTTGGGACGTTGTGTAAAACGTAAATATAAACAGAATTCAATGATTTGAAAATCTTCTCAACCTACATTCAACCGAATACACTACAAAGACAAGGTATTGCATGTTCAATCTCTCGAAGTTGTTTTTTGCAGTTATCCACTCTGGTTTTATTTGATGCCTGCAACAGACTCAGTGAAAAGCACTGACAGCTGTTCCTGTGTGACTGAAAGCTGATTGATCATGAACTGTCACTGTCATCACAAACAGACGTCGCTCTAAAGAAAGAACATCTAAATGTTTCCTCTGTCCTCCACTTTGTTTCCTTAGGTCTTTGCCATGTGTCTCGTAGGAGGGACTAAGACCGAGAAAATAAATTGTTGAAGTGAAAGATTCATGGTCACAGTTTGAGAGACTTGGGATCCACCGTCTGGACCATAAACAGGCGAGTAAACCCCTGTGGGACGTGTGATGTCTTCTTCCAGCTGCTGATGTGAGTGAACAATTGTCATTGAAAAATGTCTCTTGTGCCTGTAGAAGAACTTGGTCTTTGTGCATGTTGTTAAATTGGCAGCTTAAACCCTACATTGTGGATTTTTTCACATTTTCTTCATGTTTACATTTTTTGAAGTGGAGCCACCAGCTGTCCAACCCCCACTGAGGTCCTCAAATCTTCTTTTATGTCCCGCATGTCCAACACCTGAACACATGCACTGGGAAGAGAGCTTTTTTTTCCCAAACTGTTGAAAGTCAGTGTCTCGTGTCTCCAGAGAGCTAAATCTTAATCTGTGTTTTTAAGAGTAAACTAAGGACCCCACCGTTTAATCCTTAAGGCCGCGTCTAATATTAGTCACACTCATACACAAAAAAATGTGTTTTTTAACAGCCAGTTTTAAAAATATTATACAGTAATACTACATTCTACTTTCATTAGGCTGTTAATTCACCATCTGACCTTTTTATTGAGATCAAACACAAATACATTTTTACAGATTTTAACCCTTTAAATGTCAGGTTTTTGTCACGATGCCACCATGTTTTAGATGAAAAACAAACAACAGAAAAAAGTGATTTATTTTCAGTGTACTACATGCAAACTGTTTCTTTGTATGTTGGGTTATTAAAGACTGTGATATGTCAATGTTTAGCAGCACCACTGATTTCCATGCGTCATTATTTTATCTAGTGTCAAATACTCACACTCATACCCCTAAGCACAAAAGTCTGCTTTTCATAAAGTAACTGTATAAAAATATTATATACTGATATTATTTCCAAATTTTTTAGGCTTGTTTTTAGACAGACATCAGTCGTGATAAAACTCATCAAATATTCATGGATTTTTTAAAGATTTTAACCTTTAAAATATTGTTTTTTTGTCATGGTGCCACCATGATTTACAAGAAAAAAGCAGGAAAACAATTATTTTCAGTATTCTACATGCAAATTATTTTTTGCGTTGAATTATTACAGCCTGTGATACGTCAATGATGAGCAGCAACACAGATTTTTGTGCATTTTTTTGTGCAGTGTCAAATACTCATACTTATATTGTTCAGTGCAAAAATGCTCTTTCTACAAGGAAGCTAAAAAACATTATTCATTGATATTATTCCCAACTTTCTTTAGGCTTAATTTTAAAATCAACACCAGTCCTAATCATAACATCAAATATTCAAGATTTTTTTATTCTTTTAATGCCAGATTTTTGTCATGATGCAAGCATGTTTTTAGATGAAAAAAAGAACAGAAAAATGAATTATTTGCAATATACAATATGCAAAGTGGATTTTTTTTGGTTTTGGATCATTACAGCCTGGGTTTTGTCAGTGATTGGCAGCGACAGTGATATCTTGCATCAGAATTTTTATGCCATGTCAAATACTCACACTCATACTCATATGGTCAAAATGAAGCCATCTGGTTTTGAAAATGATCAATTTTAAGGCAAAAGTCCAGATTGTCACCCAGATATAATAAAATGCATGAATGATGCTTCAGTGAAAGTGAGGTCAACAGAAGTTGCAGTTTGACTGGGTTACATTGGTACATTTTTGCACTCAATGGTATGATAATCAGACTTGTTTGTACTTAATGTATTTTAGACTTAATGTTGAAGCCGAGCTGGACAAAAAAGATTATCTGAAAATACAGAATCTTGCCATACATATGAACGCAACCAAATTAAAAAAAAAAAAAAAGTAGACTGAAAAGCAGGAAATGTCCCTAAGGGTTTTGAATTAAAAGTTATAGTACAGCCTTACATTTATAAAGTTTTTATTTTTTATTTTTTATATGTTTGAAACTTTTGTCAGTCTTGATTTCACTGATCACTATTTTAGTTTTTTCACTTGATTAATTTTATTTCATTAACTTTAAACTAAAAATTTTCTTACATCCCTCTTTGTGTTTTTCTCTTTTGCTCTGTTTTTTTTGAGGCACTTTGTATTTTCTAATGTAACTTCTTTTACCAAAAGTGCTTCATCTTTTAAGTGGAGTAAAACTTGGTCTAAATGTTGTAGTGAACACAAAAACACACATTTGTATATGTATATAAATGTATATTTTGTGTTTATATATATATATACATTTATGTATCAATTTGACAACTTTGATAGAACAAGTACGTTTTTTTTAAATTAAATGATTTAGTCGTTTGCTGAGGGATAAATTTGATTAAAAAACTGATAACATGTTTATATCTACATAGATTGGAAAGTTGAATAATAGGTTATTAATTGATGAAGATGGGGTGGGATTAAATAAGTTTTGACTTCTTCCCACTCCTTTTCACACATGTAACATTTATCCAAGTACTAATTTTCTTTTTCTTGTCTGTACTTTTATTTTGCCTTTTGTTATATGTTTGAAATAAACTTATCAATCAATCAACCAATCAAATATAGACATACCTACAAACTCTTTTATTCTGTCCCACTTTAAATCAGTTTGAGATCTGGCCTACCTTAAACTTCCTTCCATCCACAGCGGTCATCTCCGTCTCCTTCCCGATGGTGAACGAGTGGACTTTGGTGACTACAGGGGTCTTTAAAGTGCAGGTGAAATCTTCTCCATCCTGCTTGATGACAATCACCGGCTTGTTCTCCTTTCGCATTTTGACCGCAATCTCAGGTGCACCTTGTTGGAAAACAATAAAACAAATAAAAGAAAAAATGATCTCTGCATACAAGAGCACAAAAATCACTCAGATTTAAAACCTTCTCACCGATTGCTCTTAAGAAATCCTCCACATTCTCTTCATCATAAACCTTCCAGGTGCCGTTAAAGTCCATGCCTGCCGTCTGCTCCTGCAGTCTGAGAATGTTTGGTGCTCCTGTTGTCATCCTCTCACCACACACTGCTGGCTGGTTGGCATGTTTGGGATTTAAACTCCCTGTTATTAAGGAGGAAATTTCCACCAAGAGCCACAAAGGTGCAGCAGACAGAAATCACTCCACTCTGACTCTGTGCTGAGGCAGTGATGTCCCTTTTATTTCAGTTTTCTTCTTTTGACACATTCATGACTCAAAGCCACTTCTTCTCTGAATATAAAAATACATGGGCTGGGAAACACAGAAAGCAAAACCAGTTTAAGGCAGATGTGCTGGCAGCAGAAGCTCGGGCAGCTCAGTGCTGATATGATCATCCTTCATGTGAAAGTCCCAAAACATGCTCAGTGACAAATGCACAGATATGATGAGCTTCGGCAAACTTGCTGGAATGTTTCTGAAGCTCTTAAAGTCAATCAGCGACATAATAACACTGGAGCACACTTTTCAGACAGGAGCGCTTGTTTTTCACTCTGCAGAAGGCATTTGTTAATGCTAATTTGTGTTACAGTCCCTGAGAAAACACTGATCAGTCAAGCAGTGATGTTAAATACAAAGATAAAGCTTTTTTCCATCAGACATTATTGAAATCTTAAATTATTAACATTTTTGGAACATCACGATTGTGCTTTATGTTTCTTATGGACACACTGAACTAAAAGCAAAAACAGATTAATCAGTATGTTTAGGGCAGATACAATAATATATGAGTTTCAAATGTGTTGATGTGACACAGAAAGACCTATTTCTAATACAAGCATCATCGGCTTGAAGGAGTGTTTTTCTAAGAGTTTTGACAGATATGTGAAATCAGTGGATGAAGAACAAAACCAAAGGTAAAGGTTTGAACAATACAATTTATAACAACACATTTCAATGATATTTCCTTGTCATTTAATTCTTTGACAATAAAACTGCAAAAAGGTTGATCACTTCATTCTCCTCTGTGCATATTAGTTATAATGTCTTATTTAAAAGTTGCACAAAGACAGAAATGAGCAATAATTCTCCAGCTATGGAGGTCAAATAAGAGAAATCAAAGCAAATGGAGCCTCTGCTAGTTATTAAAAGTGGATTACTTTATATAACCTTGTTGCCACATTGATGAAAAATGACCACATTAATATGCTATTGTGGCAGAATTAGGGCTGAACAATTTATCACTTTAGTATCACAGTTATGTCGTGTGCATGACCTTGATCATAAGTGATGCAACAGAACATGCAACACCAGCTACATGGCTGTGAGCACCTCATGCTGCCTTCTGTGTGATGTTGATGGAAACAAAGAACTGACGATCTCCTTGTTCACTGCGTAGGTAAAAGAAATGTTTGTCTGATATCACCATCAGTAGGTACACGCAGAGGTACCATACGTCACTTTTAAAGCAGCACTGCAGATCTTTTGAGTCTTCAAAGATTCTCTCCAAAGTCTGTTCAGTGGAGCTCTGCGCTGTAACAGAGAGAATCACCCCCGCCCCCTTCCCCCCACAGCGCTTTCCTGCTCTGTTTAGGGGCTATGTAACTTTTGCTCCAGTGACGGGGACACATATCGCAAGATGCTGCGAGAAGTGCAAACTGCTTTACAGCACTACGCGAGATTTGGCTTCCAGCTAAAGAAGCCGGTGTTTTGCATGTAGTAGTAGCAGCCATGGCATCTGCAAAGCGTGTGAGGAGGACTCTTTCTCCAGATTCAAGGGCCAAAAAGAGACCATCAGACAACGCAAGGAACAAAACTAGAATTAACATTTCCCCCGTTCAACACTTGGTTTCAGTCGGTGGTTGCTCCGTAGCATTGCATGCTTTGTGTAACTTGGCGGACGTTGTTTTGTCACTAAATGCTACCAGCGGTTATTTGCCGGCGAGTTTCTCAGATTGCTGGAGATATTCATGGCGCCGTGACGCTCGGTCATTCACTATTTCACTATTTCTTCTATGTCTTCCGACATCCTGTCGACTCGCTTCTCCTGGCTCTGTATGTCAACAAATGCACGTTGCTGTGAGGCGCTGTGTTACGACAGTGCAATTACACCAGAGAGGCCCCTCGAGAGCAGACAAACCTGAATCTTACATAGTGGGGCTTTAAAGCACTTTTCTTCTCAGATATGTTAAAACTATCTATGAATTTAGGGTGGTTGTTTACTGGTGAATAAATACACCTCATGGAGTTCAGCTTTGGTTAAAAAAAGGCTCCTTGATTCAAATACAACAGTTGGCGTCGGGGCAGTTTTTGGTGCATTGGCACACTTGAGGGCAATTTAGAATCAGCAACTGACCTAACAAGCATGTTTTGGTCTGCAGGAGGAAACTGGAGTGCCCATGAAGAAACCCCTTGAGGAAACTCCACACAGAGAGGCCCTGACTGACATGGGGATTAAACCAGCAACCTTCTTGCTGTGTGGCATGTGCACTACCTGTTGTGCGGCCTGCAACCCAAAATATTGCGCACATCAACACAATTTCTAATCATTGTTGTGTAAACTTTATCATCTCTTTCAGTTGTAGAAATAATAACAATAAATGTGGCAGTGGGTGAAAAGGCTGAATACCTGCTGCCATCTCGAAGCTTTAGGCTAAACTATATGAAATGTCAAGAATATCTATAAATTATTGACTAATAAAATACTGATATTGCACTATCACATATCAATACAGTGTTGTGCCACAAAATGCTGCGATGCATTGATATTTTCTTACACCCCTACCTACAATCTCCAGGTGGTAAACCAAGGTAACTGTATGGTGATATTGTTCCACCCCTAACAAAGGCACTGCCAGTTTATACTGTTTTCCATTAATAACAAATAAATAATAATAATAACAGATCATAATTTTGAACATTTTGAGCTGTTTCCAGATTTCTACATACATTTTGAGGATGCCATCTGAGCATTTACTCACATAACAACATATGAATGTGAATAAAAGGTTTATATTTATCAGCTGGGATGATGATCTGTCACATATGTCCTTCACAATGTGCTTTTAAAGAGTGAATTCCACCCATGTGGTGCTTCACCTGTATCTTTAGGCAGTGCTCAGCCTCTCTTAGGATCGGGTCTGCTTGTTAAAACAGATTTATGACACTCAGCTCAATGCAGCCTGTGAAAATGATCCTGAAGTGTCAGACGCTCAGAGATGCATGTTTTGGTAATGTGCTGCACGGGTGGGAGGGAGTAATTTTAGCAAAAACATACAAAATGCCCGAAAATGTTCATACAAACTCATATCACAAGACTGGCACACTGAAAAAAATAACGCTTTTGGTGAAGTAAATTCATAAATAGTACACTGTGATACAAGTCCCATGACCGCACACTCACAGAAACAACAGAACAAATGTAAACGAGTTCCTTCAGGAGCGTCTGGATCCGTCCTCCTCCTGGTTTGGCCCGGGGTCGCTAAGGCAGCGTGACAGTTTCTGTTGCTCCTCCTGCTCCTCTGGATCTTTCTCCCTCTGTGCCTTGCTCTGATTGGCCCTCTGCGGAGATTCATCAAGCAGGCGGACGCTGTCAGGAGATTTAGTACGTGTCTGAGCTGACGGGCCTCTGGGGCTCTCACTGTCGTCATAAGTGAAGACCTGGTTTTCTGTGGTTCAGAAACAGAGAAAGGTTAAATCAGTACAAAATCTGCCTACAAGCAACAGAAAAATATCAATCAGTCAATCAATCAAACTTTACTTGTATAGCACTTTTCATACAAAGTAGTACAAAAGTAGAAAACTGAATACAATGAAAAATACAACCCACCTCCGCCCTACCCTCACAATCCACATACAGCACACGCACTCACTTACACAAACACATACAAAGACGTGAGGAAGAGACTGAAAACATAATAAGAGGACTGAGGAAACGCCATCTTTAATTAAAAATGAGGAAACACTGGAGCTAAGACTAAAATAACAATAAAAAATCCTGATAAGAAATTAGATTAAAATAAATAAATAAGCATACTATAGGAAAAATAAATAGGTAAATAAAATACCACTTTAAATAATAATATGGCAAAATAAGAATATGAATAATTAATGTTATCCATCACTTAGATTAGACGGACTCTTCCAGAAGACCAAAGGCACCGTGAAGCTCAGCTCAGCTCAGACTCGATCTTAGTGATACTGTTTTAAATAAAATCTCTACATGTTTAACAACCAGTATTAAGATATGATTTAGATCAGTTTTCTTCCTGCTCAAAAGCAGAAATGCAGAATTGAAATGTGAAATGAGTCCAAAATTGCTGAAGTGGGTCAGCATTTAGCACTTCCTAGTTCCCATGTCAGAAATAACACGTGATTGTATTTTCTGTCACTGTCCGGCACCTGAATACCTTGCAGTAAGGGAGTGTATTAGTAGCAATCTTGAAACACAATAAGTATTGTGAAGCAGTCGCGATGATATGATGTTTGATTAAGATATATGAATTCTTGCTTTTACTGAACAGTCTGTTTTTTAAGTATTAGGAACCCCAAATATCCATCAATCTGTCATCTATACCTCTGATCCCTTTTGGGGTCACAGGGGGCTGGAGCTTATCCCAGCTGACACCGGATGAGAGGCAGGTCACATCCTAAACCGATCGCCAGCCAATCACAGGGCCACATTCAACCACTCAACCCTCACACTCAGGGTGAATGCACACCACGCCGCCCCCTGACGCGGGCAAGTGCATTTAAATTAGGAGATCTTTTTAGACAGAAAGTGCACTCCATATTTCTTTTTACTTTTCAGCAAGTTTCATGAATTAATTCAGACCACAACAAAGGCCTCGGCCTTGCCTCAATGCAATAATTCAACAACAACAACAATAATTCATACACCATTACCACAACCACCAGGGCCAATTTTATCAGGTCACTCAAATAAGAGGAAAATTCCCATACAAGATTTCACAACATGACGTTATAATTCAGAAATATTATAACTGCCTCTAAGTCAAACCACCATGTTGTAGTTCCATATTAGCCTCATAACAGTCACTGAACAAAACGTCTAAGTTCAAAACTTTTTGTTTACCACAGAGCGTATTATCAGCAGTTATTCAAGAACTCAGTGAAAAATCCCACAGGATTTTAGTTGATAGGACCAACGTAAAACTAACTTTAGCACTGGCCTACAAAAGTAACTTCGCCAGGCTACTTTTTTAGATAAAAATACAAGCAGTTTGATAAATACAAACTCCTTTTATCAATTAGAAATGGAGTTTGAGATCAACTGCATCCAAAATGTTTTTTTTTTCGTTGAAAACCAAAATAAATACATTTCATAGGTCTCATCCTCCTATAACGTGACACACCAGATGGACCGGTCCTATTATTTCTCTAGTCTGTCTGGGAAAGAGTCAATGGAAAGTGTTTGGGAATGAGCAGAGTCTATCAAAAGCATATCTGGCAGCTGATTGTGAATTACACTCTCGCCAAGATATTTTTAAGTGGAGCAAAAATACCCTTTCTATAGAGAAGTTTGTAGTGTTATTGTTTGTTTTTCATTAAATGAAGAAATGTGGTCCAGGTCCTGATAAAACTGCTACTGAAGCTGTTAGCATCCATGCTAATCTCTGTACAAGCAGTCACTTCTGCTGTAGCTCTTCCCTCTTCCTGTTAGGGACTCTGATTGGGCTGCCCCGCTTTGGGCCCCTCAAAATAGTTGTAGGTTAAAACTTCAGCCTGATTACACACATTTAATCAGGCAGATCAATCTGCACTGCAAGGTCAGTCTTCTTTAGAAACAAAACTGATCCTGCAGTCTGGCAGCAGCCTCTGCATGAATAATCAATTGTTGACTGTCTCTGTATTGATGCATCTTCATCTACATCCACATCATATTTCATCGATTAAAAGATTATTTTTGTCATTGCTATAAAAGAGAGATTGTAGTTTCACTGACCTGGTTCAAAGCAGACTTTTCTCACTGACGGTGTTTCCTGTCGGTTTGCAGGGACTGTGAGGTAGTGACTCATCTGTGAACAAGACACAGTTTCATTTAAGAGCTACGGAGTAAACAACATTAACTTGGGCAGTGATATTTTATTGAACAGAATCACTTTGACTGTGAAACTTACCCTCCTCTCCATCTCCACCCTCTGCTTCCTGAAGCGAATTTCGCTCACGTTGTCCTCAAAGGGGTCCATGAAGAGGTCGTGTCGGCTGTAAGAACGAAGCTGAAGGGCAGGGACACGAATGATAATATCACAAACAAAGCTGAACTTAAAGTAAAAACAACAACAAACACTTAAATTTCTGTTTTTGTCACCAACCCTCTGTCTGGTCCTCTGAAGATTTCCTCGCAGAATCTTCCTAATTTCTTCTTCACGACTTTTGGAGATGCTCGGGATCGCTCGTCGTTTGCCCGGGGCTTTGGGCTGAATGTTTCTGCAGGAACAGAATTAATAAATCAATGCTGCCATAAAACCAGTACAAGAACTACTTTAAAAATATTATATGGAGAGCTCCTGTGGTATGGAGCAAATGAACAAACATATATGGATAAACAGAGGCCAATTAACACTTAGCTTTTTAACTTTTGGATCAGTCTCAGTGGTAAAGGACGATGCATTAAATTAAGATCACACCACACAGAGGTTTTTTTCCAGATATCAAACCAGATAGAAACACTCACTGCATGGAGACGGAGGATACGATGGTGGGCAGCTTGGCGGTGCTCCCGCTCTCCACCAGCATCATAGCCTGTTTCATCTCCAGCTTGTTGTAGAAGGAGATCAGCTGAGGCTCCGTGGAGCGCTCGCCGGCAATCAGCCACTTTTTCACATAGGCTTTATTAAAGCGGTTCAACCTGAGTGAGGAAAACACTTATTTGCTGAGCCATTAAACACTTTGATTTAAAATAGAGTTCGTAAAACTGTTAGGAAACTGAAAATGAATTTTATGATTTGTTTACCAAACTGATTCTATGTTTTGTATAGTTTTTAACTTAAAGCTAAGATTCCCTCAAATAGTTCCTAGGTTTTCAAAGACAGAGAAATTCTTGACACCATAATGGACACCGTTTATCTATTGAGCCATGAAAACACAAAGCAATGTGTGAAAGACAGGTGAGCAAGACCTGCTGCTGCAGTTATTTCTGTATTTCATTCATATTTCGTGCTGCTTCCCTGTGATGGACCACCATTACTTTCTGCTTGTTGTCTGCTCCATTATCCAAACTTCCTCCTGTAAGCCCATCTCCAGACCCCCACAACTAAACGTTTACAAATCAAACAGATTTGTGTCCTTCCTCAGTATAACATCTCTCTTAGAATTGAGGACTCTGGTCAACAACGACATCTTTCCATGAGGGGAACTCAGTGCAGAGCAAACTAATGTTTATCGAGTGGTGCAGGAATGAATCCAAAAACATGGAAGTGAGTTATGTGACGTAAATAAGTTGAAATGGGTTCAAAAGTTAATTTTACCACAACAGATTATTAAAGGAATGGATAAACTGTCTTAGTACAGTTTGATAAGACAGTTAGCACAGGTATGTCTAAAGAACAACATGATGAAAATGTGGTTCGTTATGCGAAAAAGAGTTCAATAAAAAGAAAACAAAAAACTGAGGTATTCTCAGGCCCACCCATTAACAACACTCTGTATCCACCACCTGAGGGCGGTGCAATCTAACCCAAACACGCCTATAAGATCATGTTTTTGTGATGTTTCTCATAAAGACTAAATCCCATACTTGTCTTTCCAATGATGATGTCCATAATGACCACAGATGTCTTCAATCCCAGTGAGGAGATGATCCAGGAACTAAACACAGAGGGAGTTTTGTTTTGTTTTTTAAATACAGTAACATATCTGCATGATGTTAAATAAACAAAAACATATAAAGTCTGAAACAATGTGACTTTTATATTTCTGGTCCTTTTTTCCTCCCTTATCTCCCCGTTTAGCAACCAAGTTGTGAAACAAGTGGTCACTGATCTGACCTGTGTGTGGATCTCCTCATTTATTGATCCTTTGCTTTCTTTCTTCTTCTTCACAGCCAGAAGCTCAACCAGAGGTCTGATTGTCATTCCCTGCACACAGAAACAAGGGGAGCCGTGTTAAAATGTGCACAATTCACAAATAGTTTTAAAGTTACAACCAAACAGTTTTATGTAACTTCAGCCTAAGTCCAGTAGAGGACAGTAAAGGTCTTACTGTTCACTTTAATGAAAGAGGCTGATGTTTTCCTTCATTGGAAATAAAAGAAAATGAAAAAATGTTTAATTTCTTCAATGCATTTCCTTTTTGTTAATTGTACATCATGATTAATTTTCCGCTAGTTTCCTCTAAATTCATTCTTTCTGGTGAGAAAACATTGGATTTCCTTTTTGTTAGTTGTACATCATGCATTATTTTCTGTTGGTTTTCTTGAGATTTATTCTTTATGGTGAAAAAACACTGGATTTCCTTTTTGATGCCTCAATTTAATCTATTTTTGTTCTGGACCCTGATACGATGCTTCTTTTCTATATTATCATCACTCATTATTTATGTTCTAGTAATGTACCTCTTCAGTATAACTTACATGCATTTAAAAAAGCTGATTTTTTTCTTAATGAATTTGAAACATTTAATTCAATCCAATCCAATCCACTTTATTTGTACAGCACATTTAAACAAAAACGTCTCCAAAGTGCTGTACATAGAATCATAAAAACAATAAAACAAACATTTCCATATAACAATAAGCAATAAATAATCAAATAAGTCCGTAAATCTAAAATGATGCTAAAAATAAAATAATAAAATCTAGCAGATTAACATAGTAACACAAATAAAAGACGTAGTTAAAATTTAACATAAAGCTCACCTGCACAAAGACGGTGAAGAAGATGACGGTGATGATGGCGGTGAGGAATAAATTCTTCATCTCACTCTTGGTGAGAAGGAACCCAAGGGAGAAGGCTATTGCTCCTCGCAGGCCACCGTAGGCCACAATGAACTGATCCTTTTTTGTCAGCTTAACAATACGAAATTTATTGATGATGTAGGTGAGACCGATGACTCCTAAAACATAGGAGACACAAAAAACTATGAGTAAATACATCATGTATAACATTTATCATAAAATATCATTATACTGAACTGACAGTCTAGACGAAACAACATCATGGCATTTATATAGAAGGATGAAAAAAGAAATATTTGTCTAGTACTTAGACAAACTAAAATAATAATTACTTATACAAACAAAATAATGCAATTATCATAAAGGTAAAATGTCTGTTAATTCATTAACCAAAAAGCAGATGATGTGTTTTTTCCTTTTCAATCCTGCTCTTCAAAAAACTGGAAACATTTTGGTTTATTTCTGTAGAGATACTGAATCAGAAAGCTGCTACATCATGTTCGTTCATCTGCTGACTCAGTGAACTATCTCCCATGTTTTGTTGTACTGACCAAGCACTCTGGACACCAGACAGAGGACGACGGTGAAAATGACAAAGGTCCAGTTCCAAGCGTGAGGACCGATCACCGTGGAAACCCCAAGGAAGATGAAGATGAGGGTCTCGCTCACACTGCTCCACATCTTCAGGAAATATTTGATGGTGGTGTACGACTTGTGGGAGATGTTCGCCTCCACGTACGGCCTCATTATTACACCACATGCTATTAACCTGTTGAATAAAAAATAGACAACCTGTGAGACAAGCAGGTCTTTTATCAGTGAAGAAAAAACGTCAGGGTCTCATGTCCTGCTAAATTGTATTATTTTATCATTTAATTTATTTAACCAGATAAAAACCCATTGAGATCAAGATCTCTTTCACAAGGGTGACCTGGCCAAGAGGTCAGCAACACACGTCATGGAAAAAAAAAACATATTGATCAGTGACAATATACAATAATTTAGAAAACATTTTTATGTGAGTGCAGGGAGTTTTGCAGTGAATTGCAGAAGCTGCTTTCCTGCTCAATCAATGTTCTTCGCTTTTAA
Organism: Cetoscarus ocellatus; assembly: GCA_037902135.1. Lineage (NCBI taxonomy): Eukaryota > Metazoa > Chordata > Actinopteri > Labriformes > Labridae > Cetoscarus > Cetoscarus ocellatus. Next base: position 759,969 of record JBAMNC010000076.1, read on the forward strand.
TGTTGTTAAAAAAGGGTATGGGAGCATAAGAACAACAATAACACCTTTTATTAAACTCTCAGTTCATGGAAAATGTTCTAAAGAAAATGCCCCTTAAAAAGCTCTGTTTTTTTACTCCCTGGGGTTTATTATGTCATAGCTATACAGTCTCCATCTTCATGTGTGTTTTCTGCTCATCACAGGCAGATGCTAAGACCGTTATTTTTTTTTTTTTTACTTAAAAGTTTTTATTGTATTTTATTTTTTTTACAACAAAGTACTGAACATTTATAGCAGTCACAGTACCAGAACAGTTGTTGCCATGTCTTCTTTAAAACAGCTTTATTTGTTACATTAAGATTTACGCTGTTGCCGTATCAATATTTTCTTGGACGGAAGGAAACACAGTCAAACTGAAGAGTCACATCTTATTAGAGCCAGAAGGGAGGAGATAGACCACCATATACCTCCTCACTTAAGACAAGAATGCCGTCCATTTTGACCATCTTGCAGCATGCAAATCAATTTTCAACTGCAGCAGGAAGGTCAATCTTTCCATCTCGTGGATCTCCTCAATAGCTATGACTGTTCTGAAAGTCCGCCGCACAGCCTGTAACCCCTACTCCCCCCTCCCATCATACGTCATTTGTGCAGTCAATCAGAGCAGAGCTCATTACAGTCCCATCAGATGCGATTGTCGACAAAGGGGAGGGAAAAAGAGCTGCTTCTGATCCTCTACAGTGACAAAATCTTACATCTTTTTCATAGAACTTAAATCAAATCATTGCTTAAAAGACACACAAGACATGAAGTAAATGTCAGGACATGAGACCTTTGAACAGAGAGGCTCCGTGACTTACGACATGATCCCTGACAGGTGGAAGACCTCAGCAGAGAGGTACGCCATGTAGCTGTAGAGGAAGACGAATAGCGGCTCAATGACTCGAGTGTGAGACGTGAAGCGGGATGTAAAAGCACCAAGGACACCGTAGATGGCTCCCACCAAGATTCCTCCTAGTGAAACCACAAAGAAACAGACCACACCGAGGACGGCGTCGACAACCGTCACAGTCCCAGCGTGAGAGAACTCCTCGAACAGATGATACAGAACCTGCAAAGAGAGACAAAGTGTCTTTAGTCTTTTGTTGTTGTTCTTTGTGTTAGACTTACATTTGTAAGGACTTGAATTGTCTGTCAAGTTTCCTTTATTTTTGCATATTTCAGGTCTCATGTCTTGTCTTTCCTGTTTTATTTTGAAAACTAACCCTTATCTCTGTCATAGGCATGTTCCTGTCTGCCCTGCCCCCATCACCTCTCATTACCTCGTGTATTTCACCTCATGTCTCCCTTAGTCCTGCGCTAGTTCGTTGTACCTCACAGTCCTCATCCCAGCATTTATTCATAGTCTTGTCTTGCCATTGTGATACCTTGTCTGTTTTTCTGGACCTTGCCTTTTTGCCTCACATTTTGGAAACCTCTGCCTGCCTTTTGTGTTCTGAACTCTGCCTGGTAATCAAGAAACTCTTTTTGCCTGTCTGACTGCTGGTGTCAGTGTTTATCATCTGTGTCCTTGTTCTCGAGCCTCATTTTATGACAGATATGTGCTAACGCCCCAAAACCTAAAACAGTGGGTAGGTGTGCACTCTGTTCAGGGACAGCTGCCTTGAGACACATTCTGTCAGGCTGAAAGACTAGTCCGTCACAAGGTCGCTACACATGGCGGCACAACCTGGTTTTGAAGAGCTTAGCTGCAGGAATCGAAGATAGAAGATAGTTTACAGGGGGTCAGTACTTAACTGAGCAAGTCTTTGGCCACTTTGAGGGTGCAAACGGTTGGAAGATGCAGGTAGATTTCGGGGAAAAGCTGATTGTTCCACAGGACATAGTTTGCACCAATCAAATACCAGACATAGTGTTATGGTCTGCAAGTCAGCGGATAGTTTCTTTTATAGAGCTGACAGTTCCTCAGCTGGGAAGATCCAGCTGAGGAAGCTTACAAAGAAAAAAGCTTAGATATGCAGGTCTGGGGACAGAAGCTGAACAGCGAGGGTGGAAAGTAGGGGTCTGCCAAGTGGAGTTGTGGTGCAGAGGGTTTACAGAAGATCAGCAGTCTCATTACTTTAAAAGATGGGAGTTCAGGGACAGAGTCAGCAAAAGATGTCAGATGAAGTACTCAGAGCTAGTCAGTGGATCTGGATGAGGAGGGAGAATGCAGACTGGGGCCAAGACTGAAGTAGACAGAAGCACTGATTTCCTGTTTGTGTGAATGAGGATGTGTCTTCTTGTATTTGTATTTTTTTTTTTACATGATTGACTTTTTCTTGCTAATAAGTGGGCTAGAGAAGGCAGTATGAGCATGTCATTACCTGGAGCTTGCATGTACGGATCCTGGGTCTGCCTGAAGTGACATGATGTCAAGGATCTTATGGCCATGTGGTAGGGTACATAAAATAAAGTGGCAGTTAAGACCAGCATGGTTGGCTGTGAGAGTTAGCACGGAGGAGGGTGGCTCTGGGACGCCAGAGTTCACTGACCAGCCTCTTTGAGGTGTTGTTGGGGCTAATTGGATGAAACACCTTAGACGGAGGTCCCCACCTGATGAGCCCAGTGATTTTCTGGCTCATGCTTCTCATAAGTCTATGTAGTAGAGTTGTAGGGCTGGTAAGAGGCCATGTGGTAGAGTAGATAGCATAAGCATTGCTACTGTCTGGAGCTTGCATGTACGGAGCCTGGGTCAGTTGAAGGTGGTAATGCTGTGGCAACGAAGGGCCATGCAGCTGATTAGGTAACTCCTCAGACTTGAATGTGGATACTAGCGTTGTTGGGAGTCTCTTCAGTGAGAGTTTATCCTTTCATTATAGCACAAGTACCTTTTGTGTCTTTAAAAATCATACTTGTCCTTGTATGAAGGAGGCTGTGCACAAATCAATGGGCGGTTGGGTGTTTTGGAAATGAATAACCATCAATCCATCCATTATCCATATTGCTCATCCCTTTCGGGGTCACAGAGGGGCTGGAGCCCATCCCAGCTGACATTGGGCGAGAGGTGAGGCACACCCCGAACAGGTTCGCCAGCCTATCGCAGGGCCACATAGAGAGACAGATAACCATTCACACTTACACTCATAACAAAGGGCAAATTGAAGTAACCAATTAACCTAATGAGAATGTTTTTGGTCTGTGGGAGGAAGATGGAGAGATTTGCAGAGATGTTTCTTTAATGAGTAGAAAAAAAAGGTAAGACCTTATTGAAACCCTAGTGTTGTGTATATTATGAAATTCTCCTTTGAGCTGAGTACAATGTCACAACTCTGCAGTCATGGTTACTTCTCGTGCCCTATGCTTAACTCACCACAGTGACGGCGTCGTTGAGCAGAGACTCTCCAAACACGAGGATGTGCAGCAGCTCATTTATGTGTATCTCCTCAAACACGGCAAGCACGGCAACAGGATCCACGGCAGAGATGATCGAGCCAAACAGCAGACAGGACAGAAGGTCCACGTAGCCCAGTCTTGCTCCTTCAATCTGACACACAGCGTACATCATCCCCCCGATGAAGAAGGCGTTCCACAGAGTCCCGACCACCGCGAAGACCAGGATGGTGCCCAGGTTCTCTGTGAAGGCCCGGATAGGTAGGAAGTAGCCTGCATCGAGGATGATGGGAGGCAGCAGGTAAAGAAAGAAGAGCTTGGAGTCGAGGACGGGGATATCTTCTCCGATGCCTTTAATGACACCGCCAACGAGCAGACCGACGAAGATCAAAAGACAACTTTCAGGGACGATGTTTGATACTCTGGGAATGATGTGAAAACCTGCAGAAAGGAAATTAAGTAAATGTAAAATGATCGACTTCTTCCCCCTCTCAGTGCAGAGGTCATTATCATAACCTCCAAAAGCCTCCCCGCCCCTCAGATGCAACTGCTTCCAAAGGGGAGGGAAAAAGAGCTGCAGCCTCTAAAGAGACATTGTTAGTTCAGCTTAAAACAAATCCTTGATTAACAGACATCCAAGACATGATGTAAATGGTCAAAAAAAGCAGGTCATGTGACCTTTAAGATCAGTCATCAAGTTAAGGTCAGTGTAAAATGATTTAAAACAGAGACGAGTTGGTTGACTTCCTTTGAACAACTATAATATCACTGATTATTGGGGGATTTAATAACTAATTCATTACTCAAATACCAGTTTAAGTTTTCAGTCTCTTGGCAAAATTTAGCTAGCAGACCATCTCCCTGACTTGTTCCCCTCAGGACTTGAACAAATTCCTAAGTCAGCAGAAATGACTCTGGTACCAATATGTCTAATACACACTGAACTAAATCACAACATCGATTATGGTACTTAATTTGGGTACCAAACAATCAATGATGCTGCCCTCTTCACTAATCAAGCTGTTCAATACTGTCATCTATTTCAAGAAATTTTCACATGGATTAAAATAAGGGTGAATATTATAGGTGCATTTTTCCCTTTGAGCACCAGTATCAGAAATATCCAAATAATACCCTCCCCTAGTCCTTACAGACTGAGCTATCCAGAAGCACGAGTATCCTCATCAAGCTGAGCAGCTTCATAATCTTGGTAGCGCAATATTTCAATGACAAGAAAAGATACCCAGCTCTCTCTCAAAGGAGCCCACTCAGCTTACATACATTTTTTGCAAAAATTACTTTGGTAACAAATTTTTAAGAAATTTTGCAACTTCCTGTTAAAAAAGGAAGAACCTCTTTGACAGTGCTGGAGAATTAGCTCAGAAATCTATCACCAAACAGGGAACTGTTTCTCATCCTTTTAGTTTTGCTTTCCCTCTGTACGTAAACCTCCCCCGGCTAAATCTGGCCCTGACATTCAGTTCCCCCTCATGTGACTTTTGGGGTCAAGGCTGCTCTGACAAAAGTCTTCAGCTGTGTTAAACTCAGTCAGTGGTCGGTCTGTGTGCGGCCGTCCTCGCCCCCTCCTCTCCTCTCTGACCTGGTACACTGACATCTTTGTTATCGAGCAGTGCATTAGGACAGGAAGTCGGGCCGGCCCTCAGAGACAGCAGCTGGGCCGAACAGATAAAGACGCCAGAGAGCCTCTCTCTGCACCATCAGCCAACGACTAAGTCAACGACAGATTCATTGAGACCGTCACAACCATCACTGCCCACCAATGTTACAATAAACAGGGCGGCTCGACAATAACATTGTTGTAATGAGGAAAAAAATAGGAGAAAAATGAAATTAAAGCAGAGGTCATTTTCTCTTCAAAGCATTTCAAAACATAGAAATGATTTTATTGACTGCTGTAGCTTTGGTGAATATATAAATCTGAAAATCTTTGCTTTCAGCTTTTAGTTTAAGATCAACATATCACAAGGTCTGGCAGGCTGGTATCCATCTAAAATAATAATAAAAAAAGGCGTTTGTAGTTAGACTAAAGTCTGTTTGCAGGACTGTAAAGACTTTGTTTCATTTTCAAATCAATGTGGCCCCTCACTCATGTGGCCTGCTTCTCAGCTTCAAATATTAAATATATATGTTTATATATCTATATACTACTGTGTTTTTAAGTTGATGTTTTGTTTTAATAACCTCTGCGATCTCTTATGCTTTTATGCTTTTATTTTCTGTAAGGTGACCTTGGTGACTTGAAAGGCGCCTCCAAATAAAATATTATTATCCACGAAGGTAGAATATGTCACAGAAAAGATAGAAACTGCCAAATCACTCTTCCTGTCTGTGCCTCTCAGAGTTATAGTTTGTCTCCTCTGTGGAGAAACTCCTCTTGTTCGTCAGAATACTTTTATTCTGCAGGTTTCTCAGGTCAGTTATAGGGCTGAACAATATATCGTTATCGTATCGATATCGAGATAGGAACATTCAAGATATTAATATCGAAAAGCAACAATATAAAAGATATAGAGTTCCCCTGTGCTAAAACTGCACTTTCCACATTCTTTTGTAATATGATGTTTTTATTTTTCTGAAAAATGCTTGGTTTTCACCGAACCCGTCGTCGTATCGTATCGATATCGATATCGAGATATCTGGCATGGATATCGAGATATGAAATTTTGTCCATATCGTTCAGCCCTAGTCAATTATGCAATAAATCCTGTTCCTTGTGGGTAAATTTACTTTGGTTCTTCCTAAACTTTCAATAGAAGCTCATTACTGGGGTGACTTATATTGAGAAATAGAGCTGTGACAGCAGGGAGACGAGCAGAGGCCGCAGGACATTCATGCTCCTGGTTACACCACTTGCCAGAACTAACAGGCACAGCAAATGCATGAAACAGTGTGAAACAGGTGTTATATGCACTAAAAAACACATTTGTAAGGAACAACATACTGAAAATAACCGGTAAAAACTTAAAGTTGCATTAAAAAGAAGCTGAATCTGTCCTGAATTCTGTGTTTAGCTCATTAAGTTCAGTATTACTACATGTAAGTAGGTCATAAATGTTGATATAATTATGCAAGCTCTTCCGTTTCTCTTGTTAAATTATAAGTGATAGTTCTTGTGAATGAGAGCATCCAAACTGCTAAAATTCAGTCCTGTGGCAAAAAGAAAGAAACTGATGTGGCTCTCATTGTAATCAAGTTGCCCATCCCTGAACTAAGACTAAAACACCAAAGGCTCCCATGAAATGTGTAAATTTCTTCAGATCATCACAAAACAACCAAAATCTACTAGTTTTTAGAGGAACTAGCACATCCTGGAAGAGCTTTGGTAACAATGTGTTTTATTAACATGCTTTTTATGTCCTGGTCCTTTGTTTAATCATAGGTCTGAGCCAAAACTGCAACACTTTTCATCCCTATAATTTTGTGGTTAAGACCAGGCAAGAAACACTTTTTCAAAAACAATACAAAAAGTCTCAAAGTTTTAAAAGCCCTGTGTGATAATTGGTGACCCCCGTGATCAGAGGTCCTTCAAACAGGCCAGTCAGGTTCATATGAAGCCTCTGGCTCCTTCCCCACCTGTCATTCCCCACTCTATTTTCCATTTTCAACTCTATTTACTGCCATTTTCTGTTAAATTAAGGCACACAAGCAAAGAACTACAAATCTTAAAATGCACCCAAAGTTTTGTCAGCCTGAATCTTTGTACATTCTTGTGCGTTTGCAGGACGTTCACTTTGGTGCCTGATTATTAGCTCCATAAATAAAGTTGCTACATGCTTCTCTGTGTTGCTCTAACTCTTCAGCTGGTGGTTTGTTTCTATTTTTAGCTTCGAGCATCACTCATGATGAATGTTCATATAATTTCCAGCCGGTCTGGAGTTTATTTCTGTCTCTGCTGATTTATGTCTCCAAGTACTGTCTTCCCAGCTGCAGGACATTTTAATTTAAAATAAACTTAGAGCAAGACCAGAGCTGAACACACGAAAAAAACTGCAGAAAAAAAAAAATTCAGCTTGAAGCTTCAGCTTTGGTGATGAATACTCATTTTATTTTTAGACTGCAGTGTCTCACTTGTGATGGATGTTATTGTTCGACTGTCATGTTACTAGAAATTCAAACTTTGCTGTGAAACTAAAGAAAATCACATTTCAGGCAGCGACTGGTGCTGTAAGAAGAGAGGGAGAAGTCCTGATACCACAGACTCTCCGTCTTGTGTATAGAAGTACTCTTCCATGTGGAGGAGACATGTTAAGCATGCTAGGGGTATATAAAACTCAACAAAAGCTGAATGTGGGTCGTTAAATCAGTATCAGTCATGAAAACACAGTGTGTATTTTAATACAAAAGCTTAACTATTTGGTTTACTGTTTAATTAGTTTTGATTCTCGTACAAACTGTTGTCTTGTCTGTAAAGACAGAAGTTGTTGTAAAAGTCAAAGCTGTCTGTGCCAGTCGCCCGGGGGAAAGTTTGTACCCTTGGAAGATGACGTGAGGTCTGTGTTGTATATTTGTCAGATTTTGATGAATAAGCGCTGCTTTGACTGTGTTGAGGGATGCTGTGATATTATGAGGGACGTAGTTGTAATGTAGTAAAGGCTGTGCAATATTATCCAAACTGAAAGTTTGTCGTGTGTTTAATTTGTGTATTTTTCTTATTTCCTCCATTTATTTGTATTCTGATGTGTTTTTAAAAAACGCTAGGTGTAAACGAAACATGACAGGGTTAAGGATCCACGATATCATTGGACCAGAATTGGAACTGACAGGAATTTTTTTTAAAGGCAATAAATATCCAATATATTAGCTGTAATACTGGCAAAATGTATAGTTGAACCATGATGGTTTACCTCATTATCACTTAAAATATCATTCATTAAAGAACAAAATGTTGTCCTTCTTGCTTTACACTCATTTCTTACACAAATGGACTGTAACCATGAAAAGGTCAATCTTAGTCAAGCTGAGACTTTGGGCCTTTGACACAAAACATTGGTATCAATATCAATTGCTGCAAAAACAGGTCTGGAAAAATCGGCATATTGGCAAAAATCCAATATTGTGCATCCCTAGATAGGGTAAATAAAAGAAATGTGTGAACTGTAATTTATAATATGAAATGCACTGATAAACACATATTTGGTGATTTGTATTTTTTCAGGTTCAAGACGAGTAAATAATTTTGCACCAATAGTGTTTTTGATGCCAAGGGCTGCTTACAGATACAAAGGTCCAAAGTGCTTTACATTAATGTCTCCATCACAAAATGTTTTAAACAAGTGTGATTTTGTAGAGATGATTTAAAAAGCCTGCGCTGCAGCTCCACAGTGATCAATGCAGACTGACACTCCTGTTGCCCTTTAGTCCTTTGAGCAGATCACATGACTGAAAGCCATCAATAAACAAAACAAAATGTTGCCCAACAGTGGGTTTCTAGAGCATCTATTTTAGCTGACGAGACATCAGAGAGGTATTAATACCATTTGATTTTCATTTAATTTGAATCATTTCATATTTTACAGACGTTTAGAAAATCTCATCACTATTCAGCAGACGATGATCATTTTGGCCCACACTGCCCAGCCCTAGTTTTGATCGTCACTTGGAGAGACTGGTGTGTTTGGAGTCATGTGTCACTCACCAAGTTTCATGAGCAGAGCCAGGAGGATCCACAGAGAGATCTCAAAGGGTTCTCTGACGTGTTCGTAGTTGAAGGCGAGGACGGGGAAAGCCTTCTTGTGAGCAGTGGAGTTAGTTTGGTGATGGGGGTCCTCCTCCGTGGCTCCTCCACCTGCGGTTCTCCCGGTCTCGTTGTTTCCAGAAACCACATCACGACTCGCAGATGAAGCGGAGACGAGAATCAGACACCAGACGCACAGAAACGCCGTCAAGAGAAGGAAGCTGGAGCTCCTCGGGGTGGGACGGAGCAGCACAGCCATGTTTTCGGGCGGGCTGACGGCTGAGCTTCTGCTGCTGCTCGGGTTCAGATCCGCTGAAGATGAAGATGAGGATGGTGCGGGAGGCCAGCGTGCTGCGCCAGGGAGACGCGCGCACTTTTACGCACAAACTCTCCAAGGATCTTAAAATTACGCATAGCTATCCAGAGAACACTGGAGGGTTTTGTCGCGGAAACAAATCACTCATCTGTAGTTTGATATTTAAAACACTTTTCAGCATTGATCTTCTGTTGAGTGGATTCTGAGTCTGGATCTTCGCTGTCTGTCTCTTCCCATCCTGAGCTGTTCCCTCATGCATCAGGTACCAGCATCCATCAGGCAGAAATCTCTCACGCTGCCTCCTTACTCGTTTGACTGTAAAATGCAAAGTGGCACCAGCGTGAGAGCGCTGCCTGGTGGAGAGGAGGAGAACAACAACCACCTGACATGACAGGTGCAGCAGGCACTGGTCTGTGATGGAGGGGGAAGAAGGGTCCTCACTCTTTTCTGCGCTGAAGGTGTTGATGTTTCCTGGTTGTTTGTCCATCAGTAGGGGTGGATTATCGTGATTGTGATACTTCAGAAATACTTTGGTTGATTGTTTTTTGAATTTAATCAAATTTCTACCTGGATTCAGGAAAATTGGATTACACTTTTAGGGTCAAAGATCAAGGTCACAGAGAGCTGTCCTTATCTTTTGATTGTGAATGTGATATCTCAAGAAAGCTGCGAGTGGCATCCCATAAACTTTGCACAGCTGTCGACTCCGGCTCATGCATGTGCACACTACAATTTTGATGATCAGAGGTCAAAGTTCAAGGTAAAGCAGCTTTCTAGTCATTCTTCTCTCTATATCCAAGGACACTTTAATGAGATTTCCACCAAACTTTGCTCGACTGTCTGCCTTAATTTAAGGATTCACTGATGAGATTTAAAGCAACAATATGTAACTTTCACAAAAAAGGTGCAAAGCTGTCCCAGTGTTGTTGTTTTTTTTAAATGGCTGAGACTATGAGACAGAAGAGGGCAGTGCCAGAGCAAAAAGTCAGACAAAGAAAAAAATAAATGAATTTATTAATAGATAAATAAATGAATAGTAGTCTGGACACCATTTGGCCTTTTCAAACTTACTCTTATGCAGTGTTTCCCAAAGTGGGGCCCGAACCCTGACCCATGGCCCTGAGTTGGGGCTCACAGCTGTGTCGGGCAGGAGGAGTTACAGGTCAACCTAAGGCTAAAATGTAACTTTATCTGATGCTGCAACTACTAAAGTAGACACAGTAACATGGACACAGTTGTTTACAGTTTTGTATCTTGACTGTAATATAAGGTCGACTGCCAACTGCTATTTCAAGTTGAAAAAGCCCCAAATTGCTGCTTTAGAGGTCATAAGACAAGGGTCAAGGTCATGGAGCCTTATGGCCATCTTTGCTTGTTTAATTCATTATCTTATAAGCTTTAAGGGACCTGGATCAAACTTTGCATTAATGTCCACTCTCACTTCAGAGTTACCTGATTAGATATTCAAGATCATAGGTCAGGTCAAGGTCAAATGGATTTGTCTTTTGTTTGTGAATTCAATATCAACACTTTAAAGAATTTCTTTCAAATGTTGTGCAGATGTCCAACATAACAGGAAAGTGAGCTGATTCTATTTCAGGAGTTATAGGTCAAAGATCATGATCATCAAAATGAGATCTCAAGAGATTTTATAGGAGAAAGTTTTGAAGGATTTCTGCCAAACTTTGCACTTTAGTCTTCATGCTCTCAAAGATGGACTGATTGGATTTTGAACATCAGGATTGGGCAGTCTCATGGTCATCAAACATGACATTTTAGGAAAGTTTTGAGGAGTTTCTGTCACACATTGCGCATTTGTCTTTTACACTTAAAATGACCTGATTAGAATTTAGAGGTCATAGTTCAGAGAGCAGCAGGCGTCATGCTCAGTCCTTGCTTGTAAATGTAATATTTTAAAGTGCTTCAATGGATTTCCTCCAAATTTTGCACAAATGTCCACTCTGACTTAAAAACAAACTGGAAAGATTTTTGAGGGAGAGGATCAAATGTCCTTTGGCCTTATGATCGTATTTTGCTTTGTATTTTGATCGTAATTAGCTTTATATCTTAAGAATTTTTTGAGGGATTTCTGTCAAACTTCACACTAATATCCTCTCTGACTCAAAAATGAACTGATTACATTTAATAAGTGTATGTCAAAGGCCAAGGTCATAGGGTCTCTCCTTTCATAAGATGTCACTGAATCACTTTATCACAATAAAAAACACCCTCGCCCCTTATCTTGACCCTCCAGTGTCCTCTCATTGTCTGACACTTGTTTATCTCACAGAGGCATCAAACTGCCACGCAGAGGCTCCAGTTTAAAGCTGCAAAGATAAAAAAATAACGTCGGGGAGGTCATGAACACATTTTATGATATTTTCTGGGAATGTTGAAAGAAAGGCGAGATTAGATTTTGGTGGTGATCTGAATCCTGATGTGGACCCAGGCTTTTTTTATTCAAGGATTTGTTAACATAGCGAGAAAGAGTGTCAGAAATGCCTCAGCAGAGGATTGTCATGGATAAACTTGTTATCCATGACAATTTGCCATATTGAAAAAAAAATGTCATCCTTTCCCTACATTAAATGAAGCATTATGTTTTTGTTTTCTGTAAGTAAGTTAGTTTGTTTGTTGATTAACAGGATATCAAAAACTGATGTCGATCAAATTTTCAGGAAATGTTTGTCATGGCACAGGAAACAAGCGTTTACATTGATGTGGTTTTTGAATGCGGATTCTGATCCATGATTTGCATTTGACATTGCGAGATAAGGCAGTTTAACATACTTTTGACAATAACTCATCAGACAACGGAAATGTCTTAGGTTAGTGCTCTTGGAGCATTTCTAATGTTAGGAATGGGTTGCCTCATCTTTTACCAAATAATAAAAAAGTAATTGTGATATCAATAGTGACTTGTCTGTAAAGAAGACTTTACAAAAGGATTGAACTTACTTGCCAAGAAAGTTTCCTTTACTTTCTTTAGAATATTTCAGTATATTCATCAGCTGTGTTGATCGTGCTTTACAATGAGTTGAATACAATTCCATTTATCTTACTCTTTTGTTAATAAATGTGGTTTAAAGTGAATAAAAGCTGTTGACTGAAAGTATAGACTCAAATGTAAGGGCTTTTTGATGACTAAAACTGGACTACATGTTTTTTTAGTTTACATTAGAGGGTAAATAACTCATATGTTATTAATCAAATGAGCATTCACATCCAAAGATAAAATCCAGAGGAGCTTCTGAGATTAAACTGGTTTGAGTATTTTAAACAGCTGTTGCACGAGGAAACAGTGAGACAGGAAGAGGACACGATTTCCTGTGTTCTGATATTTTGACTGCAGTGCAGTCAGAGGCTGAACATCAGAGCTGCAGAGGGTTTGATGTCGTGACTAGGGAAACCCACAGCCTCTTATTCAGAGAGGATCAATCTGCAGCCCCAAGAATCAATCAGTCTGCTCTCCAGACGGGGTTATTAGAGTTTTAATGTATTTGTGCCGACTCTTAAACATCTCCTGAATAAGAATCACAGATTTTAGCTTCTCACTGCATTCCTCTCTGTGATTATCAAAGTTTAAGACATTGGATTTTCATTATTTATCATAGCTGTACAGGCTTTTGCTGTGACTGTGAGGACATGACATCTGAACTTTTTAAACTCAGAAAACTGTCATGAATTTGTTGTTTCTAAACCTATAAATCACAGCTCATGTATCCTCTTCATGTCCGTCAGAAGAGATTAAGTAAAAACAACAACTGGTTCAGTTCCCACAGAGTCAGAGTTCCTCTTTTGGTTTCTCAGACCAATGCTGACTGATGTGGAAACACAAAAATAGGCTTGCTTTGGGTTTAATATGAAGTAAAGGGTGGTTATAATGAATAATAAGAATGAGTCAGTTTGTTGAGTATCTGTAAACAAATAGCCTTGTTATGATTGTAAATTCACATGTTTATATAGTTTAAATCTTTCATTTGAATATTTCTATAATGTAATACTTAAAAGGACAGCTTTCACAATAGATTTCCTGTGATCCTTTACTTCTATTTCAGCATGAGTAATGGATTTCCCATTACTCATGCTGCTTAAGCTGTTATTATCATTTTATACTTTTTATCAGTGGTGAGTAACTGGCAACCCGAGGACTGCATTTGTCCCTCCTCCTTATTTAATGTGGCCTTTGAGTAGGGATAAGAATTAAAAGCCAATTCCAGTTAAGAATCAATATCATTGTTACTTATTAGTTCCCTGATCAATTCCTTCCACTTTGTTCTGCATGCCTTTCAAATGAAAGACATACCTCCCTCATCAGAGGCAGTCAGCACAAAAGACAACAAAGACATCAGAAATCATGGCACAGAGGAGGCAGAAGAGGGAAATATTGATTTTTGACAAGAAGACACTTCCTGCACTGCTCTCAGTGGGTGGGAACAGCAGTTATTTGCTGAAGCATTTATTTATGCAGCACAGCAGTGAATATCAGGAGTGTCATGTGTTCGACACTGTTGCCCCTGAAAATCTTTGTACGTCATCATATGCCTGCATAGAAAATCAACAGGAATCGACAAGGGAATCATTAGAGAGTCGTATCAACAAGCAGAGGCGTTGATGGCATTGGTCTCATAGAAAACCTATCAGTTCCCATCACTGCCTTCAAGGCAGACTCATTTATTAATAAGAATGAGTCTGACCTTTCAGAAGAAATTAAGACATGCCATGAAATAGTTCACCATGTGTTACAGGAACATGTTCAAAGGCGTAATATAAAAAAAAAAATCAGTGTTTATTTAATACTGAGGCTACTGTACATCCATCCATCCATTATCTATACCACTTTTCCCTTTTGGGGTCACAGGGGGCCACATAGAGAGACAGGGAACTGTTCACACTCAACTAAGGGCAAATTAGAACTGACCTAATGAGCATGTTTTTGGTCTGTGGGAGGAAGCCGGAGTGCCCGGAGACAGCCCACACATGCACAGGGAGCACATGCAAACTTCACACAGAAAGGCCCTGACCAACATGGAGATCAAACCAGCAACCTCTTGTTGTGAGGCACGTGCACTACCTGCTGCACCACTGTGACGCCCGACAACAGTACAGAATGATAGAAATCAGATTTTTTAATTTATCAGTTGTCATTTTTTTCATATTTTTTTGTGGAGCCTTACTGAAGTGTTGGAAAATATAATGCAGTTAAATATAATTCAATAACAGAAGACATTCATCTTATTATAAAGTAGGATAAATTGGTCGATCACTGCATCAAAAGATCTTCATACGTCTTAAAAATTCTTGAACATCACATGACCCATGACCCTGCTCTGAAGTCTATCTGGGATAGACTTTTCTGATGTCGTGTACAGTAACTATCCTGAGTCTTTTTCCTGTGCTCAGTCCTGCTGTAACATGAGACTGTCCTCCACAGCCTCACCTTGGTAGCAGAGTTTGGCTGTTCCTCACACAGTTTCAGGCAAAGCGTGGTTACACCAAATACTGATTTGGTTTTCCTTCTGTCTGCCCACTTTGACTTTAGTAAATTGATTAAAAATAATTTAAAATATATAATTTTGACTCCCCCACAGCATCTTCACGCCTGCCTGAAGCGTCTGCTCTGCACTGGTTTGTATTTTTTGCTGTGGCTGTTCACTACAGTTGACTTTTATCCCAGGATCTGGTTGATGTCAAAGCGCCTCGCTGTAAAATAACTTCCTCTGTCTGGTTTTATCCTCCTGAGTGGCTCCATTCAGATGGTGCAGCCAGTCAGAAACTTTTGTTTCCCACAAAACTTAACACACGGCTGCACCCTGGGAACCACAGAGCTGCTTTGACGTCAAAAAATAAGATAAAATAAACATTATATTACAGCTATTTAGACAGAATTCAACACAAGCAACATGTTTTAATGAAGAGGAACATTTATTTACCAAATCAGTCAGAATACAAAGTGAATTTGAATAATATTTTACATTTACAGATAGATTTAAAGGAAATTCCCGCAAAAAATAAATGTAATTGATAAAGCAAATTAAAAAATGCCCCTGACAAACACATATTATGTTAAAGTGAATGAGAAAAGAATATAATAAACAGTCAAAGTGTGAAACTGTTTGAGGATTTACAATCTAAATCTTACAGATTAAGGTGCTTTGCTGGTAAAACAAGAATTGACTGATGTTTTTTTATGTGAAAGTGCCTTTTTGTAACTTTTCAGGTAGCTTGCATGCTGGAAGAATTCTAACATTAATATAAAGATTTTGTGTGTTTTTTATATGCCAAACTATCACAAAATATCAGCTGCAGGTTGAATTTGAAGCTGTGACCCTGATATGCTCAGTTATTGTATTAAATAGAATTATTGTTTAAATATGTACAGTGGTCAAACTTCAGGCTATTATTGTTCTGAGTGTTGTGGTTTGACAAAAGTGTATTTTTCAGACTAAATAAAAAAAATCTTTCAGAGCAGTGACTCACTTTTACCTCCTGGTGCACTTACATTTTCTTTCCATCAACCCCACAAACACATAAACTCTCTCTGACCTCCATCACAGACCGACTGACGTACACAAACAAACAAACAATCAATCAAATAATCAAACACACTCTCCGCCCACAGCGCCGCTCTGATGGTTGGTGGTCGGCATCTGAGAGTTTTTCAGGCGTGTTGATGGTTCATGTGGACTCTGTCTGACATCCGTCTGGCGCTGTACAGAGACACACCCAGGCCCAGTGTGGCCATCGTCATGGCGATGGGATCAATGAGACCGCTCTGAGGCTGCATCCGCACCTCACCTGAAACCTGATGCTGCAGAGAGAGAGGAGGAGGCAATGGAGGACATGATGAAACACAAAAGTTTGACTTCATCTGTGAGTGTGTGAATTTAATGCCATTAAATTCAACACACTTTACAGTCATTGAAAACAAAAATGTCAACTCCGAAAATGTTCATAAAAATATGATAGATTCATATTTTTCTCCACTTTCAGTCCTGATCAGAACTTTTAAATATTTTAACATTTCAGAAATTTGACTCTTAAAACACTGATTTGATGACATGACGTCACAACAGTTTATTTTCATAGTAAACAAAATAAACATTTGGATGCTGGAGGAGTTATTTTTAATACAGACTTGGATTTGTCAAAGATCTGAAACAATACTGATTAAGATGCATCATTAATCTTAATGTCGTACCAGATTAAATATAAACTGTCCTTTAACGTCATTACTGACAGAAACATAAACTTCCAAACAGTGCTACAAAACATTTCGGAAACAAAGATCCTCCTCCTTTTGGCGTAAATCTCCTAATCAACTTCAACTCTAAACAAAATGACCAAATATGTCGTTATTTTTGGACTCTTTACCCTTAAACTGAGGGGTGGGAAACTGGAAGCCCTTTCTCTCTGTAGGCCTGTCAATTTAATGATGAAATAATCGTTTACACAAAGAAAAACAACAAAATCTGCCCAGAAAACCTTCAAAACAGACATATTTCAATCTATAACTGGCTGCAGCTGTACCAGTAGAGCTCTTTTAATGCTTTACTTTCTGCATTTGCAGAAATGAAAATAGAAAAATTAGTTACATGAAATTAAAACAGCGAATGCTTTGTGTAGCTTATTAAAGTGACATTAAATTAAGATATTTGTCAATATGATCACTCATTATTACAGATATGCTGAGTTTTACTATTGGTTTGTAATATGACATCCTCTTTTGTTTGTTTGTTTGTTTGCTTGTTTTAAATGCAAACAAAAATGAGGAGTTTTATATACAATAAATGTTTTGCTTTATTCTGAACACAGACTTTGATATGTCAAATATCTGCAATAAACTCTAGTAAAGCTCCGATAAAGCACTAAAAATAAAATAATTTAATTCTGCATGTAATTTTTGATAGGTATATATGAATATATATATATATATATATATAAAAAACTCTCTGCACCCCCTGCTGGAAGAATCAGAAAATACAGCAGTGAAAACCACTTAGTGCTCTACTTTATACGTAACGTTTCTCTTTTATTCATCCTCTTTTGTATGACCACTGCTCTTAGTCGGGGCAGGTTATATAATGTAACCTCCTGAGACGAGCTGCCGCCATCTCTTAATAAAATATTAATTCATGTTTTCATCACTTCTCCGGCTGCAATTTGAGGCATTTATATAAGAGGATCTAAAAAACTGTTGATAAAATATTCACACCAAAAAAACTGATTCTTGAATCACTGAAGAGAAAATTTCTCTGCATGAAACTCAAGTGAAGTTTATAAACTGTATTTTTCTGACCTGCAGGAGACGGAAGTATCCTGGTGTGAGTCTGCCCAGTCTGATGATCATTTCTGCTGCTGGAGATTTCAGACAGGTTTACAACCCTCAGCGGTCCTTGGGTAGAGAAAAACAAGAATCCTGTCACTCACAAGCTTCAGTTTCCTCTGCAGGAGCAGGATTTACTCTGCAGACTTTCTTTTCCCTGAAAGATCAAATCTGGATCATTCCGGGTGACCGGGGACTTTTCTTTTCCCCGGAAAAAGAGTGAATTCATGTAAAATGGGATTTTTTTTCAACTCTGCTGTTGACATGGCTACCTCAGTAATCAGGATCCTCTGCATGTAAACACAGTGAGCTCATTGTTCACTGCACTGGACACATTTACACGCACTTTACTTTCCTACCTGAAAGTCTTTTTGTTTTGTTACAACTTCACTTTGGTGCAATGATGTGAACACAATGCAGTGTGCTCTTCAGTAAAGTGAATTATGTAGCTGAATTTTAGGAATAAAATAAGTTGATGTCATCTGACATTATTTGCAATTGTTGAGTCTAACGTTTCTCTACTTTAATCTTTTAAAGAATCATTTCAGTAAAGCAAACAAAACAACATAAGAGCTCCTGAAATATCACAAATTTCCCACAACTGAATGTGGCATTTTTTAATTTGTCCAATCAATAAAATGTAATTTCATAAATCGTATCTATTAATTTCACTAAAAACTTCATTAATCCCCCTGAGGGATTTGATGGTAATTTGAAGCAGCTCAAATATAAAAGATATAAAAAACAAAGATGTTCAGACAACAATACATGGTTGACTGTTCTGATGCAAAATGAATGCTGTTTTTTGAGTTTAACTGTTCATCTCTTGTTAAGCAAGAATAAGAACCAAGACAGTCATGTTAATTCAGCTTATAGTGTCATCAACATTCTTACTAAGTCTCATTTTTTCAGTGTGGAAGATATATGAATGAGTATGATCAATTTAACCCCTAACTAGAGTAAATAAGAGAAAGTACAAACCTCTACAGAGGCATTTACAACATTGTTGGGTAAGTTATTGTCAAAAATGTGGAAAACTTCCTCTGTTAACAAAATTCCTGGATCCACATACAATCATCAAAGTCAAATCAGCTCTCAATTGTGCAACATTCCCTGAAAATGTCATCAAAACCTTTTGAGAACTTTTTGAGTAATTAGCAAAAATGTGGAAAACTGCCCTGTCTTGCAATGTTAACAAAGTCTTTTAAAATCTTTGGGATCTGCATCCATATTCGGATCACCGCTTAAATCAAACTGCTCCCTCCTTGTGCCATGACCAACATTCCCTGAAAATTTCATCAGAATCAGTGCATAACTTTGGAGTTTTCCTGCTGTCTTGCAGAGATAAATACAAATTCACTACAGAAAGTACAAGTAAAAAAGAGTGTCTCACAGTTTGAAGTTAACAGGTCCTCAATGAAGTTGATGAGCACCCAACAGGGATCCCAAAAACAGCACCCACTCCGCCACCACTCCCTCATCAGCAGCTCGACGCCCACAGACAGTCAGTCACCATCAGCAGCCTGAACAAACAGCAGCAGCCTGTGGCACTGAAGAGGCTCCTGTGTGTCCCAGCTCTTTTGTGCGGGGTGAACATCCCGGTCTGACGGGCTCCGCACAAACACACACACACACACACTCACAGCCTGTCAGAGATGATTTGGTCATCCAGGCGGGTAAATTGGGTGAGAGCGGGGTACAGAAGACGTGTCTCTGTGCAGCATGTTGCACGCTTCAGAGAACATGTGTGTTAATGCACTGCAGTGACTTATGTAACCTCAAAGATGAAAAAACTTTGAGAGGACATCCTGAATGAAGATCCTGGATGTCTGAGCCTTACATAAAAACAGATTCACCTCTAACATGAACAGTTATGTTGAACAGAGATATTTCTTCACTTTGAGGAGTTTATTGGTCATACCGCTGTTATGTAAGGCCTCTGTTTCCATGATGCCACACTGATTGTTTGGGGCCTCGGTCTTTATGCTGCCCTACAGTTATATAAAAGCATAAATAATGGATGCATAGAGACATAAGAAGCTTGTGATTGAAAGTTTAAAGCTCTGTACTCAGGAGAGGCTAACAAACATAACTTCAGAATAATTTTCTGTTAACTGGATTTCTCTGAGAAGATGCACAAAAGCAGTAACACAGCACACCAGACCACACAGACCACTCAGTGTTCTGTGTGTCCATACAGACGATGAGATCCTGACTGAGCACATAGTGACCTCACGTCTGTGTGTCCTGCCAACGTCCCACCAATAACCCCGGTATCACAGACACTGGGACTGAATCTGCTCTTAAAAACTCAATAAACAAAAATACATGTGCCCTTGTGAATGATAGAGCTCAATAAAGGAACCCTAAACTATTGTACCAGTACACTAATACAAACAATTAATCAGCCAATCACAAAGCAGCAACTTGATGCATTTAGGCATGTGGACAGGGCTGTGATGACCTGCTGCAGTTCAGACAGAGCTTCAGAGTGGAGGAGAGAGCTGATCTAAGAGACGTTCCTCTTTCAGCTGTGCCTCCTTGTGCTTAATATTTGGTGTGTATTATTTTTTGACCTTACTGTTAATGTTTATTTAATTATTCTCTGCCAATGACCGTTAAAGCACTTTGTAAACAACTGTTTTAAAAGGTCCCCTCTGATTGGTTGACAGGTCAGCTCTGTGATAATCGGTTATTTCAGAGCTGCTTGGAACCATTTTGTCAACAACTCTGCATTCATTCTACCATGTCTGCTCTGCTTGTAGGAGCCAAATGTTTATTTTAGTTGAGGATTAATTTGACCTCTAGGTGGGGACAGTGGGTCACGAAAGATTAGGCTACATAATCAGGTGTTTGTAGGGTCAAAGGTAATCAGTAAGTTAGTGTCACAGGTGGAGGGAACAAACAGTTTTCAGTCCATGTTACATTTATTTTCTATCAGTTCCTTTTTATATACAGGAACGTCTCCCAGAAGTTAAGCTTTGTACATGTTTTATTGGTTTGATGCGTGGAAAGCCTCCTCCTCCACCATCTTTGACACCACTTGTCTTTTTTTCTTCGTCTCCTAAAATGCTGTTGCACACACACTATTGTTGCATACATTTTTGTTCCTGTTGTAACTTGCTATTTAAAAAATGTGTGTAAAATGTATATGCACTGTGTTTAGTAAATACTAGTGTTGCTTGTCTCTTGGTTTTATTCATAACACAATTTTGGACAAGACGCTGTTGACTTTCAAAACTCTGAGGTCATGCGACCCCTAGTGGGCTGGGAGAGGTCATTTACATTTAAGCAAACCATAAACAGATGAAATCATGTTAAAAATGACCATAAAATTCCTGATTACATGCTTTTTAAAATCCCAGGAGTAACTGAACACAGCCAGCAGATTTAATCTACATGTCAGCTTTTTGTCATTCAAATTGTCTGATTAAAGACTTGGTGTCACAGTTGAGCTTGTTGATTTAAAATATCTTACTGGGTGTAAAACTTAGCGCTCACATTGAAATGATCTGTTAAAGGATAAAAGGTGGGAGGAAGATACTTTGAGTCTTATGTTATGGTTGAATGAGGGTTTTGGTCAGCAGCAGGTCATTTGAGGGTCTCATACTGGGCCATGGTCACTGAGGGGATGCTGTAGGAAAAATAAAGATCCACCGTGAATGTGATGGGTTTGTATTGACTTTTAGTCTTTGCTGTCATCAGTCTTGAACAGAAACAGTGCTGAAGTATTCGGGGTCTTTTCCTGCTGCCCCCACTCGCTCCTGACCTGCAGATTTGATTGGAGATCTAGCCAACATCACCTTCACTCCGGCCGGCCCTGGAGCATTGGTAGTCTCTACAGACAAGATACGTCCGATAAAATGCTGAAAAACACACAAAACAAAAACAAGAAGAAATGAATGTTCAGGAGAGGGTTTCCTTATACATCTGCAGAGCAAAGTGTAAGAGCAGTAAACCATAACATTAATGCTGTTTTTACCTCTTTAGAAAAGGTTCTGTATTTGTTGGCATTGTTCGTTTATTAGTCTATTTGTCTATACATCTGTGAGCAAGACAATTCAAAAGTCTCTCATTGGATTTTGAATGAAATTATCCGGCTCTGGGAATGATGGTCATGGCACAAGGAAGAAGTGATTAGATTGGCCAAGGAGGTTGTTTTTGCCAGCATTTGTCTGTCTGTTTGTCTGTATGTTAGCAAGAAAACTAAAAAAAGTTCTGAACAGATTTTGATAACATTTTCAAGGAATGTTGGCCATGGCACAAGGAAGACGTAATTTGATTTTGGTGATGATCCAAAAATGGATGTGGAGCCAGGATTTTTTTAAAGGATTTGTTAACATTGCAAGGTAAGGAAATTTTCCACATTTTCACTAATAAATCAAAAGCTCTCTTTGGATTTGGATGTGATTTTCAGGCATTATTGGTCATGGCACAGAGATGAAGTGATTAGATTTTGGTGGGGATCCAAATCTGGATGCGGATCCAGGATTTTTTTAAAAACAATTTCTTACTATTGGTAGGGCAGTTCTCCACATTTTCGACACTAACTTGCCTAAAACTGTCCCAAATGCCTTGGTGGAGGTTTATGTTCATTGAGCACGTGAAGAAACATAGCTGAGAGTATATTCACTGTACCAGTGTACATTCCCTGCGTGTAACCATAATTGCTAACATGATGCATTTATCAAACATACATTTCTATGCATATATACAAGGGTTTACACAACAACATGCACTTGAACTGTCCAGGATCAGAGTGCTAAGTAAAGTTTAACTAAAATTTAATCAAATCAACTGTTTTGTCCTCTTTCCAAGCAAAAACTTAATTACTTGATTACAGGTCATCTAAGATTTCATCAATACCAGTTACCTTAAACCCAAGGTATTTAGATTTTATTTCTTTTTTGGCTCTTCAGTGACTCAGACAGGAGAAATATTCTAGATATTACCTTTAAAGCTCTACTTTAAAGTCTAGATGCTGAACAGAAACACAGTCATATTGAATTTAATCTATGTTCTGTATTTTTTCTAGTACATCTGCATCATTCTCCTTTTCTACTCCCACAGTCAATAATTTGTCTGGTATTCAAGCACAGGAGAAGAGGAAATGTTGAAATGACTGTATTTTGCCAGTAGAGGACAGTACAATCCAAATTACCCCTGACTGAGGAGTCTATCTATAGTACTATAGTATAGTATAGTAGTTTGGAGGGGACATCACAGTTACGTCACAGCAGTTGTGCATGCATACTGGTGGCGGTGTGAATGTATGGGGATGAATACAGAGATGCATCATTTAAAAATGTTTTTACAATGCTCTTCATGGCAGGTAAATATTATGTTAACCGCATCAAAATAGCAGCTTAGCTTGACCTAAAATTAGTATTATTCTCATAATTACTGGGCTTGCATTTTTGCATATGAGTTAAAACCAGACCAGATCTGTCCACATCTTCTTCATTATTAATAGACTTTTTCATGATGTAGAAACAGAATAATACGGGTATTAATACAATATTGATGTTTTTTAGTCGTTAGAAGCATTTAATGATTCACAATTTGGCTCTCAGGAAGTGAGAATGAATTTCATGTGGCCCTTGTGGTACTAGAAGCTGATCATCTCGGATTTAGAGTGATGGTTGAACCACTGATCCAATGAAGAGCATCGGCTAATAAACACTTTCTACATCATTGAGGATCAGCCCGTCACCAACGATGACTTCTACTGACAGACTTTAAAAACTTTTAATTTGAGAAGGTGGACCAGAACTTTGTTATGAACTGACCACGTGCTGCAGCTAACTAACTTTCTGCCACCACCTAGGCTCTGCCCACAAAATACAATGAAAGTTGTCTGTTTGTCAGGTACCTCTGTGAGGCGACCTGCAGCCTCCTCAGACTCTGGACTGGGTTTCGAGCATTTCTCCCTCTGAGCTTTGACTTCCTACAAAGAATAAGAAAAACATGTTGTGAGTTAAGGTAACATGGAAAAGGGTAATCGAACTGATTCATTGTGATTGTGAATCAATAAAACCTTCAGAGTCTCATAGTTTGAAGTCCTTGAAACATAGCTGTCCCATGACTTTGCCGTGAGCTCACGCTGCTTCAGATGAGACTTCATCTGAAAAAAAAAACATCAAAAAAGGATAAACAACAAAAAAAATGCAGACAAAATTCTTACTAACGAAATAATAAAAAAGTCTTCTCTTCACACTACAAAGTTTCTGTCATAATAGTATAAATATGTTCTATTATGTCTTTCTCTCTCTTAAAGCTGAAGCATGTAATTCATTTTTTGTGTCACAGGCTCCAAAAAATGTGATTCCCTGTCTTCATCTTACAGCTGAAACCACATGAGAGATCATCAGACATCTGTGCCTACTCCTTGCTCTGTATTAAGCTTTTAGAAAATCTAGTAAGGGACACCCACTTTTTGGCAAATCAGGGCTCAGTTCAGTTTATTGGATCCTCTACTAAGGTTTATGTGGTTTTTATATCTAAATAAGCTTTAGTTGTTATTAAGAATGCGTAGGTGACATTAATTTTATGAAGAGATGTGGTTTGGGGCTCTTTTGTGGCTGAAAATAAATTACATCAGCATAATGCTAACAGCAGCTAAAGGCACAAACACAGTGGATTTGTTGTGCATAAGGGAAGGAGCATAGCTAGGTGCACAATCATGAAAGGGGAGGGGGGTTAAAATTTCTTCCACTGAAGTCTCATCCAAGTTACACGCCTCAGCTTTCATACTGAGGTCAACACTCCTCACCTTAGCGTACATGAGCTCCTCCTCCTTGAGCTCCACTCTCTCCTGCTGCTCCAGGATGGCCTTTTGTTCCTCCATGACCTTCATTGCTGTGTCCTCTGATATCTTACAGATCGTGTTCAGAGCCTCTTCGTCTGGGCTGATCGGCCGCAAACCCTCTGAACTCAGCTCCCGCCTGATCTCGTCCCAAACCTCCCCGACCTGCAGCAGCGTGACAGACAGGTCAACACCAAGAGAGTCTCTGACACCACGACAAAGACCGATGCACTTATGGCAAAATTCATTTCCAGCATCAAAATGGTCTTTGTCATGTAATGTTGTGTCAGCTTTACCTTGAAGTCCAGATATCTCCTGATGATGCTTAAGGTCACAAAATGTTCTGTTGATAAACCAGGAAGGTCCTGAAATCCTGCACAAGAAACAAACCATTATTTCACAGCATTTATGTGGATCATTAAAAAGTCTTAAAAGGTCTTTAAAAAGAAGGTGCCAGCAGTTTTCCCTTATACAGCACCTGTACCAGGTGCATCTATTGAATTTGTGGCCTCTTTTAAATACTTGAACATCTGAACTAATGAAAATATTAATTTGAAATCCCATATTTAACACACTTTATAAAACTTAAGCTAAAACTGGGATTCTTCTTTTAAAATAAGTATTGTTTTACACTTTATGTCAGGATTAGGCTTGTTGCTTCTTACCTCACCTTGACTTTGGTGACATTATCTACATGAAGTCTCTGCCTGCTCACTACAGATGTTGGCTGCTGTTTTTCTTGGAGCACTAAAATTCATTACCAGCTGTAAACCCCTCACTAACCATTGCACTCTGTACTCTCTGGTCAGCTGGTCATCATTATCTATACGAAGACTTTTGCACTGGTATAACTTCATTTACAAACCCACCCTCGGCCTGCTGCCATCATAATTATCCTCCTAAAAGTCATTTCAACAGATCAGTCAAAGCCAACGCTCTCAGGATACAGGATACCATCTTCAGCGTTAGCTCAGTACACACTTAAGTAGGCAAAAAGGTGTTCTCTTTCTCTGCTCCTTCAACCTGGAATAGGTTACAGCGGGATCTGAAGCTGTCCGTATTAATCCCATTTAAAGGATTCATACGTATTCTGAAGGAACTGGAGAAAGCATCTCTAGATTGTTCCTGTTTTTTGTATTAAACCTGATTGGCACTGATATATTAACTCTAATCTATATACTGTATGTCTGGTATTTATATTTATATGTCTGTTACTAAATGTTGTTTATGTCTATCTAAAACAGGTAAAATAAATCAATTGTACCATTGAAATTTAAGGCCTAAAACAAGCCTTAGAAAGCCTTTTTATTTAACAAGGGAAAGGTCTTGAATTTGGATTGTACTTTGACTAAGACCATTTTTAACAAATCTCTGTTTTCCATGTGACAAACAAAACCATTTTCATGAGTTTCTGGTGAAAGAAAACTTAGTTAATATTCCTAAATAAGGGTCTTAAAAATGTCTCAAATAGTCTTGAATTTAGTTACACGGAGTGTAGGAACCCTGGTTCTAAACCTTCAAATATAGTTTTAGTCTAGACCACCACAATTAAAAATAATAAAGCAGTATCATACAGTAACATGTGGCTTGATGATTATCTTTGCAGTTAAAACAGTTAAAATAAATAATTTCTCCTCGAAAGCAATTTTACCAAGTTTGCAGAAGATGGAGTAAATCTTCGAGCGCATGCTTTCTGATAACTCTAGCACCGCTGTGCTCTGTGTTGTGGGGAACGACAGCTGAATGTCTTCCTGCTGGTGCACAGTGAGGGTGGGTTTTTTAGGATCTGAGGGATGATGAGAAAAAGGAAAAGGTTAGAACAATGTGATGTGTTGTGCAAAACAAGGAGGGAGAGAGGATCTGTTGCCTTGGGTCTGCTGAAGATGATCATGGCCTTTGGGCTGTTTGGGTGGGGTGTAAAGCTTTAAAAAGTACCAGTGCAAATCACTGACTCAGCAGAATCTGTTTGTTTCTTCATTGTTACCAGAGATGTTTAAAACACTTAATGTCCTGATAATTACAACAATGAATTGAGTTTTAATATTCTTTTATCATTTTTCTATTAATTTTTATTGCCACTAATCAAAACACTTTAATTGTATGTGTGTGACATTATCCTTTAAAGAAGATAAGAAATTATGACATTTCCAGGTCCATGTCCAACTCTGTAGGCCTAGTTAGCAGTTTGTTAGCAACCGTTAATTTGAAAACACGATAATGCTTTAAAATTCTCAAGTGGGGAAATGCAGGATTCATTTTTATTTATTTTTCATTTTTATTTTATTTATTTTTTGGATGTACCTGATGAACATCACTGTTGCCTAACAGACTTCACTTGGTTCTGTGTGGTCTGACTGAGCTCAGCTTGATGTTTCCCGATATGTTGGCAAGCGCTGACCAAAACGTCAGTGTGTGAATGCAGCTTTACTGCCCCACTCTACTGATGTCTTAATGATTTTATCAATCCTGTTCCATGATTGTCATATAGATGTCTCTCTTTTTATCTTTTGTTTTACTCCTTGGAATCAATACACATAAAGTGACAGTGTTAACTCTTTACCACCACTCAACCCAGTGAAGACTTGATTTTACGTCTTCACTTATACTTCTGTTGACCAATAATTGACAGATCAAATGTGTAGCGAGTAATGTAAGTAGGTCTCTATGTCATGTGCTGTGAAACTCATCACAGGTCTCGGACTAACCTGCAATCCCTCCATGTTTGTTCCTGCTGACCTTCAGCTCCTCCTCATCCTCCCTCCACAGCTGCAGCAGAAGTCTGGGGACTGTCTGGCCACTGTCGTCCCTCCAGCTCAAGATGTGAGACAGTGTGTTTGGGTTATCACAAAGCTCCAGCAGAGTGGCCAGGACATTACAGTGAACACACCTGGGGCTTGTCTATAGGAGAAGAATACCCGAACAGTTTCATATCAGATCTTAAAGAGTAAGAACACATGAGAAATAAACTTCTTACATTAAGGAGGTCCAGGAGAAGGAATGCTCCCTCTTTAGCCAGAAAGTAATCCTCTGTGGTGTAGCAGCCCACAATACAGGACCTGAAGGGGGAATACAAGGAGCCTTTTATGAGCTTATCAGGATAAGTGTTGCAAAGTCCTTTGTCACATTTTACATTACATTGAATTTCTTCAACAAAACTAGAGTTACTGCATGGCTGTTTCATGCCTCTGGAAGGCGCCAGAGTAAAAGCACAGTGGTTGCTCAGGTGGTCTCTGACCTTGTACTTCCTGAATGTTATTCACCATGAAGTCAGAGAGGGCATTAGCACAAAGTTTGGCAGAAACCCCTCAAGAATGATTGATTGATTAAGTTTACAACCAAGGCATGAACATGAGCCCCAATGACATTTGACCCTGTCCTTTCAAAATCTCACCAGTTTATCTTTGAGTCAAAGTGAACATTTGTACAAAAGATTAAGAAAATCATGGGAAACATAATGATATTGCATTCAAAAGCAGGAAATATGATGCCCAATAAACTCTGACCTCTGAAATTTGATCAGGTCATTCTTAAGTGGGAGAAGACAAATGTGCAAAGTAGGACAAAAATCTCCAAAACCTTTCTTGAGAAACTGCATTTACTAGCAAAGGACTACCACAAACTTGACCTTTGACCTGCAAAATCTTGTCTGTTAGTCTGTTAATACTTCTGTAATGCTGGATGTTTGTACAAAGTTTAAAGAAAATCTGTCAAAGCATGTCTGTGTTATTAAGTTTCACCCTTCATCAGTTGCCCCTTACAAGCAAATGATGATCATGGAAGTCCCTGATGTTAGCCTTTGAATACATTACTTCTGAAAACTAACCGAGCCATCCTTCAGTGAGAGTGTACATGAGGGCAATGTTTACTTTCCCCAAGCAAAAGGTAACAGATATTGCATTCACAAGCAAAAGCTGACAGATTTCTAGAAAATGCGGCGGTAGCTAATAGTGCGGTTTAGTTGTGCTGAAAGCTAGATATGATTGCAAGCCTTTGGCTGACCTGTAATGACTGGGACAGACAGAACATTTGTTCAATAACCTTTGAAAGTTTCTAACCTCCTAAAAACCTACTACTGAATGCTGCCCAGGTGGACAGGTGAAATATATCCCAAGGATATGTGAAACAATCCATTAGGTGAGTCAGGTCAGTGAGAGCTGCTGCAATTTACTATTGTTAACGATGACTGAAACAATTTTTTTTAGTTTAATCTGAACTGACCACACGCAGTCCACTGTGGACAGGATGAGCTTGTTGTGTCCAAGTCCACTGAAGAAGTTCTCTGAGCCTTTCTTCAAGAAGTGGACAGTCATCTCAACTCCCTCTGATCCAAACAGCTCCTGTAATACAACATCACAGTGTTGTCAGTGTGGATAAACCATTTGTTGAAAGACTAATGGTCCATTATCAGTTTTTAGTTTTCAAAGCTGAAAGAAAAGGGAGAAATGGTTGAAGAACCAAAAACACAGATAATCTTTGTCACTAATTTATAATCACTGTGACATAATTCAGAATTTGTGGTTGTTATTTTAAGCACATGAAGATGGAACCTACCGAGTGAGACTGCTTCTTTACCTTTCTGTGCATGTCGCTCTCACACAGCGCAGACAGTATCAGCTGAATATCTGATTTAATCTCTATGCTGATGATATCGTCTTCATCAGGACTTACTTCCATCTGCATCAAAATTCCTGAAAAATACATCATACATTTCCAAAGATGTCCTCAAATGTTTCTGCGAGGATTTCTGATTTTTATGCCATGTTTATACCAATGAGTTGGCTAATGATTCCTTGATCACAAAGGTCCTGGTTTACAGACTCTTCTCCCGAAGACGTCACAGACCTCAGCACTCGGATACAGTGCCTCATCTGGGCCTTCTTACTGCCTCTTCCTCCTGTGGCATGAAAACTGTGACCCTGACCAAAGTAAGAATCTGAGACAATGGAGCAAAGATGTCAAACACAATGACATTGGGATAGCAAAAATGATCATGTGCATCTTCATGTACAAAGGCTGAAGATACAAAATAGTTCAGCATATAAAGGAGATTGAGAATTTAAATAGTACTGAATTGTCAATGTTTAAAATACCCAAATTATTAATTAGAGCGTCCAGTTAAATGTGATATAATAGTCTGTGAAACTGAAGGAAATGAAAGTAGAAAGGTGTCATGCTGCTGATGTCACATCCGTTTGTGAGTGCCTAAATTTCCTTTTAGCTGATGCTCAACACTCCAGAGAGAGACGCTCTTGATTCAAGGGTTTTGCTTAAGATAACTCCAACAGAGGGGAAGAATGTGAAGCTCTTTGCAGTTTTTGCGAAAACCTCACCCTGTGTGATGCACCAGTCCAGCAGGAGCAGCAGGCATGCATTTCCCTGATGGTTCATATAATTATCCAACATGAGAGGTGCAATGGTGGACAGTGTGGTCAGGGCCTGCAGCAGGAGCTCCTCCTGCTGGATGGAGGACCAGTGGCGTGAACTGGACCTTCGTCCAGAGGAGACAGCAGGTGGCCTGACAAGCATCAGGAGAGCCAACATGACTTGTTCGTCTTTGTAAAGCTAGAAAGGGTGAACAGCATTTCAGTGTTATGGAGGTCACGCTCAGATTCATCATTACAGTTATTACAACAGGCATAGATGCTGACTGAGAGTGTGGCTGACCTGCAGGGCAGTGAGGTCCTTTGACATTAAAACCAACAAGTTTAGCAACAACTTTTTCATTTTCAGGTCTTCATTGTTAAAGTTGAGCTTGAGGTTGCGCACCAAAGGGTTTTTGCTTTTTACTAAAACACAACATACAGAAAACTTATCACATACAGGTTTTACTGCTCCAAGAGCCATTAGAATTCAAACAAAATGATTTGCCTTACACTCCGGGAATGTGGCAATAATTACAAGCTCTTTGGCAAATAGACTCTCCTGCAAAGAGAACAAATTTTGGTGCATTTGACACATAGCTTTATGCACAAAATGGTCAACAAACTAAAATTAAACAATTTAATTCCAACCCACAAGTATTTACCCCACCTGTACTCACAATGAGAAGAGAGTTAGGATTATCAGCAAGGAGTGATGTGATCACCAGCAGATCATTTCTGAGCTGAAGGTCAGAATGTTTGAAACTATTCGTCAGGTGGTAGAGGAATGCCTCTTTCAGAGATCTGGGATAAGAAAGAAAAACAACTATTTATCTTTGCAAGACAATCTTTTGTAGGCCCAAGATAATTTCTAATCTACACAAAAATGTATCTTTAATTTTGTTTCAGTCCATATCCCATTATTAGAATGCAAAAAAAAAATCCTGGATCAAATCATCTTCTGGATCATATTCATAATCATGTAATTAAAATGGCCTTATATTTCTTAGCATACTCTCCAGTCATGTAGGAAAACATCTTGAACACAGAAGATACACATACACGACACACTCCATGCTGCTGAGCTGTGTGGTGACTTCCACCTTGTTTCCTCTCTCCAGAAGGTTCCAGAGGATCTCAGAGGAGTAGAAAAGGACCTGATCGGACTCACTGGCTTCGTTCATGTGAAGACAAATTATCTCTGCTCCTCTTGCTCTTAACATTGACTCACAGTTTAAATCTGTGGTTAAATGAAAACAAATAGTGATTATGGAGACGTAATTAGTGTTGAAACAGCCCACTGACCTTCTGACATTGACACAAGGACACTCAAATGACTGTTTTTGATTGTTTATCTGATTGTTCTTGGATATAATGAGAGCATTTGAGCTCTTGGGGATGTTCTACTTCATCTAATGAAGGAGGCCATCAGGTGGATTGACATATCTGACAGATCTCCTCCACCTCAGCATAAACGAATCAAAAATAAAATCAGCAGCTGACCAGAGGAGCTGGAGAGGATTTGAAGAGTCTGCAGCAGCTGCAGCTTGATGGCAGGCTGGTTCTCCAGAGCAGCCATGGAGAGGAGTAAAATCTGAGGTAAGTCACTGCACTCTATCAGCTGCAGCCTGTAGCCTGGAGATGTTGGCTGGAGCCCTGAAAAAAAAAAACGTAAATAATTTAAAAACACAAGATGTGTGATGTGTGAAAATTAAAAACTGAAAAAGAAGAGAAAACATAGACAAATGACAACAGAAAGAAAGGACTGGGAGGTAAAGCAACTTGAACAACATTTAAACAACAATTACAGACTAAAAAAAACCTGCATATGAAAAAATATTCAGCGGTGAAAATCACAGGTATGGTTTTAATAAGCAAAAGAAGAAGCAATAAAGAGCAAACCAACATTTAACACACCAACTAACCAACCAGCCAAAGAAAGAACCAACCAACCTACAAACCAACCTTTTTTAATCAACCAAACATTTTACAAAAGAAAAAAACACCCTAATAACCAGAAAACCAACCATTGAACTGAAAAACAACAGAAACCAACCAAAAAAAGAATCTTCAAACAGAAGAACAATTATACTATTTACCAAAGAAAGAACCATCCAACCAACCAAAACAGCCAACCAACAAACCCCCTCCAAAAAATAACCAACCAACTATCCAACAAAAGAGCCAACCAACTTACAAACCAACCCATTGACTAACCAATCAATAAACCAACACAACCAACCAACCATTTACCAAAGAAAGAACTAACCAATTGACCAACAAATCAACCAACCAACTAACCATTTACCAAATAACAACCCAACCAACAACACAAAAACATCCAACAGAAGAACCAACCATTTATCAGAGAAAGAACCTAACAAAAACTCACCAACAAAAGAGACAACCAACCAACAAATTACCAGAGAAAAAGAACCAACCAATGAAGAAATGAACCACTGACTATTTACCAGAAAGAGAAAGAACCAAACAACCAACAAAAACACCAGCCATTTATTCGAGAAAGAACCAACCAACCATTTACCAAATAAAGAATCAGCCAACAATGGAACCAATCATCCAACCATTTACTAATGAAAGGACCAATCAACCATTTAACAAAGACAGGTACTACTAAACAACCCAGCAACATTAAACAAGCCATCAAACAACAAACTTGCATTTAACCAACCAATCAATCAACAAAC
This sequence comes from Cetoscarus ocellatus, assembly GCA_037902135.1. NCBI lineage: Eukaryota > Metazoa > Chordata > Actinopteri > Labriformes > Labridae > Cetoscarus > Cetoscarus ocellatus. Next base: position 792,530 of record JBAMNC010000076.1, read on the forward strand.
TTTTAACCAACCAAAATCTAACCAACTAACCAAATATTCAATAAACAAAGAAAAACAGAAAAACAAACAAACCAACATTAAACATTCAAACAAACCAAAGATCAAACTTTTTTTTCTTGGGAAGATTATTCTTTGGGCATTTTTAGGCCTTTTTTGACAGGAGAGACAATGGATAGTTTTGTGAAGGTGGCAAGAGAGAGAAGAGGAAGACACTCTGCAAACTGAACCCAGACCGGCAGAAGCATGTATATGGGTTGTGCCTGGTTGCTTACCACTCCGTTAAACCAGCACCACAAAGGATCAAACTTTTGAAGAAATAAATGTATAATAAAGACAGACAGAGAGCAAGAAAGAAAGCTTAAAGGAAAGAAAGGAAAAAAAGAACAAAAGAGTTCAAACAAACTATTAGACAAAAAAATAAAGATGGAAAAAAGGATAGTCCCAAAAAAAAAAGAAGTTCAGAAAATAAAAGAAAGATGTGACTAAATAAGAAACAGAGAAACTGAAACTAAAGCACAAGCATGCCACCAGCACAGAAGCCAGGAGAGAGCCTCACTCAGTGAGAGTCTAGAAAATCGGTTGTCAGAGGGGAAAGTCCGAGGCTTTTTCTTGTTGAGACGGACCGTACCATCGAGCAGCAGTTTGTTAGCCGCACAGCTGAAGAATGATTTCACTGTTTCAACTATCTGCTGTCTCACTTCATCATCTGACACCCTCATCAGAAAACCTGATAAAAAAACACACACAATCACTCATGATAAAGAGACCAAGTCAACAATAATCAAAGTGGTCAAACTCTAGTAATTTTTATGTATCATAAAAGGCTGATATTTAGGTAAGGATCTTTAGCTCCAAAATTACACGTTTATGTTGTAGTGTTGATGATTCACTTTGCATGACTTGCAATAATATTCTCTAATTTAAAAGGTCCCCTATCATAACACACTATTTAACAGGTTTTATACAAAAATGTTTGAATTAAGTGATGAAGGAGCTTTGAAGTGCAAAAATCATCAGTGCTTTTTGTAAATGTTTAATTTTTGTACCTAACTGAGAGAGAAATTGTGTGACATCCTTGGCATATTTCAGCTCATCTGATGACTTTTCTTTCAGGAACGGAAGCCTAAGATCAAGAAAGGAAAAAATACTTAGACTCATGCAATATCAGGGATAGAAGAATCCTCGTCTGTGTGCAAGAAATGTTTGATTTTTTTACCTACAAATTCTGACCGCCTCACACAAAATGGTCACAAACTCGGGATGGTCCTTCACTCTGTCTGCACAGATGTTCAATATTTTAGCTATGCCTGTCAGGTCCTTTAAAAGCTTTCACTCAATTAAGAAGTTTGAACATGTGTTTGTTTGTACAGAAAGCCTTTGAGGGGGATTAACTGATGGTGCACTGACTCATCATGATAACGCAGGTTATTTCAGAACAGGGAAAATGCTGACAGACACAGCAATGCTGCGGAAAATTAGAGCCCAGGGACCGAGTTAGCACAGTTTTCAGTTTGCATGAAAGCAGATTTATTTCCACTGATGCACCAGGGGACAGCTGGGAGGAAAAACGAACAGTCTGCTGCAAAGTGTGACACCTGTGAGAGTTTAATCTGGAAAAAAGGGACTCTGATGGAATAAGGATTTTGCGCTGTCAGAAGTCAACGTCAGAAAAAAGGATACAAAACCAATCTGGCTTCTCTTCAGGAGCTTCCTCAGGACAAAAAGGTGTCTCTCCTTCAAGTTAGCCTGCATTAAAAAGAGTACAATACAGAATTTAAACAATAAGGAAGACCTCAAATGAACAGAAGGGCTTCTTAACTAAACTTACAGTCAAAGGATCTTCAAGAAGACGAATCACCTTACTGAGTTCAAGACTTTTAACACCAACCTGTTGAAAAATTAAGTTTGAAGCGAGTTACTGGAATAACTGCAAAGAGAGTGGTCATTTACACATATAACATAAACTAATACAACAAATATAATGAGGGTCCTCTGAAGATATGATGACATTTTCTAAATCATAATGTGCAAATAAGATGAACCATATTCCTAAATGCTTCACCCTGCTTCAGGCAGACACAGGCTTTCTACTTTATTTATTTTTTGGTGCACACAGGACTAATGGTGTCAAGCCTTTTAAAATATTTATACCTTTTTAAATGCACAGTTTGAAATAGGGTGACACAATAAATCCCCCTTTTATCCTCATTGCAGTAAGAGCTGTCTCAATATCATCATAACACATTCTACAGTATTTCACACACATATATGATTTCACATTTTCTTAGTGCTCCCCTAGTTGTACCTCAGAGGGCTCAATGCATCAAGAGGCCCAACAAAAGAAACATGGCATGTACTATGAATGCAGGTTTGCATTTATATGTATGTGAAGAAGAAAGACCATAGACAAGAAAGTCCTACATTTCTTTGGCATAATTTCACTTTCAAAAAATTTGAAAGCATAATAGAATTACAAGATTGCTTCGTGGGTTAAAATTTGGTTGGCATGTCCAAAAAAGGGCGGGAAGTAGCAAGACTTATGTAACCTACTCTTTCTTTAATATTCTTCAGTCATCTAGCTTGTATATCAGTACAAACCTCAACAATATTCTTCTAATCTTATCCAAATCCAAAGCTTGATTTATCAATTATCTTGGCTCTTAAAAGTCAAATGCACCTCTGATATTTTCAACCTACTTAGATTTACTTTGTTAGTACCTACATATTTTGTAATCACAGAAAATATAAGGTAATCCTAAATAAAGAATTATACTGTTATATTTCACATTACCATATGTTAAATCTATATTTCAAACACCTAATTTATTGCTCTATGTATAAAAATATTTTACAATACCTTACTTATATATATGATTTTATATATTTCTTGCAATTTTTTGCTCATATACCAAAATACATGTACCTTTAAATTTGTGTTAAACACACACAAAAGAGCAAAATATTAAACAACTGTAGGTATAATAAGAAAATATATAACTGTAAAATAAATGATTAGTTATCACCAATATAATTATAAAACCTCTTCCTCAGCCCTCCACTCCATTAAAGACACACATTTACTCGGATATTGTACAACACAAACTGTGTTGTAAGGATGTCAAAAAAGATACTCTGATATTTTTAATACCGTGTTTTCTGTTAATGATACAATATCACAACATTTTTTATTCAATACTATTTAAACTATCGAAGCTTACAAAACAGATTCACAATGTTCAACCTTGTGCCGTTAAGAGTTTATCAGTAAAAGAAAATAAATTACTTAAACTACAATAGCATTTTTTGTTGTGGTTATTTAATTTCTATATATCAGCATGTTCTTGTAATTTTTTGCTATTTTTACTGAAGACAAAAAAGTGGTTATAACAACTGTCAAGTTTACTCCTTGAAAAATATTAAGAGGAAATAAATTAGACTATCATTACTGACAAGGAACATGTAAGTTTACAAAAACAACTTTTAAGAATTTACTGCAAATGTGTTGCCATTTTACTGTCCCTGGGCCTCCATTCTTGCACATTTTACTCTGTATAAGAAAAACAATATGTATGCAGAAATAGTTTTTCGAGTAAGTTTTTTTTTTTTTTTTTTTTTTTTTTTTTTGCCATGGTGTCAACAAAGATATTTAATCTTGGAATTCATCACTGGCTTTGGTTAAAGTTGACTGTTCTGGTGTCATGACAAGCTGACTGTGTTTTTAAGTTAAAGAGATATTTACTTCTGCCAAGGAGGTTATGTTTTTGCAAGCATTTCTAAGTTTGTTTGTTAACAGGATAGCCCAAATTTTATGAACGAGTTTTGATGACATTTTCAAAGAGTGGTCATGGCACAAGGAAGAGGTGGTTAGATTTTAGTAGTTTTGATGTGAAATAAATACATGCTCTTCTTTAGGACTACGGGAGAGTTCTCAGCTATAAAATTATTAGAGTGATTGTTTACCTCTCGTAGACGTTGGTTTTCATCCGATTCTTTTGGTCTGATTGAAGAAAAGTCCAGTTTTCTTCTGGTTAACACTTTACCTGAATCCATTTGCAAATTTCGAGAAACAATTTAATCTTCAAACTTTTTCTCTCAAAACTCCAAAACACGGTGTTAATTTAGTTAAAACAGAGAAAAAAACCATGAATATACAGTAAATTCAAACACAAAACATCTCTTTTTTAAGTAAACTCCAGTTTTGCTGCCTCTGAGCACCGACGAACACCCTCCACCTCTTTTTATGCTGCCAGTTTGACAGCGTACTGCTGTTGCTATGGTTACACGTTAGTACGGCGAGCAGCAGAGCTCAAAACTGTCCCGAACGGAACGCGCATGTCTTCTGTAGACCGGAAGTGGTATTCTTGCAACTGCAGCGCATTGATTTCCCCCACAACAATAAGAGGGGGACGATAATAAACATTACAAACCGTGACATAAACGGAACAAATCTGAATGAATCACGGAGTTTAGGACACACAGCTGTCAGCCATGCTGTCGGATGCAGGTCAGTGTGTGTAAAACGCTGCTAATGCTTGCTAAATGCTAAATGTGACAGACAGATTGTTTTGGTTCTTTAAAGCGCTTCCTAATGTGTGCAGTTGTTACCACCTTTGCTTTTAATGCTTATCAGTGTAATGCTTCACAAGCCTTTGTTAATTTATTAAACATTCCGCTTACATAATGTTTTAAGGAGCCTGCATTTTCAACATAAAGAGCTATATCAGCCATAACAAAGGCCTCATTTAATCTGAGCAGCCCTGCATTGTGCTCTGTCTCTGATGTGTAGATTACTCTGGGAACGCCTCTGGAGCTCGGCGAGGGAAGAAGAGGAGCTCCGGGGAGTTACCGGGGGACGGCCAAGCCCCCCGATCATCTGGAAGACAAACCAACGTCCGAGTGAAGCGAACCAACAACCCTCCACCTGGACAGGTGACCTGCAGCATGCACGTCTAACCTCTCTCCAGTGCATGGATGTCTTAAATATCTGTATGTTTCACGGGGGTCCCGCATGGCTCTATGGCAGGTCTTCATTTGCTGCCTAATATATCCCTCCCACTAACAGATGCCATGATGAAGAGATAATCAGTGTTACTCACTCCCCTGTTAGTGGTCATAGTATTATCCTGATTGGTGTATTGTATGACGTACTCATTTTATATATTAATTCTTGAAATAGTGGGTAAGACGAGGTATGGCTTTTAAAAATGAGACTAATGCTGCCATTAATACAATTTAAATGAACAGCGTCTTTCTCCTTCAGTCTCCTCCCCTTCTACATCAAAACACCCCTGCATTCAGGTCTTCCACTAATCAAAGCAGTGCAGCAGAACCTCGTGAACCACGTGGTTTTATCCTCATATGTGCAGTCTTATTATTTAATAGCTCTACTTGGTATACATTTTTAAGAATTAAAAATATATGTTGTTTTTAGAAAGCATCTTATGGCCCTCTTTCAGTATCCCCAGACCCCTAAAGATGTCCTGACCCTACCTTGGGAAACACTAATTTAAGGACTATTAAATACAATTTTTATTGAAGGTCAGAGTGTTTTAGAGCATAAACTCATTTAACTAATTAATTATATTTAGAGGTAGATTCACACTGGTATGGGGCTGGACAATTAGCTGAGTTTCAATCTCAAAACCACTTTGGCTTCACATGATCATAAAACAAAAGTATAAAGATTAAAAGATAATTGTTCAGCAGGACATGTTGTTCTTGTTGCATCAACAGTTCTTCTTGTTTCTGACTTTCAACACAACCTCTTTTAGAGCAAAAGAAAAGCCACAGACACTGAGGAAGAAGACGACCAGGAGAAGAAGTACAGAAAGTGTGAGAAAGCCGGATGCTCTGCTACGTACCCCGTTTGTTTTGCAAGTGCATCTGACAGGTACTTTATTTCTTATTTAAAGACAGCCCATATTGTTTTTATTAAAGTCATTGTTCTGACTGGAGGGGATTATATTTATCACTTTTTTATGTGCTTTCTTAGATGTGCTAAAAATGGGTACACATCCCGCTGGTATCATCTGTCCTGCGGTGAACATTTTTGCAACGAATGTTTTGATCACTACTACAGAAGGTAATATTGGTGTCACAAGACTGAGAAATTGTGTCAGTATTTAACAAAAATACAGATTTTGAAGTGCTGATATTTAAAGAAAATTTTTCCTCTGTTGACAGTCACAAAGATGGCTATGAAATCTTTGCATCATGGAAAAAGGTGTGGACGAGTAACGGTAAAAGTGAGCCCAGCCTGAAAGCTTTCATGGCAGATCAGCAGCTACCATTCTGGGTAAATTCAAGGTTTTTCTTTTACCTTTAAAAACTGATTGTATTCTTCATTGTCACTAATATGAAAATGCCCTGCCTGATGTATTTCCCTGTAGGTTCAGTGCACCAAACCTGACTGTAGAAAGTGGCGTCAGTTGACAAAAGAGATTCAGCTTACAGCCTCCCTGGCATCAACGTACCGCTGTGGCATGAAGTTCAATAACATCAAGGTGAACTGCAAGCTAGTGCACAAAGACAGGTGAAATATATTTCTTTTCTGTTTGTGTGATCTAACTGTTGCATCTTTGCCTGCAGAGTGAGGGACCGGACCAGTGCTCCCAACCAGAGGACTTGGTAAGGCGTGTGTTCATGGATTTATTGTGGTTTTCATTTCTCTGTCATAACTGCTTTGAAAAAAAGGGAATATGATAATCTGTCCCTTTTTGTTTTGTTCTGACAGAGAGTGGCAGAAGTGACTGACAGCTGGTGGCATTCAATGCTGATTTTGCCGCCTTTATTCAAAGACAGCCCAGCCAGCCCTTTCCTCGCTGCATATTACCCAGACTGTGTGGGGATGAGTCCATCAGGATCCTCCAGCAGCATGTCTCTGTCTGAGCTTAGAGCAGATCACTGCAGAGCCGTGCAACCACAGAGTAAGTCAGTTTATCTGAGCAGAACTGGAAAAGAGCCACAGTTCACCACACTTAAACTGAAAATTAAGGCAGTGGAACTGAAGTGGTCTGACCAGAGGATCCATCACCACCCTCTCAAAGAGAAGGTTTAACCCAAATTTATGAAAAACTTGAACTACTTAAACTTATTTAATGGAACTGTTGCAACTTGGACCAAAACAGAAAGACACATTTTTTATTCCAAGATAAAGAGGTTAATAATTCAAGATACAAAATAAACTACCAAACGAATCACCTTCAAAGGGGTGAATGTAGAAAATCTAAAATGTTAATGAATGCCAGCTTAGGGTTTCACCTCTACATATCAATATGGATGCACAATATTATCGCTATGATATCAATATTGGCAGATATTGGCCTAAAAGTTAAATACCAGTATGAGCAGATATTAAAATTTTTGCCAATTTTACAAATAATGTATGGGCAATACATTCGAACCATATAGACTATCACATTGAAAACAACAAGTCCATTTCCATAAGGTCAACCCTTTGTGCTTTAGACAAAAGGATCAGTATCACTAATAATGAGTTCAGAAATATCCGCGTGTCAGATATCGGCAAAAATCCAATATCGGGCATCCTTACATATCAACCAGTCTATTCAGAGTCACAAAGTAGAAACCATCAGTCAAACCATCTACAACCCACTTCATCTACTTCCAATGCCTTCACTGTCCTTTTAAAAAGATTTAAAGAAACCAGCTCCCCAACCATCAGTTTCTCCTGCAGCAGATTCCAGTCTGCTTGAGCAGCATATCCAAAACTTCTTTTGCCCATTTCAAGTCTTTGGGGAAAGATGGCAAAAGGAAGTTTTGTGACTGAGTCACAGAGTAAAGCCTGGAGCTCCCAGCACTTTTCACATGAATACAGTTTCTCAAGAATGAGGGAAGTCGGTCAGATATTGCCTTATAAATGAGGATTCGCCAATGATTCAGTCGACAGATAGTCAAGGAGGGTCACCCAACTCGCTCATACTGAAAACAGCGATGTGACAGAGCCCTGGGATTTGTTATGAACCTTAAAGCTCCATGATAGACTGTATCAAAAGATTTACGGCATTCTGAGGATACATAAAGATATAAAACATCACCATTATCATACAGAGGTTTAAAAGAAACAGCAACAAGATGTTTCTCACTTCTGTCACCTTTCAGTATTTGTAACAGTTCAAATACCAGTTCTAAAACTGGAAAAACCATCTGTTTTTGTAGTTGTAGCGTCTTCTTGGTCACAACAGAGAGGTCTTAGTTATTGTTGCAGTGGAAACACTGAGTGAAATTTCAAAAACTGCCACATACAGAAACAGGAACTGCTGATTTTGCCACATGACTTCAAACTAAGAAGAAACATGTGCTGATCAAGACTGTATTCCTCAGTTCCAGGTCTGTGTCCGTACTTCCAGCCCTTCTATCAGCCAAATGAGTGTGGAAAAGCTCTGTGTGTGCGACCTGACATGATGGAGCTGGATGAGCTTTACGAATTTCCAGAATTTTCCAGAGATCCCACCATGTATTTGGCTTTACGTAACCTCATACTGGCTTCATGGCACAAAAACTGCAAGGTACACTGCAGCAATCGTCTCACAACAGAGCATGCTCTCTTCTTCTTCTTAAACCTTTTAGTGTTAGAGCTTTGATGGTTATGTTTGTCTCCCTTTCAGCACCACACTTTTACTAAGCAATAAACAAATTCCTATGTTGTTTTTGAAGGAGGTGTTGACTTCCCAGAAATGTGCAGAGAACATTATGGTGCGGGGTTTGGTGCGTGTGCGCTGTGTGCAGGAGATGGACCGTGTGCTGCACTTCATGACCAGGAAAGGTCTCATCAACACCGGGGTGCTGGCAGTCAAACGACCTCTACTTCCTGAAAGATACTGCTCTGTGGGTGCCTTTAGAGTCTTGAAGTGCACGTGTCATCTTGCTGTGCTGTTATCTCTTTGTTGTATTTTATTGATATTCTAAATATCTGATTATCTTTGCAGAGAATTGTTATCATCATTGGTGCTGGGGCTTCAGGTCTGGCTGCTGCACGTCAGCTACAAAACTTTGGCAATCAGGTGATAATTCTAATACTGTTGTGCAACATCTTTCTTCTCCTGTTTATTTTTGTAAGTTTTCTGGGGGCATTTTAAATTTATCTGGACAGAACAATGGATGGAGTAGAATATCAGCTAAGAGAGTGGGGAAATGGCCAGGCAGCAGCCTCCAGGGCTGTGGAAGTGTCAAAAGCTGTAGTACCCCGAGTGTTCATTTGAAGCTGTCTGCAGAAACTTGATAGCTTAATGGTTGTATGCAGAGAAAATACATTTTTTACAGCCTTAATACACATCTTTACAGCCTGGTTAAAAAAAATGGCTTCAGTGTAAGACTATAACACATATATGTTCTCTCACTGTCAGGGGGGTGATTTTTTTTTTGTTTTGCACCTGTTTTTCTCTTATGGAGGATTTATGAAGGATTTCCAGTTTTGGAAACATGGTGGTCGCTATTGGTCAGACAGCCTCAAGTCCCACCCCAACATGGCCTCTCTGTCTGTAAGTAGATGAAGGTAAAGTTCAGTTGAGATGACCCATAAGAGGAAATCATCAGTGCGCAAAAGGCTACCATGCCATTCAGCAGCTGACGTCCAATTCTTTTACAGTGTATGGGAATGACATGCAATAAAGAGGTCGAAGGGCAGATTTGAGCCTGGGCTGCCCTGCCCTGAGGACTATAACCTCAGTGTGGGCACCACCACACCTTTTTGTTAGTGGTTCTCAACTGTTCTAACCTCAAGACACACCACTGATTCCCTAATTAGGTCTTACTAAACATATCTTGAAGAACTTCTCTCAAATTCTTTTTATGAAAAATGTCAAAATTTGGACCTAAAATCAAAAAGGACAAAACAAGGTTTAAGGAAGTGTGTCATTACAGAAGCCTTTAGTGGACATGCATGCATACATTTTATATTACTCAATTGTCCTGTAGCGATGTAGGTTTGTTCAGAGCTTCAGTATTGCATTAATTATTTGTCAAACTTACATTTTGACTTACTGAAAACTGCCCTGAAAACCTCTTTTGTTTAGCATCCCACCAGTTGAGAACATAGACTATAAAAGAATTGGATGAAGCCATGTGATGTCAGCCATCTAAATACCATATAAGCCTTTGGTGTGCTGTTAATGTCCTCTAATGGACGCTGCCATACTGCACAAGTCATCGCAACCAGCTACTCCGAAACAAAGAGGCAATGTTGACTTAATGCTGTTTGACCAATAACAATGCCATGTTTCCAAAACTGGAAATCCCCCAAAGAAGAAAAACGGGCGCAATATAAAAAATTCACACCCTCACAGAAAGCACAGATACATGTATTATCTGTTGAGACTGAAGCCATTTTTTGAACCAGGCTGTAAAGATGTACATTAAGGCTGTAAAAAATATTTTCCCTGCACACAATCATTAAGGTGTCAAGTTTCTGCAGACAGCCTCAAGTGGACTCTCGGGGTACTGCAGCTTTTGGCACTTCCACATAGGTGTCCCTTGTCAGCACCTGAGGTTGCGGCCTGGTTGAGGACCACTGCACCAGGCCCTTAGTGTCCCCTCTCATCTCCAGGTTTTACTCTGGCCCTGGCTGTCCATCTGTACTCTAACATTTACCTTGCTGCACAGGTGACTGTTTTGGAGGCGAGGGAGAGAATCGGCGGTCGTGTTTGGGATGATACGTCTCTGGGCGTCACTGTTGGCCGAGGAGCTCAGATTGTCAACGGCTGTGTGAACAACCCGATCGCCCTGATGTGTGAACAGGTATGAATGTTATTATGTCCTGCTGGTCACCAAACCTGATCTGAAGTCTGCTTGTTAACTCTTATCTACCTTTGGTTCCTCTGGTGCAGATGGGGATTAAGATGCACAAGCTTGGAGAGCGCTGTGACCTCTTCCAGGAGGGGGGGCAGGTTACTGACCCTGCCATCGACAAGCGCATGGACTTCCACTTCAACGCCATCTTGGACGTGGTGTCAGAGTGGAGGAAAGACAAGTCGCAGCATCAGGACACACCACTGAAAGGTGTGGAAATTCTTAATCCAAAACGCAATGTTAGTACCTCTGCTAAGGAGGTCCTGTTATTTAAGTTAACCTGTTAACAGTCTGACAAAGTTATAGATTTTGATTAATTTTTTGGGGGTAATGTTGGTCATGGCACAAGGGAGTAGTGGATTATATTTTAAATGATGATCCAAATCTGGATCCAGATCCAGGAAGTTTTTTGTTTGTTTGTTTGTTTGTTTTACCCGGGACTCCAATGCTGTGAAAACTGTAGGAGAGTGCTGTATTTTCCATATAAATAATGAAATAGTTGTATTGATTTTAATAACCTCTCCAAAAAACTCAGGTACACAAATATAGTTCTCTATTACAGACAGCGAATAAATATGAGTAGTTACTCTCCACCACTGGCTCCTTCATGATACTGTTTTCTGAAGAAAAAATGTATTCAAATTTTTATTTGCTGCCTTTCTTTTAAAATTCTTTTTTTTCCTCAAATTACAATCATTATAAACATTGAGGACACGGTGGTGCAGCAAATAAGTTGCTGGTTCGATCCCTGTAAAGGTCAGGACCTTTCTGTGTGGAGTTTGCATGTTCTCCCTGTGCATGTGGGGGTTCTCTGGCTTTCTCCCACAGACCAAAAACATGCTATTAGGTTAACTGGTGTGTCCACATTGCCCTTAAGTATGAGTGTGAGCATGAATAGCTGTGTATCTCTCTATGTGACCCTGTGATTGGCTCCCGCCTAATGTGAGCTGGGATAGACTCCAGCCCCCTGCAACCCTGAAAAGGGTGAGCACTATAGATAATGGATAGATGGATGGACAGACATTGAGTTGAAGAAAAAAAAACAATACCCATCCCACACTTAACAATCCCCTTCCTTCTTGCCGCCAATAGTGTGAATAAGTCTCCTTAATTTGTGTAAATGATCTGTACATAAAAATAAAAAGGTGATTATAAAACAAAACTAGAAAAAAACACTGTACACATTAACAAACAAGAGTAAATACACATACATATACATGAACACACCATATATGCAAACCTAAATAAAATATTAACAGTGGTGATCTTTCATAAAAACGATGTTATAAATAAAAATGTTGAACTGGAGCAGCATGATTGAGCCAGAGAGACTATGCCAAGGGTCAGAACTTCAGGAAGGTCAGGAAGGGTCTCCACACTACTTTAAATTTGCTTTAGCTTTTAGAAACACATTGTATATTTGTGATTTTTTTTTCTAGCTGCAGGTTAATCAGTACGTCTTTTATCTAATGAGAAACTGAGGGTGGGGCAGCATCTTTCCACTTTAAGAGTATCATGCTTGAGCTTTGTATGCTGTTTCAGAGGTATTTGATCTCTACTCGTGGGTCTTTTAACAGAAAAAGTCCAGGAAGTGAAGAAGAACTTCCTTCAGGAGTCTGGGATCCAGTTCAGCGATCTGGAGGAGAAAGTGCTTCAGTTCCATCTCAGCAACCTGGAGTACGCCTGTGGGAGCCCGTTAGATCAGGTCTGAAAAACTCAAGATTTGTATTTGAAGTAATTTTTTTAATTAACATTTGAACAATTACCAAGTTGGGAATGCCTTTCTTCTCCACATTTCCCTCTTTAATCACATGATAACATTCAGGTGATTTTATTGTGGTAAGTTTAGAAACGTCCTTCTTGCACTGACGATCAGGAAAGTGTTGTCAATAGACGAGGAAGTCTTATTTGCTTTTAAAGAACTCTGATGACATGCCAGACAGTTACGTACATTTACTGACTTATACTGAGCTTCTGTTTACGAAGGGGGGGGCAATTAATATGTTCTCCAATATTTGTATGCCTCTGTTTGTTTTCAGGTGTCAGCAAGATCCTGGGACCATAATGAATTTTTCGCCCAGTTCTCAGGAGACCACACTTTACTCACAAAGGGCTACTCAGTGTTACTGCACAAGCTGGCTGAGGGACTCAACATCCGCACCAAATGCCCGGTTTGTTGTTCAGTCATTTTATAGCAGCTTTTTTCTAACCACACTGTACATTATGTTGGGAAATCCAGTTTTTGAAAACAAGGATTATCTTTTTGTTATGACTCTAGGTTCAGGCCATTGATTACTCAGGTGATGTTGTCAAAGTTACCTCCTCCAATGGCTCTCAGTGGACGGCACATAAGGTAAAATAAAACATGTTTAAAGCTGTAACAGAACATATCACGTTATTATATAGACTTTCCCTGAATGAAGCGTACTCTCAAGGATTTTAGATTTTTATGATGTTATGATTTTTTATAAGGCGTGCTGATTTAATGTCATTTTTTAAATCACTTCTTCAATCTCACTTTTTTATACTTGCTTTTACATGATGCTTTCTTTATTGCTTACATACTTCTTTACCAAATTTGTTATTTATTTTATTCCATTTTATCTATACATCTATTTTACAATTACTTATTTTTATTTGCTGCATTCTTACTCCCCTCACCTGTTGTTCATCGTTTTAGTCTCGTTTTTACCATCTTGTCATGTTTTAATCTTCTCCTTCCTTTATCTGTACTATTATTATTAATAATAATAATATTATTTTCCTCTCTCAGGTTCTCGTTACAATCCCGTTAACTTTACTACAAAAAAACTTGATCCAGTTCAACCCTCCTCTTCCTGAAAGAAAACTGAAAGCGATCCACAGTTTGGGAGCTGGTATCATAGAAAAGGTCAGAACCATTCACAAGTTGTAAATTTGTTCAGCTACTCGGTTAAGATCATGTTTGTCGAAGACAGTTGCCTCCCTGTAAATTCTAAAATATTATTTTCTCATTTTTTTATTAGATTGCTCTCCAGTTCCCGTACAGATTCTGGGACAAGAAAATCCAGGGTGCAGACTACTTTGGTCACATACCCCCAAGCCCAGACAAGAGAGGCATGTTTAGTGTCTTCTATGACATGGATCCACAGGTTTGTTTGTTCTTTTGTTTTTTTAATTTACTAAAGAAAATGGTGGCGCTTCAGATATTTTATCATCACTTATTCTCCTATAAGAAGATTACTTAAAATAAAATGACATTCAATCAGGCTGATCCATCTGCTTTGCATAGTTATCTCTAAATAAAATTTTAAAATAATTCCCAGATGAACATGGAGAAAGTGCAGGGAGGTCAGGATCAGGGTTATGTGGGTTTTCTAGTACCCATTGAAAAATGTAAGCATCTCACTTGTACTCTGATGTAATCACACAGCTGTCTGTTTGCAGGGGAAGCAGCCAGTCCTCATGTCTGTCATCACTGGTGATGCCGTTCCTGCAGTCCGGGACATGAAGGACAAAGAGGTGGTGGACAAGTGCATTAGAGTCTTACGGGAACTTTTCAAAGAACAGGTAACTCATTAAGTGTTAAACCACGTCGCATTATTATGAGGCTTTGACAGCATATTTAGATTTTCTAACACTTCTTATTAAATGTAATTGATGACGAGAAAACAATGTAAATAATTTGTTGACATTTTTAAAGCAAGTTCTTTTTACTTTTTGTTTTGTGTTTCTCTCATTACTGTAAATGAGTACTGAATTGAAGTAAATGCCCTCAGGGAGACTTATGTTCTTTGTGGTAGAAACAGGCAGTTCAGAAAGTTAAATATATCTTATCCTGTCTGAATCTGAACTAGATTTTTATTTTTGCATTTTCTGCTTGACAGGAGGTCCCAGAGCCACTGCATTACTTTGTGACACATTGGAGCAAAGACAAGTGGTCCCAGATGTCTTACAGCTTTGTGAAGACGGGAGGGAGTGGGGAGGCTTACGACATCCTCGCTGAAGACGTACAGGGAAAAGTCTTCTTTGCTGGAGAGGTAATGTCTGGTTTACTGATTTCTTTTGGTGTATCACCATTTTTATCAAAGCATGTTTATGAGCCTGGAACAAATGTTAATGCAAGGTGCTGAGAGTAAATCGCCTCGCCTCCCCATTTCTCTGCTAGCTTTACATTGATCCAGCGGCAACTCAGCATTGGCACATTTGCGGCATCACATCGACATTCAACAAATACGGTTACAAGACATGTTCTCTCACTGGTGGCACAACAGAGAGCAACACAGAAGAAATGACTGTGTGAATGTCTGTCAGAGCTCTTAAAGAGGCAGCAGGGCATTTTTAGGCATCTTGCAGTGCTATGACACACTACTGATTTCCTCTCCGATCTAATACCAAGTAAAATTCAGGCTAGTATTGCTGATACTGATCCGATACTGATATTTTGTTAAAAAGATAAATGTGTTAAAAAAAATAAACTAAAAAGTAGTGTATGTAAAATTATAGCTTCAAAATGAATGCAAGGTATCAGACTACTCAAAAAAGCGTGATTTTGGTTCTTTAATCGTTGTCTTCTTATTCTTTTCGTGTTTCCAGGCCACCAACAGACATTTTCCTCAGACGGTGACAGGAGCATACCTGAGTGGGGTCAGAGAAGCCAGCAAGATGGCTGCCATGTAAACTAAACTCCACCAGTTCCTGAGAGCTACAAAAACACACCAGCACGAGCACACGGGTTGCACTGAGAGAGACAGTTAAAAAAAGCCTTTGTCTTGTTCTCCAGAATGCTCAACTTTGCAATATGTGTCTGCATACTCTGCTGTCATTCACTCTCCAGTAGCGAGGTTAAGAAGCCTCTCTTTCCTTCAACATTTAAACACCAGAGAAGATGAAGTGTTTTTTTTATTTATGTAAAAAACAGCTTTTTATAATTAAATGCAAAACTAACAATATTACAGCATAATTTAGGGATAATTATGAAAAACTGCTGCGATTTGGAAGATGTTACCTTTAATCTGAGTTAACTGAGCAAATGAGTAGAACGTCAGTAATGAAATGGTCAGAATTTTTCATTTCTTAAAGGTAAAGTTGCACGAAGCACTGGCAAGCTATTTTTTTTTTAATCACAAATTACTACTTAATCATGTGTTGACTTATATTTTAAATCTGTCAGTATCAAGTGTCATGAAATTGAATGCGAATTGTTTGTTTTTTAGTAAACCACAACTGTTTCATGCTTTAATGAATTTTCTTTCAGTCTTCTGTGATACATGTGTTGGTAATGGTATAAAGACAGAATGGTTAGATAACTAGAATGAGTATTTCTACTGTAGCACTTTTGATTTGAATAGCTTTTTGAAAATAGAAAAGAGTGAATAGTTCATACGTATGACAAGCTAATTGGGAATATTTATCAATCTCAGGGATGTGATCAAAACACCGAAAAGAAAAAGATGAAAGAATAATCCTCGAAAATAGTAACACAGCCTCCAATGTTATCATGTATGAGCCTCTGAACTTTTAATGTGTGGAGATGAAAAACAGCGCAACAGTGTCCTCACTTTGATAAATAAATGTCAACTTATGAAGCTTTACATGTGAGTCTTCATATCTCCGTCTGGATGATCATATCTTCTTTTTCAGATGTTACAGTGCTTGATTATTTATCTTGTGTGTCTAATAAACTGAGCTATCAACTGCCATCCTTGATGAATCCCAGGGTCCTTTTTCTCTCCTCATAACAGTAAACAACTATGTTTTTGAATATATATAACCTTCTGATGGACGTTAAATGGGCTGACCATCCTCTACAAGTATTTGCTTGTTGGTCAAATAAACAATGAAAAATGGTTTCAAACCCGAACATATTACTTAAATAACACAACTAACATCAACATCCATTCATCTATCTATCTATCTATCTATCTATCTATCTATCTATCTGTCTGTCTGTTTGTGTTAAACTCAGTCCTGTTTTGTTAACTCCAGTATTAAACTGTGGCCTCAACGTTGTTGCTAAGCAACGTCCGGGCGTCAACAGACGAATGAGGGGGTGTAACGTCATCAACAGTCGCCGTTTTCCGCGCCTTTTCTGTAACCGACGCGGAAGAAAACAAACTGTGAGCCTGTACAGTAATAACCTGATGAACTGGTTTTCAATTATTTATTTGAGCTTTGCGATACATTTACTACAGATGTTAGCTGTAGGACTAAGATAGTACCTGACTAGAGCAGGTGAAAACAGCAGTTGATAAAGTGCTGCTGAAGCTAACAGCACAGTTACAGTGGGGAGAGGCTAACAGTGATGCATGCTGCAGGTCTCTGATGAAGAGCTGAATGAACTGGAGACGATTATTTAGCTACAACAAACAAACATGGACTGCAGCATAACTGAAAGACCAACTGCTGTGAGACAAGACTCTTCAGGTAGTTCTTTTTACAGCTTCGTCATTAATTCTACTGTAACACTAGGTATTTGCTGGACTATAAATGTGTACATCTAAAGCTAGGTTAGCTCATGAGAATGTATTAGAAAAGCACTGATGTCACTGCAGCTGGAGGTAAAGCTGTTTCACAGTGGAGATTCACACAAACAGAGGACATCACTGAAAGTTAATTTAGTTTTGGAGTTTTTATTTGGAACTTCATCTCTCAGGAACTTGTTATACGTTACTTACAACCAAGTGCATGAAGGAGTAAACATTAGTTATTGTGAGTTTTACTCCAAAACATTCATCTGACATGTAAGGCTATAAGAGATGCCATTTTAAGAGGTGACTTTATAAACAACATGAGCACCTTTAAATACAAGGTAAAAAGTTCATCTGAGAGCAAGTGATCCAATTCATAGTGCTTTACTTTATTGAAACAGAATACCTTTACCATTAAGAAATAACAGAAAAAACACACAAACAAACTACGAAACACATCAAGAGTAACAACAAATTACAGAATAAAGCAACAAACAAGAAATATAAATAAGATACCTCTACTCGTTTTAATTTGTTAATTTAATTTGATAATTTATAATTATTTTTAATTTAATGTATTTCTTTGTTTTGCCTGTGTTTATTGATTTATTTTGTTAGTTACACTTTATATTTGTTACATTTACTGATTTATTGTTTGGTTTTTAGTTGTCATGCAGGTTTTTAATTTGATGTTTTTTTTGTTTATTTGTTTATTGTTGGTTTTTCAAAATGTTTGTCCTGTTATTTATATATGTATTGGGGATGCAAGATATTATTAGAGTGATATCAGTTTCAGCAGATAATTGCCTAAAAAGTTAATCAATGGTGTCGGTAGAAATGAAGATTTTTGCTGATATTTACAGTCAATAGTTTATCTGTACAAATTTGCCATGAATATCCCATTTATTTGCTTTAATATTGGCAGAGTTTATGAATGTATCATGGTGGTTTATATTATCATCACTGAATGTTCACTTTTGCCAAGCAAAAGTTTTATTTAATGAAGTGTAAAGTTAAGTTTTAATTTTACAACATATATCTATGTTTGTTGTCTTATTTTCTTGTTTCCTGTTGTATATTGTAACTTAAGACCACAGTAGTAAACATGATATTAATATTGAAACAAACAGATGGCATTTGAAGGAAAAACAAAACCACCAAATTATTTACCGGATTTTAGGCTCTGCACCTAATTGTTGTAATTCAGTTTAACAGCAAAAAAATAAGATAACTGAAAAGAAGCAGAGAAGGTTGCCTAACAGATAAATTACAAACAATGTTCTCTGCTCCGATTAACTTCTGATAAATAAAGTTTATGTTTACTAAACTGCCCTCAAATATGAATGCCTTTAGTAAGCCAGTGTGCTTCAGTTTGTCATGGATTAGAACTAATCTAATAACGTACAATGAACACCACTCTCTGTAAACAAACATCCTCAATGAAGAAGAATCCCACTTCAGTACTTTAAATAATAAAGGACTTTTCAATGAGAGCATTGTTTAAACAGCACAGCTTTTAAAAATATTTATTAAGTTAGTTTTACTAAGAATACTTGAATGCTTCTTTCATTGTATTGTAAATGCTGGTATTTGTTGTTTTATCTCCATCCTGTTCAATACCTACTAAGACCCTTCATAGCTTGTTATCCCGTTTTTCATGTTCTCACTATTTTCAAATCAATATATAAAGTTAAAGTAGGACAAAGACCATACAATAATTGCCCTCTGTGGTTAGTAGAATCTGTATTCACATAATGTTTACATGGTGATTTTAATTTGCCTAAACGTTGGATGTTTTACTACAATTTATTAAGTTTTGTTTCTGAATTTTCAGGCACAGGCAGCTCCAGCTCTGGAGATGACGTGCCACTTTCAGAGCTCCTGACAAAGCAAAACACAGAAAGGAGACAGTCACCTGAAAGCAGCCCAGCCCCAGCATCCAAAGCTTCTGACAGAAGTGGTGAGATAAAGAAAGACTGTAAACAACACCGCCATTAGAAGTAAAGCATTTGAAAGATGACATAATGAGGTCTTTAAAAGGAAAACACACAAGAATTGTGTTTTCATTTTTCTCACTGTAGCTCCTGAAGATTCTTCAGATGACGAGCCTTTAATAAATAAAAAAGCAGCCCTTGCACAAGAGAAGAGCGAAGAGACAAAGGACAACATGCCACCTAAATCTAATGGCACAAACAACAAGAAAGCAGGTAATCATGTAACATTATAAAACATTTTAGATTTTTGAGGGTTTTTTTTCTGCATGTTGTGTTTATTAACTTTTGTCCATGTTACTGTTCCAGACTTGAGTACAGCCGACAGCTCTGACAATGAGCCTTTCATAAAGATTGCCCAAGTGTCATCCAGAGCTGCTAAGAAACCTTCTCAGGTGCCTCCCAAAAAAACTGTCCCTGCAAAAAAGAAGGGTAAGACATGTCCGTCTGTGGACCTGAATCACCCTCAAACTTTCCAGCTCATAGTTCATTGTGGCATTTTTGACCCTGATTTTTCTTATACAGATTCCTCAGATGATTCAGATGATGAGCCTCTGAGCAAACTTGTCACAAAGAAAAAGGCTCCTGTCTCAACATCTGGAAAGCAAAACATGGATGCAAAACCAAAAAAGAACACAGCAAGGAAAAATGGTTGGTGTTTAATAACTGGATTCAGAATTGAGATAAAGAAAGCTAAGATAGGATTCTCTGTGATAACTTGAATCACCATCAGAAGGTTTATTTTTGTGTCACGTACTTATTCTTTACATCTATTCTTGCACAGATTCTTCATATGATTCAGATGATGAACCTTTGAGCAAACTTGTCACCAAACCTGAGAAAAGGGCTCCAATCTCAACATCTAGAAAGCCAAACATTGGTGCAAAATCCAGAAAGAATGCAGCAAGTAAAAAGGGTTTGTGTTAAATAACTAGATTCAGAATTCAGATAAAGCTAAGGTAGGTGTCAGAAAGTTTATTTTGTATCAGGTACTTATTCTTCACTTCCTTTTCTTGCACAGATTCCTCAGATGATTCAGATGAACCTTTGAGCAAACTTGTCACCAAACTTGAGAGAAAGAGACCGGTTAAAAAAGCAATCCCAGTTACAAAATTAAAAATGAACGCAGCGCGGAAAAAGGGTAGGTGTAAAAAAAGAAAAGAGCCAATAAAAGGACTTATTTAGAGGCATGGTATGTTTAACTTTTGCACTGTGAACTCTAAATTGATTTAAAATTTTCTCTTCTGTTTTGTATACTGTTAGTAAAGCCTGTAACACTCTTTTAAGTGTTTCCAAGAGTTAATTTTTATGGTTGCAATTGCCATAAAATCATTGTAACTGTCTTGACAAGACTCAATATGTTTATGGTTGCTGTCGAAGCACTGAATGTTTGGTCAACAACTGCTTTTCTGTGCCTCTTTAATGACTTGTGCTTCAATCCCTGACACCTGCAACCAGGTGGCACTTGACATTTCCAATTGAGGAGAGATGCTCTGCTCTTTGAAATATACAAAATGAAGAAACCTAGAGCTGCACTTTGGCATCTGTTTTAAACTTAAATCAGTCGATGTCAGCCCATTTTACAAACATCAGCCACTGGCAAATGACTGTGAGGTGAACAGGAAGCAGTTTCAGATATAATCTGTTGTTTCATAATAGTGTCACATTTTCTGGCACCCATTACTGCAGATTCAGAAGATTTTTTTTCTGGTTGGGCAGAAGAAATTGGCCTTTTGGACAAAGTGGACAGAGTGGGAGAGTTATGCAAAAGTGTATAAAAACAGCAGCATTGGTATCAGCTAATTTGTTTTTAAAACACTGTTTTTGGCATCAGCCCTGACTTTCACAGTCGGTGCACAAGTTAAACCAACTTCAGGACTTTTTTCTATCATCAGACAGCAAACAACCTGTGATACAGTATGTCCTCCCCTCATATCAGTAAATATATGTAGTGTATGAGAGTATCTGCAGAGCTTCAGCTGACAGAGAACGTAAGTTTATGATTTATCTGCTCCTAGTGTTTAATGGTGATGCTTATTGTGTGTGCATGTGTGCCATCATGCCATTAATATTGGAATTTGTCAACATTCAGTCCAGTATTCACTCAAAGTGTGAACACTGAGGTTGAATCCAACCACCAGATTGTGCTGTGTGAACACATTAATTGTGTGTTGGCCATTTTAATTACAAACTGTGAGCGGACATCCCACCAAGACTGATGCCTAACAGCCTCCAATTTCACAGTGAAAAGCCCCTGGCAGCAGAATTCATATACTGAGTGTGCATTTAGAAGAAAGCTAAGATAAATGTCTCCTTGTGATTTTGAATCACCACAAGTTTTTTTTTTTCTATGTAAACTCAGTCTTCTCTTATTTTACCCACTCAGAATCCTCAGATGACTCGGATGACGAACCTCTGAGCAGACTTGCAACAAAGCTTGAGAGAAAGCCCGCTGTCAACCCATCTAGAAAAGAAACCCCAGATACGAAATCCAAAAGGAGTGCAGCACGAAAAAAGGGTAGGTAGAAAAAAAAATCAGATACAGGTTCATTGAAAGTGCCTCTCTTACAAGTTAGCTTATACAAATTCATGTTGTGTTTGTAGTTAAATATGCAGAATCATCCAGCGACAGTTCAGACGATGAACCACTTGTGGAGGTGAAGAAGAAGAAGTTGACAAAGGCTCCTAAAGAGCAAAAAAGATCAGCAAACAAGGGGACAAAACCTAAAGAAAAAACTCTGAAAGGTAGGAGGCAGTGACCAGATGAAGGTGATTCATTTTGATTGATATGTAAGTGCAAGATTGTTGAAAAGTAAAATCTGTCATCCTCAGACAGCAGCTCGGACGATGATGTGCCACTAGTCAACTTTATCACCAAGAGGAAGAAACCAGTGAAGAAAAACACCAAGAAGACGACTGTGTCCTCGAGAAAGAGAATAGGTACTGTCCCAGTCATCATGAACACTGCTGAAACTTCCATTTCTTCTCACAGATTATCTCATTACACTTTTTTCCAGGTTAGAGGTGGGATTGATGTAAAAAATCAGTGTGGGCTGTTTAACAGCAGGCTCCTGTTGGCTTTCTTTGATTAATGTTATTTAATGTGGAAAATTCTATTTTGTCAGAACTTTAAAATGTGACTAGATTTAAATTGTTTTTTTTTTGCCTTAGATATGATAGTGGTTAAAATATGAGAGATAATTCATGTGTGCATATAAAAAAGCAAATAAATACTATTGATTTATGTGTTTGCACGAAAATAATGAAAAGAGAAATAAGTGTTTACATGCCTGGGTGTATTTGGAAAACCTTAACTTTGACCTTTTATTGACTTCATAGGTGGTGGGTGGAGGGGGGGGACTCTAAATGGGGGCACATCAGAAAGTAATTGAGAGCCACTAATTTCAGGAAACAGGTACATTTAATGTGCTGCAACAGTGTCTGTTCTTACTCAAAAGAATTTTATACCTTTTTTTCTCTTTCAAACCATTGTAGTAAGATGGTGACCAACTTATTAGGTAATTATTGCTTAAATTAAGTTTTACACATTTTTTTAAACTCTAATTATGACGTAATACAATATACTGGTATAAACATTTAAATTTGTACTCTCGCAGATTTTAGAAAAGGCGTGGAGATAATAAAATCTACATTACTCCAATAATCAAGGGCTTTAGTAAGTACATAGGGCCCTATTGTAAGTACGGCTCAAAGGGTTTTAGCATGAAGCACAGATGTCATTAATGTTTTGCACTCCTGTTAATTCACTCATTTGTTGATAAAGTCAGTTTAAAGTTCATGACAGGACAGAGAGCTGAGAGACAGCTAGACTGTCAGCATTCCTCAGTGTGCTATCCCTGTGTGCTCTGGCATGTACAATACTCCCAGAAAAATAAGATATAGCCAGTGTATTTGTGCAATAGAAACTGTACAGGAGTTTGCCAGGGATTTGATGTCTTACGTACATACCATAAATTATAATCACATAGATTATCCATTGGTCAATAAGCACATTTGTGGTTCTTGCAGTAACTATGTTTTTACAGAGCATTAGGTCTGCCATCTTATTTTTCTAAAGTTCTACTTAAACGTGTAAACATGAACTACATTAATAGAAACTTTATTTAACCAGAAGAACCTCATTGAGATTAAAAATCTCATTTGCAAGAGTGTCCTGGCCAAGACAGGCAGCAGCACATTCACAAAGTTACAGACATAAAACAATTACAGACACAGATACAGACAAATCAACCAGTTAAGTTGGAGTCACAGAGCAGAAAATTTTCAGTCAATGCATTTACAGCCCGCTTTATCTTCCTCTAAAGCCTTTAATCTGCATTTAAAACGATTTAAGATTTAATCATTGTTTATGATTGTAATTGTTTGAGAATATATCTACATATTTTAAAAACTTAACATACTTCCCAGCCCTTAGTTTCACATTACATTGTGTTGAAACCAGTAGATTGAAAGCATTTCTTAATCCTGTCTACTGTGATGTTAATTTTGCAGGACCCTCTGATGACAGCTCAGATGATGAACCCTTGATTGAACTTGTGAAAAAGAAATGCAAAGTCAAACAAATCAAAACAAAACCGAAGACTTTAACTCCACAGAAAAGAAACACAACCTCCAAAAAGTCCAGAGGGATAATTGAGTCAGGTAAGGACTCTGCAAATACAAGTGCCAGAAATGAAAATGCTGTTAGTGGTTTAATATGAAAATGCCATTGTTTAAGCCCTCAGTGGTAACAATTCTTGATAAACAAAACAAAAGAAATCTTTCTTTGTTAAAAAAGTTTTTAACTAATCTGGAATACTTTCTGTTTGTTGCTTTCTAGGATTATCAAGTGACAGTTCAGATGATGAACCCTTGATTAAGAAAATTAAACATCCACAAGTGACCAAAATGGTGCAAATAGTACTTGAGAGGTGTGATGGTGAAGATAGTGTGCCAACAGGAAGTCCCGACAAAACTTGTACAGGTATTTACGACATAACCAGAATGCACTGATCCTGTTAACATGGTTTACACAGTTTCTTAACAAAGGCTATAGCAGTGACATACTATTGCCACCAAATTCTACACTTGTGACAAAACTCTGCTTGGTCATTTTTGGCAAACCATCGTAGCATATAAACTCCTCACAGCCCCCAAAAACAGACTGTCACCCAGCCCACCTTTTTATTTTATACAGTGCACATTGTATGTATTTTTTTTTTTAATTTTTATACTGTTAAAAAGTTCAGTGCACATCTGTACAGCTCCTTCACCGAACCTGAATTTATTGTTGGGTTGTGTTTTTTTTCTTTTTATATTTTGTATATTTTTGATGAATACTTATGTCATTTTACACAATTTTCTACCAATTTTTATGCTTTATTTTATTCCTCTTGATCCTTATTTTTTATTCTTATTCTAATTATACTGTATGTTTAATTGATTTTGCACCAATTCACCAAATCAAATTCCTTGTATGTGCAAATGTACTTGGTAATTAATACTTATTCTGACTTGAGATGTAAGTGCAAACTTTGTATTTTAGAATCAGACAAAATATAACTGATAACCTCAACATAACAGAACATTGTTTTTAATCTCCATTACAGACTCACAAACACCTGAAAAAAACTCAAGTGAAAAGTCAAACAGTTCACACGAGTCCTCAGAAGAAGATTAAAGCATGTAGAGCAAAGCTGACAGAGGCTACAGAAACTTTTCTCGTCACTTTTTTAGCTTCTGGACCAAGAACTTCCAACCATGTGTTGGCGCCAATTTTAAAGGAAATCTTCAGTGTTGGATGTTTGGAGAGATGTCTCCCAGACTGCACAGTAATGTTCATGTAAAGTTCAACGATGTGTTTTAAATACAGCATGTACATGTTATTTATGATGTTATATTCCTGCTTTTATATTTGGGATCAAATTTTATAGGTTCAACACTTGATCTTTGATTTTTATGTCATCATTTTTGCCCTTGGTTTGGCCTTACCCTCTGTTTTTTTTTGTACTCAGTGAAATCATTAATCACACAGTAACTGAAGTTCTTTTTCTGTTTTTCATTATTTTATGTTAACAGTGTGTTGAGAATGCAAATGGGAATATCTGCTGTTTGAATAAACTGTTTTACTAAAAAATTGTATCAGATGCGTCTGTCTTTTCTCTCCTCACCTAAACTGTAATTTGATATTTTTAATATAGTGAGACTCTTACCGCCTTAAAACTTGAGGTACATGGTGTTTGATTATTGCTGATTTGCAATTTTAGATATTTATAATCTCATTTTAACCCAGGGCAGCACAGTGATGCAGCAGGTCAGTGCATGTGCCTCACAGCGACAGGGATCGCTGGTTTGACTCCCTATGTTGACCAGGTCTTTCTGTGTTTGCATGGTCTCCCTGTAATAGTAGTCTATTAAAATGCTTAGCTGTATTATTTTATTTATGAAATCAACATGTTTATTTAGCTCAAAGGGATAGTTCATTGTTTTTGAAGAAGGATTAGAGATTCTTTCATATAGCAGATACATAGCCACAGTGATGCTGTTCAGCGCTGAACCTGTGTGGACAGAACCAGCTTGACAGATGGCTGTACATGCGGCAGATGGGACCAGGAGGTCTGTGTAATTTAATATTTTTTGGCGATGACAAACATGAAAACAACAGTGGAGTGTTCTGACCTGAACTGGACACAGGGATGAAGCTCAACTTTTCTGTCTCAAGCCTTTTTGACTTGCAGACAGAAAGGCTGTGTTGAGGTGGAACTTAAGACCGTCTGACCAATAGCAAACCTGCATTTCCAAAACCAGAAATCCTCAATAAAAGAAAAATAGGCATGATAAAAAAAACACCCCTGCTTACAGTGGGAGCACATAGATGCATCATGTATTAAGACTGGAACAGTTTTTTTAAACCAGGCTGTGAAGTTGTGTATTAAGGCTGTAAAAACCGTCTTTTTCTCACACACAATCATTAACGTGTCAGATTTCTGCAGCCAGCCTCAAGCGGACTCTCTGGGTACTATCATTGGCATTTCCATATGGGCCTCCGTTTACAGCCCCGGAAGTTGCTGCCTGGTGCTGATTCTCTGCAAACTTGGAAAAAGCTGACAGAATAAATATTTGTCTCCTCCTAAAAGTGCAGTTATTTATCCCTCTGACAGAAATATATTGAATATGTGCATTACTTTATAGACAGGATTGACTTTATATACTTAGCTAAAATATAATATATAGGTGTTTAACATCAGATACACTGTAATGAAATTACTGTTTATTATGTGTTTACAGCAGATATTGTGAAGATGTGTTTGTGATTATTTTTTTCTTACATTTTCTATTTGATATATATATATATATGTATCTAGATTTTTCTTCTGACCTTTTTATTCCTTAGTGTGTTTTTGTTTCTCTGGGAGGTTTCTATGAATAATGGGGTTGTGCTTGCAGAGAGATTTCATTTTCTATGAATTACAAGTGCTTTAACTGATAACTTGCAATTGATCTTAATGTTTGTGTGTTGTACACGTTTGAAGCAGTGGGTCTCCCTTGAAAAAGAGATCTCTGATGACAGTGGGACTTACCTGACTAAATAAAGGTTAAATTAAATAAATGTTAACTCAAGACTGTAAAACGGGGATACTACCCATGTGCATATATTGAATAGCTGGATAAAGAAATATTATGCTGTTTCTGTATTGTGATCCGATTTGTAAGGAAGGAGCAGGACTAGATCAGCTTTCTGCTTCATTCATTCTCCTCTCAGTCTGGTTTGTTTTATTGACATACATGTGAATAGACATATGTTTAATGTATTTAAAGGACATGCACAGTTGTTTGGTGTACGTGTATTATGTTGTTGTTGTATTTTTGTTTGAGATGAATAAAGAAAAGAAACAAATAAAATATTCTGCCTCTAAAGTTGACCATCTGTCCTGAAGTTTGCTCCTCACTCTTCTTCGTGGATTTTGATTTTCGTCATCCGCTACTTCCGCCACAGCCCAGCTGCTTCCCTGAGTTCAGTCCTCCACTCATTCAACACCCCCAAAACTGAAACAATGCGGCTACTGAAGCAAAGATCGCTGTTATAGGAGCCTTTAGATTTAAAGTTAGTTCATGTTTTCATGATTGTCATCCTCTCATCGAGCCTCACGGTGCACCAGCGGCTCCGGCGTTAGCTAACCGGCCGTTAGCTAGCATGCTGCGGTGTGAAAACATCAGCCTCTCGGATTAATCTGCCCTCGACATGACTGTCTGTCCTCGACATGACTGAGCTAAGATGTCGTAAAACTGAGAGTTTGGAGGAGGACGACTCCAAACATGAGCCGGAAGAGAACTCCACGGGTAAGATTGGACTTTACAGAGCAAACAGCTGAGAACTTTCTCCTGCAGCTTCCTTTATTTACAGTCATTTAGTTTCTTGCATGTTCACACTGAAGGGAGACAGGGAAGTGGAAATAAGAATAAACACAACATGAAACTTACAGGTAATGCTGTCATGCCAGGGCTTATGTTTCCACTGTACGTCATAGCCGATCAGTAACCTGATTGTCAAACTTTTCTGTCCTCACTGATTTAAAGCTGCTTGTAGTATAAATAATGTTGGTTTGGAGTCAGTCCATGTTTCACATGAATCTGGGATTTTCCAAAATAGATGTGCACAATTCTGTACTTCATCTTATCTGGGTTCAAGGGGACAAATCATGAAACTTAGGCATGCACAATATTGGACTTAAACCGATATCCGATATGGCGATATTTCAGAACTCAGTATCACCAATACCAGTATTTTTCATCAAGAGCACCAAGTCTTAAATTAATGAAAATTGACTTTTTGCATTCAGTGTGAACATCTATTCATATGAGGATCAGATGTAAAACCAGAAAAAACATTAAACTCTTGAAAAATAAAACTCTTGGTTTTTAGATATACCTGTGCTGTGATGATGAGGTGAAGCATTATGGTAGATTTGTGAATTTTGCAGATATTACTGCTAATATGAATGGATGATATATTGGCTGTAAATATCTGTAAAAATTTCAATACTGACCAATACCGATATTTAACTTTTGATGCAAATATCTGCCACTACTGATATCATACCAATAATATTGCACATCCCTAAAGAAAATGCTACTTTTTGATATTATTGCACATACACCCACCAGCCGCTTTATTAGAGACTCTTTTTTAACTGCTTGTTAATCAGCCAATCACATGCCAGGAGCTCAGTGCAGTAATGCAAACAGACTGTCCCAATGAGAGGATCAGGTTAATGCTATTTTAGAGATTTAGTTCTTTACAAGAAAAGTGTGCATATTGGTGTTGGAAAAAATGAGTTTGGAAGGCATATCTGTAAACACTAGGGATGCACAATATTATCGGTATGATATTAATATCAGCAGATGTCGGCCAAAAAAGTTAATGACTGGTATCAGCATGTTTTAGTTTTTGTTGATATATGGCTGATATATCTGCCCCACATATCTGCCACATATATTGGCAGTAATACCTGCAAAACACACAAATGTACCATAATACTTCACCCTGTCATCGCTGCATGGGTACATTAAAAAAAATCAAGAGTTTCATTTTTCAAGAGTTAAATGTTTTTCTGGTTTTGCATCTGTTCCTCACACAAACAGTCACATTGAAAGCACCAAGTCAGTTTTCATAAAGTAAAGACTTGGTGCTCTTGATGAAAAATTTCAGAGATGAGAAGTTCAGAAAAATTGACATTGTCAAAAATTCAATATTGTGCATCTCTAGTAAGACTCCAGTTTCATTCATACCTGTTGTTCAGGTTCTTTTGGCACTCTAATTACACATTTAGCTGTGCACTGTCCTTACAAGTTGTACCTCATTGTAAAGGTGACTTCTCTGACTTTCCAATAATATAAAATCAATACAATAATGTTGACATTATTGAAAGGGAGAAATACTCAACCAAAATAGCATTTCCAAAAGTTTATGGGGGGGGGGGGCACATCCATTTTGAAATAATGTGTCACTTTAACTTTTCAAAGAAAACTTGTAAAATCTGAAAGCTGCTGTTTTTCTATCTGTCCACCATGACACAGCTCCAGTTGCTAATGGCCCAGCAAACTCAGAGGATGATGGTTTTGAGTCTGCATGTGAAGCAAATGAAAAACAACAGAAAGATGAAGGTGAAGAGGAGGATGCTCTACATAAACATCAGGAAGTAAACACACCTGAGTCACCTGTCAGGGAATCCAAAAAGAAATTTTCATGTAAGTTTACAACCAATTTGAAAGAGGTGCCAGTGTTTGCTTCATTATTGTTTAACAAAAGTTATTATTAATCTAAACAAATTATTTATTCCTGTTATTCCGCCTTGAACATATTACTCATGGGCTTAAAGCTGATTTTGTCTGATATGCCATACTATAAGTGCTTATTGTCAGGGCTGTCTAATTTATTGAAAATAATCTAGAGCCCAGTATTGATTTAAGGACCTGTTTCAGATATGTCAGTTAGTTGTTGTCAGTCATTTTAGCCCTCCAAAGTATCAGTAAAGTTTTAGCTGACAACAGCTCAAAAACCTCAGCTAATGTAAAGTTAGCAATACATGATATTGGATTTGTGCTAATATCCGATATGCCGATACTTCAAAACTTATTTTGGTCAATACTGATGTATAGAAATGACTGAAAGTAGTTTCTTTTAGAATACACCTACGTCATATGCCAAGTGCATTTTTAACAATCAAGTCAAGCTTTAGATGCCCTTTAAGAGCATAAACACTGATTTACTTGCCGACAGACAATCAGCACAGTTTTGGAATTTATACTCTCAAGTTAAGATTAATGTACAAAAAACTCTACGATCTTGATGCAAATACAAAAGGCTGAAATATTGGCAAGAAGTATCCTCAGAAATGTTCATATCTGCAGATAATATTTAGCTTTTGAAGCAATTATCTGCAGATACCGATACCATACAGTTAATATTGTGCATCCTTATAAAGGTATTTATTTCAGTTACAATTTTGAATCAAAATGTTTTTTCTCTTTTAGCCTGTGTTGATTTTGGCAGCAAGTTAAGTGTCAGTCTGAGTCTTACTATTCAGACAAACGCGCAATTTTTGACAGCGACAACTGAAGCTTGAGAGCAAAAACAACTAAAATGTGTCAAAAACTAGTACAATTTTTTAACAAAGACTAAGACTTAATCTGAAATAGTGGCCAAAATCAACACAACTCTGGTTTGATACTTAGCATGCTATAGTAAAAAAGCTATCCTTTATTCACACATTTTTCATTTTAAATGTCTAGTCAGAATAATTTTAATGTCCAGAACGACTTTGCAAAGAAGTGGCTTGCCTTAGAGTTTTTGAAGCTTAACGACTTAAATTTATGCTTTATCAGAAAATTTAGCATTTCTTAAAACAGATGAAGTGTGAACGATTGACAAAGAGATCTACAAATATTTACAACATTGGATGTTTAATTATATTTTTCTCCTCCACAGGTTTTTTGAATTGGCTTGTCAGGGTTTTCTTTGGATTCCTGTCAGCGGTGTCCTGCGGCATGCTTTATGCTGCTTATCTGTCCACATATCATGACAGGAAGTTCCGCTTCTCCTCCAGACAGGTGTGTGTGTGTGTGTGTGTGTGTGTCTTTGTTGAGCCTGCTCTCACTGTGTTTCCACTTCACCTTCAAGTGAGTGCAATCCTAATTTTAACTTTAATGTTTCTCAGGAGCTGGAGCGTGAAATGACCTTCCAGGAAGGGAGTGGGCTTTATTATTATTATTACAAGCACATGCTCTCAGCACCATCTTTTGAAAGAGGTAAAAGTGCCCCCGCTGCTTTTCCATTAAGAAATAGATATATAGAAGAAAGATTTATTTATTTATTTATTTAAATTGGATCCCCATTAGTTTTCACGGTGGTAACAACTATCTTTCCTGGGGTCCATACAGAAAAAACAACACTTAACATGCAAGATTGACCAAATACACAAATATCAGCAGTAAATAATGAAACATGTAGAAATGCCATCATAACAAACTAAGAGTTTACAAAAATACAATTTCATGATTACATGCACAGATGGTTAAAACAATTCAAGTAAAACTAATTAAGCTGGGCTGTCGAGTTAGTTTTCACAGCATCATTGCCCACCCCAACTCACTCGAGGCCTGGAGATCAACAGAGATGCCGTAGCAGGTTGATCACCTCAAAGGAAATAAACCAAAGAATCAGGCTGTCATTAAACAGGTTCAAAATCAATTACCTCATTAATACCCATTTTAATTATTTTTAATTAAACCCATTAAAATTATTTATTAAATAATTAACCAATCAATTGTATTAATAAACTCTAAATTATTTAAATGATTTAATCGTTTCAATTTAATCTTACAAAACCAATTAAACAGTTTTAAATTATTACACCCACTAGCTTTATATCATGCTTTTTGCTTAAGTGTTTAATTTAATTCATTATTTGAACTCAAACTAATGCATTTGAACAAATTTTTACTTCTTTAATGATTAAATTATATTTCAAACTTGATACCTTTGTTTGTGGTCTATATTTACATCAAATCTTCATCTAAATCAGATGTTTTATATGAGTTTAAAGAATGAAAGGGAATAACAGGTAATTCATGAAAATTATTCAGACCTCAAACCACCAGTGTCACTACGTCAACACAAAACTCTACATTTTAACTGCACAGGGCTAAAATGATCAATAAACACATACATTTTAATCTCTCGGTTACTAAATTAAAGTAATTTTATTTGTCAGAGTTATTAAATTAAAGTTTTCTCACCACTGGTGTCTCTGAGGTCTCCATGCTGTGGTGCCACCAAACAGTCGGTCTGTGTGACAAAAGAGTGACACACCTGCCTCTGAGCCTCAGCCCGACCATCCCCCGCTCCACCTGCATTCAGGAGTCTGACCTGATCCTGACGTCACCCTCTAGTGAGAAAGACTTCAATTACTGACAAAGACATTTAAACCATCACATAAACACAAATATAGAATTGTCTTATTGCCAAGTACACGTGCACATGCAAGGAGTTTGACTTGGTAAATGAATGCAGAAAACAATCAACATATGCTTAGAATAAAACTAAAAATAAGAGTCAGGAGGAATAAAATAAAGTATAAAAATAGGTAGAAAATAGTGCAAAATTGACTTAGATAAATTTCAAAAATGTACAAAATATGCAAAATATACAGTAGGCACAAAAAGAACAAAAACACAATCCAACAATTTGTACAAAAGGTGCGGTGAAGGAGCTGTACAGATGAACACTGAATTTTTTTCACAGTATAAATATAATATAAATATAGAGACCATTCTGCTAAAAGCAATCAAAATGATTTACATTCATACAAGCTGTTACAAACAGACCAGTATCTTTTACTTTTATTTGTATTATCTTTATATCCGATCCATCAAAGAAAACATCTCTTTGATAATAAAATCTGTTGTGAAACTATTTCCTGTATTTTTTATTGTTTCAGGGTTTTATGAGCTGACGCTGGACAATAAGACTGTTTCAGGTCAAACCTTCAACGCAGTGAAGGATCTGTCTCTGTATTCAGAGCTCATCACAAGCTTCTTATACAGAGTCACGGGCAGTCAGGTGAGTTTATCTGTTGTTTTGAGCTTCTGTTGGAGCTGTTTCAAAGCAGGATCAGACACTTTTCCCTTCAGTGAATTATTGATTCTTTTCCTGTTTGTAATAAGAGTGACATATGTATGTGAGGCTTAGCTGGAGACAAACTAATCCTCCAGACACATTTGCCAGTGCTGGTGATTTTGAGTTGTTTCAGACAACAGCAAAGGTCGGACAGAACTAAAAAACTTACAGTGACAAACAGAAGCAGACCGGACAGATTTAATCTCTGAGCCATCACTATTTCCTTCTCTGTACTGACACACAACTACACAACAAGACGGCATCTTGAGACTCACGTGCTCTCTCTGCTGTTCCTGTCTCTGCCGTCAGGATGTTGTGGAGCCGATATACTTCTATGTGGGGGCCGTTTTTGGCCTCCAGGCGGTCTACGTCACCGCCCTGTTTGTGTGCAGCTGGATGATGAGCGGCACCTGGGTGGCCGGCATGTTGGCGGCGGCCTGGTACGTTATCAACAGGTGAGATGGATTCAGATCATCTCTTTTCTCACAGTGTATATGGAGGTCTAGAATCTCCTCTCTGTCATTAAATCCTCTCCTCTGCTTATTTTAACCCTTGGGTATTGTATTAAAACACATCCTTTCGTCCTGTTTTCGTTTACAAGCCACAACAAAAGCTGCTAAATATTTTTTCCATTTTTTTTACTCAGATCTCTTCATCAAGCTCAGCCCTGATCAAATCAATTTAAAATAAAAAAAATATATATTGATTTAACCCTTTAAATGCCAATTTCATAGGAGATGTCCCTGATTAATGAAAAAAACACAAAATGGCCGATTTTCAGTATAAAAAATAACCAGAGGCTGGATATTTTTTACATGCTATCACACTCTTGGATATGTCAAAGGTTAGTAAAAACATTGACCTTGGTGTATTTATTATTTTTGCGCAGAATCAGATTTTAATTTTTACTCTCTTTGTTCCTGTTTTGACTGTTTACAAGCTAAAACTTTACCTGCTATAAAAACATATCGGATAAATATTTCTTTCAATTTTTTTTTATCCAAATCTCTTCCTCAAGCTCAGCCCTGATCAAAAATAATGAAAATTCTAAAAGGTTTATGGATTTTAACCCTTTAAATGCCAATTCCATTGATGATGTCACTGATTTGGTGAAAAAAACACACACACAAAATGACAGATTTTCAATATAAAATATGATCAGAGGCTGGATATTTTTTACGCGCTATCACATTCTTGGATGTGTCAAAGATTGGTAAAAACATTGGCTTTGGTGCTTTATTATTTTTTGGGCAGCATCAGATTTTAAATTTTACTCCCCATTGACTCCCATTATAACCACATTTTTTTGAATGCAGCCATGACACCGCAATGAAATCACTTGTGAAATTGTCATTCAAAGGGTTAAAATCCATAATTTAAAAACAAAAAAAACATTAGTTTTTCATCATTTTGATCAGGACTGAGCTTGATGAAGAGATTTGGGAAAAAAAGTTAGAAAAAATAATTATCTGACGTGTTTTTACAGCAGCTAAAGTTTGTGGCTTGTAAAGAGCCAAAACAGGACGAAAGGGTAGTAAATTTTGCCCACAGAGTATTTTTGACCTTTTTAAATTTTTGAAATCACATTTTCTAAATTTATGTTGAATTAAGTTTCCTCACCAATTTTTTTTTCACTCTCTTAAATTGAGTGAAAGTTATGGTCAATTAGTTCTAAATATCACTTCTTTGTTGTAGAAAAAAGCCACATAGAGACCCAAGGGTTAACCTCCTCTCTCATCTTGTAATCCCTGCATCTCCTTTTGGCTCTTGTGCTGCCTCGGTACTTTTTAGTTGACTTGACTTGTATGTTTTTATTTGATTAGATCTCTTCCTGTTTCTTTTTTATCATGTTAACTTTATACATCATTTTACATCGCCTGTTCCTGTGGTCTTATTTCATGTTGTTGGGTTCTGGTCGTAATTGAGTTCTGATTATGGCTCTTAAAATGGCTTCAGCTAAATGTGGGTAAATTTTGTAGGTTTGTTTTTGGTTGTATGAGGCCTCTCGTTGCTTTTGTTTGTTGGGTTCTTTGTTTTGAGATAGTATCATTCTCACTATTTCTGTTCTTCCTCATAAACTAAATAATGCCTTTTTGTCTTGACATTTTTGCTCTTTGCTTCACAACTTTTCTCCAGACCAGACGCAACCAAAGTGGACGAGGCCATCCCTCTTCGGGATAACTGGGCTCTGCCTTACTTCTCATGCCAGGTCGCTGCTTTGACCGGATTTCTCAGTAATAACATCAGCTCTGCCACTGAGGTGAATCTCCTTTTGAGCACATTTCCAGAGGACATCTCTGATAAAGATAAAGTCAGTATAAGGGCTGTCCTGTTCTTCTCTGTAGATGTTCTGCTACATCACCATGAGTGGCACCACCTTCACCTTCCTGCTGGTGTGGGAACACAGCCACTACGTGCTCTTCATCCAAGGCCTCTGTCTTTTCCTGCTCGACTCTTTTGACCTTGTGCCTCCACGTAAGGTAAAGCAATACAGGAGGGAAGTATTTAGAGTAGGGGTCATGAATTGAAGAGCCTATCTTATACTTTTTGAGTTTCATTTACTCTTTAGTGTATTTAACATGTCTCCTCCACGTAACAGAGCTCCTCTATGAACAAGACAAAAAGTCTGTGGCATCAGGACTTCTTCCTCTTCCTCTGTTTGCTGCACCAGTAGCTGCCGAAAACAGCTCACTCCCCTGACCCCCCATGTAGACCCACCAGTGTAGCATCATACCATTGTTTTGTCGACACTTTAAGCCCATCGGCTGAGGGTAGCAAACCAAGTGCTGAAATAGTAGAGTGAAAGCAGAGTTGTAGACAACATGGCACCAAGAAGCGGTGATCTGACCAATTACCACAGATTTGACCCGTCACCCAATTAGAGTGGACTCACGTGGGAAAGGGGGGCTTAAAGTGACAGGAGCTCTGACAGAGCATCACAGACAGAGCGAACACAGCTGTATCAGGGGAACTCTGTATATAAAAACTGAAAATGTTTTTTTTTCCACGTTAATGATTGTTGGCATACCCTCACAGTTATTAAAAATGAATACTTGAGCCAGAGTTGTGGCAAAGAATTATCAGGGGAAAAAAGGTTGTTGACGAAAACTATGACGAAAATAATTAGTCGACAAAATTAACACTGAAGGGCACCATATTTTTTACATAATTTTTACGTTTTGATCGAGGACAACACTCCCCAAATTCGTCTCAAACTTGATGTTAAAAGTTGGGCTGTAGGTCTGTCTTTCCTGACAGCTGGAAAACAACCACAATGACATGGACTGCAACAGTGTTTGATTGCATTGGGGTTACTATTTGAAGGAAGCCTGTCCTGCAATTTTCCAGAAATTTTCCATAACACGTGTGAGAATGGCTTTTATATCCATGTTATCTTTGAAATGATAGATGGATAAAATATACCACATGCTTTTCTATATTTATTATGGACTAATAACAAATGTATGTTCCTGAAAGCACCTGTCTGTGTCTCTTTTTTTCTACTTTTGAAAACTGCAGTTGGACAGGATTTTATTCTACATGTTTCTTTTGTGTTCCCTTCCTGAACTCTCTCTCTCTCTCTTTCTCTCACTCCATTATAACTCCACGTGGGACATTAAGATAGCCGACATTCACAAAGTGTACCTCAGCTCCTTGTTCCTGGCCTACTTGTTCCAGTTTCAGAACCCAGCGCTGCTCAGCTCTCCTCTGCTCAGCCTCATGATTGGCTCGGTGCTGGCCAGATACTTCCAGGTGAGTCAGCTGCTTCTTTGCTTTGAAACTCACTCTAAATGTTTCAGGGATGCAGGTTTTACTGCTTTCTTTGTATTTTTATATTGTATGCTCAGTTTTTTTTTTAGATTAGTTGACCTTATTTTCACAAGCTTTAAATCCAGTGTGTTGTTTCTTATATTTCTACGACAGCCAAAGATGAAGGCAGGACCTCTTGTGGCCAGAGTAATGAAACTTCTTCTGCATTTTCACCTTGTCTTCACCACAGGGATTACCTTCAGTTATTTAGTCAAGGTAACAGCATTTTTGTCAAAATTCGAAATGGCCTTCAGTTTAAGTTGTGGAGTTGCTTATTGTATTTTTTTCTCCACAGAAAGATAGCATTTGTGAGAGTGATTTCATATTGAAATTTCTGGAAGTCAAATTTGGACTAAACACGACAACGTGAGTTAAAGCTCTTGCATCAAGTCTGCTCTCGCAATATAGACTTTAATCTAATCTTTAAAAAAGTGCCATTCTGTGTTTTTTCTGCTTTGCAACCACTTCAAAATCTGTCAGTATTTTGCGTTCTGTCTTTCAAATCTCATCTCATGTTTTCCTTCTTTCATTAAAAGTGATTTCATCCCAAACTTCCTCATGTGCCAAGAGAGTTTGCAGTCACCCAGTCAAGATTTTTTTCTACGACTGACGCAGGCCTCAGTCCTTCCTTTCTACATACTGGTGCTCTCAGTCTGCCTGCTGTCTACAATGCAAACTATCTACAGGAGACTCAGGTGAGTGACCTGTGAAACACAGTCCAATACAGTGATAAACCTAGCTGTGCTTTTCAATTACAGTTTGAAGTTTCTGCTGTATGTTTGACACACTTCTCTTGAACATTTCTTAATTTTGATAGTAAAGGCATCTGCAGGTTAAAGCCGGGCACACACTGTAAAATAATTTGCTCAGTTTATTGCCGTCCCCCAAAGTCAACAATGGTCTTGAAGATTATCCAGCCTGATTATCCTGTGATGTGAGGTGTGTTAAGAGTGATTTTAGTCTCCTGGATTGTTTATGAAGAGGGTCAGGGCTTCCCTAATGTGAAATGGTAGATAGTAAACATGTTTAACATTTACAAACTGTACTCCTATTCTCCTGTGGAAAAAAATTGAACAACGGTCAGTCAAGCAAGCTTGCTAAAAGCAGGGAGCACAACAAACATAGCCATGGAGACAGTAAACACAAAGCATAAAGTTGGATGGACTTCAGCAGTGTAAGTACAATGTGTCCTGTAAAATGATACAACCAACCTAATAAGGAGAATAGTTGGCCAAAATTGTTTGATGTCCCAGAGCGTTAATAGCTAGCCACATTTCTTCAATTCTTCCTGCTTGTTGTGCACCAGTTTGTTTACAGTAAAGCCACATTTGAGTGTAAGAGATCATGAGCCAGAGGAGTAATGACTCTGGTTGTTGGTCAGTCTCTTGGTGTGTGGTGTGCTGTGTTAACCATCTTGTTGCACACTACACATTATAAGAAAAGAAATGTCAAGTCTGTCATTTGTTGTCATATGTGGGCTCTCTTACAATTTAAAATTAGTTGAGATTTTAAAGATCTTAATGTGTGTGCCAGGCTTAAGTCTGTGTTTGTTGTACGAAGTTGCCCCATGGTTAAAAAGAAATTTGATGTTATGTTGCTTCAGCCATGTTTGCACACTCACTTCAAAACTTTCATCCATCTTTATCTGCTTAAATGTCCATAGCCACATGGTATTATGTATTGAATTAACTGGTTAATCAGATTTATTTTATTTCCCCCTGCAGTGGTCAGCAAAGGCAAACCAAAATGAAACTTGAAGATGGAAGAATAGGAGAGCAGCCAGAGGTTACATATCACGTTTTTCACACGCTGCTCTTTGGAGGCCTTGCTCTGCTCTTTGATGGGTATGTTTTTCAGAGTAAAACACAAGTTAAAGATTAAAATTCTCACGTGCTTCAGAAGAGAATTGAAAACTTCTCTGGCACAACAAATCACTCATTGTGTCTTTCTGTGTTTATACAGGATGAAATATTTATGGATCCCGTACATCTGCATGTTCACAGCGTTTGGTGTTTGTTCTCCAGAGCTGTGGATGACTGTGTTCAAGTGGCTTAAACTAAAGTCCATCCATCCAGGGGTACTGGTGAGAACCTCAAATCTTACTAGAAATGCGAGCATAAGTAAATACTTAGCTATCCGCTTTAAATTCACGACTATATTTGGATAAAAAGTTTTAGTTTTTTCCTGATTTACGAAAATGGCTGAATTCTGCTGTGACTTGTAAAGCTTCCTTGTCATTATCCTTATTTTAAAAAAATCCTCATTATTCATTGCTGCAAATAAAGAAGCATCCATGTTATTTTTTTTGGTGTCAGATATACCTTCTTTTCTTTTCAGTCTCTGATCCTGAGCACAGCAGTCCCTACAATCATTGGTTTCAGTTTGTGGAGAGAGGTAATACTTTTTGACTCAGAATTTTACCTCGGACATCCAAAAAACTCACAATATCTTACTTAACTGCTCTCATCATCCTACAGTACTGCCCACGGGTCTTAGCAGAGCTGTCAGACCTCCCTGAGTTCTACGATCCAGATACAGTGGAGCTGATCAGCTGGATCAGGTGGGCCCTCTCATCATCCTGTTATAGTCTTAACAGTCTTATTTGTGGCATCCAGTGTCTTAAACTTGTTGTCTTTCAGGTCCCAGGCTCCTCTGGCGGCTGTGTTTGCAGGCAGTCCTCAGCTGTTAGGAACAGTGAAGATGTGCACAGGCTCAGCCGTGACCAGTTTACCACTTTACTCTGACATCAACGTGCTGAAGAAGACCGAAGATGTGAGTTAAAGAAACTAAAGACTGAAAACCACAGATAAGGGCTGTATGGTTAGAAAACTCTTGGGTAATATGTGCAATCTTTGGAAGGGACTGAGTTTGTTATAAATTCACTCCAAATGTAATAAATAACAAATAACCAGTGTCCTATAGGGCCTTCTTCTGACACAATTTCTTTCTGCATTTTCTTTTCTACCTCATTTTACACTTCACTTTCTTTAACAAAGGGTCATACTGATGAATATCCTCTGAACATACGTAAAAGACATTGTAAGGGTCTTATCACCTGAGATTCTGAAGCGAACAGCTAGTAAAATGAGCGTCTTTTTCTTCCTGTTTACAGACATATCAGGTGTATGCAATGAGATCTGCAGAGGACATCTACAAGATTCTGACTGCTCAAAAAGCAAATTATGTGATCGTGGAGGAGGCCATTTGCAATGAGCTGAGTTTTCATAAAGGCTGCAGAGTCAAAGACCTGCTCGACATATCCAATGGACATGTGAGTATTCAGTACCACGTCTATAAATATATTTAAATATAGACATACATGTTTTAATTAAAGCATAATTTGGACCACTTCTGCCCGCTGCCTGGCATGATTGTTTACTTCATTATTGTCATTTCTGCCGACTGCCTCAGGTGAGAGTGTGATGTCCTTGATTTGAGAAGCATGCAGCACAAAGAGGAAGGATTCGATGAGGGATTTTTTTACACAAAAAGACTGATGATATAGGTTCCTCTAGAGAGGGAGTTGTTATCAATTCTCAACTGAACTTGGTTTTCAATTCCCATTCCTACTCTTAGACTCACTTTTTTTTAAATCTCACCTTTATTTATCCTTAAGTATTTCCACTGAGATACAAATATCTCTTTTCCAAGGAGTCTGGAAAGACAGCAGCATATAAAGCTCCAAAAAACGACAATAACAGAAAAAATTAAATTCAGCAAATCTGTAGTACTCAGTATGACATCTGCATGCACTCACAAAAAATGATCCTTAGCATCTTCAGGACTTGAACCGGCCACCCTCTGGTCCCAAGCTAAAGGCCTTACAGACGGAGCTGCACTACCGCCCTGCCAACACAAACAGGCCCTCAAAACACACATGCACCAACAGGAGCCCATAGACAACAGGTCATGATTAGAACGAGGGGGCTTTAGGTCGACTAACACTGTTAACGTATGAAGTATTTTTTTCTTGCCTGGTTTGTGTCTGTTCTTCATGTTCTGTACAGCACAATGATCGTACTTTTTATTTTTTACTTTATTGTTTTCAAACAAGTACAAAAGAAACATTTCTTTAAAACAGGGGATGATGATAATGATCTTACTTTTTATTTAATGTGCAATACAAATATAATTTCAGTCATCTGCATCTGCCCTAAATGTCAGTGACCTCTAAACTCAGTCCTGGTGTTCTTGTTTTGTTCAGGTCGTCTATGACAAAGGAGAAATGTTCTCTTTCTCCAAGCACGGACGATTCTGCCAGGAGATAAAGATGAACTACTCTCCATACACAAACTACTTCACACGAGTTTTTTGGAACCGCTCGTACCACATCTACAAAGTGAACTCTGTCATCTCCTTTCAGTACTGACTGCAGCTTCTGCCTCTGCTGAGACTTCACTTAGCGTTTGAGGTCATATCCACAACAGCACACAGCAGACAACAAAAGTCTAATCACTGTTCCTTTAGAAAAAAACTGTGTGAATGATGAAGATGTGAATTTAAAACTGGGATCTGCTGAGCACATTTTACTTGTACTTTATGCTCGTTTATATGACACAAGAGGACTCTGTGGAAAAGAAAGTGTGCAGTTTTTATTTTTTATCGTAGTTTTACAAGCTACATGTTTCTGTTGCTGTACTGGATCTACTGAAGGGATGGGCTGATATCTGAGTGTCCATGATCATCTGTTATACGGAAGAAGAGAGCAGCCGGGTTTGTTGCATAATTCTGCAACAACAAATTTGATGTTATTGTTACAGCTGTCAAAGCAGTGCTCGAAAATGTAGTTGAGCAGGTTGTTGAGATGATGACGTCCATGAAAAAGGTCATATCATGCTTTTTTTTTTAGATTTATTATATGTCATTTAGTGTGTTTAACATGTCTCCTCTTGTGGTTGAGCACCTCTTAAAACAAGTCTGTTGCATCAAGACCCTCCCTTTCCCCCTCTTTCCAACGCCAGCAGCTACCTAAAACATCTCGTTCCCCCTACTCCTCTGAAAAGACCTATCAGTGTGACATCCTACCATTGTTTTGTTATCTCTTTAAGTGCAGTTGCTCACGACAGCAAGCCTAGGACACAGTGTAGATGTAAGAATAAATGCAGAATTGTTGACAACATGGCACAGAGCAGTGTCGAACTGACCAATAACTGCAGAGAAGACCTGTCAGCCAATCAGAGCAGACTGGGCCCACAGGAAAGGGAGAGAATACAGCACTATCAGGGGAACTCTGTAAATGAAAATGTCTTTTTTGAGCATTAGTTACAGTAAACACAATCAAGCAGACATCAAAAGTGAATTTATGAACCTGGTTTAAGGAAATATGACCTTGTTATGATTTGCCCATTAATTAATGATCCCCTGAAGTTTTACTTCATGATTTGTGCCCTTTTCTTCCCCTTACTTCTAATTTTGTGCCATTATTGGGTCTTAATTTAATTTACTCCAGTCCTTTGACTTACCTTAAGCCATTGTTGTGTATATGTTTTGCTCTGAAGGCAAGTGTATGACTGCTAAAATGATGAACTGTGGTACTGAAAAATCTGCTTATTAAACTTCCGAAAGCTTTTCCCTGTTTGAGCACCGTTACTGCTTACTCTGGCATCTAGCTTTGTAATGTTTAACCCTTCCTGTCATTAATGTGGGTGATCACTGCTCATTTTTGCTGGATTATAACATTTCCACCAACTGTTAAACTGGCTGTTGATAGGAAATAGTGAAAAAAAATATATGTTTGAGTTATGGTCTGATTTAGGATTAAATACAGCTGAAAAGGACATTATTAATAGAAGACAGTACAACACTTATTTAAGGCTTTAAAAATATGCACAAATAGTGATACCTCAAAACTGTAATTAACAGCCCAGAATTTTATTTACTGTAGTCTGAAATGACCGCCTTTAAAGCAGGTGTCAAAACAAGACTGCTGCATAGAAAAGGCTTTAAAGTGTAAATTTACAAAAGGGAGGAAATCATGCTCAAAATGGTGGTATCACCCATTTTTTATAATGTTCTGTTGTTTTTTTTAAATAGATTTTTCAGGTAATATTTTTTATTTGATGCTTTTTTTTTTATTATTTTTGGTTCACCTCTATAGAACTGACCTGGTTCCTCAAATAGCGTCC
The DNA here is from genome assembly GCA_037902135.1 of Cetoscarus ocellatus. Classification (NCBI taxonomy): domain Eukaryota; kingdom Metazoa; phylum Chordata; class Actinopteri; order Labriformes; family Labridae; genus Cetoscarus; species Cetoscarus ocellatus. The sequence goes on from JBAMNC010000076.1 coordinate 835,389, forward strand.
ATGCAGCACTGAACAATTTTGTGTACTTAAAACATTATTTCTTTAGTGCCAGACTGTAACGAGGAGGGTATGTTTTCCATCTGCTTTACATTATGATGGGTAACAAAAGGTGATCACGTTCTAAATATTAAAGAGGATTCTCAACTGAGTGATTTACAGACTCAACAATCAACACGATGTATGAAGCTCTGTAAAAGACTTGTTTCATTGTTGTGAGTATCATTGGAAGATCAGTATTTATTTTTTGTCAGACTGAATTAAATGTACTTTGCTTTTCCCACTGATACCACAAGACGAGGAAACATCAGTGTGTTCTGTTGGTTATGACTGCTGATCTTGGAAGCTTCTAATTTTCTTGTTTTATCCTTATTCTCCTCTTTATTGAAGCCTTATTTTGATATAAAACTGACGGACATTCATCCCTTATTAATCATATTTCATGTTCTCTCTTTGTTCTAATTGTGACCCTCCTCTGGTTGTTATCTTCAACTGTTTGGTGGAAAACTCTTGGTGCTGTTTTGCATCAAATGCCAAGGATGTTCCTCTGCAAAAGACCATGTAGAGAATATTGTTTTACCTAAACACAGACAGTGTGTACAAGTTTAAGAATAAAAGCTGATCCCTTATGAATGTCACTTAAACACCCAGACTGCTTCTTCACTGTTCTTTGTCACCTATACCATGGATTTCTGCAAGATAGTTTATTTTTTTGACATTTTTAAATCTACTACAAGTCTACATATTATACATTAGTGATGCTATTTGGACCCTCAAATCAAACATGTACAAGCGAAGAACTGCTTTGAAATCACAATACCGCAATATTTTTTCTCCATTAAGCTCTTAAACCACTTCAGCTCTGCTCAAAACTACCATATATTCAATAATTTTTCAGAAGTTTAACTCTTTTTAAATGCTTGTTTGAATACATGATGCCATTGTTTCATAAAGAAAACAAAAAAAGATACTTTTTAAGTAATGCATACTTAAAAGTAATGCATCTCCTCACCAGCAATGGTCGGGGCATTGCTGGTGATGAGAGTCTTGGATATGTCAAATGAGCAAGTTACAGATACATGTTTATAACTGCTGTGAAAACATCCAGGTGCAAAAACAGTTAGGCTTGTTTTCTCTAGAACATTATCAACATCTTTGAGTGAAGCAAGGGCGAGGGGTCATGACTTCACTCAGGTTAATTCATCTATCTAGACACATGAAACATCCCTAAAAAGGCACATTCTGTTTATTATGGGGAAAATAGTTCATTTTCAGATCATTATTGATATATGATCATTTTATAGCACTTTTTTGTTCATGTACATTTTAAGGGATGCACAAAGGTTAAAACTGTGGTTTTCATACTATTTTTCCTGAAGGTGCACCTAATACCGAATTAAAAATCTCAAGGCACACTTTATTCATAACCATACAAAATCAGTTTTTGTGCATTTATAGAATCTTATCAGTCCATTCAACATATTTCTTTTTATCCACAAATGCCTAAAATATGTAACCAACGTATGACAAACAACTATTCTCCGAATGAATCATTTATCCACAGGGTCTTCCATCATTTATATTTAGAGAACATTAAACTCTTAAATTAGTTTTTGTCAAGTTTTATCAATGTCTTGAGGTTGTTTGGGTTTCCAAGGCTCACATAGACTTGCCCCAGGGCTGCCACATTGTTTCATGAACGCTGTTTTAAAATAATAATTCCGGTTTGAGTATTACATGTTAGTAAACTTCCCCTCTGGCACAAACTGTATAAATATGCGCAAACATGGCGCACCGTGTGTCTCCCTGGAAACGAAGCGGAACCGGAAACACTACAGAGATGGCGAAGCGCAGAATGAATTATGTGAGAGCCAAACAGTCCATGTAGTCGTTCCAGCGCATAGTGTTTATAGTTTCTTCTTTTAAAGCCTGTTTTTACTCTATATGTTTATTTCTGCCGGATAAGGTAAGAGTTTCCATCCCTCTTTGTCCACGTCAGGCCGCAGAGTTTAGCTCGTTAGCCTGTACATTAGCACAAAACACCGCTGGCTCCCAGCACAACAAGGAATTGACGTTTGATTTCTGCACACTGACAGCCCTGAGCTTCAGTCTTCCTGTTAAATTTATGGTTTATCAATTCGTTCGGAAAAGCTTTACCAGCATGGCCTAGACATGTCAGTGCTGCCCAAGAATCTTACAATAACGCGTTATGATAAAATGCATGTTCTCAAGGAAATACAGAACTCCGCCCAGCCGGGACTACACGGTGTATGATTGAAGCCTTCGTACCTATGAAAGAAAAATCACAATACCATTTCTGGAGGCTGATCGCCATCAGCGATAACTCAGCTAAGCAAAGCCCTGTTACTGGCATATCTGTTGTTTTCTGGGGGGTCGGTAAATTTATCATGAACGTTATTACTAGTTTATAACTGACTGGAAAGACTGACAACTGGTAGAGTAAAAATGATAAATGTGTTGAAGATTTACCGAATAAACAGTCTGTATTAGTACATTTTGAACTTCAACAGTGTTAATATTTTCAGTGATCAATTACTGACAAAAACACGCTAACCTGAGTGTAAATAAATACCCACACTACAAGTGCTCCGACAGCACAAACCTCCAACAAAGTATTTTCAACACTGTCAGACGAGTTATTGTCAAAATAAGGGATACTACTCTGTCTCACACTCTGAACAAATCCTGGATCCACATACGGTTTCGGATCACCACCGAACTTTAATCGATTGGTCCTTGGCCCATCTTGACCTACCTTAAACATGCCATCAAATTCCATTCATGACTTTTTGAGTTTTCCTGTTAAAAATCTAACTAACAAATAGCAGCAAAAACACAACCTCATTAGATTTAAGGTTTTCTCAGTATGATCAGAAAGCTTGATGAAGAGGAGAAGAATGTCATATATGAAACTACAGACAGGAACTTATATGATTTTATTGATCACAATGCCATGATTAATTCTACTTATTGATCAGATTCTCTATCATGTAGATTTTCTGTGGCAACAATGTCAAACACATGTCACCCCTGATATTAAATGCTGGACTGCACATGGACACCAGGGGCTCATTGTGGTGGTATGCTGTACCATCAATTTGAAGGTTGAAAGTTCGAGGCCCAGCTCCAGCTGTCACATGTCGATGCATTCTTGGGCAAGAGGATTAACCCCAAGTAGATGTGACCTGCATTGTGAAAGGGCCTTGAGAAGTCAGGAAGACTAGAAAAGTCTGATATAAGCACAAATCCATTTATGATTCCCACCGATGAATGCTTCTACAAGTTGTTGGTGTCTCCAACCTCAGAAAGTTGTGCTGTAGGCATCTTTTTGTCGAAAATTAAGCCAAAATTTTGACCTCCTGACTGCCTCAAATAAGAGCACAAAATCTTTGTTTTATGAAGTGTTCAGAACAAAGCGGAAGGAAGAGATTGTTAAGCAGAAAGACAAATTATACTAATTATTTAGATTCCTTGATGGAGTTTTTACCGGTTCCCTTCCCTACATGAAACATAGCAGGTGCCAAAAGAAATGTTACATTGATCTACCATTAACCAAAGACATTTACCATTGACTTTGCTTATGTCATTGTGATGTATAAAAGCTAAATCTAACTTTAAGATTTTTGTCACTAAAAGGGGAGAATGAGTGCAGAGGCAGCTGACCGGGTGGCTGCTGTGACCAGCAGTCGGCCCAGCACGCCTCTTCAGACCTCCTGGTTTGAGTTCCTCCTGGACGGCACCCTGCTGGAGAAGCACCTGCAGAAGTCCAACCCAGGTCAGCTTTTATTATAGGATACACTTTTTGAGCATTCAAGTAGTCTCTTCAAAGTTTATGAACCAATGTGATTGTTGGAAAGTCCAAAAGTATGATTTCAAAAGAATCATAAGAGCTTATTTTTGATAGACATTTTTAATTTTTTATGATAGAAAATTTTTGGGGAAAGATATACTGTATATGTATATATAATAATATGAATAATTGACTTTTGATACCTAATGGAGAAGAGGTGGGATTTAACAAGTTTGTACTTTTTCCCAGTCCTTTTTGAGCATGCAAACAAAATCAATTGGTGTGTTTTCTTTTAAGGTGATCTTTGTTTGCTTTTGTATTATTATTTTGCTACATATGTATACATGTACATAATATATAAGATTTATTTCTTACATGTTCGAAATAAACTTCTACAGCTAAAGTAATGCTACAAACTGAAAGCATGCCAGTATCCTTGGCAGACCCTCGGATTACATTCACAGTGTAAATATGTTCACGTGTACATGATTCCAGACCCGACACCAGTGCAGCTGATAGTCCAGTTCCTGGAGCAGGCGTCTAAGCCTTCAGTGAACGAGCAGAACCTGGTGCAGCCTCCAGTGGACAACCGCAGGAACAGAACCCTGAAGCTGCTGGCTCTGAAGGTCGCTGCACACATGAAGTGGGACCTGGATGCTCTAGAGAAAGGGTGAGGCTGTCTTTGTTCTTACTTTTAAACCCATGACTCAAGAAAGTATCTCCCATTTGTTCTGTTTTCATGTTCCTGTTGTATTTAAGCCAGGTAAGAACATTTGAAGGACTCTGGAGTTGCAGGTTTGTTTTGATTTAGAGAATGAGGCAGTCATTTACTTTTAAGTAGGATTTTTTTAAGATTATTTTTTGGGCATTTTTAGGCCTTTATTGACAGGAGAGAGAGAGACGGTGAGACAGTGGATAGGCTTGTGAAAGAGGCGGACAGAGTAGGGAAGGACACTGGAATCGAACCCAGACCGGCAGAAGCATGTATATGGGTCATGCCTGGTTGGTAACCACTCCACAAAACCAGGGACCCTTTAAGTAGGAAAACTGATAATTTTTGACGTAAGACATTGGTCCCGATTTTGTATTTGTGTCTCTGTTATTTTGATCTTTACACAATGAATCATTTAAAAAATACTCAATTGACTTGGCAAAAAGAGAGAAACAGGAAAGTTTAGAGCCAGCAAACAGTCTGTAATGTTTCACTAAGTAAAAACCTAAAAGCTTATCCTTCTTTCCTTTTGTCAGCTTGACCATTCCAGTGTTAAATATGTTACTGAACGAGCTCCTGTGTGTGAGCAAAGTGCCACCGGGGGTCAAACACGTCGACCTGGACTTGTCCACGCTGCCCCCAACCACAGCCATGGCTGTCGTCATTTACAACCGCTGGTGAGTAAAATCACACAAGAAAATAAAATGAAGTTAAACCACAGGGCAAAGACGCACAGAAGCTGTAAAAGAGTTAAACTGTCTTGTTTCAATATTTTGTCGTATCTTAGAGTGAACTCCCAGAACTTACAGAAGAGTTCTGAACATTTCTAAGTTAAATCTATTTAATTAACATCAGTCAGGAAGACACCATTCACACTGGAATAAAGAAACTGTTTAAGAGAGAAAAACAAAACAATCTACATGCTCTCCATGTTCTGTTGTTTTTGTGTCAAAGGGCCATCAGAACCATCGTGCTGAGCAGCTTCCCAGAGAAACAGACCAAACCAGGGCCTCACCAGATGAACATGTACGGCAAGATCCAACATCAGTGAAACATCAAACTAGGTTAAAAAGCTTTTTAATGGCTTGGTGGGATTTTTGTCTTTTGTTACCTTTAGGTTAAATATTGTGCAGCAGGAGAAAGAGATGACTGACAACATCCTTACTGTGGTAAGTATAAAATAAAGAATTAAATTTTCAGTCTGTTTTGGATTAGTTAAGTCTGCTGTCCATTTTATTAGGTACAGTTTGGGAGTGTTGATAAATTTTGTAACACTATTTAAAAATGCCACATTTCCTTTAATACCAGTTGTCCAGTGTTTTTATTTAATGTTGTTTATCTTCTCCTCTCCTTAGCTGAAAGAGCAGGCAAATGACTCGATCAGTGTTCTTGAAGGAGCTGTGCAGCTTAAGAAAGATTTTTACGTTCACACTCTGAGGACTCTGGACCTGCTGGCTGCTGATGCTGCCGCCAACGGAGAGACTGAGTCCTCGACCGCTGGGCTTCGAATTAGCGCAGATGAGCTGCACTGTCAGGTGAGCCAACAACACAGAGCTGGATTTTTTAATGCTGATAACTCCAAACAGTGCGGTATCACTCTAAAACAAGCTTTGTCTTTGACGGTTGAGCTCATGACTGGATTTTTTCGTTTTGTGTTCAGGTGCATTATGATCTAGGAGGTATTTTCTTCCAGCAAAGCTGCACAGACCAGCCGGCCTATCAGAAAGCTCGAGATCACTTCAGACAAACCAAGGAGCTCCTGAAGAAGGTGCGTTTAAATCATGTCCTGGTCTTAAATATGATAGAGTATGTGGCTCCAGATTCAGTCATGTCCCTCCGTCCCTCCCAGCTTCCTGCTCCATCCACTGTCCTGTCTGCATGAAGCCCCCTAATGCAACATCTGCCTCCAGCAGAGTTTGGAGATCTCAAGTCTTTCTGTTCTTATGTCTCAGCTGGACTCGACTGTCCACGTTCACCTGGATGAAAAGCGTCTGGCAGGTTACTGGAACGCCTGCAAAGCTCTGACTGTAGACTGTGACCACGCAGACTCTCAGACCACTCAGTACGATCAGATCAACAGTCTGATCAGGGGCCAAAACCACCCGGTAACAACAGACCCTGCAAGAACAGTGTGTGATATTTAATACTTTGTACAACCCTGTTCATATTCCTCCTCTCTGTCTGACAGGCAGTCATTGACGCCTTCATCAAGGACAACGTGTCCCGAAATCTGCCGATCCACTTCAGACGCTCTGTTCTCAGAGAATATCTCCACAAAGTCCAACAAGGGTAAGACATCATTACCACTGCCAAGGTTATGTTTTAGCCTGCAGAAGTTTGTTTGTCTTTTTTATTTGTTAGCAAGATGACGCAAAAAAACTACTGGACAGATTCTTAGGAGATGTTGGTAATGGCCCAACTTAAAAATGATCAGATTTTGGTGGTGATCCAGATAAGTGCATTCGTGAACGATCATTTTTGATTGATAACTGTCTAACTAATAATGATGTCAACATGATTCTGAGTGCTAGGTGTGGGTTTTCAGGGTCAAGGAATCATATTTTGATGGTAACTTTCAATGGAACTACTGCTTATAGATGTAACAGCAATATGTGAGCTACCTTGGCAGAGATTTGCGCTCCCAGAGTGCTTTCTAGTTTCAGTCTAATTTCAGAAGTATTTTACTGTGCAGTGTAGGAACTCAGAAATGAGCTAGATATATAACAAGATGCTCACAGAAGTATTCACAGTCAGCCCAGAAAGGTTTGACTGGAGTCTTTTCATGTCTTCATCAAGGTCTTGCATGTGCATGCAAAAATAAAACAATTGATTTTTTAATGGATTTATTTTAACAAAAAACCTTCTGTATATTGTAGATTCATCACCACTTTCTCAAATTTAATATTATTATAGCTAATATCTTGTGAATTAAAAAAAATCAGTATCACAAAGAAAGGAAAATTGTGTGAGACCAAAAACACAATATATTAAATAATTCAGAAATGTCGGCCTTCTCCAAAGTTTGCTCTGATTTTTTAAGACTCCTTTTGCACAGATTTTCTTTATCAGTTTAGCATTGCCAAAGTAAACTAGTACTAAATTACAACAAATTTAATTGTAGTCATAGTTTTGTATTGTGTTTTCTTATGCTTAGATCTAATATATCTAAAACTGTTTTTGTCACTCTGCAGCGAGTCGGGACTGGATGAGATTTGCCACAAGTTGTGTGTTTGTAACGCCGTCAGAGACGCTCTGGAAGGAGAAGTCCTCAGTGTGCGTTTTCAGCAGCTTCTGCTGAGGCCGAGTAAGAGGATGGTGGATTTTATTTTAGAGGTAATCACTTTCTTTTTCCACCTGTGTGCCATGAACTTCAGGTTTACCTCGAGACATTTCAATATAGAAAAACAGCAACAAATGGAGCAAAAAGCTGTGAAATGCAGAAATACGACTCTGATGGAGTAAACAAATACCAAGATAATCAAAACTGGTAGAGATCTACCATGATTTAAAACCACTGAATCATGGGAAACGAGAGTTCAGAGCGATGATGGTTGATCTTTGAGTAGTTTAATTTTTGTTATTTTGCAGGTGTGCACACTTTCTCTGGAAAAAGAGCGTCCGTCTGAGACGTCCAGAAAAAACATGGCCAACTTCATGAAGTGAGTGAAAGCTGAGTGGTGGTCTCTTTTGTTTACGGTCAACTTACTTAGAGAGGTGGTCCTTATTCTGAAGATCCAGAGACTTTTAACATTGCAGCACTGATGTGAAAATAAAAGCTTTGTTAATCCTCCAATTGTACTGCACTTATTTACTCTGAACTCTTAACTGAACCAGCCGATTCAATGTGTTATTAATGTGACTGTTGTTCTGAATCAGAACTCTGTGTGAGAGCTTAGAGGAGCTGCCTCTGCTGTTTGTGGTGTCGTCTCATAAACTCTTCATGGAGCTGCTGAAGGAGGAGGAGAGGAAGGTGCTGGTGGAGCAGATGAGGAAGAGATCGGCTACGATCAACCTCAGCGCAAAACCTCTGCCCTCTTTCTACGACATTCCAGGTTTGGCTTTGAGAGATCAACCCGACCATTATTTCTTATCCGTTGTTTTAAACAATGCCCCCTCCGTTTATGCTCTGCTCTTTGTTTTTTTACCCTCCACAGCATCAGCGAGTGTGAACATCGGTCAGCTGGAGCAGCAGCTCATCCTCTCTCTGGAGCCCCGCAGGATCAGACAGATCCTCATCGAGCTGCACGGCATGGCAGAGAGACCCTTCTGGAGGGTCAACAGTAAGGTCAGATGCCTTTAAATGCTGTAGTAAGAGGCAGTGCTAACATCAGATTTTATTTGGGGTGTAATTCTGATAAAAGTACAATGAGTATAAGGGGTGAATTCAATTTAACACCAAGTTAACATTTTACTCACTGGGAATGCCTGGCTCCTTTTTGATGTATTATTTTCGACCAGAAAGTGACTGGATTAGTTTCCTCTCCCTGTCTGTACATTCAGTGGGAAGTTCCTCCAGACTACATAAACGTGATCCTCAGCATCAAAGACAACCTGACAAAGGACCTGGTCTACATCCTCATGGCTAAAGGACTCCATTGTATTTCTATAAAGGTGTGTTGACACCTTTCTCTGAGTGAAGAGTAGTTTTGGTTTGATCAGTGAATGTACGAATGATGAACACTATGATCTTCCTTCTTCTCTCAGGATTTTGCTCACGCTCGTCAGCTCTTCTCCTCCTGCCTGGAGCTCGTCACTGAGTTCTCCCCGAAACTGAGGCAGGTTATGCTGAATGAGATGCTGCTGCTGGAGGTCCGAGCCCACGAGTCGATGGCAGCCGAGGGCAACAAGGAGAGACCTCCACCTGACCTGGTCAGCAGAGTCAGAGGATACCTGGAGATGAGGATTCATGGTGGGATGATAGAATCTCTATTTTCTTCTCTATAATTATGTGAAATCACTTTTTTGTCGGATGTCTGTGATTATTGTGCTGAAAGAGTTTGGTTCAACGAGAGGCGTTAAAGACTTTTCTTGATGCTAACATGCTGTGGATGTTATACTGCAGTGGAACATGGCTGTTTTGAGGAAGACTGGTCATATCAGGCACCTACTCGGGACATTTTATTGGATTTACAAGAGACAACGAAAGTGCAAAAACCTTTTCAACAATTTGGCAACTAGAAATGTCCTGAGAGCACAAACCTCAGCCAAACATTTCTGACATTGTTAGCAGAGTTATTATGGAAGATGTGGAAATCTACCCACTCGCACAGTGTTATCAAATCCTGAAAAAAAAAAAAAAAGTCCTGGATCCACATACGCATTCGGATCATCACCAAAATCTAATCATTTCTTTCTTGTGCCATGAACAATATTTCCACAAAATGTCCTAAAAATCTGTTCTTAACTTTTTGAGTCATCTTGCCAACAGGCAGACAGATGGCAACAACATAACCTCCTTCTCTTTTTACATCTTTGTTTTTTCTCCAGATCTGCCTCTGCGTCAGGTCGTTGGAGAGGAGTGTGTCGCCTTCATGCTGAACTGGAGGGAGAATGACTATCTGACTCTGCAGGTGCCACCTTCCCTGGTCATGAACAACCCATACATCAAGGTAAAGGCTCCTATAACAATAAAGATGTTCTGATATTCACTACTTTTAGAACAATCTGTGCTTTTTGTCATTGTTTATTATGTAAATTTAGTTGTCAGTCTATGAGTCTTCTGGGGCTTTTCCACTGTGTGGTATCAGCTCGGCCCGGCCTCACTTGTTTTTGTTTTGTTTTTTTCTAGAGATTGGGTTGAGTATCTGACACAGTTGTTGGTGTTGCCTTCAGCAAGGTTCCAAGTGAGCTGAGCAGAGACTTGGTTTACACAACAATGTTGTCACCAAAAACAGAAAAGTTCTTCCTTCGTGTTTTTAAAAGCACTCCTCGTTCACACAGAGACAGTGTGATAACAATACGTGTTCGCACGGATCCACGAGAACGACTGAAAACGTGGTAGTGTGCATTCCAGGCCAGTGGTTGGCAATCCAAGTTTGTAGTGCCCCTGGCGAATATAACAAATGTGCCTCTGCTGGTCAGAGTACTGACGCAGCAAATCCACATTTTGTTGCAGGACGGATAACAAACCTAGCACAGTTAACATCACACATGTTGCTCGGTAGTCAGCCATAGCTGTTGTTGTTGTTGTTCTTCGGTGCACGCGCTATCATTATCTGAAAGTGTACTGCGAATGCACCACGGGTCCCCTTTGTCCCTGAAAACGGTGATTCCTGTTTACACATCGAAAATGTTTTCAAAACTTTTCACTCTGGACCCTGGTTTTAAAAACTTGTGGATTCAGGCACTCGAAGGGACCGTTCTTGTGTAAACAGAAGGCGCAAACGCAACGTAAACTCTCTATTTTCGTTGATGAGTAAACGGGCCCTAGACATGACCTGGAGACACCACTGACCCCTGAATGCTCAGAATATTGCCAGAAGCCGGGGGTATCTAACATAAATGAAATGCCTCCAGTTGTCGACTCTGATGCTGTGTGACTTCCCAAACTTTCCTCTGCTTTAAATCGTACACTGTTTTGCTGTCGAAAACGTCTCTGGTGCAAAGTTAAACTCCTTACTGTGACTAAAAGCCGCACAGGGGCCACAGCTCTATCGCTGTTTCCTCCTTTGTTGTCGATGCCACAGTAGTTTAGCTCTGCCAAGCTATGACGACCCGGTATGTAGTCAAACAGAATTGAGCAAATACCACAAATGGAAAAGCACTAAAAGACACAAAGTCTGAGACGATGGATCCTCCTCTGATTCTGGCCTGAGATGTTTAAACTGGTGAAGACTCCTGTGGTTTTGACAAACTCCTCCTTCTCTCTCTGTTTCCCTCTGATAGCTCGGTCAGCTCTTGGCCTCCACTTGTAAAGAGCTCCCTGGTCCTAAAGAGAGTCGGCGCACGGCCAAGGAGCTGTGGGACGTGGTGGTTCAGATCTGCAGCATGTCCATCCAGCACAAGAGGAACAATGACGGCAGAGTGGGTCTCATCAAACACAGAGAGTCCTCCATGGGAATCCTGCACAGGTCCTCTACACTCAGACCTTTTTTCATTTTTGGTTATATTTTATACCAGATTCGAGCTTTTCATGGTTTAAAAATTGTGTATAAATGTTCTGTATTTTCACATTTTAGGAGCAAATTCGTCACTTTTGTCAAAAAGCTCAGAGTAAGTACACACAAGCCAAACTTTAATTTACTAAGAATCTTTACATCTGATTGGCTTTGGTGCTGCTGATGTGATGCTGACATGTTTTATCTTCTCTGTCAGGAGCCGCTGGTGCTGACGACCCTCATCTCTCTGTTTGTGAGGTTCCACAGTATTGTGCGGGTATGTGTTTCATTAAGGCTGTGGATTTTAGGGTAGTTCTATCCACATTATTAAAGGAATACTCCAACGTCTTACATAAAGTGCTGATCTTAGTCTAAAAATAGATAACGGGACATAACATGGCAAAAAAAAAAAAAAAAGAGTCACAACAAGCACACAGGAGCGTTTAGAGCTGCTGAAGAGTTTATCTGATGACTGTAGGCAGAGGCAGGCTAACGCTACCTATTGACTTCCAGTGTTTGAGCTAAGCTAACTAGCAGTGGGCAAGTTCTGGCCGTCTCTTTCATGGAGTCTACCTGCTTGCCATGGACTCTGGAGGCAAGACACGAAAACAAAAAAAATGTTGGTGTATCCCTTTAAGACGAAGGTGAGGCCAGAACTGGTAGTGGTTGTGTCTTATTTGCTGCCAGTGTTTTTAACTCTCTCGTCAATGCAACACTATTCAACAAGTTAATTAACATCTTTTTCCCAAAACTCTACCAGAAAACAGATAATAAGACCGGACACAGCATGCTTTTTTGTCCTGATGGGAATTTTTTTGGACTCCACAGTTAAACAGAATTTTCCTGTTTTGATATACTGTTGCCTTAATAAGACAGAAATAAATCTATTAAATGTTTCGTAGAAATCAGAAACACCAAGATAAAATGACAGCAAACTTTTGTCTCCATCTTTAAATTTGATCATGAATGTTATTTTCCTCTTTTCTTCAGGATGATATCGTGAATGAAGTCACAGCTGAACATCTCTCCATCTGGCCGTCTACTCTTCCAAAGTAAGAAGTTCTTTATTCCTAATTGTCGGAGGCGCTCAGAGAAAGCCTCTAAATTTGACTGTTTTGTGTGTTTACAGTATTCAGGCCGTGGATGTGGAGGCCGTGGCTGTGACGGTGAAAGAGCTGGTGTCCTACGCTCTCACTCTGAATCCAAACAACCAATCGTGGCTCATCACACAGGCTGATATCTACTTTGGTGAGAAACAGAAACGGTGCAATAAAACAAAAGTCAAAACTATTTTAGATGAATTAAGACATTATTTTTGTTTAACTAATGCTGTTGTGTTTGTGTTTGTAGTGACCAATCAGTATTCTGCAGCTCTGAACCTTTACCTTCAGGCCGGGGCAGTGAGCTCAGACTTCTTCACCAAAACTGTTCCTCCTGATGTCTACACTGACCAGGTACACGAAACACCACAACTCATCTCAGTCTAATTATTAATATTATTACTTTAATTTAAGGACATAACAAGTTTGTAGAATGTATTTTCCACTAGAGGAAGGCCTTAAACGGTAAAGACACTTTGATTAAAAACTGTTTCTATCAAATCTGTTGTGGTTTATCTAAAGTGCTGCTTTTGAGAATATGAAGGACAAATTCACTGTCAGCAAGGTGACACGTTCACAGTAAACGTCTTACCTGTACGTTTGCATGCATGCACTCATGTCTGCATTTCTTCCTGTCTTTTGGCAGAGTAGTACATCGTGATGTCCAAGTATTAGATCAGTTGGCTTACTAACTTTGACTAAAGTAACAATCTTACTTCAACAAATAAACATTTATTTGTGCTACAGACAAATACATGTGATGTAACGTTACTGCTCTGGTTGCCTTTAGTTCTGCTGTGCAAAAATTGAATTAAATTTTACCAGCTTGGGTCTTCAGCAGACTCGAATTTGATTTTTTTTTTTTTTTGTTGTTCTTAAAATTTGTATTTATATATACAAAGGATAACAAAACAAAAAACATACATTGATTACACATTCCTCAGAAGTTTTATGCCTCTGATAATCAGTGTGTGTGACATTTTGAGGGTCTGAGAGTTTGTACAGAAAGATCTCAAGGTCCTTGTGTATTCTGACAAACTTCATTTCTTCCATCTGGTTGTGTACAGATCTTTTTTTAGTCTGAGTGAATATGTCAGTCTTTTCATCACATGAATCTCTTTAATAATGTCGAGCCAGTTTAGGTATTTTACCTCCCGTTACATTTCCTGGCAGGTCAAACAAACAAAGTAACACAGAGGTTAGAGGAAATATGTCCAAGAATTGAGTTTGATTTTTAAAAGTGTTGAGGATCCCTGTTACGATGTGATATTTCTGTGCCATCAACCCCAAAGGTCTTCCCTCAGTGATGGATATTTTCCCATCAGTGTTGAGAGCAGATGTAACATTGTATACCGATAAGAAGCATTAATGTGTCATAAATTCAGTAGCATGTGCCGACTCGGGGCAGTTGTCTGTCACACTAATACTGCCTTCCACCACCATGTGATGGATGTAAAATCGCATCACTGGTCTTGCTTCACATCATGTCCCTTGAGCACTGAGTTTACTGTACATGCCAGTGCTTTTTGTATTTATATGGTCTGGACTGTATTTCAGCGTCACACCACATGACACTTTCTGATCCTTTCAAATGATTTTCTGCGCATTTTTAGATTCAGAATCTTAAAATGCTGTACTTTCCAATTTATCAATGCAAAACTGGACTGATAATCCAAGCGAAAGGCCAAAAAATGAACTAGTTACTCTGGAATGACACACTGAGACACATCAGTCCTTCTCTGTTTATCAGGTCTTGAAGAGGATGATCAAGTGCTGCTCAATGATGAACTGCCACACACAGGTCAGAATACCTCTGTTTATCTTTATGTTGTAATTTTAAGCTAATTTAATCATTTAAGTGTCAGACTTTTTCCTGTTGAACTTGTTTTTGTCTGTATTTTTCAGGTTGCTGTTCTCTGTCAGTTCCTCAGAGAGGTCGACTACATGACGGCATTTAAAGCTCTCCAAGAACAAAACAGGTACGACACCCAAACACCAAGCAGTGATTAAGAAACTGGGATGCACATTAGGGCTGAAAGATTTATCGATTTTAGGATCAAAATCACAATTTCAGACAACCTGATCATGTGATCACCAAAGCTGCAGTTTTTTGCAGTGCTCTGTGTAATCTGTTGTGTCAACTATTTTATGAATTTGCAGCCAATTTGCATTTACAGAAGTGCTGGTAAGCAGGGCAACAACACAAAGCCTCTGTTTAGGAGTAGAAGTTGGAGCATCCCTTAAATAATGAAAACAGATTATTTATCATCAATACTAAATGATCAATAATGTGTTATGTGCTTTTGATCATTGATTTCCTGACTGTTCTCTACACTTTACACATAGTGAATATTGCACTGAAGCTTGATTTGAAGAAAATCGTGAATCAAATTGAAATCGCCATATCTGCCAGAAAAATCACAATTAGATCTTTTCCTGACATCGTTCAGCCCTCATGCACAGTATTATTGGACCAATATCATTATCGGCAGATATTTTCCAAAAAAAAACTGATTATCGGTATCAACAATTATGAAACTTTTTGCAAATGATATACAAACTAGCCATAAATGTCCCATATGTTGGTTTTATTATTGGCAAAATGTTCAATATACCACCGTGGTTTACCTCATCGTTACTGAACGTCCACTGATATGAATCAGAAGTGTCGTTCATTAAAGAATAAAATGTTTTTCAGCTTCACGTCTGTGTCTGATACAAATAGACCGTCACCGTGAAAGGAACAAGAAAATTTTAGTGAATTGGAGGCTTTGTGCACTTGATACAAAAACAGGTATCAGTCATAAAGCATTCGGAACTAGAAAGCACTCGGAGAGCTCAAATCTCCACCAAGGTAGCTCACAGATTGCTGTTACACCTTTAAGCAATAGCTCCATGATAAAGTTACCATCATAATATGATTCATGACCCTGAAAACCACACCTAGCACTCAGAATCATGTTGATATCATTATTGGTTAGACAGTTATTGAGCAAAAACGATCGTTGGCTAATGGCAGTTATCTGGATCACCACCAAAATCTGATCATTTTTAAGTTGGGCCATTACCAACATCTCCTGAAAATTTCAGCAAAATCCATCCAGTAGTTTATGTGTAATCTTGCTAACAAACAAACTAACACCAGAAAAATCACAATCTCCTTGTTGGAGGCAGATATCGGCATATCAGATATCAGCAAAGATCCAACTCCGTGCATCCCTAATAAAATCTATTGACATATTCTTAAACATCTTGAGTGTATTTAGTGAATGTTTTGTCTCCACAGTCATGACTCCATGGACTCGTTCTACGACTACATCTGGGACATCACCATCCTGGAGTACCTCACACGTATCCTTTGCCATTACTGAGTGATAACCCAATAATTCAAAGCATACTTTAAAAACATGGTTTTTTGCAGTGGATAATTTAATTTTTTTATTGTCTATTTCACAAAACATCTTTATAGTTAATGTTTTCTTCCTTGACAACGTTCAGATATTCATCACAAACGAGGAGAGACGGAGAAGAGACAAATCGCGGTAAGAAGCTTGAACCTCCACGTTGTTCACTCTTCATGCTGTATGAGTTAATCCACTTCAGTTTCCCTCACAAATCAATATCTTTGTTTTATTCTTGACATGATGCAACAAATAATAGAAAAAATATTATTAAGCTAAATAACATTAACCTGACAGTAAAAGCTCAGCCCAGTTTAGAAACATTAGAGTTGGAGGGCGTTTTTTGTTTCCATGTCTGAGGTGGAAGCTGCCATGAGATCAAGTGAAGAGCTCAACTGGATTCTAACTTTCTGACTGTAGAGCTCACGATTGTAGATCTAGTTTGTTCCAACCTGTACATCTGTCTTTGTTAACCCATGAATGCTTCAGACATTCAATTAGCTATGGGGTAAAAGAACAAGAAATATGATGTGCTGTTGATTTTTTTTTTAATCAACCAGCCACGATGGCAGGTAGGCAAGAAAGTTAGTTACCAGCCCGCTCAGGATTAAGCTTCATTATTTTCTAATTTACTGGAGTGGAAACATTTGATGGATCATTTTACAGAAACGAAAATTAGGCTTCTGTCAGTGTTTGCAAACATCTTGTAAAAGGCTTCTGTGGTTGTATGATAAAACAGAAAATTCTTTTTGTTGTTTGTATCATTTGAAGAATGGATTTTAAACATTCACATAAAGTACTGCTCAGTTTTCTCACATTTTTAGGCAAATGAATAATCAAAAGCGGGGATGCTGAAATGATCCCGTAAATGGAGCTGTATCCTGGGAGATGCAGGCTGTTGTAGCTGAAATGACAGAAATAGAAATAAGGAATCTGTTTGAGCGTCTCATTTGTTCCTGTTTTTCAGATAAAGGCGATCGGACAGTTGGAGCTGAACACCAGTAACCCTGAGGAGGTGCTGCAGCTGGCAGCTCAGAAAAGAAAGAAGAGGTTTCTGCAGGCGATGGCCAAACTGTATTTCTAAAAGACACTTCTGAGGGGGGATGTACATTTTATTTTGTGGTAGAAAATAAATCTTTAAAATAAATACATTTGTCCATGTGTACACTTTGATTTACAATGACAGCTAAAAACAATGGCATCAGTTCATTTTCCTGAGGAGTAAACAACATTTTTCTTGAGGTAAACTCAAAAATAAGAGTTAATGCTTTTTTCAGTCGGAGCTTTGGGACACATGGCTGTAATCCAGCAGCATAAAAACCAGACAAACTCCCACAGTGTGTCCTAACAGCATGAGTGTGTCAGATCTGCTTCACATTATGCACCATGAACCTGCTGCCCACTCCACAGACGTTTACTTCTCTGCTGTGGATGTCGGTTATGTGCAGGATCACAGCTTGAGCTTATACTTTAATGTGTCATAACAGGATTGTTGCCTTGTGTTACCAAACAGCTGACAGTGCTGAGCCTCAGACTCTCCTCTTGAAGGAGTCTAACTTTTCAAATGTTGATGTTAAAATGCACAAGTTAACAAGCTCTGCGTAGGGAGAAAAGAAAAATACAGTCCAGACAGTGTTCCTGTAGGACACTCTGTCACAGGGTGCTAGCATGCTGTTAACACAGTCCAGTTAGAAACCATCACATGAAGGCATCGATGTGGGCGTGTGTCGTGCTGTTAGGACACCATTACTGACTGTGTCCATGTTTTCTTCTGCACCTCAAAGACAAAGTAAGTACCAAACACATCCGATTTAACTGGTCCTAAGATAAAAATAAAACTCTGGAACATTTGGTCTGACACTGAAGTAATATTTGAAAACATTAAATTACAAGAGATTAAAAAAATCTCAATTATATCATCAAACATTTCTTAAAAATATAATCCATAACTATCCAGCAAACCTTGACAGTTTTTATGTACATGGCTCCTCTCTGAGTGAAAGCACACGTTTGTTTAAAAGCTAAAATCAAGATAAAAGTTTGGCAGAGGTAAAAGTCTATGAAATATCTGCCTCCAGTCCCAGATAATGCCTTTCCCACACATTTCACATCCGACGGTGTGAAATGAACTCCACCCAGACTCTTTCTTAAGTAACCAGGAGTCATTATTTCAGCTGGACTGAAGCATGTTGTCCAATTTGTTCTCACTCACTTCAGTCGTCCTCTTGTAGATCAGTGTGTGCTGGTTTTCTCTGTGCTGCTGGGAGGAGTGAGGAGCTCGACCATTGATTGATTTTTACCTGCAGCATCCTAAAATAAAAAAATAGAGTCAGAAACTTATGATAATGTAGCATCAACTTAACTCTGTTTTTAAACCAGGGGGACCAGGCCAATTTTCTTTATGGGCTGAACCACGTCTGTTGGGCCTAAAATCTCAAGTCTTATCCTGTCATTAGGCTGATGTATTTTGTAGTCTTTTGAGGATATATATGGATGTCATGATCAAATTATTGCACTGACTTCAGGGTTATTATAAAGCTTCTTAACAGTATAACTTGTCAACAAAGCGTCCTGTAAATTGTATGATTTTACACTGATGACTTTTTTTGCAGATGCCTTTTTTAGGCTGTAATTAACTATCATCTCACTCTGAGTCATGGAGCTGATGTTTGGTTAGCTGTCTGTTAAATTCTTGATGCAGACATGACGCAAAGACGATTATTGGCCGCAGCGGTGTAGCCACTTCCTATTGATGACATCCTGCCCTTTTTCACAAACTTTGTGCCTGATGAAGGTCTAAAACCGAGATGATGGAAATGGTTTATTTTCTTGCAAGTCAGACCATGTGTGGGAGTTTATCTTTGGGCAACTGAAGACCAGAAATGACCCAGCACTGGTTATTAAGGACTATAACAGGTGTTGTCTTTTGCTTGAGTCTCAGAAGTTTCAAAATCAGCCCGTCTTACCAGCATGCTCAGATAGTCCGTGTGGGTCTGGATGTTGTGTCTGTCCTCTTTCTTGACTCGAATAAAATCTTTTAGTGTCACTTTTTTGGACTGGCTTGCAGCTTCCACAAAGGGGATCATCCAATTCACACACGTCTGGACAGCATTTTTCGACAGGCCTAAAGACAGAGTTCAAAGACAAAGACAGGCCTAAAGACAAAGTTCATCCACACAAAAGTGTGGATGAACTTTGTCGTTATTGTTTCCTTGAGGAAGATTTTTTTCATCCCTTAAGGACTGAAAGAAGGGAGAAAAAATATGGCGTAAGATTAAGGAGAAATACAAAGGAAATACTTATTATGAAATTAGTGAATGTAATTTATTTCAAAATAAATTTCAAAATGTGGATAGGAAAAAGAAGTAAGAGGGTTGAGCTTGTTCATTTGTTTGTATTTCTATTTTATTTTCATGTGTTGTGTGGATGTGGACACAGTGTCTGTATTGTCCTTGTTGATTTGTTTTGCTTGTCTTATTGTCTCATTGAACTCATCCTGCTGGGCCAAGCTCTTTTTTAGGAAGATCGTCCTCTCATCAGCATTTCAATAGAACATTATAATAATCCAAAATGTTACCTGACACTCTCTCCACTGTTTCCGATTGAATGAAATGGCACAGGACTGAGGCTGCCAACACTCGATACTCAAAGTCCAAAGAGTTTATGTTGAGGATGCAAAGATCTAAGACCTAATAAAGAGTCAAAAGAAGGAGAGAAAAAGCAGGATTAGTCATTGCTTTAGAGCTCACCAAAGTAAGTCAGGAGAGGCTCACACATGAATACAGTGTTTAAGAAGAAGAACAATCTGGTGGAGCACATAAGAGGGGTCTTGCAACAAAATTTTATCCCATTCAACAGCTCTGATAAAAATTCTTAGAGACATCTTCCATTTTTAGATACACGTGATTGCACTTCAGCTTTGAATCTGGTTTTATATCTGTATTTTTGCCATAAACAGCAGAAAATCTCACACTCACTTGTGTCATCTGAACATAAACATCCTTTGAAAACTGTTGCTCCAGCAGCTCAGAGCTGGAGTTCATCGATGCCATCTGGAAGTAAAGCTTCAGCCATGACACGGCAGTTTCAGGACAAAGTTTCCACCTCAGTGCCTGTAAAACACAAAAGAAAATAAGAAAACTTAAATCCTTTTAACAAGCATTTAGGAGTGTGAAGTTCAAATTGTGCAGTACTTGAATGTGACAGTATGACCTTTAAAATGATCAACTCCATTTGAAGAATTTCCTCCTCGTAAAAGGTCGATGCCGTTATGTAGGCCATCTGTGAGACCATGGGAGGACGGGCTTCCTACAGAGACACAATGAAATTAAAGAAACACAAGAACAGATCAGAAAGACTCAACCCATTTAAAGTTGTTTAATCTTCAAAGTAAGTTTGTCTTGTTTAGGTAAAGTCTCTAATTTTCCTCGTTCAAAGTGGTTCGGCTCTATTTAGAAAATGAAATCCAATCCCTTTTTTTTCTTCCTTACCTCCATCTTTGCTGCTATAAAGAGGCAAGTGATCCCGATGAGCTGCAGCACACTCTTGTCCATGTTGTTCTGGGTCGACATGAAGCGGTCAAAATAATCCTGAGCGAGGTAGAACGTCTGTCTGTGAAGAGAGTACTCCTCGCTCACCTGAGGGGAAAAGTCATATTGTTCATCTTTATTCAGGTATTATTCCTTGGAAAAAAGACTCATTTCATAGTTGTTTAATTGTTTTAATTTTTAAAATCAACTATAAATGTTAATCTTAATCTAATCTTTTAAACTAATTTAGTTGTGTCTGCCTCAGGATGATCAAGGGTTAACACAAAGATAGAGCTTTATTAATCCCTTGGGAGGACTCCTTCAGGGAAATTAAGATTCCAGCAGGACTGTAAATAAGAATACACGTCATCAAAAAGTAAAAACAATTTGCAGATATAAACAAATGTAAATAAAATTAAAAATATGGCTACTGCTTCCCATCCTCAGTCTTCCTGTTACTCCTCCTCCCCCCTAGTGAGGAGTTGTACAGTGATGGCCTGAGGGACAAAAGACTTTCTCAGTCTGTTACTCCTGAACTTGTGAAGGAACAGTCTTGGGATGAACAGGCTCCTATAGTTGCTGATGATGGTGTGCAGAGGGTGACTGGCACCGTCCAAAATGTCCAGCAGTTTGTCAAGTCAATTTGTCAAAGTTTGACAATTCACCCAACGGCAATAATTCCAGTGTAAAATGTTCACAGCACGACGAACATGGATAACACATCCATGCCCAATTTACATGCCACTGGCGCAGCATTGGGAGCCACTTGGGGCTAAGTGCTTTGCCCAAGGACACATTCACATGTGACGGCCAGAGCTGGGCTCAAACCTGCAACTTTCTGATTACTGATGCAGAGCACTATCAGACTGAGTCACCAACACCCCAACACGTAACAAACATTTACCACACATGTCAGAAGCACAACATGTTACACAGGCATTGATATTTTAATCTCAGTTTTCTTGTTTTCATAATTGTGAAAAGCCATATAAATGTAATTGAAATTAAGACTCGATGAACTGCCCAGTCCTGACATGTCGGACCTCAAAAACGTTGATACATCCCCACGTAGGCTACCAGCTGATCTGGGAGCTATCAGCAAAAGCACAGCTCAGCTAACTTAAGTTATCCATCTGAATCTATCAGGGCACAGATATCTTGTTATGATGCTGATGTGTTTTAATATATGGCATTTTCATTTTGGGAAATACAGATGCTTATAACAGTTTTCGCATGAAATAAAAAAATTATCTTGGACATTTGGTCTTGTGTTCTGAGCCTGATCTTTCTTGGATACTGAAACACTGACTTGAATGCGTGCGCCTGTACTTTAATACTGATTCTGAGGCAGAAGGAGCTAAAGGTGCTCATGGGTTGAAGGGGAGCATGTTTCTGTCTGGACACTTTAAAGTTGTTTCCCAGGGGCACAGTGCTGTGTACATCAGGCCCTGCTTGGACCTGCCATTTTTGAGTAGAAATATAAAGCCAAACTTAAACTCAGAAGAGAATTTTAGTGAGCATCAGCGTTAAAAAGAAAACTATGCACTCCAGCAAACACAAAAATCCGCCAGATTTGGTTTGAAATGTACCTCAATCAACCAGTTGAGCAGGATTGATCTCATATTTGGTTGTAATTTTGGATGTCTCTGCAGGAAGTTTTTGCTGTGTGAGTACTTTTGTTCTCTGAAGACCATTTTTAGACAGACATCCTCAGAAGACCCCCATCTGAAACAACGAGAAATAGAGCCTCATGCATTAGGCATTCATCAACAGATCATTATTCTGAGGCTCAGTTAAAGACAGAACACCTTTTTTAAGTTGATTAATTTAAATTAACTTTATTAAGTTTAGTTGTTATTTAATAACACTTTTATTAAGAAAAGCATTTGATTGACAGACATTTAACATTTTTGGTGCCACATAACACTGAACTGAGCTATCTTAGATTAAAAAAACAAGGTATTTGCTGGGATCACTGAATATTTTTTTTCTTCACTTACATAAAAGCTGAAAAACTTAAAAAACAATCATCTAACACAAACTTGTCAATAACTGAGAAAGTGTAGGCTGAAGCTTGCGGCTTATTTTTGCCTATCCTGTACAATTTAAGATAAATCACACATATAACAAAAAAACACCTAAGACATTCGACTTTAAATCATAATGCTGAACTGTCGATATATATTGTAAGCAATAACTAATCTATGTTTTAGAGTTTTTCTAAACCTTAAGAGAGTTTTACATAATTTTAATTAATCACTGAGCCCATTCCAAAACTTAATCCCCAAGCTGCAGACGAGAAAAGTGTTTACAAATGACCTTCCTGCAGATATCGGGGGGAGATGAACAAGAGTGAAACGCGACAGAATAGTGTAAATCAATTACCTAGGATGTGGCAGAGGTGACGATGGAGCCAAAGATTCTCCTGAAATCAAATCAGCACCTACATGATCTGCCTCTGCTTTCTTTTCACTTGACTCAGTGAGAATGCAAGGCTTGGCCACATCTTCAAGAACTAACTCATTCTGAGACGGACACAAAAAAATAAAATAAAATGCAGTATTAGGATTTAGAAACAAAACTGTAAACAGCACAAACAAGATTTCTCCAATGACACATTTTTGTTAAGTTTCCTTTAAAGTCTAGTTTTAAGAGGCTTTGGTTCACATCCATGTTTTCCCCTAAAGCATCTGAATATATCTCATTCTATTGTAAAACTAGAAATAGATAAATTGTTGAAAGAGAAACACACCTTCTCACACTGCAGCTTTGCCAGTGGCTGGACCTTTTTTCTGTTGCACTGCTGAAAAGAAAAAGGTTTCAGTAAAAATCCTGATAATATGCTGATCTACTTGAAATCTAATCATACCTATGCAGTAGCAGGATTGGGAAATATTGTCAGATAGGCAAATATTTTTTGCTTAATGCCATTTACAGTCGTATTGAGCAAAGATTCTCTGCAGTCTGAAATGCTGTAAAGTAAGAATGCTTTCAAAATTAGTCATTGTAACTGTTGATTTTTAACAATTCACAAAAATTCAAAGTCTGCAAACACAAGAAAAATGTAAATGTGAACACTTTTTGCCTTAAATCCAGCATCAGTTCTTACAGGTACACTTGATCAAAGCAGGGATTTCGTAGGATAACAGTCAGGTCTATGAATAATCAGTCACATCAAACAGGTGCTAATTGTTTTCATATGTAGGTTGAAACACAGTCATCCACTGAAACAGAAGCAGCTGTGGAAGAGGCTTAAACCTGCACGAGAACAGCCAAACTCTGCTACCAAGGTGAGGCTTTAGAAGACAGTTTCATAACACAGGCCATACTGAGCACATCAAGACACAAGGTAGCTATACTACATCACCAAGGTCTCTACCAAGAAAATATTTCAAAGCAAACGGATGTTTCCTGATTTGGTGTTTAACTTTTTTTTTTTTTTGAAGAAGCAAAAAGAAATGGGCAACACTGAGGACTGAAGATGGTCGGCCAGTGAAACTTCGTGCAGCAGAAAGACACGTCATGCTTTTTTTCCCTTTGAAATCTGAAAATGTCCCTCAGCTCAGAATTAGAAGAAACCACTGGGACCCAAGTATACCCATCTACTGTCCAGAGAAGAATTGTGGCAAACACAGGAAATAATTTCACTATGCACAAACACATATGAACCGGGGGGAGAAAAATGGCAGCAGGTGCTCTGGACTGATGAGTCAAAATCTGAGATATCTGTTCGTGGCAGAGGGCAGTTTATGAACCAGAGAACTGGAGAGAGGTACAATAATGAGTGTCTGTAGGAGACAGTGAAGCATCATGAAAATTCCTTACAAGTTTGGGGCTGCATTTCTGCAAATAGAGTTGGGATTTTGTCAGGATAATGGTGTCCTCAGTGCTGAGAAATACAAAAACTTATCCATCATTCAATACCATCAGGGAGGCGTCAGCCCCAAAATCATTCTTCAGCTTAACGACACAAAACATACAGTAAGTGTTATTAGGAACCATCTTCAGTGTAAAGGAACAAAGAGTCCTGGAAGTGGCAGAACCCTGATCTCAACTTCAGCAAGTGTTTTTGGGATCACACGAAGAGACAGAAGGATCTGGGCCAGCCTACACCCACACATGATGTAGTTCTCCAAGATGTTTTTAGAAAGATGGCTGCTGAGGTCCTTCAAAAACTGTGTACAAGAGTAGCTACAAGAATTGACGCTGTTTAGAAGGCAAAGTGTGGTCACAGAAAACATTGATGCGATTAGATTTTTATTCCGTCAATTTGCTTTGCATTTATAAATAAAGTTTGATTGATTGATTGATTGATTGCATTTGTTAAATGATAGAAATAAACTATTAACACCTTTTTTCACACCAGCTTTAAACAGTTGCATGATATTGTACTCTATTTTAAAAAATGTACTTGTTTCCCAGCCTGCTATGAATAATCCTCCTCAATAAAGGTGGGTTAAGACTCTTACCTTGTTCACTTTGCCCTTGTGTGCATTTTCAGATTTTCTCTGCTGGCGTCCACTGTAAAAACATCAAACTGAATTAAACATGGAGTTGGAGATTTTACATCAGCCAAAAAACAAAGCAAATTACAATGAAATATTCATAAAGCAACAATGGGGCTAAATACCTTCTTCTTGCCATGATTTTTTGCTGCTTTAGTCTGTAATAAAGGGAAGCATTCAGAAGCAAAGTTAGAACTTGTTCTTAAAACAAATTCAGGAAGTTGGTGAATGGTTATCAACCAGCTGCAGCTGTGATGGTTCCCGCTGAATATATTATGCAAACCAAGCCTGAAGGCAATGAAGCAGCTTATGCATTTAATTCTGCTAACAGTTGGACATTATCATGTGTGCCAACAAAGAGGATGAGCTAAATGTTTTTCTGCAGTAATAAATATGTTGCTGTTAATCATTTATCATTTATCTTCGCTAAAAAGCTGTATTCTGCAGATGTTTTTGGCATGAAGGTGCTGCATCTGCGTGAAACACAAATCTCCACAAACAGCACAAAGAGACAATAACTGACTACAACATTTGAAGTCCTTGTGAACACCTCTTTAAGGTTTTACCAAAAACATAGCTAAGAAATCTTTATGGTACAGTGGATATTGACAAATTTCTCCAAGGGAATTGTTCGTGAATATTTGACCAGATGTATGAGAAGATAAGTGTCAAACTCAGTGATGAACAGGACTGTCTCAAAGGTAGCCAACATATCTCAGGAGCACTCATGTGGCTTGCAGCAGTATGGGTGATAGGGACTGATGTCACACTGAATACAAAATCTCCCTCCTCACTTACCAGTGTCTTCACAGTCACACCCCTGCTGACCTTAAGGAACTCCTCGCAACCCAAACCTCCACCAGAACCCTCCACTCTGGAAACACTAACAATCTCTGCCCTTTCCGGACTACGCCCTGCACTATGAAGGATCTGTGGAGACTTTTAAGAGAAATCTGAAGACATTTCTCATAAAAAAAAGACTATCCGACTCTCCTGTTTCAATGTAAATCATCTTAGTCATGGCTTATTGTATAATGATTTTTAACATGCTTTTTAATGTTTTAATAGTGAGTTTTGAATTTATGTTCAATTATTTTCTTGTCACTATTTTTACCTTATCACTATTTAATTATTTTTATATAACTCTAACATTTCAAGATTTGTTTCAAGTGTAAAGTGTGTTACAAAAAAATATTACAATCATCTCACTTTTAAAAGCTCAGAACTACAAACATTTTGGAAGAGAACAGAAATTATGATTTTTAAGAATAAGTCAATCTTTAGCCTTTATTACGTTTTGACATGACAAAGTTTGCAACTGAGAGGATTCTTTGATCACGTTTAATTCAGTAACTTTATCATTGTTTGACAAAACAAGTCCTCTATCAGAATAAACAAAGTAAAACTATTAAGTAAGGGAAGTGAAAATAAACAGGTTTGGGACAAGTGAGCCACAACAATAAGGATGAACATGTAAAATCATTTACATTTGAACGGGTCATTTTTCGTCTTTTTTGGTCACAGCTGATAAAGACCAGGGATGCACAATATTTTGTCAATATCTGATATGCCAATACGGATATTGATATTTTTTGGACAAAGTATGCAGTCTTCACCTAACTAAAGTTGACTTGTTCCTTATTCTGTTTTGTTTGCATTAGAAACAGATGTCAAACAAGGAAAACATTGTCTTATTTTCTAAAAAAAATATATACTATTAGTGTCTAACTGTAGACGTAAAGTAAAAATGAAGTGAGGTATTTATGAACATCAGTTAATGGCAATATTTCAGTCGATATTAAGGATACATATCCGCTGTAAATAATGGCAGTTTTTTCATACCTGCAGACAATGTTATTTAACTTTTTAAGCAATTATCTGCCAATACTGTTATTGATCCGATGATATCGTGCATCCCTAATAAAGACAGAACAGACTAAAGGATCTTATGGGTTTTGCTGAGGAGTTGGTCTCTCTTCATCATCACACAAACCTGCTTTGACCCCTTTTAACCAGCCCCTCAGATGCTAGTTTGGTAATCACATCAACACAACACAACACAACACAACACAGCAGCTCCACAGACACACACCCCAGCTCACTAACAGCTCCTCTAACACCAGAACGACTGAGCACAGCACTAACATTAAACATTAGTGAAGGTAAAGCTGAGATAAACAGTTTTGTAAACTCTCCCGGAGCTTCACTCACCCTGACAGACAGACACACATAGAAGACTACCTCCTAGAGTTACCGCTCGCGCCAACTAATTTGCGTTCGAAGCACACTGCGCATGTGTGAGGGCACTTCCTACCGGAAACCACTATGTGCAGAAGATAAACAGTTAACTTAACAAGAGAGCAGAAGTAAATCTGTGCCTAATGTTCTGCTTTTAAACCGTCATACCTCTGCGCTGTGCTGTGTTGGGTATGTTTTTAAACTAAAATTATCTTAACTTGAAACTAAAACGGGAATAGAGTAGTTGCGAAGCCTCCTAGAGCACTTGAACTTCTCATTCTTCTTTCAGTTGAATTTCCGGCGGGTAAGTGGTGGGCGGGGCTACAGATCAGGACAGCCAATGGGAGGGAGGGGAGCGTTGAGCGCGTGCTCCTGGAACAGGACGTAAACAAAGCAGAGTGAGCTGAGAAGACTCATAACCGGCCTTTGTAGAGGTTACCCTCAAGTTTTTCAAAAAGAAACGATCAAGAATTTATAAAGGAAATATGGCACAGACACATAAGAAGATTCTGACTAAACAGAAAAGTGGTCTTCAAACTCTATTTAGCCCAGGGCACAACAAGTCATGCCAAAATCTCAAGACAAACCATATTCTCTTAATTTCTGTACATGAATATTTTTGTTCTTTTGAAACATTTTTTCTTTTTCTCCCTAAAAAATATCTTTCTTTCTTTTGATGTTAAAAATTTAAACAAATCATAATGGCAATTTATTTTAATTAACAGTCATTTTTCTGAGTTGATAATTTGCATATATTTTAATCATATGTTAGCTGGTTATGCTAGAAAATGAACTTTTACTCTGCCGATATCATCCAGCAACGGATTATTATTTTTCCCAAATATGACTCAGAGTTATCAGAGGTGACTTTTTATTTTTGGTTGAATTTGATTCTCAATCTTGACTTGGAGCTCTATAACTATTGAATATTGACAAGCTCAAATATTGTTTTTTTTTTTTCAGGTTTTCAGGCGCAAGTTAAGGTCAGGAAGTCACAAAGTCGATTTTGTATATAACAAGGCCAGGAACTGTGCAAGGATGGCAGAGCTGTCATAAAAGTAAATGATCCGTTATAAACAGTTGTGAAAACAAAAACCTGTATACTAAAAGTGTGGCAAATAAGTTGTCTGAGCTACAAAATCCCCACTATTTAAATAGAGATGCACAACTGTGTGTTCAAAACAAAATTGATGAAAAAAAGGTCAGACAAGTAAAATGACACAAGTAAAAAAAAGAAAAAAAGTAATTTTAAGTTTCAATTTTAACCTTTCATTTTATTTTTAATGACTTTGAAGGCTTTTTTTTTTTTCCTCAGACAGAAACTTAGAATTTACCTTCATGCAGTTGGATGTATGTGTGTAAACATTTCCAGGAATGATGATGATATTTTACTTCAAACAGTTATTCTCTTCTTCTTCATGGTAAGTCCATGGGTGACATCCTTTTAGATTTTCTTTCAGTTTAAACTGTTGGGTAAATCATTTACATCCTGCCAGTGGGCTTCAGAATACTTGCACTGAAACTGAAATGATCAGTTGTTCCAGTGTCCACAATAATACAAAGTTGTTGGGTTTCAAATCCATGATGCAACAGGTCTCCAGTTTGATGTTCTCTGTATGGAAAAACAATTTTTTATAGAATTTGTTTTTCTTTGGAATAAAAAAACAAAGTCTGACCAATGTGGTATGCAGTTGGGCCCCTCCCCGAGCTTGAATAATAACTTTCAATCGCATCATTAATCTACCTCCTTAAATATTTGATATAATTGAGACAAATAAAAATTTATGCATGATCAATCATTTTCATGAATACATTAACAGTATAAAAATCATCATGTGTATGCCACAATTTAATATACCAACACTGTCTTTTTTTCATTTTAATAAATGCATTTGAAGACGGTTTATCAAATAAACAGGAGCTTCCAAATAGGTTAGCAGAAATCCACCACATTTTTGTTGTTATCTTAGTAAAACATTCAAAACAAAAGGCATTACGTAGGTCAGAATTTATGTCAGCTGATGAGAATCATATACAATAATGAGTTTTAGATGAAGGCCTGAGTAAAGCCTTGCTTTCCAACCAATTTATGTCATAACAGATTAATTAACATCTCTGAAATGAAGTGGGGCCAGGTAAGTTTAAAAATGTGTTTTTTGGATTCCAGAGGAACATGCTGCAAAAACAGGTTATATGAGAAACAGCAGACAGACATGTTAACAGTATGTACAAGTCACTGAGTGTCCATGAGTCTCCATGTCGTAATCATAATAGCAAACAAAGTTATTACATATACACATTTTTTTCATATTCTACATCTCTTTTGGACTGAAAAAGACATGACAAAATCAGCAAATCTGAGAACATTACATGACTTGCACACATCTTATTTCAGAACCCTAAGACCATCTCATCATTACAAACATAAGACATTCAAATAAAAGACAGTCTGATATGTCCTCAACTTTTATCCAAGTACAAAAACAAGTTTGTAAATGGCCAAGAAGAGTCTCTACAAAGCAATGCTGGACTTTTTGTTCAACCAAACAACAACAAATTTAATGAAATGAGGCCTCCTGCAGGTCAGATGGCCACAATGCTGATGAATCCATTAGAATTAATAAAATGACTTTGCTCAAATATTTGATATTAGACCAAGAAGACTGCACCACCACAGCACTCCTGCTTCATCTGCTTGGAAAGTAAGACTATTGCCAGGGATTTCGGAGCACTGTTAACTTCTGAAGCACACAGACTGGATGCCAAAAATATTTTAGTGTATTTTCTTATTTTTCTAAAAATCCATTTCCTTATCTATTTATACTTTCCACTTTTATTTATCTTAACTGTTGCATTTATTTTCTCACTGTGATCTATCTTCTAATGCTCTTAAACAATTTAAATTACTTTGTTCCTATAAATTGCCCATCATATGTGAGTGAAGGAACTTATTTGGATCTACAAATGATAGAAATAAACACTCACAGTTTTCAACTCAAAGAAAAACAAACAAACAAAAAAAAACAAACTACTGGCCAAGCAAAAATGTCTTTAATGCAGATAAGTAATTTTAAAGTTATTTAGCTAATATGACAGCCAAAAAAGCA
This sequence comes from Cetoscarus ocellatus, assembly GCA_037902135.1. Classification (NCBI taxonomy): domain Eukaryota; kingdom Metazoa; phylum Chordata; class Actinopteri; order Labriformes; family Labridae; genus Cetoscarus; species Cetoscarus ocellatus. The sequence goes on from JBAMNC010000076.1 coordinate 865,886, forward strand.
TGTTAGTAGTTATTTTAGTATCAAAAATGTGGTTTGAACCTAAATATTTCTGTAAAATGCCATAGACCGAGCTTCCTGTCATGAGGCACTGTGTGGTAAATGGGAACTTCTGTCAATCAAATATAAAGCGAACAAGAGAGGAAGCTGCACTTCTAACAGACGGGCTCTGCAGATTACACTGTCTGACTTTTAACGCAGCAGGCAACAGAAACACTTCCCCCGGTACGTCTACGACATGGAGCTGATGAAATTTATTCTGATCATCCAGCTGAGCTTTCTGAGTTCAGGTAAAGTACAAAATTTATTTATTTATAAACTTTACATCTGTAATCAATGAAGGAGCTGCCAATTTGGCTGTTTGATGGACTTTCATTTTGCTCAAATCAGCTGTGACTGAAATATTTGCTCTAGAAAATAATGTGGAAGGCTTATTTTCAATAATCTACATGATAAATTAAGACTGGGCAAAATGGAGAAAAGATTACACAGAGTAAATGGTTAAGCATAATACCCCGGGGGCATATTTCTTTTGTGTGGAGACAAATAAAAGAGAACCAATGCCAAATGCCACTTCATGCCCCTTAAATAACAGCAATGTAAGCATCCATAAAAATGGCACAAAAATTAACTACGTTTGAAGTAAAAAATGACCTTAAATCTAATAAAACAAATGCTTTTCTCTTTAGTACACAATCCTTTACTGAACATAAGGACTTAAATTGTATTTTCTTGAATAATTTCATCCAACATTGCACTCACCAACACCAAAAAGTTAAATGAGAAGAGAAATATGTTATTTTGATAAAACAAAAATTATTTTGATATACAGCATATTGTCTAACCCTTTATCTTGGTTGAAAAAGGTACATCTTAAAAACTTGATGCATTGTTCAGCCCTAAGAAACATCAAAACTTGAACTAAATCCATATTGGCCTGAGGTGTAGCTGTGAGACATCAACAGTGTGATTAAATACAAACCACAAAAGATGAAAAGCTGGATGATCTCAAATTATTAATGTCAGCAGGAAAAGTGAATGGAAATTGACCTTGTCTTCTGTTATTCCCCAATTTTGTCATAATTAACAACACAATAACACAGTAAAGGTACACTATTAAATGAGTACACACGCTGCTGCCTGTGCAGGAAATTTTGTTTTCACAAACTCCTGGGGCAAAAATCTTACTTAAGGCTTTAGAATACTGAGTTGAAATTAAACCCTTAAAGCCTGTTGTATCATATTTGATACATAATTTTATGATTCCTCTACCTAATTGATATAAACAACAAATTACTCAAAAAACATCTGAATACAATCAGATAAATGATAAAAATGTCCTCAAATTGATTATCAGTTGCCAAAAACACCTAATGTATCAAATGAGATACAAAAAATACATAAAATTTATGGAAATTTTGATTTTTTTGGATTTCAGCAAAAAGTGAAATAACACATTTCAACTCCAAAAATATTAGAATTTTCTGGCTAAAAGTTGTGTTTTCAGGCTTTAAATGGTTAATATTTAAAGCAAAGGATGACACAAGATTGATCGTTTGGTTCCCAAATCTGAAAAGGAGTAAGACACAATTATTGCAAACCACGTTTCTAAATTGTTTGCTTTCCAGATTTCTTGTAGACATGAATTTTCACCATTTCACAATTTTCCACCAACCCTTAAAGCCAAGTCTGATATTATTCACACTGATACAACATCCTGTTTTCGTTGAGCTATTTTTCACCTACATCTGACCTAAATATTGATATCAAAAGCTATTTAATATCTAAAGATTTTAACCCTTAAATGCCAGGTTTTTGTTATCGTGCCACCATGATTTCAGAATACAGAAAGCAGAAAAAAAGGATTATATTCAATATACAACATGCAAAGTAGTTTTGTGTTTTGGGTTGTTACAGCCTGGGAAATGTCAATGATTGGCAGCAACACTGATTTTTATGCATTATTATTTTCTTTGCAAAGTCAAATACTTACACTCACACCGCTAAGTACAAAAATGCACTCTTCGGAAGGTAGCTAAAAATTATACATTGATATTATTTCCAACTTTTATTAGGTTTGATTTTTTTAAACCAACATTAGTCCTAATCATAAACATGAAATATTCATGAACCTGAAAGACTTTAACTCTTTGAATGTCATTTTTTTTCACTATATCGCCACTTTTATTTTCAGTACACTTTATGCGAAGCAGTGTTTTTACTTGTGTTGACTTATTACAGCCTGGAACAAGTCAGCGATTAGCAGCAATACAGAATTTTCTGCATTATTACTTTCTGTGCAGTATCAAATACTCAGACTCATACTGCTAACAAAAAATAGGCTTCTTATAGCTATAAATATATTTTACACTGATTTTCGTGCAGTGTCAAATACTCACACTGATGTAGTTAAAATGACACCATTTGGTGGAGAGCAGTAAAAATGATCTGTTCAAGACAAAAGCCCAAACTTGACACCCAGATATTATAAACAGCAGTATTATGCTTTAATGAGTGAGCTCAATATTTGCAGTTTGACTGGGTTTCAGTGGCATATTTTTTGCACTTAACGGTATGAGTTATGTTTATAGAGTATTTTAGACCAGAGGTTCTCATCTGGTCTGGCTCTGGGGACCCACAATCACCCCTTATTGATAAGCTGCAACCCAAATCGAGGGACATTTTCAGTTTCTCAAATTTATTTCATAAAAATATGCTGCACTTTGAACCTGAGATAGTACAGATTATCACAGTATGCCAACACAATAAAGTTTAATGAGAATCCCGAATGATCTGGACTAAATAAGCCAATGATCATGTCACAACGCACAAAACACTTCAGTAACTTCAGCCTTTAACAGACTCTACAGAGCTGTCACGCACAAACATGAAATTAAAAGTCCATCTACTGAGAAGTTGTCAAAAAAGACTTAACAACACGAAGCTTTAACTAAATACCTACTTATTTAGTATACAACAAACACATTTCTATTAAAAATGTGACAATTAGCATTACAGGGTGTTATCACTGCCTGTTGTTAAGGAGTGTGATTAGACTGCACTCCACAGCATAATAAAATCCCCTTCAAAATAAAAGCTCAGAATATTTTCCCAACATTTTAGCTGAGCTGGAAAAAACAAGATCAAATTTAAATGCAAAATTCATGCCATATGCATGAACGCAGCCAAAGTTAACAACAATGAAAACCTTGTAAATCTGGCACAACAGCCCCAAAGTGTTTATCACAGCCACAATATTCACACCAAAACCAAAGAGATTCCACTCTGTGTTTGCAAACCCAATCTCTGAGAGGTCTGTCACTTTCCTTTATACATTTCTTAGAAGGTTTGAAGTATATTATATATCTTTTATAAATCAAAATGTGCACAAAGAGAGTGGATGAAGGGTAGTTAGAAAAAGATAAACTGCTTTGCCATCTTTTCAAGTTTGACTCACACTGCACTTCATTCATGTGGTAAAACTCATCTAACAGCAGGTCATCATGGTCAAGCGGTTAGCTCTCGAAAGCCTTTGATGGTTTGTTTGAGGGTGTGATGTTTCTTGAGAGTAAAGACGTGATGCTTGCACTTACATGTCTAATTTCTATGATTTTAGCTTCACAAACAACCAACCAGACAGACCCGGATCATGTCCATGTGACAGAGGAACCCAACCGTAAGTAATATCACCTCACAATAAATATACTGTCATGGCAGGTCATGCACCATCCTGAGAGGAGAGAACAATAAATAAACAATTTCACTTTACAATAAGACAGTGTGTGTTTCCAGGTGAGGAATGAGTAACCAGGAAACAAACAGGTGAACAGCTGTAAGCTAACCAGAAATAACTACTGCTACCCATGAAAGATGACAACAGCTTGTTCTCTGACAGAGGAACAAATAAAAGACTGCAGGGTAACCAGACGACAGAGGGCAGATAACTTTGGGCTAACCACGGAAAAAATGAGCAAATTTCTAAAAATAGCCAGACAGCAAATACATTAGTTACATGGCAACCAGGGACAACAGGGTAGTCTACAGCCAGATAACCAGGGAAGAAGTCAATTAAAAACTAATAATTAATAACAAAAATGGGCAGTCTAAGCAACTGCTTAAGTAAGGCAAGGCAAGTTTATTAATATCACATATTTCAATAGAAAGACATTTCAAAGTGCTTCACATCAGACCACAATGAAAAAGGAACAGAAAAACACATCAAAATAAAAACATTAATCAGAGGAATCAATGAAACCACAAAAGACTAAAACAAAATCAAAACAAGAATGGTGAGATAAAACAAAAGGTAAAATGTAAATGAAACCAATTAGATTAAAACTCAAAATTTATCAACAAAATAATAACTTCTGACAAACCAGGTATAAGATACTGAACTGCTAGTTTAATCAAGATTACAATTATGGTCTTTTACAATGATGAAATCTTAGTAATAAAGAGTTAAAGATACTGTGCTACATGACATGTTGAACTTTTTTCTTTTTCCATTATTATTGGCATAATTTTTAGATATTTGTAACTTTACAAGTATCTTCCTATGTCAGCAAATCAGCAAGTAGTTGTTTTTCATAGTTCTGATATCAATATAAAATAACTGCCATTATGATTTTTGCCATTATCGAGCAGCCCTACCAACTAATTAGAAAAAAAAGAAAAACATCAATGAAAGAAGTGCTCAGAGGGTCTGACATTATCAGCCAAGTCACTAGTAAAAATGTAGAAAACTGACGTATCATGCAATATCAACAAATCCTTTGAAAAAAATCCCTGGATCTGCATACGGACTCAGATAACCACCAAAATCTGATCATTTCTTCCTTGTGCCATGACCAAATTACTACTGTCAGCTCATACACAAGAAAAATCAATGAAAATTAATATTCTCCTCTGTTTTCCCCAATTTTGTCACAATTTACAACAAAATAACAGCAAAAGAAAACAGTTTATGTGGGTAAACACATGCTGCAGCTTGTGCTGGAAATTCTTTTTTTTTACAAACTTTGGGGGCAAAAATCTCACCAAAGGTTTGCGAATGAGTTAAAATTTAAAGTTAATCATCTGAAGATCAGTTTGTCAGCTTAAGATTCCCAGAAAATTTCATCAAAATCTGTAGAAAACTTTGAGTTATCTTCCTTAAAAACTGGTGGATAAACAGACAAATAGCAGAAAAAACAAAGCGTCCTTCATGGAGGAAACAACAGCCGCTAACAAAGTAACAGATATGTGGAAAACTGCCAGCTAACCAGCAGAGTGTGTGTAAAAAACAGAGCTAGCTTGCCAGGGGGAAATAAAAAAATACTGGTTTACCAGGGGAAAATGTGGCAAAAAAACAGAACAGAAAAAAAAACAAAGAAACCAAAAAAAAAAAAAAAAGAAAAAAAAAAAAAAAAGAAAAAAAGACAAAAACCATGCTAGCTTACCAGGGACAAATAAGTAAAAATAGTGCTAGCTTAAATATGTAAAAACTACAAGATTTTTAGATAAAATATGTCCAAACAAACAACCAAAAAAAAAAAAAAAAAGTAAGCAAGAACCAAAAAAAAAAAAAAAAAACAGTGCTAGCTTCCCAAGGGAAAACAAACAAACAAACAAACAATAAAACAGCACTATGAACTCCCATAAGATGACATTTATTTATTTATTTAAATGTTATTTTATGGGAGGTAATAAGTGCAGAAGATGCCTGAATATTACTTTTACAATGAAAAAAAAGAGAAGATATTTTTTGTACGGGCAGAGTAAAGAAATCTCAAAACATCTACAACAAAATTATAATATTTTTAGGGGCCCCTTGCAGTCATGGGCCCTCAGAATCTTCCTAACTTTTACCCCCTTTATGGCCACCCTGCCTTGTCATCTATTTACTCTGTTGTCCCCCGGTAAACTAGAAGTTGTTGACCTATTCTTTAACGGGTAAAAGCAAACCGTGTTTTATTTTCAAGTGTTGCTAAATAAACAGTGGCTCCAGTGAGTATGAGACTTTCCTCCTCTTATTGTCACAGGATGTGGGCTCATGACATGGTTGTGAAACATTTTCTCTGCATGCTGCAGGTGCAAATCAAACACTATGAGATAGAAAAGTGTTCTCCCACACAGATTCTTGTTTGCTCCGACAGCCCCCTTTGCTGCTCTTTGCTGCACTTAACTTTTTGTTCATCTGCACCATCTCAAAAACATCAGAAACCTTGCCCCAGAAACCATGCAGTCCAACAAGCCTATGCATCAAAACACGGCAGAATAATTTGAATGTTGTTACAGATACATGATTTCATTAAATGGCATACACTACTTGCAGATAGTTTTTCATATTCATATTTATACGTAAATGTGTAAATGGAGAAGACAGAAACAGGCGTTGTGGGTCAGTTTGTACATTTAAAGTAAACATTAAAAATATCATACAATTTCTCATAATCCACTTGGAAATCATTAAAATTTCATGTTAGTTACAACTGAAATCACTGCTGATTGATCATACTGAGAATATCAATGCAAGTCAAACCCTGACATTGTTTATGTTTTAAATGTTTCACTCATACAGGCAGCAGTAAACCAAATTTGATCCTGCTTTTTAAAGTTTTATTCATATCTTATCCTGTTTTTGCCTCTGTGTCCACAGGTGACCTGCATGTTCACAAACTCTCTGGTAAATGCCACTTCACGTTCAGGATGCTTACGAACAGCAGCAGTGAAGTTTTGGGTTTAACTGCAGACTCCACAGATTCATTAGTCAAACAGATCTGTCAGGATCTTGATTGTGGCGATGTTTACCATGTGGAAAAAACCAGCGTTCCTTCTAATACCGCTTGCTTCAGAGACTGTTTGTATGAAGACAGACGACTGAAAAACTGTTCACAGAGTTTGGAGGGAAACTGCAATGTGATCTCTGAAGTTGTTTGTGGTAAGAGATTTCTCTAATATCTCCTATAAATGCACAAAGATGTTTGTTTTGTTGAAGATTTTGCTTTGATTTGTCCATCCTTATAAGCAAAAATTATAGCAATATTGTAAAGTTACCATGATAAATGTTAAGTGGTAACCTTGCAGTGCAGCTGGATCCACCGGATTCATCATCAGTAATCAGTCAGATCCATCTTGCAAAGTTTTAAGTCAATACAAAAGAGTTCGGTCTGCAGATGCACGGCCCACCAGCATCCTTAAGAGCAGGAAGAGGTGGGAGCTACGAGTGGATGACAGCAGGAAGGGACAGAGATTAGCATAGATGCCAACAGCTTCAGCAGCAGCTCTGTTGGATCTGGAGCATTTCTTTAATAAATGACAAACAAATAACACTGAAAGCACTGATATTTTCTCAATTTCTGACATGTTTTGGCAAGAATTTGCTCAACAAAGCAGCTCATGTTCTGCACTTTACACTGCAGCAGTAGCACTCGTCTACTACATTATCTGATTGGCACTTAATGAATGTGATTGACGGAAGGATCATCCAATCACCTGCTGGATATGTTTTTAAAGATATTGCCCTCCCTAAACACGTTCTATGAGCTGCTGGTCTAGTGAAATATAGTAAAGTATATTGAACAGTCTATCTGGCATGCCAGGTTAGTTAAGTTCAAAGACACAAATGTATGCCTTTTTACTATAAAACTCATTTCAACTTCAGGATGGACCAACAGGTTGGCCTTCAAAGTTTTCACTAAAATCCTCTTCTCAGGCCACCAGGCATTGCAGCTGTCAGGAGGATCAGACCGCTGTGCCGGGCGGGTGGAGTTGTGGAGAAATGGGAGATGGGGCACAGTATGTGATGACAGCTGGGACCTGCAGGATGCTAACGTGGTGTGCGCCCAGCTGGGCTGTGGTTATGCCATCAGTGTGACGGGAGAGGGTGGCACCTTTCGCCCAGGTAGAGGACCTATCCACCTGGACGAGCTGAACTGTACGGGCAAAGAGGAAAACCTGTGGGCATGTCCGTCTGAACAGAACGAGAACGACTGCGGACACAAAGAGGACGCTGGTGTAGTGTGCTCAGGTCAAAATCACATTCATTTGAACATGACTGCTCAACACATTTTGGTGCATAACAAAATTTTAGATCTTAAGGGAACATTTTTGCCCTTGGAAATGTAGAAAGCTCATCTCTTCATGATATTTCACATCTCATGTTTTCTTAAAGCTCCAAAAATGAACAGTTAGTGGGTAGGCTAATGCTGCGTTCCACTGACATCGGAACTGGGAAGAGGAAAATGGGAATGACGTCATCTCCGAGTTATCAGCGTTCCAGTTATAAAGTCGGCAAAACATGCCGAACTAGCAGGCTATTGTTAGCTGTTGTGTTAGCCCTGCGTTGTAGTTCACAAATACCACATGAAGAATGTAAATAACACTATGGCAGCACTTCCATAAATATAAGTTGAACAATACTATGTATACGGCTGATTTAGTGCTACAAACACTAGTCAGAAGTGCTAATAAATGGATTATTACAGGAGCTTAATAACTGTTTACACTGGGGCAGCCATCTTCGGTTGTCAACTCGGGGTTGGTGAGGATCCCCCGAGTTCCCAGTAGGAAATTCCGACCTAGGGGGCATTCCAGTTGAAATTTCCCACTCGGAACTCAGAAATCCTGACTTCCCAGTACAACTGGAACGCACCATAAGACTAAGGGTGAACACAGAGAGCTTAAAATACCATAATTCAATGACAAACCAAGCAAACAAAAATGAAAAAACCCCAAAACAAAACAGATTTGTTGTTATCCTGATGTCCAAAGTTTTATGCTGCGTGTAACTAATGTTGATGACCAGTGCTGGGATGTTTTCTACATTTCCTCTTCCTCTTTGTCTCTGTAGAGATGAGAGCGGTCAGACTGACAGGAGGTCTGGACCGTTGCTCAGGTATAGTGGAGATCCATCGTAACGGCAGCTGGGGGACAGTGTGTGATACCTGGTGGTATAACCAGGAGGCCTCCATTGTTTGCTCCATGCTGCAGTGCGGGGACAAGCCAAAGCAGATCTCCAGGTTTGATCCTCCTCTCCCTCACAACAACGGGACGCTGTGGTTTTATCAGTGTTCCCCGGGCATGCAGAGCCTGTGGCAGTGCAAGGAGTACATCAACAAAAGTCACCTGTGTGCTACATCCAAGGCAGCTGGGGTCGTCTGTGGTGGTGAGTGACAGCATGTGTGTGTTTTAAGCTCATGGATAACAGTTAAAAAGTGTTGAGGTTTAGGATGGAGCTAGATTACCCTACAACCCAGTGATTGAGCTTGGACATTGTAACACATGGGGAGCATGTTATGGAGCGTTTCATGAATGACAAATTTTTGTAGGCCAACAATAGGCTGTAAAAGAATTGGACAAAGCCATGTCATGGGAGTCTGCAAACTACACATGCTATCTAGGCCATTTTGAGGCAGGACATAAGGCCCTCTGACCAAAAGCAAATCCGCATTTCCAGATCCAGAAATCCTCAATAAGAGAAAAACGGGAAATAAAAAAAATCAACCCCCTCACAGTGAGAGATGTTTATTAAGGCTGCAAAAATGTATTTTCCACATATACAATCATTAAGGTCAGGTTACTGCAGCCAGGCCCAAGTGGACACTCAAGGTACTACAGCTTTTGGCACTTCCACATGGGTCCCTTGATTAAAAGCTAGCAGGAAGTGTTCTTGTATCATTACTGATAATGAGCTCTGGGCAAACAAACATTCATGAAACTTGCACATGATAATCCTCACAAATGAACCTAACTTCAATGATATTCAGAGAGATAATAATCGGTGAGAGTAGCGATGATCAGAAATTACTGCAACAGGGTCCAAAGCCATTTTTGCAGTCCTTGTTGGCAGTTTGTTAGCAGCCATCATCTATACCACTCATCCCTTTTCGGGTCACTGGTGGCTGGAGCCTATCCCAGCTGACATTGGGCAAGAGGTGGGAACACCCTAAACTGGTTACCAGCCGATCGCAGGGCCACATATAGAGACAGACAACCATTCACACTCATACCTAAGGGCAATTCAGAGTCACCAGTTATTACATTATTAACCTAATGTGCATGTTTTTGGTCTATGGGAGGAAGCCAGAGCGCGCAGGAAGAACATGTAAACTCCACACGGAAAGACCCTGACCAACCTGGGGATTGAACCAGCAACCTTCTTGCTGTCAGGCATGTGCACTACCTGCTGCACCATTGTGACGCCCTGATCCTCAATCCTATAACAAATTCGTTTTCTTTATTTTAGATGTTTTCCCCTGAGCATTAGTTGTTTCAAGTCAAATATCTACTGTTTTGTACTAATAAATGATGCATTAAAAGACGGAAAAGGGCAAATTGGAGTTACCAATCAACCTAATGAGGATAAATGATTGTACCCCGCCTCTCACCCGCTGGGATAGGCTCCAGGCCACTGCCACCCCAAAAGGGATAAGCTGGATAAATGATGGATGGATGGATAAAATATCACTTGCTCAAATTAGGGATGGCTATAAGATCAAATTTTTGATCTCTAAAATCTGATCAGTTTATCTTTGAGCCAGTGCTCACACAATTATCTGAACTTTTTTTATTTTGTGTTCACAAGAATGGCCTTAACAGAGGGACAGATGGACAGACAGACAACCAAAAACAAAGAGCCTTCAGCCTTGGTTATTGCATTGTTAGTATGTTTGTTGTAAAGAGAGAAGTGGTCTACCTTTAAAAAATATTATTCCAAAACAGCTATAATTTGATACCTTTTTAATACATTTATTATTAAAAAGGTAGTCGGCATTATATTTTAAGTTTAATTATAGTATTTAAAGAAGTTTAAGATATGTACCTAAAGTTTTTGATGAAAAAAAAAAACCCTTCTGTCATAGACATAAAGGACAGACAGATGGATTGAATTTTTCATTCAGTTTGCTGGGGTGGTTATAAAGATGTTTGAACACAGAGATCTATATATACTGATTATGGGATTTATAACAGCGTGGTCATATTTTAAAGGCTGTCTTCATTTTCTGTCAGCTCACAAACATCTGTAAATACTTGTGTTCTTGTAGGGTCCCTTGGTTTTCCTGTTCTAACCACAGTAAGCCCAGTTAATGCGACTGCGAATGCTTCAACCACAGGTAATGGTTTTAATTTTCTTCGTATCTTAATGATAAAGACTATCACACCATGATTGTTAAAGGCACTACACTGTCTTTGGCTAATTTTAATATCACCCAGTACAAGTGGAAAAATTTGCTTACATTCTATTTTTTTTTTCCTCTTCATTATCGTAAGTTGTGACCAAGGCCGCCCCTCCTGATGACTTCCTCTTCCTGACGACAGAGCGCCTCTGCACCGTGGCTGTGGGTCTGCTGCTCCTCGTGTTGCTGATCACAAACACGGTGCTCTGCTGCCAATACAGAAGCAGACACAGTTAGTTTTCTTCACTTCTGTTTTTGTCAAACTCTTACTAATCATTTCACAGCATAAAGCCCAAAGTTATGAAATTCTGAACACCTTTTACAATAGACATATTTTAGTTTTACGTCAGTCTCTTAGCTACCTTGTGCACATTAATTAGGTCAAAACAAAAAAATGAGACAAATCGTGAAGCTGTCTGTTGATCACTGGTCCCTTTTCTGTTTAATTTTCCTTCTGTTTAAAGTAACCTCATGGGCAGCACATTGATCTGTCATTGGTTCTTAATATTACCAAAGATACCAGACTTAAACTGAATAATCTTTTCTAACTTTTTTCATCAAAACATTTTTAAATTCTTAACGTCTAAATATTTCTTTAACATTTTCAGCTGATTTTCAACCTGATATGTTGTTTTACTTTTAAAATAAACTGATCTTAAAAGGTGTTTTATTTATTTTTTAAATCAACACTTCCTGACAAATGTGTTGCAAAGAAATGATGCAGATTGTTGAGTCAAATAAAACTGTTCATTCATTCACTTCCTCATAACCTACAGGAAAAATATGTTTATGATAGCTTACCATAACTTTGCTGTGTAAAAAAGTAAATTCTACCTATCAACACGTTTTTTGATGTTATTGTGCATGCCCGGCCAAAAAAAGATAGTGAGCAGATTAAAGCTTTTGTGAGGCAAACAAAAAGTATTGACAAATATTCTGTATTTGGATCAGAATATTTTCAATTCTAAATGTTTACTTTGTGATCTGCCAAAAGTACTAAGACAAGACTTTTCTATGCATGTATAAATTAGGGATGGGAAACCAAAAACCAATTCCACTCGAGAATTGTTATCAACTCACTTAAGAAATCAGTATCATTTGATTTTTTGCTTATCAAGCCCTTCCACTTTGTTCACAGAAAAATCAAGGATGTCACACTCTAATCAGAGGCAGTCTGCAGAAACTACAGTAAAGAAGTCAGAAATGTTATCATGGCAGAAAAGAAACAGAAGTGGTCAAAGCTGTGGTTTAATTTTTAACAAAAAGACTTCTTTCACAATGACTAGTGGATGCAAAAAACAGCAACTTGCGGAAGCATTCATTTATGCAGCACAGCATTAAACATCAGGAGTAAAGTGTTTGACATCGTTGCTGCTGAAAACTTGTGGATCGACTTTTCCCAAACTGAAAATCCAGAAGAATCGATAACCGTTAAACAATCGGATTGATAAACACAATTGATAATGGCACTGATAAACAAAATCTTATCAACTCCCATCCCTAGTATAAATTAGGTGAAGAAAAAAAATCAGCATCACAAGTTCATTTTTATCTGTTTGTGTTAACCTTTGTAGCTAAAAATACTCTGTAACTTCAGAAAACCTTCAGACTTCTCTGTGACACTCATGTTGCTGACACCGAAAGAGAAATCTACAATCATTTTAGACATACTTAAACACATGCTGTATATGAAGTTTTTTTTTTTTCTGGTCTACAGTGTTAATGCTGCAGCAGAGTATCGTCAGCTCACGGAAGTCCTCTGAAAACCATCAGAACAACTACCAAGACTCTGTCAACCTCGTCAAAGTCACGGCCAACACAACAAACACAGACGGTGAGAGGGTTCATATTTCTAATAACCTGATTATCACAAATCCTGGTGAGTGAACAGAATGTGATACCTGAAATACGAGGGGCTGTTTAGGTCATAATTCATGCTTTTCTCACATTGACTCAACACTTTGTGGAACTTAAACTTTCCAAAAACATGTTTACACAGCGTGAATCAAAATAAGGAAACACAGATTTAATCTAAAAAAACCCTTCACAATTAAAAAGAGATATCATAAAACTATACAAGAGAAAGATACCATACTCATTTTACTTTAATTTGATACTTTGGTCATTCATAGTTGGTAAAGGACGACTGCACAGCGACCAATATTGCAAAAAAATGCATCAAAGTTGAGTTTATCAAGTTTTTATTTTGCACAAACCCAGATTCAAATCACTTAAAATCAGAAATGATATTTTCTAACAAATGTCAGGGCATGATAATACAATCACTGTGCTTTTATTTGCGTTATTGGTCAGTCATATTTGGTCACAGGCGACTGTTTAACAATCATTTTTGTACAACATGTCAGAAGTGCTTTTGTTGAAATTTTGAGTTTGTGCAGAATGACGACTTTTGCCGATGATTTTTCCCAACAAAGCAACACTGATGCTCTCACTCGTAATGGTGTACGCCCGCAAATGGTTTTCAGTTAATAGAATAAATCTCAGATAGATGTTATTGACCTGATCACAGCCATTCTCAGCTTTGGCACCACTCTTTTCCAACTACTAAACTGAGGTTTTTTCTTGCCACTGTTAGTGTAGGCCAGAGCACGGTGGTGCAGCAGGTAGTGCACATGCTGCTCTCTGTGGAGTTCTTCCTGTGCATGCATGGGTTCTCTCCCAGCACTCTAGTTTCCTCCCACAGAACAAAAAACATACTCAATAGGTCGACTGGTGACTTCAACTTGTCTTCAGGGTGGCTTTGACCTTCTCTGTAGTAACACGTCTCGAGATAAAACCTGTTATGCAATAAGACTGAATCATGCAGCTCAAACAGAGCAAAGACATTTTTGTGTACAGGAGTAGATTGTTTGTCGTTTGTGTTTTTAGTTTTAATTTCTTTGTTGTATAAACTAAATGTCATGCAAAAATTTAATTTCACAAACTCAAAAACTTTTGTGGTACTAAATCAGTTGATGTGCTCTCACTTGTGAACAAACTTGAGTGACCAATGTGCTGTATGAAAGTGAAATGCTTATGCTCTCATATCCTGATGTCAATTTTAGCTCTTTTTTTTGCTTCCTTAAGACATGAGACTGAATCTGGGTTTCCCTTTGTGACTCACACGGTATACATACCCAATAAGTTTTAATACCTGAGGTGATGCAAATTAAACAAGCAAATAAAAAACTTACAAAATAGATAAAGAAATGTTGTGCTTGGAGGAGCAGCTCCCTCGGCTGCAGCAGTGGCATGTACGTGGGCATGAAAAGGCGAGCAGAAACAGAAACTCCAACTTCCAGTGAATGTGAGAGAGACTGGGTGTGAATAAGAAGGTCTTATCTTTCTTGTTAAAGTGCAGAGAAACTTTCAGAGAACTAACCATTTACCATCCTTGTTTCTAGACTAATATGCTTGGGAAAGCCCCCCGGGGCTGTTACAAGAACTCTTTCAATAAAACACAAGAATAAGTAAAGCTTGAATCTCACTGATAATAACGCAGGGCAACATTTAATCCACTTCTCCAGCAGGTTTTTAACTTGTCGTGTGTGAATTTATTTTCATCATTTGGTCTCATCAGTACAAGTTAATTTTTATAATTTCTACATTCTTATTGTTACTTTGGCAACATGATCATTACTCAGGCTTTTCATCCTCATAACTTCAGCCTTTTTTTATTTTTACTTTATGTTTGCAAAATGTTCTTATAAGACTTTTCCTTCTTATTACTTAAGCTTAATTTTTATTATTTTTTAAAATAATTTTTCTATTGTTAATCTGACTCAATTTTCACTTTTCAGACATTCTTCCAAATAACTTCATTTTATTTATCATTTCTACATTTTTTCATTATTATTTTACTAAATTTTCAATGCTCATGCATTTCCTCCTCAATACTTAAGCTTTATTTTATTAATTCTACTTTTTTATTGTTGTTTTTCTAAATGTTAATTACTCAGACTTTTCCTCCTCACCATTTAAGCTATATTTTTTCTGTTTTGTTAAAAAAATGCATAACATGGATGGAAACGCATAAATTTACATCCTATTTTACAGAGTTTCTACAATCTCAGTACAGTTTTGTGACATATTTATTCAGGGGCAGTGTTGTGCCGTTATGGACTGATCGTTGCATCTAAGACTTTGAAATTCATCTAATTTTATTTCTATTTGTGTTTAGAAAATTTAATTGAACTATTATGAGTGTGTTTGTTCGGGATGTCACAAATGTACGGAGATGTCAGAGTGTGTGAAAATGATGAAGTATGGCCCAAACAGCTCCTCACTCTTGAACACTAACACAGTTTCTGTGTTTTATAACCTGTATGCTTTCATGTATCTAAATACTGGACGAGTGTTGAGAGAGGGCTCTTCTTAAGTCTCCTCACTGAATGGTTTAATTTCTGTCTTTCTCTCTGAAAGTCCCACCAAACCCCCGGTATCTGTGGACCCAGCTTAGTAGTGCTGACAGCACGTCAGTAGATACAGACTATGAGCAGTATGAAACAAATGCTGAGCCGTCTGCCCCTTTATCAACCTTTCGCAGTGAGCTACACTCTTATTTCTTCTTCTCTTACTGCACATTGATCCTGGATGTGTTTCTGTCTTTGCTGCATTAGATGTTGTTTCACTCTGTTGCTGCACCTGCGGTTAAAGTTTGTGCTTGCAGATTGATGCCGAATGATTTGCAGGACGATTAAAAAACTTTGCATCTTGTGCACCGTGCAGATTCTCAGCGGTATAAAACAGATGCGACCTCTTTGATGAAGCCCTCGGGTCTAGAAAGCCTCTGTGAGGAAGGTGAGTCACAGAAAAGAAATGAGAGCTCAGTCGGTTGTGAATGTTTAAAATGTTTACTGCAGCAGCAGACCATGGTCGTTAGTTATCCAGGCTCTAACTTCATCGCTCCTTCAGGATTTAATCAACAGACAACGTTTGATCAGCGATGAAACAGAATCATTATCCCCCAAACGGAGCTTACAGGTGGATGCTGTGGTGGTGCTAGAGTTGAAATCAAGAGTGCAGTGCTGGTACAAGGCAGAGCTGGCACAGACCAAGCAGAGACCCCAGCTTAACCCTTGGGCACTGCATTAAAACACATCCTTCAGTCCTGTTTTGGCTGTTTACAAGCCATGACTTTAGCTGCTGTAAAAACATAACAGATAAATATTTTTCCAGATTTTTTACTCAGATCCTTTCATCAAGCTTACCCCTGATCAAAACTATTTATTTATTTTTTTAAAATATGGAGTTTAACACCCTTTAACTGATATGGTGAAAACACACACAAAATGACCAATTATCAGTCTTAAAAATTATCAAGAGGCTGGATATTTTTTTTTACAAGCAATCACACTCTTGGATACGTCAAAGATTAGTAAAAGACATTGACTTTGGTGCATTCAATATTTTTGCACAGCATCAGATTTTAATTTTTACTCCCTTTGTTCCCGTTTTGGCTGTTTACAAGCCACAACTTTAGCTGCTGTAAAAACATATCAGACAAATATTTCTTTCATATTTTTAGCTCAAATCTCATCCCTAAACTCAGGTCTGATCAAAAATAATGAGTATTTTTAAAAGATTATGGATTTAACCCTTTAAGCCAATTCCATTGGTGATGTCACTGATTTGGTGAAAGAAAACACAAAATGATAAATTTTCAATACAAAAAATGATCAGAGGCTGGATATTTTTTACGTGCTATCACGTGACACTGCAGTGAAATCACCTATGAAATTGGCATATAAAGAGTTAAAATCCATAATTTAAAACCAAACAAAATAGTTTTGATCAGGACTGAGCTTGATGAAGAGATTTGGGAAAAAAAAGTTTGAAAAAATAATTATCGGATGTGTTTTACAGCAGCTAAAGTTTGTGGCTTGTAAAGAGCCAAAACGGGACGAAAGGGTGGTAAATTTGCCCACAGTGTATTTTTGACCTTTTAAAATTTTTGAAATCACATTTTCTAAATTCATGTAGAATTAAGTTTCCTCATCAAAGATTTTTTTCACTCTCTTAAATAGAGTGAAAGTTATGGTCAATAAGTTCTACATATCACCCCTTTGTGGCAGAAAAAAGCCACACAGAGACCCAAGGGGATAGAGCACCAGTATGTTTGTCTGTGATCATGGATACTGATCAACAAAGAGTGTACAATCAGTTGTAACAGCAATTACTGCGTTTTTCTCTTTTATTTTGACTCATATTCTCAATTTAAAAGGAGAAATTTTCAAGATCAATCACCTGAACAATACGTTTGTCATTCACAACAAACTAGAATTCTCATTTAACTGAGCAATATTCTTTTGGTACATGTAAGCAAAAAGTAAGCACAAATCAAAACTGCACAAAGATTCCCTATACAGAATGACTTATCTTTTATACAAAAAATTATGTAGCAAGTGCTTTACATGGACAGAGATGACAAAAAAAACAAGCAAGATAGAAATAAAGCCAATTGGAAGAAACAAACAAACCCATATTTAAAAAAACAAGTAAAGAAATTAATTAAACAGAACTTAGAGAGTGAGGAAAAGCCATCATGAGCTCATAATTAATCCATAAGAGAAAACACTGGAGATGATGTTAAAAAACACTAAAATTAGAGATGAAATAAAAGTAGTAATAAAATAAAAATAGCAATAACCAGTAAATACATAAAAACATGAGTGAGATAGTTTAACACTAAGAAATCTGACACTTAAAATTATAAATGTTTTACAAAATAATAGATTTAAATGAATTATTAAGAATAATTAAACAAACAGCTAAAATGTATAATTCAATATAACTGAAAAATAAAAATGGATAAATAATTTAAATGTCTTAAGTGAAGTACAACTCAGTCAAAAGCAAGGATAAAAAAGTAGGTCTTGAGTTTGCTCTATAAAACACTGAGACTCTGCTCGGCCGTGAGTCTTTGTTCAGACTTTTGGCACCAGTAAAAACCACCACCTGAAGACCTGAGGGCTCTCACAGGCTCATATGATAAAGAAAATCAGACAAATAGCCTGGAGCAAGACCATTAAGAGATTTATAAACTACTAAAAGAATCTTAAAATCTATTCTACAAGATACTGGAAGCCAAAGTAGAGACTTGAAAACCACTGAGATGTGGGCTCTCGCTCTGGTCAGCATCCTTGCAGATTAATTTTGCAGCAGCTGAAGACGTGATATATTCTTGTTTAAAGACCACAAAGAAGAGCGTTACAATTATCAATTCGAGAGGTAATAAAAGCATGAATAAGAGTCTTGAGAGAGAAAATGTCGCACTCTGGAGATGTCCTTTAATGATAAAATGATTTGTTAATTAAACACTGTACTACTTTAATTCAGTGACTTTTCTCAGTGTGTGTATATTCTATCGGTTCTTAACAAATAAAGCATGAATATGATGAATGAATAAATGAAAACCAGATAAGATTCCCTGACCGTGCTGAAGCATCAGCAGGAGGGAAACAGCAGTGTCATAATAAAATCTCCTCAGTAAGACACTCAGTGTGTTTGAATGATCAGCTGATGGACACTCTACATTAAAAGCCTCCTGCCATCATTGTTTCTTTGTGAATGTGACTAATAAATTAAAAGTACTCCTCGTTCAGCCAGATGATTAAGCATGATGATGCCACTGAATGCTATGTTAAAGCAAATTTAACAGGAAGTCAGCGATTCATCTTCGGGCTCTTAAGGCAGACAGATACAAAAACATTCCAGTTGAACACTGACTGTGTGAATTTTGTGATTTAGGTGAAATTGAGAATGGATCTCATTTTCTTTTATATTATCCTTTCTAGATAGATGGATAAATAGATACTTTATTAATCCTCATGGGGGAAATTCAGGTGTCTTGTAGCTCACAGGCAGTGTGACGTTTGTTGGCTAATTATTTTTGTCATAGTTTTCGTCAACAACCTTTTTCCCCCTGACGAAAACTAGACAGTAACTCATTAAAACAAGTGCACATGGACAAAAACTAAAACTAAATTAACTGACATTTTTGTCAACAAATAAAAACTAGACTACATGTTTGACAGAGGCTTATCCAATCAGACCTAATTTGGTCATGAAGAAAGTGGGGACAAATTAGGAATGTATCCAGTCACAGCTGCATTGGTTGTGTGGAAAGGTTGGATGAGTTAAGAGGGACATCCAATCACAACTGCCTTAGCTTGGTGGTGGGATAAGTTGGGGAGCGATCCAATCCGAGCTACTCTCTTTATGAGTTGATATATTCATGCAGAGCAGGTTCACTGTTTGTTGTCAGTTCTGGTATTGTACCTGAGATGCTCTGCCAGATAACCTAAATAAAGGTGACTGCATTTCACACAAAACTTAAACTTGTTTCTGTTCATTTATACATTCTAACTTTATTAAGCATTCAGTAAAGGGTTATCAGATGTTTCATTTTATCCAAGTGTAAAACATGACTTCAGAAATTCAAGGAAACATAAAAAATTCGTTACACTTTACACTTCATTAGTCGACTAAATTTACAGTAGATTTCGTCGACTAAAATGTTGTGATATTTCATCAACTAAAATTAGACTTAAAATAAGACAATATAGATGACTAGATTATGACTAAAACTAAAAGATATCTGAGGCAAAAGACTAAAGCTAAATTAAAAAGTGCTGTCAAAATTAACACTGCTCACAGGTCACGATAAACAATAAACATAAAAGTACAGACAGGAGTGCAGATAACAACAGCAACAATACTGTGATAAAACTGTGTGATACAAATTAACAATTAAAAACGTTAAAATGTAGTCAATAAATAGGGCCGATGATACATAACTAGTAAATAAAGTAAATCAATAAATAAATAAAGGGACATCAGACTATTGTTATTGCACAAAGCCCATGTGGGGTGTCAGGGGTCAGCGACAGCCATGTCAAGAGCCTGAGCTGTCGTACAGTCTGATGTCTGTGATGAATTATGAGTCTCTTTGTTCAGTGAAATGTAGATTTAAAATCCGGAAATGTTTATGAGCACTGAAGATGACAGGATGATGATATTTTATACTTTTAATGTGTATAAGTTCACCACTTTTGTCCCTAATGCCAGGATGGTCTTTTATAGATCGTATCTTGGAAGCCTCCTTGTATATTTTTATGCATGATAAAATAATAAAATAAATGAATGTCTATAAGATACAGTCCATTTAAAAAGTGAACTTTGCCTCTTTATTTTTCAGCCCCTGACCCAGAGAACAACATCATGGGAGCCTTTACAGGTTGTAACGGTGACTCCGCAGACCCTCAATACGCCCGAGTGTCGAAGATCACAGTGGATTCATTTGATACGTCCAGCACGTCGTCTGAAGAGTGTTACGAAAACACGAACAACGGCTACGTCCTGGTCTCCCCTGGTCAGTCCAGTGTTAATTTTGTCGACTAATTATTTTTGTCATAGTTTTCGTCAACAACCTTTTTTCCCTGACAAAAACTAGACTATAACTAAAAAAAAACAAGTGCACATGGACAAAAAGATAAAACTAAATTAACTAACATTTTTGTCAACAAATAGGTTGGATGAGTTAATAGGGACATCCAATCACAACTGCCTTATAGCTTCATGGTGGGATCCAAGTGTAAAACATGACTTCAGAAATTTAAGGAAACATAAAAATGCCTTACACTTTACACGTCATATTTAGTCGACTAAATTTACAGTAGATTTCATCGACTAAAATGTTGCGAAATTTCATCAACTAAAACTAGACTAAAATTAAAACAATTTAGATGACTAAATTATGACTAAAACTAAAAGATAATTTGGGCAAAAGACTAAAACTAAAACTAAATTAAAAAGTGCTGCCAAAATGAACACTGGGTCATTTAGATATATCTACCTGCTTCTCTTTAGACAGGATTTTTATTTTATTTTTTTTTCAGCTGCCACCACTTTTGTTAAGAGAATATTGATTTGACATAAAGTAGTTTCTTTTTAAAGTCAGACTATTTTCACAAGATATGAAAAGTACTGAAGACAAACTATAAACATATCAGAAGACATTAACATGAAGATAACTTAGTAAACAGCCCCAAATCTCATCATCACACAACCTCTGTTGTTATTATTCTGCACCTTTGGATTGTAGATATTGATGCTTTGAGGTGATTAGAGGAGGTATTGTTGTTCTGGGAAAACAAAATTCATCCTTTAACTATTAAGACTTATTTTTTTTAGCTAATTCCATTAAATCATATACAGTTCAAACTCTTACTGCTTGGATGTTTTAATAATGAATATCAGTCTCATGACCTGCACCATCTTATCTTACAGAACCAGAACCCAACCAGCCAGCAGCTATTTACCCTTTAAACCTGCCCTGCAGCACAGATCAACATTTCCCTGGACCAGCAGGAGAACCACAGAGTTCAAGTAAACCTTACTAAATCCACAAAAAACAGAAACTGATGCTGCTCTGCTCGAAATGAAAAATACTTTTCACTAAAATCTTTACCACCCTGTTTTCAGCTGATGAGGATGAAGATGATGGCCCAATTTACTCTCCTGTGAGTCCTGACGTAAACCCTTCGTCTGAGGATGACTATGATGACGTGGACTGTCTACCTTAAACAGGGAGGGGCCTCTTTTACACCCAAGAGGGCCAAGCAAACGGTTTTTTCCTGCTTGAGGGCCACATTGTTGTACATTATTGGATACACAAATCACAAAAGACTTGTATAAATCCGTCTTTAACGAAACTATATTGTCAAAAATCATCTGAAGCAACGACCCCTGACAAAGATCTTTCTGTACTGGGGGTCCTCATCATTTCTGGCCGTGTCCTGTGTCGTGATAATGATAATTTCGGTAACAACTCACACTGTGGGCAGCTATGCAGTAATGCAATTATACCACAAGGTGGCACAACAGGTCTGTGACTGCAGCTTGTAGTTCTTGGCTCACAAAGCCCTATAAACCTACAGTATATCACCTACAAACTACAGAAACTTGGCTGCACTGAGATATTTCAATAACCTGTTTTGATCTCTGGGAATTTGCAACCTGTCACAATTTGTGCTGAGTGAATACGAATTCAACTTAAATACACTGAAAACAATTTAAAAGGAAAAGGGGGCCCTGATCGGAGGCCAACACAAACCATCAGAGTCGTGAAACCAGATCCAGCACGGCCTTTCTGTGGTCCATTTGATCTGCAGCAGCTGCAGAGCATCAACGCTTCCTCCTGATTCAAAATGATGCTTCAAATCAAAGTGTTTTTTTATATGTGGAGGTGAAAATGACAAAATGCGTCAAAGCACCTGTAAAACTTTCAGTATGAGGGCAGCGAGAAAAACAAGCTGTTACAAGCAGATTTAGCTTAAAATAACAACCACAAGAGCTGACGTGTTAGACCTGGTATGGGAAACTAGAGGCTGAGAGACCACATGTGGACCCGTTTTTTGTGTAATAATACATGCATGTAAATATAAAACAAAGACAAACATGGAGAAAACGTGACAGAATCTGCCATGAAGGATTCAACATGAGTCAAATCAATAAAACATAGAAAAAAAAAACAAAATAGATCAGAGGGAGGTTCCCAAACTGTTTCTGTTCTCTCAGTGAACCAAACTTACAAATAAACGTCATGAATGTGAGACCATCTATGCACTAAAGGTAAAAATTTAAAGTATAGACTATCACTGTTGTGCTGTTTAAAATGATTTCATTAGACTACAATAGCTCATAAAATACTCTTAACAACAGAACTGATGTTTGTAGCTGTGTGGATTACTACACAGTATTTCCCTTCTGAAATTATGTGGAAATTTGCATTCACTGGCCAATTTATTAGGTACAACTTTTAAGTATCATGTTGAATTCAGAACCGTCTCATGGCTTAAACTCAGCGACAGCGTCACACAGCTGCTTGCACATCAATGATGAGGAACTCTCAATCCACCACATCCCAAAGGTAACAAAACAGGAGGAGAGGGATACTTGGCAATGTGATGAGGGGTAGGATCTTTGGGAGTTAACAAGAGAAGAAAAAGAAAAGTCATTAAAGCTAAAATGTGTCCAAGGATCATTTATTACACTCAAATTTAGCCCAGAGCTCAACGTCCAGATAAACGGGCAAATTAAGGACCAGATCTGCTTATGAAATAAAATCTCTTTCACATGGCAGACTCCACACACACACACACACACACACACACTAGAGATCACATCCACCAGGCTGATGTATCACAGATCCTCCTGAAACATTTTTGCTTTTGTTATATTCCCGCTTAGAGAGATTGATAAGTCAGAATCTTAAAATCTGTGGATTTACAGCCCTGATTAACATCAAGGGGAAAGAAAAAGCAGTATTTCAAGTGGCTTGTCGTATTTGAGGGATTATAAGATCAAGCCTCTGTTTTACTTTGTTCATTAAATCAGTTACACACAAAGGATTACGCTCCATAAGTCTATAAGTTGCTTTAAGCGTCCCGACTAGCGAACCTGCCTGGGGTTTAAACTTTTGAACTCTGTTTGTTGTCGGAGGCCTGGAGACGACAGTACCTGCCTGCTAACAATATGGAGCACATACAGTCCAGTACAAGGACTTAATATGAAGAACTATTACATAACAACAAAAGTTTTTAGGCTTTCAACATGGGAAAGGTTTTGATGACATGAATTAGTGGTAAAAAAGTTTCTTAGACACAGAATATTTTTGTCATCGTATATTTTAATATCATTTGTCTCTTAGTTAAATAAACCATATTAGGCTTGTTGATTTCTTCATGCTCTCAGGTGGGATTTACATGTCTCCTACATGTGACAGAGCGAAGTCTGCAGCATCAGGACTTCTCCCTCTCCATCTCTTTACAGCGCCAGAAGCTGTCTGAAACAGACCTACCAGTGTGACATCCTACCATTGTTTTGTCAGCAGTTTAAGCCCACTGGTTCAGCGCAGAGCAGAGACTATAGAACTGAATGATGAGTTGTTGACAACATGGCACCAAGCAGCATTAAACTGACCAATTATCACAGAGTGGACTGGCCAAACAATCAAAGCGAACTGGAAGAGGGCCTTTCAGGGGGAGGGGCTGAAAATCTTAAACAGGATAAGAATACAGGTGGATCAGAGGCACCCAGTTTGTGAAATACCAGGCAGCAACCTCCAGCACTGGAATATAAAGCCAGTGCAGATGCACCAAAACTTCCTTGAGTGTTAGCCTCAGTCTGGCTTCAGGAAACCCAGGAGTTATATGATTTGTGTTTGGTGTACAGAAGCTTTTACAACCTAAATAAACTTTTTGCAGCCTCTCTCTTTGTGAGTCGGTCAAATGAAAAATGAACTACTTTGCCAACATTTTGGCAAAGAGCAAATCAAGCCACCTGAAACTACTTCTCAGTGCAGAATTGCAATATTTACAGTTTTTTTATATTCTACATCATACCTAACTCTACAAATACATTAACTGATGCACAAAATGGCAGATTTTGTCTTTTTTTTTTTCCCCTTTATTGTGTGAACTACTATTTGAAACGATCCAGCAGGCCACAATTAGAGGAGGACCAAATGTGGCCCCTGGCTGCATGCTCATGTATGCAGCCCAGGGGCCACCACTGCATGATATTTCATCCCTGCTTTATATTTTTTCTTATCCTAGTTTCTTTTTGAAAAATCTGTTCCCCTCGACTCGCTCTGAGTCAAACAGCTTTTGAGTACACATTATCTGTGCTATTTTAAATTAAACTAAATCATAAAATTTAAGGGAATTTAAATTAATAAACAGTTAATAGACTGTTGCCATGCTCATAATGTCATATAAATTTAGATTAGTGTCTTTCTTCGGTGACCTTGTGTGTTTCTTTCTACATTCAATGCACTGCTCGGTGATCTCAGGGACTTGTTACAAGATGGATCACAGCCAGCGAAAGGCAGTGAGCTCATCAGTTTTGGTAAAGACCCAGAAGGTTCGAGACTCGGGCAAAAATCCACCTCAGCTTATTAATCAGAGCTTTTCTCCCTGTTGGCCTCACAATGGTAAAGATTTATACTACAGCCAATAATTCACTAATTCTCCCCTCCTCTGATTAGTCACCCTCTCAGTGATTCAGCCTGTAGTCTGGCTGTAAACCACCTTACGTCCTGCTGGGCTGAAGCCTGGCTGTAGTTGTGAGAGCGTCCGGTAATAGTGTTGATTACTCCTCTCTCATTAGGTAGCTTTCACTGCTGCCGCTAAGCCCTCATCAGGAGGTTTTTGGCTGAGTTGCCGAGGAGGGGCCCTGATCCAATTCACCTTTAAAGTTCAGTGGACCCGTCTGGGTTGTTACGGGTCAGCACATCACTCTCCATGCTGTGCACTCCCAGAGAGGCCCTCATTACCTCATTTCCTGTTACTACTGTACTAGACAGGCATCCAGATCTCAGGTTTGGTTTGTAAAAGTCTGCAGCGTTTATCACCCATGACTTACACGGCAAGAGCTCAAGTGTGTTTATCTAAATTCTAGTCAGATATACACTCATCAACCACTTTATTAGCTACACTCCTTCAGCTTGTTTTTATGCAAATACCTTCCAAGTCCAATCAAATGGCAGCAACCCAATGCATCTAAGCAGGTAGAAATTTTCAAGACAACTTGCTAAGGTTCACACCGGGCATCAGAATCGGGAAGAGAGTTGATAAGGTATATGTGACTTTGAATGTGACTTAGTTTATGGTCTGAGTGTTTCAGAAACTACTGATCTACAGAGATTCACAAAAACAACCATCTGGGGTTTACAGACAATGGTCCAAAAAGAGAGATGATATCCAGAGAGAAGAAAAAGGCCTTGTTGATGCCAGAGGTCAGAGGAGCATGGCCAGAGTGATTTCACATGACAGAAAGGCAATGGTGACTCTATTAACTATTTGTTACAAGCAAGGTATGCAGAAGACCATTTCTGAATGAGCACCAAGTCGAATCTTGAAGCAGATGAGCTGCAGCAGCACAAGACCAAACCAGGCGCCACCCCTGTCAGCTAAGAACAGGAGTCTGAGTCTACCATTCACACAAGCTCAACAAAATTTGACAACAGAAAACTGAAGAAATGCCGCCTGGTCTGATGAGTCTCAATTTCTTCTGTGACAGAATTTGGCATAAACAACATGAACCCATGTATCCATCCTGATGTGGATCAACAGTTCATGCTGGTGGTGGTAGTGTAAAGGTGGGGGAAGCTTCCTCAGCACTAGGGATGCACGATATTGGATATTGCTGATATGACGATATTTTTTAACTCATTATCGCCGGGCTCTGTACTTAACAAAAATGGACTTGTTTCTTTCAGCGTTACATTATATTTTTGCGAGGAACAGATGTAAAACAAGAAAAATAGCTTTTAAATGTTTTTAAATGTACCCATGCAGTGATGAGAGGGACAGATATTGTACATTTGTGTAA
Organism: Cetoscarus ocellatus; assembly: GCA_037902135.1. Lineage (NCBI taxonomy): Eukaryota > Metazoa > Chordata > Actinopteri > Labriformes > Labridae > Cetoscarus > Cetoscarus ocellatus. Next base: position 892,435 of record JBAMNC010000076.1, read on the forward strand.
TTTGCAGATATTCCAGCTGATATGTGGCAGATATGTGTGGCCGATATATTGGCTGTAAATATCTACAAAAAATTCAATATCGACTGATACGGATATTTAACTTTTTCAGCTGATATCGGCCGATACCAAAATCAAAACGATAATATCATGCATCTCTACTCAGCACAATCTTTAAACATTACAGAATAAATGAACATTGTTGTGACCATGTCCATCACTGGAGCTTTTGTACAATATAAAGTACTTGAATAACAAACCCTGCTGAGTAAATGTGTTTGGATATGATTAACCCTTGTCACTCTTAGCCATATTCTCTTTTCTTTAATCTGTTTTTTATTATTCTTGTTAATTTTTGTAAAAAGGTTGAACCTCAACACATTCAAGCACAGTAAGTTAATGACATCTATTTCTCAGGACAACCTGGGCTATCAGAATATTTAAGCTGTGATGGTGCCAAATTACCTATTAAAAGTTATTTGACCACAGAGATAAAGTATAAAATCAAACTTAAATTTCAATCTCACAGAGCCTAATACAAGTCCTGCACAGGACCTTTTCTCATCTGAATTTGCTTAGAAAATTAACCACAGTGTGCCTATAAGAGCAAATTAAAAGCATTTATTTATTTTTTTTACAAATTCAAGAAACTCTGTTGGAATCCATTTGGACCCAAGCTGATTTTATAATATGCATTATCTTTTTTTTCATGAAGGGTCATTTTAACATGGATGTTGAGGGAAATTCCTTTTTTTTGATCCACCCTCCAGTGGACATTTGAGGATTTGCAGTATTTTTCACCTCTGATCCACCCAATATTTCAACACCTGAGGATGCTGCTGCATTTCATCCCTTTTTGTTCAGTTTTGCCCCTCTAGGCCGCCATACTTTCTCATAAGCGTCTTTTATATGTCTGTATAAAGAAGTGTATCCCATCTTGAAAGCTCTCCTGGTGGTGCAGCACTCAGCTCATTAACTTTCTTTCTTGTTAGCACCTCGCTGCAGTTAACAGTCGGTGGCCTCCTCCCCTCCAAGACACATTCATGGAGCTGCCAATCAGGTCAACACTGCAATTAAGCTGCTTTAAACTTGTTCACTGGTGCTTGGAGGCCGTAAAAATACTTCCGTTTGAGTGTCAATGGGAGCCTGTGGTGTTAACGCCACATTCATGGGAGAATACATTGTGTCTAGTTAATGTAAGGAGTCTGGTCAGAGGGTCAAAAGGGCAAAATGACTGAGGGATACCAGGATGAGCAGACATTTCCAACTATTCCTGAAGATCCAGACTGTTTTTCTTCTTCACTTCTGCAAATACATGGACACATTTTCCTGTTTGTCTGCAGCCACATGGACTGAACTTTACGAGTGTGCACTGCATGTCGGATAGCGGTGTCTCGCTCTGAGTGCCAGTCAGTCAGGACAGGCGTCATCAATCTTGGTTGCTGCTTGAATGGCAGATTGGCTACCATAAACCAGACCTGATTGCAGAGAGCTGTTTAGAGTTTTCAGACTGAGGGTGGCATGGAAACAAAACCCCACACATACAAACACTGTGTGTGGGACACTGGACAGCATTACTGTACGTGTCTGCACTGGGACAGTAGCTGACAGTGTTTTTGGCTGCTACTGTGATCCTATCATTTTCATAAAGCTTTCAGTGTCAGATGAATAAAACTGGGCAATAATAAAACAAATATACAACTAGATAACTATGTTATAGGGCTATAGCAAAAGTCAAGGCATGTCTAAGTTAGGCTAAGCAAAGGAGAAGCCCAGAGGGCTTAAGTCTGGGGTGTTTTCTCAAAAACCGCTGGTCTTTAAGGTTAGTAACAAAATTCTAACATTGTTCCACCTTAATATTTGGGGTTTTTTTTCAGACCAAACATGAGAAATATACATATATTCCTTTCTTTCTAAGAGCTTGAATGCACATTGGAGTACAGGGCCACTTTAGCGGCACACATGTTTGGTTCCAGTTTTGCTTTGGTGGAGAGCTCTTGATTTGGGGTTGCATTAACGCTCACATCAACTCTGGTGCAAACCACAGAACAGAACTCTGGCTCAACTGAAAAATGGGGGTTTTGCTTCCAATGGGACCAGAGTTCAGTTTGCGGTAAATGTAAAAGCCATCCGGACCAAACACGGGTAACAAACCAAAAAGAGAAGCTTGAATTCGGCAGAATATCACCACAGCAACCAAGCTAACGTAGCTTTAATAGACAATATCAAGCAAAATGTGGATAACATTAACATGGCTGGCACAGCTGGCCTCCTAAAAGATCACTGTCTACAAGTTTGCGTGGAACATAGTTATACATCTCTCCCCTCACTGTTAGGCAAAGCCTGAATCCAGGTTTATCTGTGTCCTATAGCTCAACATACTGCCAAGTTGCTTCAACCTACAAGATGGCTGTAGTCAAAACCGCCTGCTTAGTTACAGTATGTACTGATTCTCCAAAAAGTAAGTACTTAGTATGAAGTATGTGGACATTTACGAAATTCCTGGTTTATCAAAAGTACTCAGATGCCACACCACTTGGGGAAAACTTAGCAGTATGAATTGGGCCAGTCTATCTCACATATTGTTTCCCACAATGTAAATCCTAAACACTGTTCCTTCTATTAATACAAAAAAATTAATAAATGAACCCTAACACTTCATTTTAAATGACAGGGTAAATCCACCCTTGATAAGATTTTGAAGATTAATGCATTAATGTGACCACAAAATTGGCAGTTAAAGCTCCCTGTACCTACTTATTTCTGCTTTCTCTGATTTAAGTAATAAAAAAGTGCAGCATTAAAAAAAAACTCAACTATATTTAATTAAAAGTTTGTCCATAAAACAGCATTAAATCATGTCTTTTTGTCAGTCAGAGTTTTACATTGTGGTGATGGGTAAATCTATATTTGGCACAGAGTACTTCAGGCCAGGTGAACGTTGTCTATGGCTGTTGTTGTAACACAGCATCATCATTTGTTTGTTTACCTGAGGCTAACTCATTAACTATAGAGTATGATGTAAATTTGAGACATGGACTTTAAATGGAGTGGGTCCTGTGTCAACACTTAAATAAAAACTTTAAACTTTAGGGTGTAAATCTCTTACTTAAATAATAATGAAATAAAATCCTAAAACTGAGAAGATTTCAGGCTCTTTATCATCACTCCCATGCACACCTTTAAAAAAAGGTCTACATTGTGCTCATGGACTGTGCAAACAATGAACAACATCTTAATAATATCATCAGTCATGGATTCCAGGACTGGCTGTTTCCAGGCTGGAAACACTGATATTCTGGAAAACAGACCTCCTAGTTTGTAGGATCATATTCAGGTGTATGATTAACCAATAATACCAAACAGGTGTGAATTATCATCTTTTTTTATATTTAAAATGAAACACGGTCCTCTACTGTTGCTCTTGGGTGAGGAACAGCCAAACTCCAAGGTGCTACCAAGGTGAGGTTGTGGCAGCCACTTATGTGTCACAGGGTAGTTATAATACATCACCAATGTCCCTCCCAGGCAAAGATTTCAAAGCACTGAGGTTTCATGATGTTCTGCTCAAGCTCTTCTGAAAGAAGCACAAAAACCTGGCAACACTGAGGACTGTTGATGCAATGGCTGGCTGAGGAAACTTAGTGCAGCAGATAGAAGACACATCATACCTCCCTTCAGAATTGGCAGAAACCAGTGGGATCCGAGTATAGTAAAATCTAGCCAGAGGTGATCGTCATAGAAGAATTACAGCTAGAAGGCCACACCTCTGACATGGAAACATGGCCACACAACTTGACTATGTAGGAAAACAGGATCTGGGCAGTAACATGGCAGCTGGTGCTCTGGACTGATGAGTTTAAATTTTGAATATTTGTAGCAGGACGCAGTTTGTTCATGAAAGACTGGAGAGCAGTGAGGCATGGTGCAGACTCTTTGCAAGGTTGAGGCTGCATGTCTACAAATAGAGTTGGGGTATTCTCAATTCTGAAAATACAAGCAGACACTCATCCATCATGCCCAGAGGCATCTAACTGGCCCAAAATTTAATCTGCTGGGACGAAAGCCCAAAGCACAGAGCCAATGTCATGAAGAACTACCTCTAAATTAAAGAACAAGGATTTTGGCATTTATGCCTAACAGAGATATTTTGGCTTTTGGAGCCAGCCTCAAGTTGGTATTTAAGGAGGTTTATTATGTTGTGTTTTTATGCCCTATGATCACCACGGTTGTAGTAAGTGTGCTAATTTTCAGACTGAATGAGGTCACTGAACATAGACAGTCTGGTAAAAGAGCTGATGATGAGTGAGCTCAGCCAGTCTACGTGTGTGTGTGCGTGTGGGTGTGTGTGTGTGTGTGTGTGTGTGTGTGTGTGTCCAGTCAGCCGCTCCGTACCAGCAGCTTAACCTCTGGATTCTCCACATTCCAGCTCAAAGTCAGGCACAAGTCTCGCCGCTGGTCCATTTAAAGTGATTGACGTTATTTGCTACCATTAGGCACTACTATGTAATTGACCTCTGACCCCTCACAAGCGACCTGTTGAAACAGCTTTAAGCCAGAGTGTCTAATCTCCATGGGAAAAGCCCTCAATCTAGATTTAGGGCTCTAAAAGCAATCAACACCTAAAGGTGAAGGAGGGGAGCTGAGGTCAGTGCCACCACATCGCTCTGATCAGATCCTGTTGGCGGAGAGATGATCAGTTTGTTCAACGAGCTGCAAAAGAAAATATACACTGCCCAGAGAAAAGGCAGATCTGACGCAAGACTTATGAGACCATCAGTCCAGAGCCACAGATGGCAATATTTGGGGAAGGGGGGGATCTGGGTCTCTTCCAAGTCTCGACTTTTCATCACCGATATCTAGACATGCCATTTTCTATAACTGGAAGTCTAACCTGCCTCCTTGATCAGTTATATCATGAGCATTACGCCATTAATATTATTTTTATTATTTTCATCTAATCCAGTCTCAACTCTGGATCCACACACCTCAGTCATGATTCCTTTAGTACAGTAGTCATCAACCCTGTCATCTGAATCACAGGACGGACTGTTTCATTTATCTATGACAGGTAAGGGTCTGGTGAATCCAGCTGCTTTGTGACATTTACACAACAAAATTTTCATGCACATAATCTGCACAGATTTTTGTTTAATCCATAGCCAGTCAATGTAAGCTTAAACACCAGCAACGTAATGTCTGAGGGTCGTGGTCTTTATCTTATGGAGCCGTGGATGATTTTTCTGAAAGTTGCAAAAATGACAATGAAAACAAGTTCAGAGATAATGTACGACAACCTAAGTGTGTATTCATGCTTCTGCCACTGTGAAGCAGCTGTGGTTGGTCCTGAAGCAGCGTTGGTTACTGGCCAGTTCAGTGCTGTTTGGCATCATGTTGTCAACAACTCTGCATTCATTCTACACTCTCTGCTCTGCACTGGTTTTGCCCCAGCCTAGGCCAATGGGCTCAAACTGAGGATGAAACAACAGTAGGAAGTGACACTGTTTCACTGTTTTAAAATTTCCTTTTGACTCAATTTGAAGCAGCTACTGGTGTCATTAAGAGGGGATGAGGGAGAAGTCCTGATGCTGAAGACTTTTTGTCTTGTGCATAGATGTTCTCTATTATGCAGAGGAGACATGTCATACACACTAAGGTGTATATAAAACTGAAAAAAGAATGATATAGGCTCATTAATATACCCATTTCTCACTGAAATTTCAATGTCTGTGATACAAATATATATACTTTTTGTATTTGTTACCTCAAATATTTCCAAATGTTTCCAAAGCAAATGAAGCCTCCATTTTTATTTGGTTGTATCTGGACATGTCAAACTGGTAGTTTTATTCAGGGGGTCCAGGGAAACTAAGGCAGCTGCCGGCATTATAAAGAGGGGAAGAAGGAGAAGTCCTGATGTTGCAAAACTTTTTGTCTTGTGCATAGAAGTACTCTTTCACAAGAGGGAGAAATGAACACACTACAGGGCATATATAACTTGAAAAAGCATAATATGGGCTCTTTAAGTTAGACTTAAATTCAGGAGAACATTGCTATGTTAAAGCACACCTTGAACTGTCGGCATTTTACTCAAAGCATGTCTCAAAACTTCCGGTAAATTTAATTATTTTACATAAAACACAGACATCACTTGTGAGCAGAACGCAAAAGCTTAAAAATTCTTCACTATGGCACAAAAGCAAGATTTTTGACAAAACACCTCTGTGTGTTGCATTTTTGGCCACAGATTGTTGATGTGTGACTGCAGACATAAAATCCATACTGATTAGGCATTACCATGTAATGTGAAAAAAGTGGGGATTTCAGAGGGATTAATGGAAGTTTGACAACAGGACACTGAATCAAATGAAACTGATCAAAGTTCACATTAATTCTGTTGATTAAGGAAAAACTGCTCAAATCCTCTGTTCAACAGAGAGCTTTACAGTCAGAATATTTAAACGTTAACAGTTTATCTCCTGACTGTCTCTGAAAACCCTCCTCTGCTGCTTCCAGGCCGACGTGCAGATATGCACCATTGATTGACAGCCTTATCAGGGCCTGCAGAGCCCAGGACGTGGAGGAAAAACCTGCTTTATGAGACCAATGTCAGCGTGGTGGGAGGTCTGTCTGACTTGTTGTTAATGCCCACAAATGCTGACCTCTCCCATGCCATGTGCCTCCAAATCCTGATATGAAAGGTGGCTTACAGATCAAAACAGGCTTTCATCAGCGCGCTCACACTGATAAAAGCTGAGAGGGACAAAAATCATTAAATGTTCAGAAAAAAAATCACCACCAGGATCAGAGCCAGTAGTGTAAGTTATGTAGAGCGCCTGGAAAGTAAAATCTTACTGAATGTTACACATCGCACAAACAGGAAGAAATCAACTGTATGAGCAAAACATTAGTCATGAAACTTCATACGTGTGGAAATAAACAGAACCACAGAGGTCTTAAAAGTCTGAGAAACATTAAATACAGCATGTAATACTCTTAGAACTTTATGTTTTTTTTAAATCATTTTATCATTTTTTCATTTTATTTTATGACAAAAAGCTTTTAGTGCTCTTAAAGAATGGCTCTGTATCTGCAACTATAAACCAGTCGACCAACTAAGTAAGCTGCAAAATGAAAACTCACATACTTTAGTGGAAATACGCAAAAGACTCTCCTGCAATATTTGGACAATCTGTTATGAAAGAGTGCATTCAAACTGTTTCATGTTTCTGTCACAATGATTTTTGGCCATTTTTTAGTCTTGAGTAAACTTTGGTCCATGCCTCAGATGGGACATGGACAAACAAAATCATCTCAAATGTGCACACAAAACTGTCTCATGTGCACCAGAAACTTTCTCTCTGTATGTCTCCTCACTTTGAAATGTCTTATTAATAGGGGTGTCCTGATAGAACTTTTTCAACTCCGATACGATGCCGATATTGCAGCCTTGAGTACTGGCCGATACCGATATCGATCCAATACGATATCAGCAGGAATCATACATACTTTTATTACTTATTTTGTAGTATGGACTGTAAGAAATGCTTGAGCAAGTAAGATTACTCAAACAGAGAACAGTAGTCAGCAATAGTAGGTATGAGAAAAACTGACCCATTTGTTATTAACCAATGGGTTATATAAATTTTAACCATAAACATAAGAATATACAACAATTAAATAAAATAAAATAAATAAAAAATAAATTAGAAGACCCTGAAAAGTAACCTCAATAAATCCAATAAAAACAAAACCATATATTTTTAAATTGCAAAATAACCACTGTGTTTAACTTCAACAATCATATCCTACAACTGAATTAAATAAATAAAAAATAAATTAGAATGGACTGCTTGTATCGGAGTGCTTATATAGGAGATTTTAGATGCAGGCCGATATTATCCGTTATTTGTTTTTTTTGCTGGTATCAGACCGCTATCAGTCCCGATCCGATATCAATATTGGATTGGGACACCCCTACCAATTAAGCCTGAATTATATTTTTGCATCCAAGCTTTGCCATAGTGCTCATGCTGTTATGAGCATATTCGTGCTCAGGTGTAGGGATGGGAATCAAAAACCAGTTCTGCTTGAGAATTGATCACAACTCCCTCAAAGAATCTGTCATCAGTCTTTTTGAAGAACGATTCTCTCTCAACTCCTTTCACTTTGTTCTGCATGCCTTGCAAACCAAAGACATCATGCTCTCATCAGAGGCAGTCAGCAGAAATGATAAAGTCATCAAAAATCATGGCAGACAGAAGACACAAGAATACAAAATTCTGCCTTAATTGGAGAAAAAGCAACTTACTGCTCAACTTTCAGTAAGAAGTATCAGCAACTAGCCGAAGCATTGATCCATACAACATGGCATTGAATATCAGGACTGTCATGTGTTTGACATTGTTGCCATTGAAAACCTGATGTGAAACTAGATGTGAAACCTCCGACAAGGCATTTCCAACACTGTCGGGTGAGTTACAGTCAAAAAATGTGGAAATGTGGCCCTATCTCACACTGTTAACAAATCCTTGAAAAGAAGCCTTGATCCACATCCAGATTGGGTTCACTAGCAAAATCGAATCACTTCTCCCTTTTGTGTCATGACCAACATTCCCTGAAAATGTAATTAAAACCTGTTCATAAATTTTTAAGTTACACAGACAGAAAGACAAATGCCTGTAAAACCACTTTGGCAGAGGAAATAAATGCCTTTGGTGCTTTTGGGCATTTCTAAAATGAAAATCTAAATTTTTGGTTCACCAAGTGCTTGTTTTTAGTTCTTTACTTCTACCCACATGAACTCCATCTTTCCCTTCAGAGCTGGTTTTTCCATGTGTAGATAAAATCCAGATCCAGCAGATTTTACAAAGTACAATGCTCCTCTATAACATCCCTGACATGTGAAATATTTCCTCTTGAAGTTACCACACATTTCCTCAAACTTCTTAAAAAGATGTAATTGGAAACAGACAGCTTTGTGTACGTCTGTGTCACAGAAGCTTAAATATGTTTAGGTTTTTATTGTTTTCTTTCTCTCAGAGCAGCTGAAGGACATTTTTGACTCTAATCAAACTATTGGGGAAAATTATTGTTCGTGAATGTTGACTGGCCGAACATATGAGCCTTCAATCATTCTTTACATTCAGTTCAGACCAAATGTTTGTGTGTTTTCTTTAAAGTATGCATGGGAAAGTGGCCCTGCTGCTGTCTGTGAATAAATGCATGAGTTTATGACTATGTGTGTGTGTGTGTGAGTGTGTGGCATAGCAGCGGGGCTTTTCCATCCTGTCAATGGAAAACATTAGTGTCATGCCCCCTCGCCCCCCGCCTCTTGTTTAATTCAGTCCATCAACACTTCCTCCTCCGGCCTGTTAGTGTCACACTGCATTTCCTTTCCGGGCTCAAACGCCGCTGCTCGCCACAATCGGCCCGGTTTTGGGTTTCCCTCAAACGGCAAAGGGCTTCAAAGTCAATAAGTGCTTTTTTGATTTTTATTGACCCAAAGACTCGGCCTTTCCCCCCACTCCGTCTGCCTGAACGCCCCCTCGGAATAAATTACTGTAAGGAGGCTCATTGTGCACACGTCTGAAAGTGTGTGCTGTCCTGCTGATTGCACCTGTAACTCATTTTCAAAGGTGTTCAAAATCTACAGCATCTCACAGGATAATTCAATGTCTAATAATCAGATTGAAGAACTTAGGGGGCAGCTAGTAACTAAATCAGTGCCCCCAACCGGTGGGCCAAAAGTGGGTTGCAAAAATGTGCCTGCTAAAAAATGTGGCATATGATCAGGGTGCCAGTGGATCGGTAGTTACGGTACATCCGCATTCCCCATGTGCAGAAGATCGTCTCTTCAGGGCAGGCAGGCTGGGCCTGTGGCTCCCTTCCTGCATTTGTTCCACACTCTCATCTCTTCAATTTCTGATTCTACCCACTTTCCTAACCACAGATAATACATAAGTGACATACGATAATTTGCTTTTACGACGTTTGTTGTTTTGTAAGTTATTTTGCTAATGGGATAACTCAAAAAAATTAAGTACGGATTTCAATGAAATGTAAGTCATGGCACAAAAAGGCAGTGATGTGAATACTATTGCACACTTGTTGAGTTATTAGCATAAATGTTGGAAACTGCCCTATCTCACACTTTTAACAAATCTGAAAAATTATCCTGGAACCACCTTTGAATTCAGATCAACACCAAACTCTAACCACTCCTCCCTTGTGCTGTGACCAAGAGTACATGAAAACGTCATCAAAATCCATTGAGAATTTGTGGAGTTATTAGTGAAAGTGTGGAAAACTTCTCCCAATGTCAACAAATCCTTTAAAAAAATCCTGGATCTGCGTTTGTTTTCAGATCACCACCAAAATCACATGGAATACAATAGAAGTCTTTATTGTCATTACAGTGTGTAATGAAACTGGGTTACTGTCTTGGCTGGGGCTCAAACAACATTTAGAAGACAAATGGGCTAAAATATAAAAAGGGCGTATCCAAAAAAAATTAATAAATTAAAAAAAACATATATACATATATAAATGTATACACGCACATATCTGTCTTAGTATACATAGCATACATATTAGGCTGTGGATTATTGCAACAGTATTCACAGTTCCCAGTGGATTGATGGCTTTTTTTAGGGGACTTAGGTCACAGCACAAGAGAGAAGTGATTCAGTTCTGATACTGATCCAAGTCTGGATGTGGATGCAGGATATTTTTCAATGATTTGTTTATACATTGCCTTGTCTAAAAAATAAAGGCCCAAAAGCCCAAAAATAATCTTAACCCTAATCTAACCAAAATCATATCACAGTTTAGCCCTCTATCCATTAATGACAGACTAATAATGCTAAGATGAAGCCTTGTACCTTCAAGTGAACAAAGTGCTGAAGAGTTTAGAGTAACATAAATAACAGGTTGAAAACAGGAGATTTGTGATGAGATTGGCTAAAACTCTTCTGTTCGGGCATCTACAAAGACATCTGTTTTACTGCTCTGCATCTATCTGACAGCTGCACCTGCTTAAGGCTACATATTCATTTTTGACTTTATATGTATAAAGGGCTCATAAAACTCTGTTTGACTCTTGTGAAAACATTTTATCTTAGAGAAAGTGGACTTTTAAGGTACTCTGTAAACCCTTCCTGTTTAAGACGGATGACATGCTGACATTCAGAAAGTGAATGAGTGTCTTTTTAAATTCTTACCTTTTGTTCAGGAGAGGGTTTGAAGATAAAGACAACACAGCGGACATGTTTCTGTAGGCCAATCTGAAAGTTGATTATCTTGACTATAAGCCAGTTTTCACTGCATTCTTGGCTCGTGACTGGTAATAAAGTCAGTGATAAACGAAAGATCATGAAACGTGCATGTTTTGTTCACCATAATAATCTTCACGAACGAACTTGTACAGTTTTTTAAGAATGAACATATCAGGGAGAATTAAAAGCTATCATCACGCTATAATGGAACTACAACATGGTGGTTTAACTGAGTGTAATGTTCTCTTCATCTGTTCGTATGTTTTAAGGGTTAGTGATGCAAAATTCTGGGAATTTTCAAAGTTGAAAACTTTCCATGGAAATTAACGGGAATGAATGGGAATAAATCTTAAGACTTGAAGGTTAACCCTCAAAAGACATCTTAAGTAAAGTTGGGGATAATATATTTTAGCATAATTTTGACAAAAACAACCAGATTTCATGCAAGTATACTTCAGAATATCTCTGCTGTTCCTTGTCGTAGCTGACTGTTGAGGACACATTTTTGAGCCTTTGGGCATAAAGCAAAACTGGAATTAATTACCTCCGCCAAGGTGGTTATGTTTTTGCCGGCATTGGTTAGTTTGTTTGTCTGTTTTTTTTTTATGTTTGTTTGTCTGTTTGTTTGTGTTCAAGATAACGTGAAAAGTTATGGACGGATTTTGATGAAACTTTCAGGAAATGTGTGGAATGGGATAAGGAAGAAATTATTAGATTTTGGGACTGATACGGATCACCATCCGGATCCAGGAATTTTTTTAAGGATTCTTTAACATTGCCAGATAGGACCATTTTTGCTTAAGTGGACTGAAGCTGCTTGGCGGAGGTCTGCGCTCTCTGACTGCTTTTCTAGTTGTTTAATAAAATCGTATTCTTAATTTAAAATCATTAAAACTTCAAATATTTCCACTTACAGATACATTTGTTGAAAAGTAATGATTTTCTAATTGTATTATTTTGAATGGATGTCTGTCTATGACAAAACCGAATGTTTTTATTTATGTTAAGATGTGATAAAGTTTGTTGACATTGCCCCCAATTTCCAATTATTTCCCATAAATTCCCATAATTCCCCAAATTCCCATGGAAAGTTTCCATTTTGGAGTATTTGCTAAGAAAACACGGGACCTCCAGCTAAGCCCTGCCTCAATAAAAAAATCACACTGTTAACAAATACAAAAAGATTGATCCTTTCCTAAACTTTAATCAATAAGCCTGTTTGTGTTTTATTGAGTTTTAAAGTGTAGCTCTTTGCTGTGGCTGCACTTTAAGTCTGGGACCTAAAAAATGTACTCAAGAATATAATGAATATAATTTCACTTTTGGAACCACTTGTCTAAATAAACAACATGGAATTTTGGTGAGAAACAAATTCACCTCCTTTAACTTTTGAAGCATTTAAGAGAAGCATGTGAGATGAAGGTGTGTTCAATTGTGTCTCTCTTTGGGGCAGGAAAGTGGAGAAATAACAGACTGTGTGTGATCAGCTGCCCACTGAGTCTCTGTGATCTTTCCAGTAAAACAGGCTCACTAATGGTCCTCCCTGTGTCCTGTGTCATTTCCTTTTGATGTGATCGGCCGGTGATGATCAGCGATCTGCCTGCGTATAGTAAAGAGCTCTCTGCAGGCACTTTTAATTACCGGGGGGACTGATCCCGGCTGCAGAGCCCACCTCGTCTGGTTTTTATTTCCAACTGCAGACTGACTGTAAAACAACACTACCAGCGCTGTCACCCAAAACCAAAGCTGCTGGTGTAGAAAAGCAGCCGCGGCCCTGATTATCATTCTGCGTCGGCCGTGTGAGCGACAGTTGTTCTGTTTTCACTTACAGCCCTCCTCCCTCTCCTCCTCCTCCTCCCAGTTTCCTTTAAGTATCTTTGCGCACACATAAAAACTGATGTCAAGTACACACGCTACACGCTCTATCTCAGACAAATCAGAGCCAGGTGCAGCTGCACGAGAGAGTTCATATTAGAGATATTGCAAACATCTGCATGTTCTGCGTGTCCTCATCATTTAGATCCCTGTGTGACAGTAAAAGGCTGCAGAGAGGAGGAGAGGGGAACACCCGCTCCAAAGTAACTCTGCCCGGTTTGTTCTGCTGCCAAAAAGCTCTGAGTGATGGGACCGCGCTGTAGGAACAAGAAGCCGACCCACACACCGACCCATTTCACTGCCACAACCATGTATTTTCTCCCCTTTTCACGCCCTTTCTATCACTCTGTATTACTTTCTTTCAAATTCATTTCAGTTTTCACCAGAGGCTTTGACTGGATGCACAGGGATTCTTTTAAGGTCAATTTACTCCTAATTGTTTGTGCCTCTCAGTCAGTAAAAACAAATCGCGTGGGTTTATTGAAGTAGATTTTGAAGTGTTGCAATACAAAGTCTACATGGTCCTCACCGTGCATGCATGGTTTTCTCCAGGTACTCTGGTTTCCTCCCACAGACTGAACACACGTTTGCGAGGTCAAATGGTGACACTTAAGCCCTTTTCACACATGCAACCCTGATATTATCAGGATAATGTCTGGGTAGTCCACCCGTAACACACTGAGATGGTTGTTCACACTTGCTCCTCTCAGCAGGGAGCAGTCCCTGCTGGACGAGAGAGAAGTGGTGGAGGAGGGGCGGGGGATCACCATTGGACAGGACACAGAGTCAAAGCGAAAGTCAGTGTTCATAATCAAGTGCATGAAGCAGCCGTGCTTTAAACAATGATCCCAAATTATGTCCTAACTTTATTGATACATGTTAAAAAGTGTATATACGGTACTGACAAAAGAGTTGAGAGAAGCACTGCAACACACAGAAGTGAATCTAACACTGTTACCACTTTCCCACTAAATTTAGTGGGTAAACATAGGTTTTTTTAAACTCGGGTAAACTCGCCAACAATCAGCAAGTGACTCATTTCCCATTGCCAGCAGACCGGGTCTAATCACTAGCAGACGAGCTGCATGGCTGTTTTCTCCCTTCTGGTGTGTCAAGCTGGCGTCATCACGTTGATGACATCATCATCATCGCGCCAAACTACGGCCAAGTAAACAATGGACAGGAGTATGGAAGCCATGGACACGGTGGTCAACTGTTTTCCATACTTTGAACTTTTGTCCCTCCTTAAAAATGTGCAAACTCAGCGCAGACTAAACGAAATTCGAGTGCTGATGATACGAAGGCAAATGGAATTTGTTTCTGAGATGCCAGCGTCCTTTTGTTGCCCCAAGTTATGGGCATGATATTATGGCGTATGCACGTTACACCAACGTCATCTCGTAAATGAGTGGGTTCACCCGGGTGTGTCGTACCCACTGGAGCCGATCGGAGGCGAGCCGACAAAAACCAGTGTCACTTGCAGGGTCAGTTGAAGCAGGTCTGAATGCCGATTAAAGCCTTTCCCACTGCCGACAGGAGCCGATTGTTACCATGTTTAAACGAGTTTTTCGGCCAGTGGGAATATATGTGCACATTGATTACACCAGAGAATGAAAGCTACAGTGTTTTAGCTCTAATCACACCCAAAGCGACTTTACTCTGAGGTCATTCTGAAAACTCTGTCATGTTGCATTTCATTCAACTTTTACATATCTGAAATGAGACAGACGTCACAGATCTGTGCTGAAAGAGGCAAGACGCAGCAAGATCCAATGTAAACAACTGACGAAACAATAATTGAAGAACTCTCTGTCATTTTTAGTCTCCAACTTTAGTCTCTAAACCAATTAAAATGTTACTGCACCCAAACCCACACATTTGAACCTTTAATGGAGTCATTTTTAATACTTTTGATATTGATGCTTCTACCTTTTTTGAACACATTCGTCGCAGTTATACCAAAGACAACGCAGACTTCTAAGCCCTGAAAATCCTGTGAATCAGTCACTTCAGTTTACTCAACAAACAAGAGTAACAAGTCAATTCTCTCAAGTGTCAGTCGGAGGTGTTTGAGCCCTCTGCCATCAGAGGATCACCTCTGTGAAAACTTTAACAGGCTTGATTAACAGAGCAAACACAGAGGTCAACGTGACAAGACATCACTTTTGCCCTCAACGCAAAGAAAACAGAGGAGACAAGTGTTTGGGTTCAAGTCTGGGAACATTTTCAGTGATTTTCTGCAGCAAGTTTCAGCAAGAATTCCTTTAATTGCCACAAAAATGTGATCTTTTTTGAAGATCAGTACTTCAACCCTTTTTAGCTTTTCTCCCGTCTTGGCTGCTCTCTTCTGGACATGTGTGAAACATTTAACCCCCCTCCACCAAAGAAAAAAATAAAACATGCTCCCATGTATCCCCCTCCTCTGTGATAACAACTGTTGAATCCTGCTCTAGATTTACACCCCGCTTTGTTTCCCCAGCAAACATTTTTCCCCATCTCACAGCAAATCTGCCACAGCGAGACACAGCGCAGAAACGCCTCCCTGCGCCGCTATAGAGACGCCACATTCCAGTCTTTTGTCCTCCACTGGCTGTTCAAGGCAGCTGCTTCAAACCGGCCACCCCTATTTTATATCTCACCTTGTTGTTTGGGGAGCGACGGCGAGGCCTTCAGAGACCATCGCACACATTCCTATTCCTCGGCCCCCCCCTCCCCTCAGTGCTTGATTGCAGCCCTTTTTTCTAAGACAAGGAAGGGGGGGTGGGACGTGTACGTTGTTTAATGTCCACAGCCCTCAGAGACAATGGCCCACTTGAGCTTTGACCCCGGTGAGGAAAAGTCAGGCTTAATCTGATGCTGAGATCCTCCACTGCCTTTGTCTGAGGGTTAGAGGATCCAATGTGGCTCTAGACCAAAAGAGGATGAGGAGGGGGGCTGATTGGTCACTACATCTGCCCACCAATTTGTTTGTCACATATTGGACCCCTCCAATACCCCCTCCCTCTACGGCCCAACAAACAGAGCCCACCCAGAGAAGATGGCGCTCTTTCCGCTTGTCTGCTGACCCCGTGTTCACCCTGCACACTGTCGCTCACCCTGCTCATCCACAGCCTCTGACACCTTGTTTAAAGGATCAATAGAAGGTGGAGATTGACTCTGTTTAGCAGACAACAACTCAAAGGTAGCACATGGAGAAAATTTAGGAACACTGTCTCAACATGAAGCATCTGTCATATCTTAAGTAATGTCTGGTATGTCTGTGGTATTCATTTACTTTCATCAAATCTTTCTAAACATAAAGCTGGAGATGTACTTCCAGTTTGTCCCTTCATTTACTTTCGCGAGAGTTTTTGTTTATCAACTTCAATTTCAACTTTATTATTATCCCGTGGGAAAATTGTTTTTCAGCAGCAGGCATCAGCACACCAGTACGTGATAAAGCATAAAACATACAGACATTAGGAAAATCAGGAAAAATCCTGAGCAGAAGTGAAAAAGGACGGCACTTAAACCACAAAATGGCAAAGGCTAAAGAATCAGACAAAACCCATAAAGTGCACTCAGTCATTAAAGTGCTGTGCAGTAGATGAATAAGATAAGATAAGATAATCCTTTATTGATCCCCAAGGGGAAATTCTGGTTAGCAGCAGTACAGGGCAAGTACAGGGATAGTAGCATGCATTGAATAAAAAAAAATAAACAGTAATGATGAACATACGAGGTAAAGACCATAAAGAGAGATTCAATAAATAATCAATAAAAAGTCAAGGTTTACAGTCTAAAAATCAACAATCAATTCTATCCACAAGGTACATAGCGCACACACAAGAAAACTGACCAGGCCGTAGATATCCTGCAGCTGAGATTGCTGCACTCCGATCACCTTGCTCGCTATTTTGACCAGATTCACAAGTCTGTTTTTACAAGACAAAGCAAGACAACTGAACCAGGCAACCATGCAGTATGTGAGACTTGCCTCTACGTGACGCATGTTACTGGAGGACGCCAATAGAGGGCGCAAAAGACCTCAGGCTGCATGTAACTACTGGTTGCGTTAGAAGTACACTGTAAACATGATGATAATTCTGAGAGTAAAAGCAACAAAAGAAACACCAAGAATTCAATGTCGTCATCAAATATTTGTTGACAACTGATGACCAATTGTCAGACCTCACCATCAGCATCGTCTCAACTTCGTTTCCACAATATTTACCTCCCTGAACCTTCAGAACTGTCTTGGTGTGAAGGTGTAATGAGTTACTGTGTTAACTGATGACTTGCAGCCAACTGTGCTAAATGATGTCTTTGTCAAAGTTCTGGAAAAAAACTGATTTTACCCTTCAAGTAGGGATGCCTGATATTGGATTTTTGACGATATCCAATATGCCGATATTGTTTAATTCATTATCCCCGATACCAATATTTTTGGTGAAGAGCACAAGCTCTGTACTTCACAAAAATGGACTTGTTTCTATCAGTGTTACAGTATATTTTTTGCAAGGAACAGATGTAAAACGTGAAAAACAGCATTTAGCTCCTGAGAAAATGAAACCCTTGATTTTTAAATGCATCCATGCAGTGATGAGAAGGTGCATCAATCAATATTGTACATTTGTGTAATTTGCCGATATTCCAGCCAATATATGGCCAAAATGATGTTCTTAACCTCTGTACAGCGTCTTTCAGTGCTTAGAAAAGCGCTTCATAAATAAAATTTATTATTATTATTATTATCATTATTAAAATGCATGGCTGTATATCGGCTGTAAATATCTGCAAAAATTTCAATATCGTCCGATACTGATACTTAACTTTTTAGGCTGATATCGGCCGATACCGATAGCAAATAGACAATATCGTTCATGCCAACCTTCAGTGCTTCACTTCTATTAATCATTGCATCAAAGAACACTTCATTACTTTATATTAGAGAAAATACAGCCAAAGACACCAAGCTAACACAAACATATATACAAACAAAGTCTATCAAGGTGTCAACTTCAAGTCACCAATGTACATGATCACCAGTTGAATTACTACACTGAACTTATTTCTTTGTTTCCTGACTTCTAAAGGAGAATTCATCCATCATCAGCAGATGAACTGTCATGTTTGTGTCCATGCAGTCTCACACATTGTTCAGATGATTGTGGTCTTGATTTTTCAATCTGTCTTTTAAACTTTCTGATGTTTCTGCTACTCTGATCAATCATGTCTCCTCTGCCTCTACACTGATACTACTGGTGATGAGTAGACTGCAGCTCGTATCTTAATCGACGCAGGGGACACAAGGCAGCCATCATGTGTCATAGTTAACAGCAAGGATATCTCCAGCTAAAGAGTCCTCTGAACACACACACTACACCAGTTGTAAACCCTTCTTCTTGGATCACTCTAGAAGTGGGGGAAAATTGACACACTACAGTGTCCACATGATACTGCTGTTAAGCTAGGTCAGACAGGTGATATTCATTTTGCAAGAGAGTTTGATGTAAACAAACATGGGGAGCGAGAAAGGACGGCACCTTGTGGTGCAGCTGGATCAGCCTGATTCAATGATAATGATTCAACAACAGACGCACTGAAGCTCTTCAGAGCAGTGAAGCTAAAAGCACAAGACAGACTTAGAACAGCAGAGCGGGCTGCATTAACTGGCTCCATGTGGACATCAATCAGTGAGTTTTACTCCTGTTTTTCATTAAAAATTAAGTAGCTTGATGAATATACTGAGATATGTTTCTTATTCAGTTTTATACAATTGTTATTTTTTTTCTTTTTGGATGTAAAAGCAGACAATAAAACGTTAAAGATCACAATATATCACAATGTTAAGTATTGCTATACTAATCATATCTTTAAATATTAAGAATCGCAATAAAATCAAATCTGACCACAAGTATTGTTATTTATATTGTGTCGCCACTGCCCGTTTCTTAGAAAAGTCATGCACTGAGACCAGAAGTTGCTGTTCTAAATTAACACTCGTTTTAATTGTTCTCATTGCTAAAATCAAGAGTAAATATAGCTTACCTCTGATGGCAATACGTAGACCAACTTGTAAGTTAGCATCATGCGGGTTCCCTCGTCAAAAAGCTTTTGTTGTTGTTTTAATGGATTATTGATGATTGATGATTAAAGGTCTGTTGAGAAAGAAAGACTTAATTAAAAGTTTTGTTCACCATATTTTACAAACAAAAACTACCACCAAACTTTTCAAAGCATAAAATAAATTAGAGTAAAAAGCAGATGTAGCATGGAACGATAACATGGCCGACCAACTTAAAGAGGCCATATTTTGCTGTTTTGAAGTATATACACCCTACACTGTGTTTTAGGCAGGGCAAGGCAAGTTTATTTGTAGAGCACAATTCGTACACAAGGTAATTCAAAGTGCTTTACAGAACAAGAAAAATGCATTAAAATCACAATACAAAATAAAAACAAAAATAATCATTAAAATCATCATAAAATGAACTTTAAAAGAGAAGAGTGCAGATAAGATCCTTTCAGTCATATGCACAGCTAAATAGAGCTGTTTTGAGCCTAGATTTGAACATTGTCAGTGGAGAGGCCTGTCTCACATCTTCAGAAAGACTGTTCCAGATTTTAGCTGCATAAAACTGGAACCCTGATTCCCCATGTTTAGTCCTGACTCTGGGCACCAGCAGGAGACCGGTCCCTGAAGTCCTCAGAGTCCGAGATGGTTCATATGGCACTAACATGTCAGAGATGTACTTTGGTGCTAGGCCGTGGAGAGACTTGTACACAAGCAGAGCTGCTTTAAAGTCTATTCTCTGAGCCACAGGAAGCCAGTGTAGGGACCTGAGCACAGGACTAATGTGCTCGTACTTCCTGGTTCTGGTCAGGACCTGAGCAGCAGCATTCTGGATGTACTGCAGCTGTCTTACAGCTCGTTTGGAGAGGCCAGTGAGCAGGCCGTTACAGTACTCTAACCTACTGGAGACAAATGCATGGATAAGTCTCTCCAAGTCAGGTTTAGACACTATACCTTTGATTTTGGCAATGTTTTTTAGATGGTAAAAGGCTGCTGATGTTATCGATTTGATGTGTCTGTTAAATTTGAAGTCTGAGTCCATTATTACCCCAAGATTTCTAACCTGATTTGTAGGTTTTAGAGAGAGAGACTGGAGGTGACTGCTGACACTTTCTCTTAGTTTCTGTGGTCCAAATATGATGACTTCAGTCTTGACCAAATTTAGCTTGAGAAAGTTGTTTTGCATCCACACACTGACCTGTTGGATGCAGCGACAGAGTGAATCCACTGGTCCATATTTACCTGCTGTCAGTGAGACATAGATCTGAGTGTCATCTGCATAATTGTGGTAGGACACATTATTACTTTGTATTAACTGGCCTAAAGGCAGCATGTAAAGATTGAACAGAAGGGGTCCCAGGATTGACCCTCGGGGCACCCACAGGTCAAGGCCATGTGGTCTGAGACACAGTTACCAATTTCAACAAAGTACTTCCTGTCTTCTAGATAGGACCTCAACCAATTTAGGGCAGTGCCAGAGATGCCCACCCAGTCCTCTAGTCTCTTTAACAGGATCTCACGATCGACAGTGTCAAAAGCAGCACTCAGATCTAGCAGGACTAAAACTGAGACTTTTCCTGCATCAGTGTTTAGCCGGATGTCATTTGTCACCTTGATCAGAGCGGTCTCAGTGCTGTGATGGGGTCTAAAACCTGACTGGAAAATATCAAAGGAGTTGTTCATTAGTAGAAAGTCAGTAAGCTGTTGGTAAACAACTTTTTCAAGGACTTTACCTAAAAACAGAAGATTTGAGATGGGCCGGTAGTTGTTCAGTACTGTGGCATCAAGACAGCTCTTCTTTAGGAGACATCTCCCCTCCTCATGATGGAGTACTTCTATGCTAAAAACAAAATGTCCACAGCATTGGGACGTCTCTCTCCTTCCTTGTGAACAGCATGGGTAGCTGCCTGAAACAGCTGATTGTCCTGACCCCCTCGATTAGACCTACCACTGTGATGTCCTCCTACTGTCCCATCAGTAATTCAGGTCAACTGAGTGGCAAGCCCAGTGCAGAGTATAGCCTGTAGAAAGACTACAGAGCTGTTAAAAAGGTGACGCTGAGCTGACAAACTACAACACAGTAGACCAGTCATCCAATCAGAGCAGCCTGAGTCTACTCTAGGAAGGGTAAAGTGACAGGAACTCCGGCAGAGCATCCGAGACAGAGAGACAAGAGGCGGATCAGGGGCATTCAGTATGTGAAAAAAGGCAAGTTTTGTGAATATTAGCAGCTGTGAAAATACTCCAGCAAATATCATTGCATATAAACATATTTACAGTTTACACATTCAAGCTGCAAACACACTAAAGTGATGTACATACTGTGGTAGGCGAGCACCTGACCTAAGGGTCCACCTGGGATGATTCACCTGGACAGGGATTAGTTCACCTGACATCTTCCTTAATGAATTAACCCTTTGATTTATCCAGTCATACAAACATATAACTTGTAAATCGATGGATTGAATGGAATACTGATCAGTATCAGTCGATATTTGTTAAAATAGGTGATCTGTTGATCGAAGTAAACGCCTGTAGTTACTGATAGATCACCTGTGGGTGAACTCTAAGCTCACCTTCAGGGTGTCATAAATCACCCGCCCACTCCTCTGCTGCTCCTCCTGCTCCGTCTTCCTCTTGAATGAACTTTGGTTGAATCCACAAAACTTTCTTATCAGCTCTTTAACTCAAACACATTGCTGAAGTCAGTGTCCACCTTCGCGCTGAGGGGATAAAAGCTAATCAGCCAAGAAGCTAAACAGCTACTCAACGCACGCACGACGTGGTTGTGATGCGTTTGAGGTCCAGCTGGTAAAACTATGACGCGTTCATGGCTCTGTAAAATGAGACTTTGATGAAGCTGTTTAAATGTATCCCAAACAGTGTTAATTATTTTGACTTATTATTTTCGTCATTATTTTCGTCAACAACCTTTTATCCCCGATGAAAACTACATAGCAAACAATAAAAACAAGTGCACATGGACAAAAACTAAAACTAAACTGACATTTTCATCAACAAATAAAAACTAGACGAAAATGTTTGACAGAGACTTATCCAATCAGACCTAACTTCGTCAGGTAGAAAGGAGGGACAAGTTTAGAATTTATCCAATCACAGCTACTTTGGTTGTGTGGAAAGGTTGGATGAGTTAAAAGGACATCCAATCCCAGCTGCCTTAGCTTCGTGGTGGTGGGATAAGTTGGGGAGCGATCCAATCAGAGCTACTCTCTTTATGAACTGATATATATTCATGTAGAGCAGGTTCACTGTTTTTTGTCAATTCTGGTATTGTAACTGAGAGGCTCTGCCAGAAGGTGACTGCATTTCACACAAAGTTAAATTTGTTTCTGTTAATTTATACATTCAACCTTACTAGCATTCAGTAAAGGGTTATTACAGTTTCATTTTATCCAAGTGTAAAACATGACTTCAGAAATTCAAGGAAACATAAAAAATGCTTTACTTTACACCTCATATTTTAGTCACTAAATTTACAGTAGATATGTCGACTAAAATGTTGTGAAGTTTCATCAGCTAAAACTAGACTAAAATTAAAACAATTTAGATGACTAAATTATGACTAAAACTAAAAGATATTTTAGGCAGAAGACTATCACTAAAACTAAATGAAAAAGTGTCGTCAAAACTAACACTGATCCTAAAGAGCTGGAAATCATTTTGACTGAACCTTGTTTCCTCAATAATATCAAATAATTATCTCAGTGAAATAATGTAACCAGGTTAATTTTCTTTCCGTATGTTTCATTATATTACCCATGGACTTAAACTGTTTTGTCTGTTGGATGAAATCTAAAGGTTTTTTAGTCTGTCAATAATTTGGGCAATTCTTATAAATACGAAAGTCTTGCTTTTATTTGTCTGGGTTAGAGACAGGACAATGTCTTAATGTCTTATGTCCTTGATATTAGTTTCTCTTTGTACAGACACTAGAGGTCACGTCTGTTCTGAGTGCTGGACACTAAGGGTCATCTGACAGGGATTTTACAGACTATTTCTTAAAGCTCTGAAATAATTATCTTTTTTCATGTGGTCAAAGAATCTCTCATATGTGTCGACACGTTAAATACCTTATGGCCGTGCATTATTGTACTTCTCCTTTGAGGATAAACTAGCAAAAGTTGGATCTCTTTTCTATTTTGATAATAATGTAAGGCAGAGTGTTATTCATGATAAAATACTTGAGCTCAAATCAGGTATGAATGCGCTGCTTAACTAAATAAAATAATTCAACTGCTAATAATTATCTGAACTACCAAAACTATGAGCACTGATTTGATTAATTGATGACTGGTCTCATCAGCACTTAGCCTGTTCAAACACACTGATCGTCAGGTTATCGTAATTGAGTAAACTATCTGTATTATTAATAGTGATAATTTATGTGTGATAGACCAAATAATTAAAGCACGATTAACAGACACACTACAATACAAACACATCTTTACATCAGGACTTTAATTTGTTTTTTACTCTACATATCTTACAGTTCAACAGTTAAAAATGAATAGATTCATTTGGTTAAACTGATTAATTTACTTTGTAAAAATACATTAACATTTCATTTATCAGCAGTAAAAAATGTCTCTTTATTTGCTGCTGGAGGGGAAAGAGAGGGCATTAAAATACACATAAACACTGCGGTATGACACTGAATTATCGCGTCACTGACAGTCAGCTTAATATATTATTTTTAGACTCCAGTTACAAATAGAAAACAAATATATAAGATGTGTACATGTGCGACCTTTGCTTCATTTAAAACCATGGCCTTGAAAACAATAGCTCACCAGAAAACCCATCATGTTTGTCTTTGGTGAATAATTATCTGTTATTAACATAAACAATCAAAACACTGATGATACTTTCCTGCCCTGTTTCATTATCAAAACAAAACCCATCTGTGTTTATTTGAAGCTGAACATCCAGATGTGAGACTCAGGTCGTCTGGAAGTTAAAAGAGAAGAAAGCAGGCGATAAAAATGAAATAACTTATCCATCAGGGAACATAAATTATTACTTCTGTATCAAATATTTACACATGGTACCTTTGAACATCAGTGCATTACAGACAAAATTAAGCACCTCTTCAGCAACAATAGAAAAGAGGAAAACACAAAGAAACCCTGTGTTAGGTATGGACAAAAAAAAAACACTGATGGTTAAATCTCCAGCACTCGAGGTGTTCCCTGAGTCAAAGTGGATCCAAAAAATCTGCTAACTTGCTCTCATATGTCTGTTATGGATCAATGAGTGAATATTATTGATAGTTGAGGGACACGCCATAAAGTTGAAATCTATTATAAGGTTAAAATGGCACTTATTTATCAATAGACACTCATAATAAGCAAACAGGGGACTTTTATTACCTGTGTCAAGGAGGTTATGTTTTTGCCGGCTTATGTTTGTTTGTTTGTTATCAAGATTACGCAAAAACTACTGGACGGATTTTGCTGAAATTTACAGGAGATGTTTGTAATGGCCCAACTTAAAAATGATAAGATTGTGGTGGTGATCCAGATAACTGCCATTAGCAAACGATCATTTTTGATCTATAACGGGCTAACTAATAATGATATCAAAATGATTCCCAGTGCTAGGCGTGGATTCTCAGGGTCAAGGAATCATATTATGGTGGTAACTTTGTCATGGAACTATTGCTTATAGATGTAACAGCAATATGTGAGCTACCTTGGAGGAGGTTTGTGCTGCTTTCTAGTTTGCTTGTGTGGTCACTTATGGCGCTGTCAGATTGGATGTGTGCTCTTGCCACAGAGTCCGAGGGCAGAGCAGAGCAGTTTGGTGCACACAGATAGCCAGTTGAACAAAACAGTCAGTCAGAAGCAAGTGTTTGTAGTAAAGGTTTAAGTCCATCCATCCACTCAAGAAGGTGGTGTCAGTCAGAGCCTTTCTGTTCAGAGTTTGCATGTTCTCAACGTACGTACACACGTGGGTTCTTTCCAGGCACTCCAGCTTCCTCCCACAGACCAGAAAACATACTTATTAGGTTAACTAAGTGGCTCTAAATTACCCTTAGGTATGAGGGAAAGCATGAATCGTTGTCTGTCAAAGTCAGGGTGTACCCTGCCTCTCCCCAATGTCAGCTGGGACAGGCTCCACCCCCCACGACCCCAAAAGAAATAAACAGTATAGATAGTGGTTAGATGGATGTGTGCATCTATGAGCTCCAGCTCTCGTTGGAGGCTGTCTTTACAAATCCTTCAGCTTTAGTCACAGACCTCAGAACAGTCACATCACCATGACCATTTATTCTTCATTATCATTAACCACATTGACACCTGTGGGAAACCCTAAAATGTCCCTGAATTTACTTTGGTGAGCTGCATGTGTGAAAACAAACAGCAGGTTCTTCACCCTTATCTTAATGACCCCCTCATCTTCCTCCTTTCCCCTCCCGCTCCACTGACTGTCATGCAAACAGCAGGAAAACTCTGAGGGACAGAGAGAGTGAAGTCAGGGTATTTTTAGGGTTGTATTTGTGTGAAGGTC
This sequence comes from Cetoscarus ocellatus, assembly GCA_037902135.1. Taxonomy (NCBI): domain Eukaryota; kingdom Metazoa; phylum Chordata; class Actinopteri; order Labriformes; family Labridae; genus Cetoscarus; species Cetoscarus ocellatus. The sequence goes on from JBAMNC010000076.1 coordinate 918,169, forward strand.
TTTTTTTGTTATCTATTTAACAGGTGAGACACAGGGTCAGAGGCTTTATGTTTCTGGGTTGTCCTCCAGTCCGTATAAATACTTTGGTGGATTTTTTTTAAACTTTGCACAAATGTCCACACTGACACAAAAATGATGTCATAAGATTTTTGATGGACAAGGTCAAGCGCTCCTTTGTCTCATGATCATCCCTGCTTATGAACGTGTTGACCAAAACTCAATAGCTGTCAGCTTGTCAGTTTAAGCCCATTGGCTCAGGGTAGCAAGCCCAGTGCAGAGCATAGACTGTGGAATGAGTGCAGAGTCATTGACAACATGGTGCCAAGCAGTGATGAACTGACCAGGCTGGATCAGCCTGATTCAATGACATTGAATGAAAACTCCTCTGTAATGAGGAAATTTTTCTCTCCACTTCCAACATGTTTTGATGAGAGTTTGTTCTACGAAGTGGCTTGCGTTTTGTAACCCAGAAGCGCCTGCCTACTTCATTATCTGATTGACCCGTAAAAAATGTTGACTGACAGCACAATCATCCAATCACCTGCCGGATGATAACTGTCCAACTAATAATGATATCAACATGATTCTGAATGCTAGGTGTAGGTTTCCAGGGTAACTTTATCATGAAGCTATTGCTTTTAGACGTAACAATAACATGTGAGCTACCTTGGCGGAGGTTTGTGCGCTCTCCAAGTGCTTTCTAGTTGAGATATCTTGTCTACATCATTCTGAAGGCTGTTAAGTTTTCCATCACTGGGTTTGACTCTAAAAAAACTTGTTCTCCTGTGTAAATATGTGATAATGATGCTTGATTGTGGATATATGCAGAACTGATCCAACATAAGGTCATTCCTGATTGATCACTTGTTTTGGGGACTTTAGTGATAACTGTAGGGTAAGCAACAAAGTTATTAATCTGAGGTATGTCTGATGAGCAAGTAGCAGCACTAGAATGGAGAAAAACTATCTTTTCATATGCTCATGAATCAGTGAACTGTGGGGGTAAAGTGGAACGAAAGGCACTGACAAAAATCATACAGCCAAAAATATCAAAATAAAAGAGTGAGGTATTAGTCAGGACCGTGTTTGGTTCATGGTCAGGCGATGCATCAGCATCCAGAGAGTTTGCTCATGTTTCAGGTGCAGCCTTGTAAACAAACAGGCTGTGTTGCTGCTGGATTCCTGTTATTATTCATGAGGAGGTTCCAGTCTGGCCTTACTACCTGCAGCCACAGGACTCCACCACCATGTCCTCGTACTGTTTGTACACCACGTTGTTTCCTGAGTCAATGTACAGGATGCTGATGGGGCTGAGTTTGGATGGGGCGCAGCAGCTGGGCGGCATGTTGCTGGGGTTCATTGAATTCATCAGAGTCTGGATGATGGCGTGGTTGGTGGGCTCCAGGTGGGAGCGCAACGGGAAGTCACACACCCCCTCACAGTGGTACGCCTCGTAATCCAGTGGGGCGATGATCCAGTCGTCCCAGCCCAGGTCTCTGAAGTTGACGTGCAGCGGCTTCTTGCTGCACCTGGACTTGGACTTCTTGCCGTGTCTTTTACCGTGACGGGTTTTGGACACAGCTGTCCTCCTACTCCTGTTGGCTTTGGCCCCGGGGCCCCTCTCTCTAGCTTTCCTCTCCAGCCCCAGCAGCACCCTCCCCTCCCTCCTCTCACTGAAGAGGGTCTGCCTCTTCTTTGACCTGGTGAACACCACTAAGATGGCCTTCTTCTGCTGAGGCCTGCCGTGTCGGTGCAGACCCAGAAGGTGCAGGTCCAGCTCCCTCTCCGGGTTGTCCAGCATGGCCCTGAGCTCCAGGCAGAAGTGTTTCCCCTGATTCAGACTCCGCTGCTCTTTGAAAATCTCCCACACGTCTAGAACCTCCCACTTTGGCCTTTGGGAATCCTGCAGGTCCAGGGTTTTGGAGTCAAGCAGCTGCCGGTCGTGGCAGGAGAGGAGCTGGATGTCGACTGGCTCTGTTTCTGAGATCCTGAAATTCCCAGACACTTTGGTGTAGATCCTGAGCTCGGCCCCCAGCACCTCCGCTTTTCTGGAGAGGGTTGAGACATCGAACAGATACTGCTGTCTCCTCAGAGGGGAGAGTGGGAGGTCATCTGTGGAAAGCATTAAAGCAGGAGGGTCAGAACCATTCTCACGGAGATGAGGTGCATACCTCAGAGATGTGCAAGCTCACTTTGGTCTGTGCTGAATTAATCCAGGAGAGAAAATGTGAGTCATGAGCGCTCAATCAAACATACCTGCACACACACTCACACACTGGTTTAACCATCAGGCAAAGATAGGTAACTGCCGGGGCCTCAAACACCAAGAGACCTCAACTCAAGGGCAAGGCATGCACCAAATGAATGATGATTTCAATGATTAAAATGAGTGTTTAGAGTAAAATAGGACACCAGTGTGCATCAAACATCATCAAAATAGAGTCTGATGGACCAAAACAAATGTCAGACATGTGGCACCTGTTTGTTCAAGTCCCTCAAAATACCCCACTGTGTCAACATATCAATCAAGTTATAGCAAAGATCTGTAAGAGTAAATCAATAAACAAAGGTGGTGCTGTGTGGTTAAATGGTATAACCCCACACTCCTTACATACGGTGGCAGGTTCAGTAATTCAGAGTAATTCAAATATCAGTACGTGGCCCCCCTTTAGGCTCAAAGCAGTCTTAGCACGTAAAGAATATTTTCAGGCTTTTTGCACCTCTGAAGTACAGGAACTAAACCATTTATAGACATTTTAACCAAAGGAGAAAGAGCACCGTCTACAAGGAAATAATATGCTGGGTTTATATCCCACACTCACAATGAATTGATATTTTTCTAATATTTGAAAAGTATGTTATATCTTTAATATTTGGCAATGAGTTTACTTTTTAAACCATGTTGTTTTTTGCTTTACACAAATGTGTAAAAATTATTTTTCTAAATGAACTTGTTTTAATTGTGATACATCACACAAATTTGTTGCCAACCTGGTTAAGCGATTTAGAGGATGAGCTTATTTTTGACTGCAATATTTCAAAAGGAGCAAAGCATTATTCGCACTAAAAATGCCAACATTTATTCAAAGCATAATGTTTTGGCATAAGTGTTTATAAGACAGAAAAATTAATTAATTAATTAATTAATTAACACTGATTAAACATTACTAAAAATAGAAAGCTTTTTCTCACAGAAGATACACATCGGACATCTGCCAAACCTATTATTACAATCTGACAGTTTTAGAAACATCACTTGCAATTATTACTATTTTTTTGTTTTGTTGCTTTAATCAATAGCACAAATAGCCACTATATTTTGTTGACTCTGGATAGTGTGCAGGGAACAAACTCCTTCAAAATCTAGGGTTTTTCTTGCAATGATATTTTATTTTTTTCTAAATTAACTTGCTACGATTAATAATACAATTATACAAATTCATCGGCAATCTATTTGTGCAACTAGGGTAGAGTACAGAAATTCGCATGCAACACTGTTTAGGCAGAGAGAAAGCACTGCTGGAAACATTAAATACGGGCAAAATTATAATGTAATTATTTTATGAAGACATCTTTAAACAGCATTTAGCATTGCAAGCCATTTTCCTGTCACTAAATTGCAGAAATATGTTGGCAACTTTTGTATACCCTCCTTCACCTAAACTATTAAACATTCTGACCGGGGAACTTATTGCTATTATTTCCCATTTTTGAATCTGAATGATGTTTTTCTAAATTACCTTGCTTTGGTTGATTGTAAACTGCATTTTAATTACGTTGTCAACCTAACTGTGTGATTTAAACAGTGTCCAGTCATTTACTTGCATTTTAAGGCAGTGTAAAGATATTCTTAAATAATTTGCTTTAATGCATAAGTAAATGTACAAACAGTTGCCGAGCAATTTGTACAGTCTATACATAGTTAAAGAACTGTTGGGAATTTTGTCCAGTTTTGGAATTTTGGAAATGATGTAATATTTTCTTATTAATTTGCCTTTATCAGTAATAATTTGAAAGTAATAAGAGTAAAACAGAGTAGCACCTTGATATTTTCACAAGTAAGCAGCCTTTAATCAAGCAAAGTAATTAAGAGAAATACCAAATAACATATAACTCTATCATGCAATTCCTGAAAAAAGTAAAATTCCAGGCACTCCTGCTGCTAAACTGCACATGCATTCGTCCAAACATTGCCACTCTGTTGGTGTAGTTTAGAGGGCGGTGCACCTTTTCCTTCCCCTCATTATGACTCTATCTTGTGGCCCTTTATTACCTGAGGCCCCCTGCACCTGTCCACCTCTGCCTGATGCTAAAACCACCTGTGTGTCCATACATACCTTGTCCAATGTCTACAAAACTTGCAATGGTGTTGGCAGCTTTGGACGAGCGGAAGAAGCTGGCGTTGAGCCCCAGCCTCTCCGCGGTGGAGAAGGTCTTGTAGATGGACAGCATGTAGTCATGAGGCTCGATGGAGTCCTTGGACGTGGCTCTGTTGTTCCTGTCGGTGGACGGCGGTGAGTAAAACTCCTTAAAATACTTGGACGCCTCCTGTCCGTCAAAAATCCGCGTCACTTTGCTGTTTTTTGGCGCTCCAGGAGGGAAAATAGCGAGAGAGTGACAGCAGGGGACGTCCCAGAGGAACAGCAGAGCCCCGCAGAGGACGGAGAGGTGATGGAGATCCATCCTCTGGTCCGGGTCTGATCCTGAGCTGTGGCCGGGTGGGGAGGGGGGGGCCACGGTACAGACCACCGCTGAACTCTGCATCCACCCAGCAGCGAGGTGTGTGCTCCACAAAGTGCGCTCAGCTCGCAGGGACAGGCGGTGCAAAGTTTAAGAAAAGGGGCGATAAAAACCCGCCCACATTGCGCTGTTATCTTTGGGGGGTAAATGGTGGGCGCAAATTAAGGCCGTAAAACTAATTGTTCCTCTGTGGGCCGTCTCCTCCCCACAAAAGAGGCAGATGTCCGCTCAAAAGACGCTCCAGGGCTCCGGGAACACAAACTGTTGTTAACGTTTTACCTCAAGACACTTTCCTGCTTCCAAAAATGTCTCTCTGTGAGTTTTTCTGCTCCTTTTTTAACTTTCTGTGCGCTAACGACACACTCTCACCACCGCGGCAGTTTGACGAACGCTCGACGCCTACCACGGAGGTCTCGCGCCCTCTTGTGGCGCTTTGACGCAAGAGCACGTAAAAGACCGTTCAGCCAATCAGCTTCTTTCAGCACCACGGACAGAGCCGCGGCTGGGGTGCTGCATTATGATTGGCTGGACGTCTCCATGATGACGTATCAGGTTGTGATTGGCTGTGCACAGAGGGCTAAACTTTCTTTTCCTGCGCACTGCATCCTTCAAAAATGTTTAACACTTGTGATCGTCACATTTTATGTAAAAAAAAAGCATTATTTAAGTCGATTTAAACTTCACAAACCATCCTGTAATTTATTTAAAACTATTTTAATAATTGATGTCATCACATGATCAGCATTTTAGTAAATTTGTACTCACACATACACTGATTTACTTTACTTTTTTAAATCAAAACTTGATGTATCATCATATAATATTTGCTTTTAGTAAATACATCACTTAATAAAACATTTTATAATCATTGTCTTAATTAAATGTAATACTTGATAAATTATTAAAAAAATAAATTACTGGGTACGTTTATATATATTTATTTAACCAATATTAATTTACTTCCTTGTTTATCTGAAAATAGATAAATCATCAAATATTGGATTTTTTTAGTAAATGTATCACTTAATTAATAATTTCATAGGGAATGTCTTTTCAATTAATGTCATATTTCATGAATTATAAATGAAATATTTACCTGGGTAAATATAAATATACTTATTCAATCATTAATTATTTAATTCAGAATATATCTTAAATCAGATAAATCATATCATGTAGGTTTTGAGTCAATTTATTACTGATCATTACAAATCATATAATAAATGTTTTTTTAATGAATGTAATACTTGATAAATCATACAGTTTGTTTTTAAAAAATGTATTTATACATATTTAATCATATAAAAAATTACTATCTTATTAATTCAATGCTTAATAAATCATGTCATGTCTGCTTTTGCTATATTATTATTTGATTATCTAACTTTCAAAAAATTTTGGTGTTTCAGTAAATTTACAAATAATGACTTATATTTCAAGTAATTTCCTTTTTATATTTATCAATGTTTTGATCTATTTTAACATACTTGTTAATCTTATTAAGTTATTAAATTCTAAAGGCAATCACACACTTGATAAATCATCACATGATTTTGTTACATATTTGGTACTTGAATCATTATAAAGTGATGATATTTGCAAAAAATGTTATATTTGATATTAACCCAAAATTAACTTACGTGCTGTAGATGAGAAAAAAAAAGAATGATCAAAAAGGTTTTATCACTGAAAAATAGAATTTATTGAAAAAGAGAACTTAAGGATTCAAACAATCAACTCTTCCTTCATCATAAGGATTTAAGGTGAACATTACCGCACCTGTATTTTAATAGACATCTATCTTATCTTTCATTCAGCAGGTGTGTAATCACATCACACACATTCACACAAACACAGGAGGTAGTAGAGTAGTGCATAGTTTAGTTTGATTTTCTTCCTTCCTTAATAGATTGTTTTTGTTAATCTTTGAGTGTTAAGATATCATTATTCTTTTCCTGTTTAGTTTAACTAAATGAAGCCCAAAACCCAAAACTGTTAAGAGGAAATAAAGATGAGAAAACGATCCCTGTACAGAACAAAGTAAATATAATAATCTGTATCAAACCCTCTCATGTTACAGTGAACAAACATTTTTTCCTTCATTCAGAGAAGAGTTTTCTAGCAGATGTTGCCGGTGGAGCAGCAGGCGATGTTGTAGATAACACTGATCACACAGAAGCTGCTGACGGACACCGTGGTGCTCGAGCTGAAGACACTGTTGTCATCATCGTCATCTTTGTCGCCCGTAGTTGTGCAGTGGGGTGTTGTAGGCTGGGTGGTGGGTTCTGTGGTGGTGGTTTTGGTGACGGACTCTGTGGTGGTGGTAAATGCAGTGGTAGTTGAGGGTGTGGTGGTTGGGATGTTTTTCACAGAGAAGGAGCGTGATGTTGCGCTCCAGTCCTTCAAGGTGAAGACCAAGGTGAGGTTCTCACCTGCAGAGACAGAGAGGGTGATGATGAGGTGATCCAGAGGAAAAGACCAACAGTAACATCACATCACATCACATCACATCGCTGTCCTCTGTTTCAAAGTATGTTATTATCTGTGTGCTGTTTTTGATGGAAACCAGCACCACCAGTTTTCTCACTGCCTTGACAATCAACAATAAAAATCCATCAAGTATCATCATCAGTAGGTTTACACCATGCTTTGGCCTCTTTGCATTGTCTTCCTTTGATTTTTACAATCGATTTAAAGATTTTACTTTTGATCTTTTACGGTAGCCATTTTTATTAAAATGCCATAATCATATTGAGCTAAAAACAGGCCTGCAGTCATACTGTGAAGTTATTTGATTCCTAATAGGGGAAAGTTAATCTTTTCATCCGCAGTGACGGCAAATAAAAGAAGCACAACAGAGGGATTTCTCTGACACAAACAGCAGCACACATCCACACACAGACTAAACCGCAGTGTACAGAGCTGTGTGTGTTTGCATGTTCCCTCTTCTGCAAGTTTGATGTCTGTGAATAAAAGCAACATTCAATAAGTGAGCTCACTTTAAATAGCCTCATTGTGCGTCTCTACTTGACATGTGCTATGTGTTATATTAATATGTATATACCAATGGGAACTGACCTGATCCAAGACCTCCTCTTTCAGGCCAGATACACGTTTCTACCAGAACAGGGATTGATTGTTGTGATCATATATAATCTAACAAACCATGTCAAACAGGGAACGCACACCTGTATCATAACAACTCCCAAATATGATCCAGGCGTGAATACTTCCATAGAAACACACATCGCCAGGCACAAACAGGAACACTTCTTTATTTGCCATTCAAACAAAATGGGCACTGGGTGTAAAAATGACAACTTCCTCAGGTGGAAGATAGGTAAGACACCTCTGCTGCACACAAGACAATTTGCGCCAAGTGTACAATTGGTCCTATAAATGTTTTTTTTAGTTCAAATGTACATTTCAAACTGTAAGATAAAGACTTACCACTCTTGCTTAAAGACAGGTCTGTGTAGTTTGCCCAGCAGTCATCAAATCGGATGGTGGTGTTTCCCTCTAGTCCTTCAGCAGGGTTTCCGCTGGAGTCCTTTAGGGAGGCCGTTACAGTGAGAGTTGTCACTCCAACAGAGACACAGTTTCCCTGCAAACAGCAACAACCAGTCAGAACTCATACATTAAAAGAGATGCTGAAATATCATGTCTATTACGTGTGTTGTGTTTCATTTCATTCACACATTATTTAACATTAACTTTGGTGCTTTAAGATTTGTAAGATATGTATTTATTTTAATTTTTGGACACCATTGCTCACCTCCTCATTCACAGCCATGAGACTGGGCTGCTGGTCCAGAGGACCTACAAACTCCCCAGCGATTGGCTCCTCCACCACCCAGAGTTCGGACACACTGGACACATAGCTCACTTTGGGCTCCTCCCTGGTCACCTCTACTGATGCCTCCTAGAATTGAAGTAAGCAATCATGTAAAACAGATACAGAATTTATCTTATATAAACAGACTGAATGTGCAAGAAAAAGTTTGGTGTGCATTTTGAGAGAACTTATTTGTAAATTTTCTCAAATTCAAAAGCATTTCAAGCACTTTAAAGGGATGGTTAAGGAATTTTGAAGCAGAGATGTTTGAGGCACATGGCATGAACCTGAATGTAAGCCATAGTCACAAAACTCAGTTCTCTATCTGTGCAGAAAAAATCGCCACAGAAACTAATGCTGCATGTTGCTGCACATGGTGCCACTAAGTTAAGGGTAAAAACAAGCCAAAAAAAACAGCACAAGTTTTTCAATGCTATAAACAGTTATTACAATGACTTACTTTTCCACTACCAAGCGGGGTACACACATAAAGATTATCTGGCTGTTTTTGTCCCAACTTTCCCCTTCATGACCAAGGACAGCAAATGCCTGAATATCTTATGTCTTATAAGATTATCCTATAAGATTATCCTGTGGTCTGAGGTCTGAGGTCTTGTTCAATATTTACAGACAAAAATCTTAATGGTTGTGGGGAAAGCCGACGATGCCAGAGTCCTGACTCGGTGAACTGTGACGTGGAACAAGATTGTAGCTAATCAAGAGCGAGCTGACTGAGGAACAAGGAAGCAGGCGTAAATAAAAACAAGCACGACCGATCTGAAACAGAAACTTCAACAGACTTCAGAAATGGTGGACCAACTCACGTGTTCATGCAGTCTCCAGGATTTTTTTCACAGTCTTTTTTTTATTTGGTTTGCAATTTTTCCATCAAAAATAGTCCCAAGACCACCATCATTCCCTCTTCTCGTATGTCCTCTTCCATGTTTTGTGTTGTGCTTTCCAGTTGTTGCTATAGACATATACGTTTATGGTTGTTGCTATGTTTTTCTTCTTCGTTTTTGTTAGATCACGTTTGATCAGAGATTTCTGGCTTGGAGGACTAGATTGTAGGTCAGTGGTGGGACAGAATGTTTTGTGTGTGGTGTGCTGTGTTGAGATTACCAGAGCACACCACACACAATACGATCAAAACTGTTCAATGCCTGATTTTTTATTTTCATGTGTGAGGTCTCTAACCGAAGAAAAATCTCTTCAGATTTCGAAAATCCTTATATGTGTACTCTGTTTTAGACTCTACTTCACCACATGGCACTTGACTTTTCTTAAGAACTGTGAAATTCAGGTCTAATGACTAGTTTATCTCTTAAGTTCAGTGACTGAAGCTCACTGAGGCTGATTTTCACAGAGCAGATGCTGTGAGACTTAAATCATTGTGTTCACCTCCCGCCAGTCTGGATCCGATGATGGGGGAGGAGGTGAGATCACTCCCATTGATGACACGTTGTAGTTGATGGACTGACTGAGGTTTCCAGAAACTGCTGCCTGACCCAGATCATCGGCCACTTTCCGCAACAATCGGAAGTCCTCATCTGAGAAGGAAACAATAAATGAGACATACTGGATTATGAGAGAGTTGAATTGAAATCTAGGAATCAGTGGCAATTTTGGAATCTGAAAATGCAACCAAGAAGGATGGGGTTCATGAAGAGAAGGTTAATACTGCTTGAGGTCAAAAGGTTTTTCTCCAAACTGACCGTTGGTTGTGCTGTTATCTATCTTTGTGGCTGGAGGTGTCTTGATCTCCATCTTCACTGTCATGCCTGTTGATCTCTTACGGCGGCGTGAACCTGCACCCTCCCGGACAATGTTTGTAATCAGGATCGCACTGGAAGGAATGTCGAGGAAAGCAGCGAGGTTTCTGACCAGGTTTTCTTCATCGAAGAAGTCATCCTCTGATACGAAGGGCAGGTCAAAGGAGAGGAAGAGGACTGGAGATGTTCGGATTTCAAGAAGGTCGGAACCTCTCAGGACGACATACATCATTTTGTCTTCTGGGTCAAAGTAGTTGGCGCCCATGGTGGCATTCGGTGGAGGGAGGTATTGACCTAGAGGGATTTATGAAGGAAAACAAACAAAAAATTGTACTTAAATGCTACCACTTTCAACATCAGTTAAAAAACATCATCTATCAACAACAAAAGACCAACATCTATTTGTTTATTTATGTAATGATTTGAGTCTTTTAAATGTGGAAATTAAACAGCTTGAACTGAATTATCATCTGTCTTTTATTTTCACACCTACAGCTCAGCAGTTTTGTCCTGATTCAGTTGAAAAAAACTCTACAAATATGCATATTTTCCTTGAATCACTTTGTGTTCATACAGCAGCATTTTAAAGTGGGCCAAGTCCAAGCTGAAAGCCCTTATGTCATGTCACAGCCAGCGTTCCAATGAGTACAAGGTGCACTGTGCATTATGGGAGGAAAGCTGGCAGGCTAAACTCGTGTCAAAACTATAATAAAATAACGATAAAAGCAAAAATTAAATGTCCTGTGTAAGATTATACAGATGAACATTTTAATCAATGTCTGTTAGTGTCATGTGTAAACAAAATCTGTGCATGAAGAAGTTTTTGAGGTTCAGTACCTTCATAGCTGGGCCTCTGTAGTTTGTAGTCCGACCCATCTTCGTTCCATTTACCATTTGTTGGTAGCACCAACTCCTCATCAACATAAACATTCAAACGTTGCGGTTTGGAGTAGAAGATTGCCACCCTGACGCTCTGCACAAACAAACAAAAAACCCCACTGAAAATTGTTTTTTAAAACATATGAGCAGCAGTGTCTACAAGGCTGTGCCCTGACCTCAGACTCATCAGCGTTGAGCATCATCAGTCGGAGTTTCTGAGGGCTGACGCCAGAGAAGAAGATGTCAAAGGAGTGATCGGTGGCAACGATGGCATGGAATGTCGACAGTCTCAGCTGGCAGGTGTAACCTGCACACCATCCGTGATCCTGAGGACCTGAGAGCAAAGAAAACACAACTTAATGACAAAGTGTTTTAAAGAAGGGGTTTTCAAAGTGTCAATATCCTGATAGAAACAAATATCCACTAACAGCCAGTCTGTCAGTACTTTCAGCATTTCTCTGTGATTCAAAAACAAAACAGCTGTGTCTTATCTATAAACATGTTTAGTATTTTATTTTTTGGGGCTCTTTGGCCTTTATTGATAGTGGAGAGACAGTGGATAGATCCAGAAAAGAGGAGTGTTAAACAGAGCAAGATTTGTATTAGAATTGAACCCGGGCCAACCGCACAAGGCAAAAGCCTCCACCGTACTGGCACCCAGGACTTTTTTTATGTTATAAATTTTGTGTGGGGCTTTTTTTGGCCTTCATGGTAGTGGAAAGGCAATTGGGCCTCAGGTTTGAACTGAACCTGGGTTACCTGCACTTGGTGAAGGCTACAATATATAGTAAGTGCATGGTTGATACCCACTCTGCCATACTGGCAGCCCATCTTAACATTTATATTAGATCTTGGTGTTTTCCAAATTTTTAATAAAAACTGTTGACGGTATTACACTAAACTGGGTGGGGGGGCAACCTGTGACCCCAGGGGCCCTTACCGTATGCCTGACAAAGTGTTTTGCTGTGAAGTGCAGGTGTCTTCCCAAAGTTCTGCCTGATGCAGGTGTCATTTGTATGTCATGCACTCTAACTGTTCAAAGCAAATAATCACACCCTCCCGTTTACACCCAGAGGTGTTTGTCTAAAATGAGGAGAGGTCAGGCGCAAAATGGGTGTGTTTGTAACTTAAGAAAGTTAGTCCAAAGTCTGTAAAGCACAGTGTTTCTGGTATTTTGAGGAGGCATTATCCCGAAGAAATAATACCGGTGTGCAAACATGATTGATGCAACGTGAGATCCAGTTCCTTTTAAAATGTGCTGTTCACATCAATGATACAGACTCAGGCCTTGAACTTCAGTCCTCTACTAACATGTCTTTACATTTTGTTGTCAGTTAACATGAAGATGGTGACTAAAATCAGTGGCTGGTAGATTTTTAATTTAACAGCTATCATGTGAAGTAGACAACAAATCAATTTCCTGCTTTGGTATGAATTGTGTCAGAAACACAAGACTACCGTTAATAAGATCCACGTAGCCGTTTCCAAGCACAGCAACAGGCGACAGACGTCTGGTCTCCGTATCTGAGTCCATACTCTCGATCACCAGCATCTTGTAGTTCAGCCCAAAACACTTGTAGCATTGCCAGGCATCCATATATGTGCAGTCTTTCCTGATTATACCTGAGGACAAACAGAGGCACATAGCTCATAAGAAACAGTTTAGTTTACTGGAAATATTTCAGCAGCAGGATCACACACAAAAACCCCAGCCTGATTAGGATGGAAATCGATACAATTTTATTGATACAAATGCCATAAATGGCTCTGCTAATTGAAGCAATTCTTTAACTATTCCCTTGTGGATTCCTGCTGATTTTCTGTGTGGAAAACAGCCAACAAGGTTTTCTTGTTTTCTTTGGGTCGGTGGAAGAGAGAGGAAGTGAGGATGGATGAAGTTATGTAATGAGAAACACCCAGGAAGTTCATGTCAGAGTTGACCTCAGGGTCAAAAAGGAGGCCCACGTGGAAGTGCTAAAAACTGTGGCTCCTCTAGTGACACTTTAGGCTGACTGGAAGGTTACATGATTGTGTGCGGGGAACAGATGTTTATTACGATTTAAATAAACATCCTTACAGCAAGGTAAATGCTTTTCATGATATTTGCCAGAAAATCCCCAGAACTCTGCAAAACTACCGTCATTAACAGCACACTCTTAAAATGTGCTTCTTTTTCTAACAAAACTATTTGAGTGGTCACATCAGCCTGCTCTATTGTAAAGTGTCTTGAGAAAACTCATTAAGTTTTGGGGCTATACAGATAAAGAGTGATCGATTGACACCATCAAATAAAGATAAATATCAGAAATGTGACATTTTTCATTATTTTGCTTTTACTTTGAAGCTTCCTCCTACCTCTACACATGCTAACAAACATTAACGATGTATTCATGTGTTTTCATGTGGATGAAGACGTTTGTGCAAACTAGTCGTGTTCAGACAGGTTTTTTATTTTAAAACAAAGGAGGAAAAAAAGCTTTAAAAAATACTCAGCTACCTGTGAATATAGCCTGATTCTTGCTACTGGTGCCGCCAGATTAAAAAAAAGGGAACAAGAAACTGTTTTCTGAACTCTTTTCTTTATATGAATGCGGATAAACTTATTAAAACAAAAACAAACAAAAAGAAATTCAAAACCAAAGGTCAACACAAAATGGAATGAAAAACAATAACACACACACAGACACACACTGTTTATTTTTTTTTTACCTTTATTTGGAGCGATTTCATCAACAGGGATGCGGCTGCCGTCATTTTTGGAGAGCATGACCTTTGGGAGGCGGAAGTCACCCAGCCCCCTCCTGGGATCACCACCCCACTCGAATTCAGATTGGGGCAGCACAGTTCCCACTGCACCCAGGAAGGAGCCATCCAAGTCTGTAACCATGGACTTCTTTTTGGCATCACAGTCCATGTCCACACAGTCTGAAGGGTTTATTTTACTGAAGTACAAAAAAAGAAGATAACTCTTGAACTGTTTTAGTTAAGAAGTGAGTCAAAACTGATCCTAAAATCAGGATCACACTGGTTAATAAGTTGCAATCTGTTTCAAGGGCTTTTCGAGGGCTAAAAGGGCCCAAACCACAGTAAATACTACAAAACCAAATCTGAGTGAGAGAGTCAAATGTTTTAGACCACCTTTTGCATCACATTTTAGGTTTCTATTAACCAAGGATTTGATTTGAAGTTTAAAAACAAAATAAAAGTTGTTGTCACTAAAGGATCAGATGTAGCTCTTCTTCCCTCCCCTTTGGAAACGTTCAGATCTGAGGGGGAGGAGAGGATACAGAAGGCTATGATCATGAGCCCTGGCTGCCCAAATTATGTTTGATGGGAGGAGGGCTTCAGGTTGGAGTTTCAAAAGAGTCACAGAGCATTTCCTTTAAAGAGGCATAGCACATTTCTCCTGAACTGAGATTTAGTAAAAGGTGTCATCTTTTTCTGCTCACAGAGCCCCTTTAACAACATTAAAAGAAAGAAAAAGTGATTTTGCAGGACACGGGACCTTTAAATATCAGTATTAGACATCTGTTAATCCTATGAAGAGTGTTCCACAGCAAATTCTCTCCTCAATGCTCAAATAGGCCGAAAAAATGTGAATTTTCTTCAACCTTGAAACTGGGATTTTTTGGCTGCTAAATCCCATTAAAGATGTTAGTGCAGTATAAATAAACTAAGTTTATCAGATATAAAAACACAAACAGTGAAAAGACACATGATTATTGTGCTCTGAGTTAAGTTTTAGTCTCTTTTTCTTTGTCAAATGCCCAAGCACACTCTCTCACACAGATTCCTTTTTAAATGCTTATGTTAAAATCAGCTGAAACTCTCCCTGCTGGGACAATAGGAGTTGCAAACTTTTTTTATAACAATCTCTGTGAACTAACCTCAAATTACGTTCTTGCCTGCCCCATGGTGACTTAGAAAAAACTTGGTGTTTTTGGCCAGACTTAATTGTCAAACCCTGGACGAGAATGTGACCAACATGAACTTTGAGTGCTCACATATCAGGACACTACTGAACAGCTTGTGTTTGAACAGTGACTTTATTCTTTGCAAAAATAAAAATGCATTAAATCTGTTGAGGCTCATGAGCAGTTTTGCTGTGGCTGGATTCAGAATCTGTGAATAGACTCAGGGCTCTGTCCTTGACGCCCTTCTGTTTATTATCTACCTTCTTCCACTCGGAGATATCTGTAAATTAAACATCAGCTTTCATTGCTACGTGGATGACACCCACAGTTCTTGACTTAAAGATCTTGCTCCTCATCTTCTGAGCGTTGACTCTCGCTCCATTTTCAAATCCTGTTTAAAAACCCATCTTTTCAAACTGACATTTTTTAGTTTTTATACTTAGAAAAGCAGTTTTTAAACCTGATTAAGTTATTTTGTTTTTGATTTTTGATCATCCCCACAGATGAAATGGGAAACAACATAATCCATCATCAGTTTTTTCTCAGCTCTGTCATGTCGTCTCCATTGACAATCACTAATGCAGATGTTTTCTCCCTTAGGTCAACCATTGTAGTTTTTAGACAAACCAAATGAGTAAAATCATAAATAAGCCTTTAAAATGGGGCTTGTGGCCTCAAATGTAACAAAGTGTGACAACACAACAGGTATTATTTCAAACATAAGAGGTCAGCGCTGATGATGCATGCTGGATTTTGCAACCCTTAAAGTACAATGACTTACCCTAAATCAGGCCTGTGGATGAAGACTTTGTTGTCCTCCACGCTATCAATCATTGTGATCCCTGAGACCTCCACAGGGTGCTGCAGATCCTCATTTTTTGGGTTGGTCATTAACATGATGTTTCTCTGTCCGGAGCAGACATCGCGATAGTTCACAAATGTTGTGCCTAAAAACAGAGCAAATTAAGAATCAGGAAAGTGTTTCTCCTTCAGATCATTCTGTGACACAATATATGACATGATTGTTATATATCTGGTGTTGTGCCTGAATACTGAATGTGCTCATATCTTTGGTGAAAGGTGAACAGAACTTGAACTTTTCAAGCCATGAATGGAGCATAAGCATTGAGCTCAATCTGCTGAGTTAAAATGAAGCACAGACAGTGTGTTGGTACTGAACTGGCTGATGTCTGGCTCGGCTACAAGACATTCATGGCCTGAAATGCTCTTATGCTCCTTTTCCCTCACATCAGACAATGCTTGGGCACATAGCTCATTATCATAGCCTCCTGTAGCCACCCCGTCCCCCTCAGATCAGAGTGTTTCCAAAGGGGAGGTAAAAAGAGCTGCATCTGATCCTCTAAAGGTTACATTTTCTTTTTTTTTCTTGCTTATTAGAAACCCAAAACATGCTGTAAACAATCAACAAACCAGGACATGGGACCTTTTGTAATAAACCTGTGCTGATTTACTTACACAGAGAAATCAACAGATGTGGGACGCCTGAGTTGCAGTATCAAATACTGTATTTAACAAAAAAGAACTTCAGAGTTTCTTTCTTCCAATTTAAGATCACATTTATATTGCACTGGGACACCAATTTTTATAAAACCTAGAAGTGCTCAGACAGCAAAAACCTCTGCCAAGGCATCTACAGCATCAGACGACTTCTTAGTGAAAGATCTTGAAAACTGCTCTGTCTCACAATGTTAACAAATTCTTAAAAAAAAAAACAACAACTGGATCTGCTTTCGAAATCAACACCTAAATCTACTAAAATCCTTTTGAGTCATCTTGCACAAAAGCAGACAGAGACAAACGCTGGCAAGAGCATGACCTCTTTGGTAGAGGTAATAACCAAAAAGTAAACCATGTAAAACATGTTTTTGGGTTTATCAGATGTATGTATCAATAAACTGGTAAGATTTACTGAACTTTATCCAAATGAACTCAGCTATAAAAAAACAAACAAACAAAAAAAACCAAATTAAAAAAAGTAAAAATGCATAATTAAATCTTAAGATAATTATCAAAAGTTAGACATTATCCGTGATTAAAATTTTGATCTTTTGATGGCCTTGGTAATTTTTATAAAAATATATTAATTCAATGAGTTAAACATATAGCTCGTTACTATTTTGCTGTAGTAAATCAAAATATAACCAATCATTTTAACTCAATTTGACATAATAAGGCCTCAAGTTGCCTAAACGTTTGCACGGCTATTGCAACAAAAAGAAAAAAACTAAACAAAAGTAAACTGGTTCAGTTTTGGAGTTTGAACTTAATTCACAGATTGAATTGTAAGTTATGAACAAGTTCATGTGAGGATGTGTGGACTGAACTTTGAGCTAGCAGAACACTGAATATTAGATTAGATATTCCTGTATTAGTCCCACATGGGGAAATTCCAAATTATAGCAGCTGCAGGATACAAGAGAAATATAAGGAAGAAACTTACAAATGAAAAATAATGCAATTAAAAATCAAAGAAAATAAAAATAAAAATAAAAAAATATATAGTATATAGTAAGTGGTATATATACAGTGGCTATGTACATGTTTGGTATTTTACAGATGGAGATTTGAGGTATTAAACTCAAGTCTGAACTTACCAGACACTGTCATCCGGCCTTTGATGGTGTTGTAGTTTTGGTTACCATGATAGGTCATCAATGGAGCGTTGTTGTGGTTAGAATTAAAGTTTGGAAAACAGACTCCAGATGTGCCCCCTGCACGGATGGAAAAGAGTTCAGAGATTTTTTTCTTTCACTTCCTGTTGGTGGTCTTGTGGATTGAAAATGCACATTTAACAGCGTGTGCGTTTGAGTCTGTTTCCTTCATTATTTCTCTGTTTAGTTGTTTACAACAGTTATTTCTCATGTCAGTTTTGTCATTTTACCCTTTTGTGTCCTTGTGATGTTCTCAAAAGTATTGCCTTGTCTTATTTCTGGTCTTCTCTGCTGTGTTTTGTCATTTTACCTTGCCTGTGTTCCTGTGTTACTTTAAAAAATATATACTATTTTAGTTTCTAATGTTTTGCTGTATTGTGTGATTTTACACCCCTTGGCCCTAAATTATCACACTGGAGAAGATTATTTGTGTGTTATGATCACATTTGATATTTTCTCTCTCCTTTTGTAAGGGATGGTCTTTTGGTTAGGAACTTTTTTAATTAAAAAAAACCCCATCTTGAATAGACCCTAACCATGTGTTGTGTCATCTGATTGTCTTCCTCTGCCTGTTAATCTCATAGTCCCTTCTGATCTTATTTTTGGACAATGAAATAACACATCTTTGTTCTGCCCTGTTATTTTGTTTAATATTAATTTTGAGTAAAGCCTGAGCTTACTGAAGCAGGTTTTAAAAAAAATTAAATTAAAATTTCAAAACAGCAAAAATTGACCATTTTTCTTAACTACAAATTTCAAGATCTTGACCTTTGTCCTGTTTTAACTTCAGCTGTATCAGCGACACTATTTTTATCCCAGACTTAACAGCAGGATATGAACTGAGATACTTCAGTGAACATCAAGTAAAATTCTCCACCACTTTCCTCAGCCAGTGAATGTCCTGGTAATCCTGAAATCATAAAGTACTTTGAAGCAATGATACAGCGTGTTGTGATTGTACTGTACCACTGTTCGGTCTGGGGGCACGATGCTGTCCAGTGTTCCGGATATTATAGTCGCTGCTCGGCAAAGTGTAGGAACAGTCATAGTTCGGGCTCCTGCCGACGAACAACGAATTCTGGGAACAGAAAGCATCAGAAACATTAAACTGTAGGCAAGAGAAAATCACAACATTGCTCATAAAAAGTTAAAAGAACATTAATTTGTAACATTGACACAATATAGTTAATATAGTTTATTTTGTGTAAAATTTAATTATATCTTCAGAATTCTTTGAGTCATTGGACAGGCAATAGCGAATGAAGTGGTTAAAAAAAGAGTGAGCTCTTGTGCTCAGTGAAGATTGTTTAATGTAAAACGGTGATTAGTTTATTATCCACTAGAAAATCTCTAAAACATTTAGTCTTGAAGAAGAGTATCATTATATATTTCATTAAAAGAGAGTTAAAATCATCAGTAAAAATTGAATGAAAATTCAATTTGTGGTAGGGCAAAACAAAAGTAAAGCCCTCAACACAAAAAAATAGCTAACCTATTGATATTGAGTATCAAAAAATTGCAGACAACCCCCCTGCACACCATCTGAATCTTACAAATATTTTGTTAACATTTAATAAAGTTGGTAAACATGCTGAGGACTGTAAGTTTACCCATGCAATTGACAAAAATACCAGCAAAACACTGACAAGAAGTCTATAATTCTGGTTTTGTGACCATACACATATTCGCTGATCAGGCCTTACATTAGGACCACCTGCCGCCCTGAGTGCTCTGCTGCTGCACAGCCCTCTACACAACAAACTGTGATGCTCTGTGAACTCTGACACTTTTCAGTCAGAACCCGAAGTAACTTCCTCAGTAAAATGAGAAACAGTACCTCGTCTGTTGGATCAAAACACACAGGCCAGCCCTCATTTCTCACATGCATCAATGAGCCTTGGCTACTGTGACCCGATTGCCAGTTAGATAGATAACTTTAGATAGATCAGTTTATTGTCCCAATGGGAAATTTGTTTTCACAGGCTGTCAAATGAGAAGACATACTTTTAGGAAACATATAACACATAGAAACAGAGCACACATATTTACATCACAGGAGACACATTAGTCAGTGGATTGCTTTGTTGAGGATGGAGATGGCAGATGGTACAAAGCTTTATGCTCCTCTCCATCTCAGTGTTCTGTACCTGTGACCTGATGACAAGTGGGTGTTGAGGGGGTGCTCTGCGTCCATGGCTATTGTTGAAAGGCTAGTGCTCTTTCGCTGAGTTCTGAGATGTTGGGTGTGAATTATTTTTGAGGCTCTGTGTGTGATTCTGTTAAGCTTGCTTTTTTGTTGGACAGCATGTTGTAGAAAACGGGGGAACAACACATCAAAATGGATTGGATTATGCTTTTGTACAGCAGTAACAGAAGATGAGGGGCAATGGAGAGTGCACTGAGTGAACGGATAGCATGTAAATGGAAAATGGACTTGAGCTTATATAGCACTTTTCTAGTCTTTGACTACTCAAAGCTGCTCTACATCACAGGTCACACTTACCCATTCACAGCCATTCGCTCTCACATTCACTCTCTGATGGTTCTGAGTTTCTATGTTAGTTTTCCTTCAGTTTCAACTAACACATTCACACCCTTTCATGCCCAGTTATGCAGCACTAGGAGCAACTTGAGGTTAAGTGTCTTGCCCAAGGGCAAGAGCTTGTGTCGCCTGGAGCTGGGCTCGAACCTGCAACCTCCTGATTACTGACCAAGCGCACTATCCAACTCACCGCCCCATGTAGCCTCTGCTTTGAACACTTATGGATGTTGATTATGTGGTGGTCACCACTGTTCCCTCCTTGGACCACTTTAGATATATACAGACCACTGCAGACCGAGGACACCTCACAAGAGCTGTAGTTTTGGAGATGCTCTGACCAGACCTCGCCTGGCCATCATACTTTGGCTCTTGTCAAACTCAAATCCTTACGTTTGCCCATTTTTCCTGCTTCTAACTTCAAGGACAATATGCTCACCTGCTGCCTAATACAGTATATCCCACCCACTAACAGGAGCCATGATGAAGAACAGTGAATGTTATTCACTCCACCTGTTTTGTTTGGCACTTCTCACACACTGTGTGTTTAACACTTTCTTATACACAATCTAACTTTACATGGCTGCTCCCTTGGCCTTGTCTGTCCTATAAGAGTGATCTAGTGGGACTCCCTGATAAAAGAAATAAGTGAAAGGAATCTGGGCTCTTTGAGTGTCTCTTTATTTGTTTGCAGTGTAAATGCTGTGGAAGACTTCCTTACCTGCAGAGATGCATATTTATCCTCAAATCGGTGAGAAAGAGAAGGAGGGCCGTAGATTATTGGCATGAAGCCCATCCCGTTGTCCACCTGGGTTGTGTGGTTCACAGAAATACTAGTGGTGGTCTGTTAGGGCAAGAGATTTTAGAAAGATTTCTATTCAGTTGTTATAAATATCAACTTGTCTTTCATGTAAGGGCAAACTCTGGGGTTCAAAAGTGAGGCGAGTGCAGGAGTAAAAAGAACCAGAAGCTCGTTTAGAGTCTATTTGAGGGACTTTCACACCAAATCAAGAAAACCTTCCAAATAAACAAACCAGAGCTGATGCAGTTTGGACCAGAGCTGTTAGGTGTGAAAATAACCTATTTTTACCTCCGCCAAGGAGGTTATGTTTTTGCCGGCGTTGGTTTGTCTGTCTGTTTGTTTGTGTTCAAGATAACTTGAAAAGTTATGGACGGATTTAGATGAAATTTTCAGGAAATGTGGGGAATGGGATAAGTAAGAAATGATTAGATTTTGGGACTGATACGGATCACCATCCGGATACAGGAATTGTTTAAAGGATTCTTCTCTTACATTGCCAGATAGGACCATTTTCGCCTAAGTGGACAGAAGCTGCTTGGCGGAGGTCTGCGCTCTTTGAGTGCTTTTCTAGTTTTTAATTGTTCTTGAATGACAACACTTTCCAGAGTTTAGGAGGCTTCTACTTTAAAATAAGAGCATTGCATCATGGAAGATTTTGGTACATATATGTTCAACAGAAGTCAGATGATCTGGCACAACCAAACAAACTTTCGTTGTGCTTAAAAAGGAAAAATCTTGAAGAAATCAAAAGAGAACTAACACTTTCAGTTCAGGAAACTACTGATGCATTCGGCTTTAGGCCTTCATCAGGCCACAAACCAGAATACATAAGTCTAATTACGATTTTAGTGCATAAAAGGATCTTGTGCAACGTTAGAGAAACAGTTCAGTACCTGGCAGAAGATGCCATAGTCAAAACTCCTCCATATAAAGAAGTCGTTTATAAAGCTGCATCCCGGCAAACCATCTTGGTCCATAAAGACTCCAGCGAACAACCCACTGTGAGCCTCGTTGTTTACCCAAGCCTCCATCTCGTTGTCATTGCCTGGACGATATGAAGCATTGATTAGCATAAATATGAACCAATAAAGACTAAACCCCTTTCCTTCATCATTACTGTTACCTGGACACGGTTCCCCATCGATGCGGTAAGCCACTCTCTCATAACCAGCCACAATGTTATGCTGCAGCACAACATTCCAGCCCTCGCTGGCCTAAAATCAAAAACCCCAAAGATCATAAATGCCAAAATACATATTTATGGCTGACTTCAATGTCCTCTCTATTTGTTGAGGACAAACCTTGATGCCAGCACTGAAGTCAAAGTTGAATTCCTGCTCCCTGCCCTGGTACGATCCAGGCCACAGAATCATCATCAGCAGGTTCCTCCTTACTTTTATCCTGCCGCCCGTAATTCTGATACCTGCAAACATGGATACATGTGACAATGGTTTTATATCACACTTATGACTATTTGATTGATGGGTGATTGTGACAAAAATGTTAACTTTTTATATTTGGTGCGGCTTTCTCTTTGCTGCAAATAATAATAATAATAATAATAATAATAATAATAATAATAATAATAATAATAACAATAATTATAATATATCTTATTATTTATAGATAAAAATAAAATAACTAGGGGTGCACAATATTGGATTTTTGCCTTTAAGCTGATATTTCCAAACTCATTATCGCCAATTCTGATATTTTTTGTCAAAGACACACAGCCTCCATTTAACTAATATTGACCTGTTCCTTCATGGTTACAGTCCATTTGTGTTAGAAACAGATGTGAAGCAAGAAAAACAACATTTTATTCTTCAATAAATAATACTTTTGATTTGTAAAAGTGAACTTTCAGTGATAATGAGGGAAACCATCATAGTACGCTTGTACATTCTACCAATATTACAGACAGGATATGGGGTGTTTATGGCCAATTTTTACCTGCAAAATATCGGCTGTAAATATCTGCAAAAATGTTCTCATCTATTGATAATGATATTGCCCCAATATTGTGTATTCCTAAAAATAACAAGTTAGAAATACAACACTAAAACAGCAAAGAATCCTTTTTGGAGTTGGATATAATAAATTAATCCAGAGTGAATCTCATTGTCTGTGAAAGTGACCAAAGCTCAGTGTGTACCGTCTCCCACGGTGTGATGGATGACATTTTCATCAATACACAGGTCATCTGTCCCAAACACTCCAATGGCTGGAGCAAATCCATCGTGGAAAGCACAGTGCTTTATGAATGAATCTTCTTCTGTGACCTTATGCACAACAAAAAAAACAAGAAATTTTATTAATTTAGAAATCTGACAGATCTTAACAATAAAATCTTTTTTGATAACCTCCTAATTTCTATTTTTTCCTTGCTTTTCTTAAATACAGGAGTTATTTTTGTATTATTTACTGGATTTTCTTTTAAAGTGGTCCTCAAAATGAAGTCATTTCTTAATTAAAGATGCACACAAACAACTCCTAAAAAGCAAACTTAACAGACACATCTTCATTGGATAAAAGATCCACAACCATGTTTTTTGTATACTGTCCTGTCATACAATAATTCAGTATATTGTGTTTGTTTTGTGTGCACATTATGTGCTGCAGTACCTCTCCAAGCCCAATGAAGGACACAGAGTATCGAGGGTCGCTCTCATCCACCCAGCCTTCCTGTCCAGTGTGGTAGAACTCCACATTACTTAGCTGAGCGCTGCCTTCAGGAGTTAAACACCAAACAATAAACAGATTTAAGTGTCAGAAAATACTTTGCAAGTAATGTGGATATGGTAAAAAACACGGGCTGACCAAGTTAGGTGTTCAGGTTGTCATATTTTTTTATAAGGTGCTTTTCAATAACCTGACACACCACATGTCTGATGACTGTTCATTATATTTCACTTGTCCATCTGGGGAATAGCCCACAGAAACTGTTTTTCAGTATTGGGGAGGTGTTTGGGTGATCGTTCCATCAATCACATCCATTACACTCCAGTCGCATGATGTAGTAGGTGGGCACTGCTGGGGCGGTGTAAAGGTCAGAACATGAGCCACTTCGTCAAAACATGCTGGAAATGGAGTAAAAATATCCTTTCTATAGTGAGGTTTTTTTGTGTTTATTTGTTTTCATTTAATACAGAAATGTGATCCAGATCTGATAAAACTGCTACTGAAGCTGTTAGCACCTAGGCTAATCTCTGTTAGAGCAGTCACTCCTTGCTGTCGTCTTGCTTGTAGCTCACCCCTCTTCCTGCTCTAGAGGACTCTGATTGTTGACCCTGTGTTTGCCTGGTCGTTATTTGTGCTGATGCTGCGATTACAATGAGCTGTAATAAGTGAGAGTGTACTTTCGATAGCATCAGGTTCTTTTCTTAGTGGTTAATGTCTCAGCCATCTTTAGTAGTATGACGTTTGCATCAGAATTTAAGATGCAACCAACTTTTTGGGATTTAAAAAATATATTAAAGTTGCAGAATGCAGCATTTTTTGTGTCACTGGTCCAAAAAATTATGTGGTTACCTGTAAGCATCTGACGACTGAAGCCACACAAGACATTATTAGTTTTTACTCCTTGCTCTGTATCAAGCTTTTAGAAAATCCAGCAGGTCTCAGTTCAGGGACGGTGTTCTTATTGGATCCTCTACTAAGGTATGTGTGCTTGTTATATCTAAATGAGCTTCAGTTGTTTTTTAGATTGTGCAGTTACTGTTAATTTTATGAAGGGACAAAGTTTGTGGCTCTTTCGTGGCTGCCAGTACATTACATTGGCATAATGCTAACGGCTTCTAAAGGCACAAACACAGTGGATTGGTTGTGCATAAGGGAGGGGGTGCAGCTCTGAAAATGAAAGGGAGGGAGGAGTAAAACTGCTTCCACTGCAGTCTCATTCAAGTTACATATCCCAGCTTTAAACTGAATTTAAGTAAGAGATCTCCAAAGAATACAAAACACTTAAAACTGTAAAATTGATTAAAACAGAATATTTCACTGTGGGTTTATTCTATTACGAAAGTAGAAGCTTTAAACAGTTTTAAGTGCCATGCTGTTTACTAATAATACTACAGAAAAACAATCCAATACACAAAGTAATGTCTTTTGCACTAAAGGATCCTTTTATATACTCCTAAATGATCATAAATCTCAGCATACCTCTGTAGCTGACTCCATCAAGGGTGTAAGCGCCCACCAACACTCTGGCTCCGAATGACTCCTCCATCATCTCCTCGTACTCCTCACCAATTATCTTGATGTTTCTGGTCAACAGACCTACTTCAGCTGCCAGAGTGTATGAATGAGATGTTCCTGAGATGGGGTGGATCTCGCCTGAGGAGAGACAGAGGAAAAGATGGCAGCATAGATGGTGAGATACTTTTGATTATGACACATGCTAGGCCTGTCAAATGAAAAACTTTTTTTAATTATCATTAATTTTAGTTTTGAAAGATTATAAGACAACTGATCAGCTTAATTGCACATTCAATTGCATAGTTCTAAGTGACAGATGTTAGACCGACCAATATGTTTGTAGGTCAAAGGCTTGTCCAGGGTTAGAGTCTTGCCGTCTTCTGATACGCTGCTGATCTTCCGTTTTTCAGTCTCCCAAGCGCTGTAGCTGGTGGAGGAGATAGCAATCTCTTCTCCAACCTGCAGCCAAGACATACAAACAAAGAGATACAGAATTAAAAGGCCAAACATTGATTTTATTTTACTGTAGATTTATTAGAACTCTATCTAAAGGCTGAACAGTTCAACACATCAGAGCACGAATTCAGAGTTTTCAGTTTGATACTTTACCATCCAGTCCACTGACTCCCTCAGGGTCAGTGTGTTGGATCCTGCGTCTGCCGTAGCAGCCAGTTTGGTGTAGTAAACATCGCGAGGTAGTCCATAGAGCCCCAAGGTACCAAATACACCTGAGATTAAACACACACAGTCAGCTCTGAACCTTGAAGTGACTGCCACAGCTCACTTCATTAATTTCATTTAATCTCTTTAAAGTTTTTTGGTTGCCAGACATTTTCAGTTTATTGATCCTTTCAGTTCTCTCATTGATTTGCTGACCCAGCAGAACACTGAGGTCTCCTAATCAGGGTCTGATGGTTGTTCCTCCCACAATCCATAGAACTTAAAGGGCTAAAAGTAATATGTTGTAACACCTCATTGCAGTGACTTTGATATAAACTAACACAATGAGGAGGGAGAGCCAGACAAAAGTGGGGCTAAAAGCGAAAAGAAATACACTGGGGAAGGGATGTGTGATGCGTGGACTTGACATTACGTCACTGCTCTACCAATGTACAGAATGAGGAATGCCTGGATGGGTTGTTATGTGACGTTAAAACACAGATGTACACAGAGCTGGTTAGTAGAACAAATCTATAGGTAACATCTGGAAATTCATATAGTAGTTGTATATTTTTTTTAGATACAAATTTAATTAATAAGAACATAAAAAGTGTTAAATGTTGGTCTTGTCATATTCTTTAGGAACGACACAATTATCTTACATCTTATATCTACATTTCTTTGACAGTTTCCCCTGTTCGGGTGTGTAAATTAGATATCATTGTATTCTGATGTATGATATCCTTTGAATGTATAATAAACACAACAGAAAGAAGAAGAAGACATACTTTTTAATCTCTCAGGAAATTCAATTTTTTACTCTTTGTTGTTGAGACTTGCTACACACACATGCACATGTACAAACAGGTCCTATTATAGGGGATGTAATATTGCTGCATCCTGATTTTAATGTTATTGTGGATCCTGTGTCATGTGGTGAGCTACACTGTGATTCCCAGCCCTCTGAGGACTGATGAGACAAACTCCCTGGTGGAGCTAGAGTTCAGGCAGAGAGTGAAAATCTTGCAGGTTAAATATCCCACTTATTGAGAGGATGTTGCAGGAGCTAGCGCATTTACAGTAACTGTTGGCAAAAGGATGATTTGATTTTAAAAGGTTGTGTTAACAAAATATTCTTATAAGCGTTATTTTATTCTGTTACACTATTGTGGGCTGAGTAAAGAGCTTTTTTACTGTGTGCAGAGAAAAATAACATACAAATAACTGCTGAATGCTGGATCTTACCTAAAACTTTGGATCCCTGGTTTATATTCTCAGGAAGAAGCCAGTCTGGGGTACTGTGGCGTCCTCTAAGTTTAACCTGGAGCTGACCTCTGAACGGCTCATCGTATGAGCCTGCTATCATCCTGCCGCCCTGAAACCAAAAAAAATGAATTAAATGCACAGAAAATTGATTTAGCAGGACATGGGACCTTTAAAATCACAAATTTACAATATCTTCATGATCATATTAAAAAGTGTTTTTCGAATAGTGGGGTACAACTCCCAAGAGGGAATGGCAACACATAAGGTGGATGCAGCTTGTGGCCAAACCAGGGTCTTGCCCCATGGAAATTCGATTGGCCTACGCAAAAGCCATCCAAAATCCTTCACTGAAATGATGCCACTTTAGTTACCTGCCCCAAGAGGAAAGAGGTGATATGGCTTTTGCCATTGTGAGGATATGAAATTTGTTCTTAACCAGTTGCAAGCAGAAAAAAAAACGTTCTATCAAAAGCAGAGGAGAGTCTGGAAAGTAATACAACATCCCAGAGCCCACAATGATATCACATGCCCCCAACTCCTGGTGTCACTCTGACCACACAGAGGTCAGCAGTGTCTCCACTTCACTTTTCGTCTCAGCTCAGCTCACTTGAACCCCCACTGGAGATTATAAGACCCCAAAACAACTGAGTTAAGTTGAGCCCTGTCAAGCTAAAACCAGAGCCATATATTTAGCCTTATGCTTTGCCAGAAGTGGGATGAATGTTAGATTCAGTGTGGGCTGCTATTGGCTTTCTTTAAGTTTTATAATGAAGCATTTTCTTCTGTTAGAACTTGAAATACTGTCTGTGGACTTAGATCATGTTTTTGTACCCTAAAATACAATTAACAATTTATGTATCAAAGGTACATATAGTATGCAGATATGTAAAATAAATGCAATTTGATTCCTGTGTTAACAAACAACAAACGTGTGCCGATTGGAGAAATTAGTACAGGCATTCTTGATTATTAAAGGTTTCTTCTGATGTGGCCTCTGGACTTTTTCTTTCTTGAAGATGTTTCTTTTCTTCTCTAAAAGGCCTTCCCAGTTCAGAACTAAAGAAGAATTTTAGAGAAGAGGCAAAACACCTCCAAGAAACATCAAGTCCAGCTGCCACAGTAGTAGAAACCTCAAATAACCATGACCTGGATGACTGATAACAACATACACAAACAGACTCCTGGTTGTTCTCCCTTTGGTGGCTTTGTGAGTGGTGAACACACAGGGTGAAGGGCATGAACGAGAAGTGATCATGACAGAGAGAGACTGAGAACCACTGATTTCAATGATCCAACATACCTGAATGGAAATGTAAACAGCATCCACCACCACAGAGTTGTATTCTGGTGCAGCTCGTCTCCGTCTACTGGATGCATTAAGTGGAATGTCAAGGATCTCAAGAACACCAGCAATTATCAGCTTGTTTAGAGGAGGAGTGTCGGCATCCAGAACAACCCACAGTTCTGTGTTTTGAAGGGGAAAACAATGTATTGTGGTATCACTTAAGCACCATAGGCCAATAATCATTTCTTCTGCGATGCTAAATTTGCTATCTTATTCAAGTGCTGGGTGCATTATAAGCATCAAACTGACTATCACTGTGTGTGTTTTATGGAAAATGTTACATCAGAGGTTAGGATTGAACAGCATTTTACAGTTGATTGCATCCATTATTTTTTTTAATCTCAATTGAGGAAACTGGAAAAATATTTCTGAATACAGTTGCCTAACTAGACATTTTTTCTCATATAAAAGGAACTAAAGATGCCAAATAATATGCATGATAAAAACTGCCTGATTCTCCTTTCGTCATTTCAAGATGTTTTATATTTTTGGTTCCTCAAGCAGGTCCTACCTGGTAGGATGACAACATCAGCACCCTCCGTTGGTACAGTGAAGTTATTTTCCTCAGAATTTTTCCAGAAAGAGGCATTGGACCATCGACTGGAGAGAAACCCACAAACAAAAGCCAATGTTCTCAGTTTGAAAGAGAAAACTAAAGTAACGTACCGTAACTGCTTTCGGTTCTAGCTTTATAAAAAGACATTTACACCGTGTCTTGATTGAACATGATGACAACTGAGGGGACGATCACACAGAGAAGTGTAACTGGAAAGTATTGCCAGTAAAACTCTTGTTATTCTATGTAACAGCACATCTACTGGGTGTTTTTTCTGCCACTGAGCAACGTGGTTTTCTGGCATTTTTTTGCCTGCATGAAAGATAAAAAAATGTTCCGTTTTTCTGCAGAGGACACAGAATCACAGGGTTGGTTCATGTCAATATTAGCTAAAGTGGACATGAATACAGATAGACAGGAAAAAAAAGAGGTGTGGGGGATTACTGATGCCCTACATGAGCCATCTATTGCAATGTTATAAATCATTTGACTGAGAACAGAGCACAGAAAACAGTCCTTTACCATTTTCTGTTTACAGTTTACCTTAAACAGTATGCATGTGTGAGTGAGGCATTTGTTCAAAAACGTTTTCCAACATTGAACTTTCCCTACTTAAGAGCCAGTCAAACAGTTTCTGTCTATTTTGAGCTCATTTTTGAATGAAGACAGCTCTAATCTGTAAAGATACACTGCGAAAGCCTTCAATGTATAAATAAAGGTGGTTTCTGTAAGGTGCTTATACCTCACATTTTAATGTCCTATCATCATCAGTTGTTGGAAACATTTGATGAAGCTTTGAAGAATTAAGTCTTCGTTCATTATGGTGTTGTTGGCTTTCATTGGTCTTACAGAAGCATCATTATCAATTTGTTTATCTCATAAGCAGTTGAGAACCTAACACAGCTCTGGCTCTGAGCAACAAATGCAGATGCAGTGTAATTGCAGCTAAGAGAGTAAATTAGCAAGAGAGAAGTAGCTCATTTGGCTGCATATACTCTGTGATACATACATGAAATTGTCCGGCCGGCCATTGGGTAAGGGAGGAGGCGTGACTGGAGGTGCAGATGTTGCTGGGATGCAGTTTGGGAAAAAACATTGGTAGACTTTCAAATCCACTTGAATATCCTTCAGGGAGGCATCTGCACTGGAACTGCTGGTTTTCCCGGACACTGAACATTTAATAAGAAAAACACATCGACAATTGGATCATGGACTGGACAAGAGACTCTTCACAGCATAAACTCGAAAAGGCAGACTGAGCATGAGCAGATCAGTTGGTAACCACATTGTTAGGCCAAGTCCTGCATGTTCAACCAGTCACTGAAAAAACAACCCACAAACATGATAAACCACAAATGCAGTACAATTCTTATGCTTTTAATATGTCCCAAAAATAAAAAAAAAAATCCTAAAAGTTGCCTTCTGAAAATGTAACACAACATTTTCCAAAAATATTTTAAGTCTCATCTGGCCACTCAGCCATTAAATATAAATATGGAACTGCACATCCAAGCAGAGCTGTCCACAAATGCTATTTAATATACATCATAAACTTGACTGAATCATGTTTTAAGTAAGACATTACTAGGGCTCAGGCTTAACACAGTTAAATTCTGATTAATGACTCTTGCTACGGGCTTTTGGTAAAACAAACCACAATGATGCTGTCTGTCAGACTAGGAGACAAATATTAAGTTGAGTCTAACCTAAGTAAGCTAGGGTATTGGTGTCTTTGTCAAAGCTCCAGTCCCCATTTTGGTTTTTGCTGTTGCTGAGTGGCCACTCTGAGGCATTCCTCCAATCGGTAACGTAGACACGGTCTATGCGCTGTGTGAGGTTGTGTTTGATGATCAGGTAATCATCTGGCTGTATGTGGAAAGAGCAAAAGATCATCAAGATAAAAAAAAAAAAAGATTTATTGTATTGCTGTTCTTACAGCCAACTGTTAAATCTCCCTTTCTTACCGATAATTCGTAGAATTTCGCGCTGTAAGATATATTAGTAATTTGTTCTTGGTCTTCAAAATGCATGTTGATGACATCTTTTGATGGCAGGTGGACCATCCAGCCGCTCCTATGAGTCATTCTCTTCACTGCATATGGACCCACACTCCTGCCTGTAACAGAGCAAAACATTAGGTTGAACATAATAGACCAGAAAGTCCTTTACTACTGTGGACACTATTGTGTTAATAGTCTCAGAGGTGTCACATATCTTTATAGCAGCAGTACAGAGATTATATCTGTTTGTTAATGAAGAGTTTTTTTCTGAATTTTAATTTCAACATGACGGAATACTCTATTTGATGCTAGAAATGCAATTATTTGCAGTGTTTCGGTCTTAGACCTTTCAAAGGTTTTGTCTACCGGAGGTCAGAGACCAAAATGTTGCAAATAAATGAATTTCATGTGTAGGAGTCCATCATTACATTTGAATGGACCCTTTTTTTCCGACACACTTGTCTCCTGAATCAGATGTGCAAAGTATCTCCAAATTTTAATTCTGTATTTGATAACTTTTTTGTCTGATCTCAGGTTTTGTCTATTTTTACGCCAAACTCTACTTGAGGATGCCCAAAAAAAGGAGATCAAATCTTTGACAAATACAAATATTTTTTTTTCACAAGTTAACAAGTATATCATAAAGTGTCATATTTTAATAATCTTTATTTGCTGTCTCGGTTATTATCAAAAACATAATGCTTCCCTTAATGCCGTCTAAAAGGGTTGAGCACCCAAGTGGGCTTGCACAAAAATGTGATAAATAAAATAAACAGTGCAATTGTTTTTATTGCATAAAATCCAGACAATAAAAGCCTCAACCACTCAGGCCAGATTTTCTTTAAGTCACAATAAGGGGCAATGGCCAGCTGGATCATAATAAATTAATTTACAGAGATTGTTGTAAAAAAAAATTCAGCTGCATTTTTTTTCCAAGAAGAAGACTTTTAGTTGATTTTATCGAAAGAAGAAGGTCTTAGATTGAGGTCCTTACTGTTCCCCTTTTCTGTCAAAGAATAGATTTTAACAAACTTCTGTTAAGGGCTGAGTGACCTGGGACCAAAATATAAGTGACCTACTGTTAATGTATGAACCAGCCAGAACGCTAAGGGTGTCTGGTATGGGTCTAGTCTGGTCTTTGTTCCCAGAATCAGACCCAAACAATGAGAAGCAACTTCCAATTTTTATGCTCCACACATCTGGAGCAAACTTTCAGGGAACTACAGGTCTGCCGAAACTCAGTTCTTTTAAATCAAGCTTACAAGCTCATTTGTCTGTAGATCCTTTAGATTAAATTATCTTAATAAACATTAACTAACTTCAAGTTCAATACACCACTCTGGCTTTTACTATTTTACTTTTCTGTATCTTATATTTTTGTTTCAGCCCACTTTCTTCCTTTATTGGCTTTTATGTCTTTGTCAAATTATTCATAATTATTTTGATCACAATTTGGGTCACGTTAAACTACTTGTATTTGAAAGTTCTTGTTCGGTCAAAGTTGGGCTGTAAGTATCTCTGTTGGGGGTGTATCAATCATACTTTATTAATAGAGTCATAAGGCTATCTGATTGTTCGATAAACTCATTAAACTGATACTGTTATTTGAACTATTGATACCTAGAAATTGTGTAATAAAGTGGACATCAATTGATTTAAAACACCAACAGGTAGTTGTGTACCCCATCTGTCACCTATAACTCACCTAATGCAGCCAAATAAGAAAACAAGAAATGAGCCTTTTGACAAGAATGTGTCTGAGTGCGGTCATATTCTGTTTAGATTTTATAAATAAAATTGATGCTAAGAAGAATGACCCACCCGTTTTCCTGAATTGAATAATTGTAATATAAATTCATATTAATATTATGACAACAGCTTCCCAGTTGGCAGGTGCTTTTGGCTTTCTGCACACTCTCTGACGTCTTAAGCAGAGGGGCAAACTGGTTAAAAGAGACTTTATGTTTTCTCCTTTTTATTCACAACAAAGTCACATGATAAAGTATTAAGTCTTGTGTTTAAAGTACCATGACTGTTGGTCATAATGACATTGTTAGCAACCAGTGAGGATGGAGAGGCTTTGTTAAATGACAAACGGAGAAAGTTGACAGTTTCATCGCACACAGCGGCGGGGACACCAATGCTCCACTCATCACTCGGGCTACAGTGAGCTGGGTCCATCAGTTGGGTCACTGGCACCACTTTGGTTTTAGCTTGTCCTGAACCTAGTAAAAGACAAGAATTTAGTGTTGTTTTAAATAGTAATATAACAACTGTAACTTGTTTTACAAAGAGGTTTAGATCATTGGCTAAGCAAGAAAATCTAAACATACATGGAGAGGATTACAAGGCAAAATAACTCACACACAAAAGGACCTGACTAAAACTAAAAGAAAAAACACAAACACAAATTTTAACTAAAGAAACTTTACAAACAAACCCAACCAAACACAGTTAGAGCCTACACAACATATCATGGGACAAAACCCCAAAACAACAGCAACAACAGCACCAAGTGTATGGATAAATAAAATAAAGAGCAGAAAAAATCATAAATATATCTACAGAAAATGAGAAAAGGGAAAGACACTATTATATTCAATAGCAAAGACAGGAAAACACCATCCGAAAACATTTTCACAGGGCAAATTCATGTCTTCTGTCATTGCTATTACTTGTGAGCCCATGAACGCTAACCTGTACAGCTGTTGCAGAGGACAGATGTCTACAAGGCTGAAAAGTTTTTTCTGCAAGTTTGAGCTTTAAAGAAGGAATAGAGTGATCATTTACAGAGTCCACAACATGATATTCTCTGAGACAAATTCCTGCTTTAACCAACATTTGTTGGTGTCAAGGGTCAAAAACACGACTTCCACTGAATTTAAAAACTGTCAACTCTCTTGCCACCTCACAGCACACAGGGGAAACCCTGAAAATCATTGCAGATAGTGGATAATGTCTGCAAAAAAAAAAATCTGTACCCCTTTTTTTCGTTTTTACTAGGATGGCTAAGTGCTCCCTTAAGTAAGACTGAAACAATCAAAGGAAGAGATTTGTTTTGGCTGCCGGTTTGAGAGTGTGTGATGCTGTCAGGTTCTGTAATAATCCTGCATTTATGCTCAAATTCGTTTGTAAGCATCTTGAGGGGACCAAACAGCCTCGACCAAATTAGCTTAGTACCAATACATGCACTATTAGACCCTAAATTTGAATCCAACACTGAAGTTAGTGTCTTGTAAAAGCAATCCTGCCCTCTTTTGATCAGCCATGCAAAAACTAAAATGGGTGGGAGTGTAAATTCAAGGGGACACAGACTTACATGTTGATGGGGCCAAAGTTAATTAACAGAGTGACAGAAGGGTAAAAATATTACCTGTGAGGGAGCCGTCCATGTCAATTAGCTGTGCCTCGTGCTCATGCTTGAAGGTGGCCTTGTCTGCATTGTGGTAGCTGATATTACTAAACATGTAAGACCAGCCACCACAATTTTCAATGCATCTGCCATCAATTGTCGTGACTGCAATGGCTGCAGAGCCGGAGGTTGAGAAGTTTGTGAACTTGGTGTTTTTGACGGTCATTCTACTGGAAAGTGGAAGAACAACACCTATTGTTGGTATCCCCTGGTGTCTCCCAAGCGCATCTACGGTTCCTACAATATTGCTGTTGAACACCCCAGTGTTTCCAGAGTCGTCCACAGCTGATGGTTCGATGTACTTGAATTCAGCCCCTGCTTTTTCGTTATTGGCGAAAGTGGCATTTGTCAACATAATAAGGCCTGAGTTGACCACCTCAGCACCTTTTTCACAGTTCCAGACGATGAGGCTATTGAAGTCAGCCGGCTCTGGAATTCTGGAGTTGCAGCTTCCGCCCTTCATGGGGTAGAAATCTTGGAAGGTCCAGAGACCAAACCAGCCCTGAGAGTGCACTGTGTTGTTGAAGAACTCGCCAAGAGGAACCTTTTTCTGGCAGATGTTACGGTCAAAGGATGGGCCATCGGGGTGCTCGTGCATGCGATACCAAAAGCCAAAGTGAGTGCCTCCTGCGGCAGCGTTGTGTCTGATGATGTTGTCTGGATTGGTGACCCAGTAAGCCGCAGGGGTGATGTCGTCATTCAGCAGGCTGGTGCTCTGCCGGACAAACACAGCCAGGTTGTACTGAAGAATGTTCTGCGTCTCAATGCCATCCTCGATGAAAAGGGCCCCACCCATGATGTTGTAGACGACATTGAACTCCACCAGAAGTTTTTGGGTGTTGTGGATGGTTACGGCCCTGTTAAAGGACTTATGAATAGCACAACCCCTCACGTATGATGTGTAGTTCATGTCTCCCATCAGATGCCAGTGGATGGGATAGCGCCCAAGCCGGAAGGCCTGTCCCACATGAGTCAACTGCAGATTATAATAATCAGAACGTTATCAGTTCAGGTTGTATAAATACATTAATAATAACATCAACACCTTTAAATGAAATCTTTATGTCTGCACTGTAATAAGAATACTCAAAAATAAGAGGTATCAAGAGGGCAAGTATTGATAAGTTTACCTCAACATATTCAATTCTACCCTGTACCAGACCGCTGCTTTTTCTGGGTGAGTGAAACATGATAGTGGCTCCAAACTGATCGCTGCCTAATTCCTCACCAAACCTGCCTTGGAAGCACGTCTGGGTGATGAATTGACCTGCAGCAGAGGGAGAGAAAGACGTTAACACTTTCAGAAGGGATGCCTTCACTGTGACAGCCTAACACGCAACATCTCTACCCAGAGCGAACAAAATTGTAAAAAACAAAGGCAACTTAAGGGCGAATTTATTGTTAAAATTATTCCCTGAATGTATACTTTTAATGTACTTTGTTGTACAGCATACTGTCAAACGATACCGACACAGATCAAGAGGTCAACGTGTCTAAACTCTCTGTTGCTTGTGCTGCCATTCGCTAACCATTACTCATCTCAGTTTTACCTAAAGGCCGTATAATAAAATCATTGTGTTGGTTTTTTGACATGGACTGATATGAATTTTACATTGACAGGCAATAATATATGACACATAAAGTGTAGGAGATCTACCTGTTTGGTTTAATTCTTTAATATTATGGAAAAATTCCTATAACAAAAAAAGGTCTGTACCATTTGGGGATGTAATTGTTATTTTTTTATTTATCCCCTTAGATGTTATGTTTTTTTAATGCAATGGCAAAATTATAATTAACAATAAAACAAATGTATGTAGGTATGTAGGTATGTATGTATGTATGTATTTATGTATAATAATAATAATAATAATAATAATAATAACTTTATTTATATAGCACCTTTAAAAACAGACGTTTGCAAAAAACAAAAGCAAAAAAGGCAGAACTTAGATGAACAATACGATCAACAAAATCAACTTATGTATATGCTGTTGCCAATTTGTTGGGTGTTAGTGTTGTCAACATTGTTGATGCTATGGCAACACTATGGGCACACCTGGGCATAGATGGTAATCACAGATTGAGAAAAATGGAGTCACGGGTAGATGGGTGCAGGGAATCAGGAGTCAGGCGAAACCACATAGTTTTTCTGTGTGTGATCAAGTATGCCAGGTTTGAATACCCTGTCCCTTGTAATATTGTCTTTTTGTTACTGTTGTTTCAAATCAAGCTTTTTTTAAATAATGAACTAAACCTGATCTGTTGTAGGTGTTTTTTAACATGGCTAATCATTGATAAAGTACCCGAGTTATTTAAATCATGGCAAATCTCATCCTTTTTACCCACCACCTGTTGGAAATGTCTTTATCCAGACAAAGGTAACATTCTGTATCTTATATCAGGGATGTAATGTCCTTAAACTGGAACATAGTGGGTTTATGTTCTGAAAACAAATACTTCACTTGGGGATGAACAGGATTAAAGATGGAGAAAGTACTTTATACATCGAAAGTAGGATAGATATGAATATATAAGAATAGTAATGCTGTTTTAAGTCTGGACACTTTTGGGATGCAATGGGAAAAATAAAATACAAATAACAATGCACCAAAGTCAGTGTTGTTGATAATCACTAACAGGGTCTTGACTGTGTTCATACACAAAAGGCCTTCCCTGAAACATTTTTTGAATGATGAATAATTATTTTTTTGTATTTATAAAATGTTTTCATCAGTTTACATATACAGCCACATCATATTCATTCTGATTTACTTTCAGTGAAAAGCAATGCACTTTAAGCATTGGTCACTGTAAAACAGTACCTGTGTTGAAGCCCGCAGGACAGGATTCAATTGTTTCCGACCATTCGTCATTTATGGATCCTCGCACCACGATGTTCCGAGAGAGGAGACCCACCTCAGCTCGGCCCTGAAGCTCTGTACCATCAGGCAGTGTGACGGTTATCCCAAGGTGAGAGTACTCGAGTGGTTCTTCCAGGGTTAAAGTCCTCCCATCATCTGACACGGCACTTATCGTCCTCTTCTCATTCTCCTTCTGACTGTGTCTGGAAAATGACGACATAATATCTAAATGTTGGCCACAAACTGGTTTGATACATCCTCTTTTCTGACTGAAAAATTTTAATAGCATGAGTTAAAAGATTATTATTATTCAAGAGACAGGACTGGGTTATTTCCTCTTCCACTTCAGGCACAATTTCTCTGCAGGACTGTTGATATTTATCCCATTTCCTGAGGATTTTGAGATTGTCTGTCATAATCTTGACATACCCTCCAAAGACGGTGTTGGTATCCACACGACTATAAAACCACAAATGTGAATGTTTGTGGCACTCAAAAGCAAAATTATACAAGGTGGTTTTCACATCTACTGCTCGGTTGCTTTGTCCAGATTCAGCTGACAAACACACAATAAAACTGCATATTTCCTTTGGACCATTTCATGTTCACACTACAGTATTTTGCAGGGGGCGATTCCAACATTGCTATGTCTTTGAGTTCTGCTCTGCAACATGGGAAGAAAGCCAGCAGGGTAAGCTACCCAGAAAAAAACTCACCTATTAATAGTGGATGTTAAATGTCCTAAGTAAGATTATCTATATGAGCATATTTATCATTGGGTGACAGGCAATAATATCCTTTTAATGCTTGCTGGTGTCTACAGCAGACCATAGAGGACACCAGATTACATAGTAACTTATCACAATGCAACACCTGTTGAGGTGTCCGCGGAGAAACTGTCAGCCATGCGGAAAGGTAAATATCAGATTTAAAAAGGATCAATTCTCCTGCTTTAATGAGTTGGATTAAATTCTGGAAACTATATAACCTTTTGAATCAGTCCATGTCGTCGTGTCCTGTGATGATCTGCTGAAGAGACAGTTAGCAATGTTACCCTGTTGATATTTTTACGGTATTTTGTGTCTGTGCACAAAAAGTGACTCTGAAATTAGTACTACATCATCAGCCTCATTGCCTGGTAGCCATAATGCAATCATAATTACTACTACTGCTGCTTATCCTACTACAGCAGTGTGATGAGTTAACCCGTCCTGTTCAGTTGCTGGGCTGATTGTGTCCTCACTGTAAATGAACTGCTCCAGGGGTCGATCGGAAGTGAGCCAAGACCACCTCTTTGAGTGAGGTGTTTGTACCAAAATAGAAGTCAACTGTTATGTTTACGAGGTGTGTCAGAAAAGTTCCAGGACTGGTGTCACAAAAGATTTATTTAGAATCCAAACTACAAGTTTTCCCCTTCGAAGTAATCCCCCTGGAGTCTAATGCACCTTCCCATCTCTCTCGAATGCTCAGGTCGTTGTGAGCAGGCGCGTTGTCATGGTGAAGCAGCCATGACTTGTCCTGCCACAACTCTCGCTTCTTCTCGCGCACTGAATGAAGCAAATGCCACAGTATCTCTTTGTAGACATGCTGGGATAACTTTGAGGGGGAAAACTCTTAGTTTGAAGTTTGGGTTTAAAATAAATCTTTTGTGACACCAGTCCTGGAACTTTTCTGACACACCTCTTATACACACACCACTGTGCTGGACATGTAATAGAACAACTCCCTCTAACAGTCTAGATGTGAAATCAACTCAGTTTGAAGACACTTGTGAAAATGTGCAGTATATTTTAGCTGTAAACTTGAATTTGATGTGCTTTGATTGATTTTTACTATCAATCATTGTTACTCACAGGTGAAACTTTTCAGCCCTATTGTTGAATCAGTATAAATAAGATGTAGATGAAGCTTTGTTGCAGTGCTGTTGCACAAAAAACTGGAAAAGCACTCCAAGAGCGCAGACCTCCGCCAAGCAGCTCAGTCCTGCTGATCTACCAGGCTATTGTTAGCCGTTGTGGTAGCAGAACCCCTCTGCTGGCATTGCAAGGAGAGTTGGGAAATGTATCGACATAGGCTTAAAAAACGTTGACGTCAGTTTGCAAATAAACTACAGTTCCCATAATGACGTAAATGAATGGGATTTGCCGTTATAAACTTCAATGTTTTTGTGTGACGTCAGTCTGGATCGGATCAGCACTGAAATGTAATGGCTTCTTCCTTGAATCAAAACACACCTCTGGTAAAATTTTCATGTAAATCCATCCAGTAGTTTTTGAGTAATCTTGCTAACAGACAAACAAACAGACAGACCCTGGCGAAAACATAACCTCAGTATGAAAAGTTCCTGCAAGTGCTGCCTGCCATGTTTGGCATGCACGTTTCTAAATGATGACATGAAAAAAATCCCTCACATTTGTTTCTTCTGTTAATTCAATCTAAATGGGAATGTTGGATGCATATAGTTAGACTTTTCTGCTTTACTCTTGATCAAATTGTCTGTTCCTACATTTTGACTCTGTGCGTAAAAAGCTGTTTTTCAGAGCATGTTGATCATTTTGAATTCTCTGACATCCATGAATTTGCATCCCCACAATACCTGAGTCCAGTGGAGGCGATAACAATTTCATCTCCGACTTGCCAGGTCACCGCCCTCATCAGAGTCAATGTCTTGGAGCCACTATCAGCCGTCTCCGCCAGGTGGGTCCATGTGACAGGAACTGGCTTACCTTGAGAAACAGGATGATAACAATGAATCCAGCAGAAGAGGGCAGCTGAGGTGCTGTTGATAGTAATGTCCCTGCAGGACACGGGCCTCACATAACTGTGTCGGATCATTCTTGCATGACATAATGACATCTGATCAGGGGTTTTTTGGAAAGACCTGGGTCAGAACTATCTCAGTTTCCCATTACCAAGTATAACAGAGATAAAATGAAACTCTGTAAAGGTAACGTGGGCACATTTTTTGTTTGGTTGATTTTGCTCTGCCCTGTGGATAAAGTCTATGATGCAGATTTTTTTTTGTAGATGATCTTTTCCTTTTCTTTCCTTTTGTGTCTATTGAGTCTCAACCTGCTACCTTTTGCCTGACAAATATATATCTACTTTGCTTTGGAAAATGCATTAAAATAACAGTATGAAGTCTGACATTATTAACCAAATCACAAAATTGATGTACTGTTTGAAGCAATGTGAAACTGATAAAATGGTGGTTGTATTTAACTGGAAATCTCTCTTTCTCTGCCTTTCTTGGCTTTCAGGTTTTATATATCTTTATGTCAGTTAGGTCCATGTTTTTAATGGAAATTAAAACATTTTGTAAAAGCAGAATTCCTGACAACCTTCAAAACAACTTAAACTATCTCCGCCTGTAAAATAAAATTGATTCAACACTTGTATTTCACGTCATTAAAATTTAGTTGTTCACTCTTCTCTTCAACCCTCCCAACTCCATGGCGTCCCCATGAGGTAACGCTTACAGTGTTCAATGCGCACAGATTGCTCTGGAACTGTGTATTGGATCTTTATTGGGACACATTTGTTTTGAATCACTCTTTTGTCATCCCCAAAAAGGCTGCAAGTCAGATATATCTCTGCCAAAAAGCTTTTAATTTAGCCTATAAGCACTGTATTGTTTTCAGGAATTTTGTGCTTGTGGATTCACAAATCCAAAAATTACAGAATTTGTTATCACAATGTCTTGACAAAAATGTAGCAGTAATGTAAATAGACCTCTATTTTAACCATTAGAAAAAGTGGCAACTTCCTGTGAATCTTATGGACCAATAAGTGTATGGGGGTATATTTCTCATCTGACTGAATGTTTCTTTCTGTATTTTCATACCATGCATTTCCAGGCTTCCTTCTCTAACAGCCAGTGTCTTAGCTCCATAAATAGGAAGTTCAGGTGAGCGCAGTTGTCCATGGAGAGTGATGGTAGCTTTGTGCTGGAATGGCGCCCCTTCCTGGCCAATCTGTAGACAACCACCGCCTGTGATGAGGATGTTTTCTGCCTGCAGCTCGATG
This sequence comes from Cetoscarus ocellatus, assembly GCA_037902135.1. Classification (NCBI taxonomy): domain Eukaryota; kingdom Metazoa; phylum Chordata; class Actinopteri; order Labriformes; family Labridae; genus Cetoscarus; species Cetoscarus ocellatus. Next base: position 959,648 of record JBAMNC010000076.1, read on the forward strand.
TCTGCTTCATCAAAGACCAGTTTCCCTCCTTCCAACAAAGAAAAAGGAAGATTCATGTTATTAGTGTAGCAATACAGATGGATGTTTTAATGAAATGCAGAGCCATCATTCAAATGGATAACAATGCATTTTCACAAATGATTTCTATTTTTACTTTGCAATGCTATTCATATAGCACCAGCTCTGAATCTAACATTCCCTCTGTGTTTCTGACGTTGAAACCAAACATCTGTGCTCTCAAGACAAATATTTCACAGGCTGAATAAACAGAAAATTGAATGTTAACAAAAAAAGCTAAATAACTATTTAAAGTTAATGTAAGTAAAATAATGACAAAATATAATAACATACCTTTGTATAATATCATATACACATCATCATCACATATTACACATAAATACGTAATACAAAATATTTCAATATGATAACTAATCTGAGAGATTTCTGTGCACACCTTGGATAAGGAGCATTTTTATCACTGGGGTGCTGGTGTCCAACACGATGGTCTGCCCTCTAGTGATGACAACAAATGTACCGGCCTCAGGTGGGTCCAGACCCCCCCATGTGTATTTAGATGACCACAGGTCAACATAGAAGAAATCTGCATTATCCTGGGAAAAAAAACACAATTCGACTCAAAGATATAAAATTATTCTGACATTATAGACAAAAAATGACACCATGTTTCAGTAAAGCAGGGATATGGTCCAACATAAATGCACCCAGTGTCGGCATGCTAATCTTTATTCCCCTTTTTAATTATCAAAAAGCTCCCTCAGTTGCAGCAATTTAGGTTCGTCCTTCATATTTTTCCTAACTGCAGTGAAGGCACTCCCTGAATCCCTTACAACTCTGCCTGAAACTCGCAAATGCTTAATGTAAAAATGTTTGAAGCTCTCTCTGAAGCTTGTTTGCATCTGAAGTGACTCATAAAGCTCCACAGATAACAGAACTGAGCAATAAAAAGCAACGACAGGAATCATATAAACTGTTTTTATCTGTTTAAATGTGCAGCACACATGAATTTGCAGAGGAGGCCACTTACATGCTGCTTTTTTGCATGTTTGATGATATTTTTATGGGAGTTGAAGGATTCTTAAGTGTCATATATTTCTGTTCATCATAGTTTATTCCCTATTTTTGTGCAGAGGTAACTACATTATACTTCACTGGGTAACACAAATGAATTAATTAATCACTAATGACCAAGACGGATATTTTATTATATTTTTTGTTATATTAGAATGGTGCTCCATTTATGTTACTCCACTTAATCCTCTTTTTTGTCATTTTGGCATACACTTATTATCAACATTGCTGAGGTAAAAGACTGTTAAAAGGTTGGAGAAATGATTTTTTTATTAATGGGTAATGGTGATGTCGATTTCTTCATTAACATGACAGCCTTGTTGTTGGGTGCTTCTCTGATTCAACCATACTGATAATTACAGATTTTTGATTTTTTTATGCTGTTGAAATGGTTTAACCTGAAACACCAGATGCACCATTAAACAAATTTCACTCGTCCATCTGAAAAACAGCCTGTAGAAAGTGTTTGGGAATGGGCAGAACCTTTAAAGAGCATCAATCACATTCATTACAGGCAAATAAGAAAATGTAGTAGGCGAGCATAAAGGACAGAATATGAGCCACTTTGTGAAACAAACTCGCCAAAACATGTCAGAAGTGGAACAAAATTTCCTTTCTTTCTTGAATTTTGTAGTGCTGATATTAGTTTTACATTTAATAAAGAAATACGGTACAGATCTGATAAAACTGCAATTAAAATTGTTAGCATCCATGCTAATCTCACTCTGTCTCACTCTGATTGGGCCATGCTGCTTTGGCCCGCTCACATCTGTTGTTGATTGGAGCTTGGAAAGATGGATCTGCCTAATTACAGACATTCAGGCGGATCCAGCTGCTGCACAAGGTTAGTATTTTTTGCCTCTTTGGATAGGATAATGGGACAATCCAAAGGATATTTGAATTTGTTGTGGTCTGTTGTCACTCTTGATGTTCTTTGATATTGAGACAGGCGACAGGAACATTTTCAATTGGCACTTCATCACAAAAAGGTTGCCGACCCCTATTGTGAAGGCTCTCCTCTCTCACCATCTTGGCGATGCCATTGTCTCCTATGCTGACTCTGACTTTGGTCTCCTGAGACTTTGGCTGTGAATTTGTCACACAGGTGATTTTGGTGTTGCTGGTGGATTGGACGTCACACACAGAGTCCCCGATGGTCACTTTGACTCTGCTTGGGTCAGTGCTGTAAGGTGAAAACAACATATGGATTAATATTAGGGGTATGGGGAAAAACTGATACATCATAGTATGGCAATGAATGGCATGGCGATAGCGTATTGATTCACAGCTACCAAGTATCAATATTTTGTATTAATTTCCAACATTTAATAAAGCTTTTGGTTCTGTAGAAATAAAACTAATTACTCTTTATGTCCACATGACAGTGTTTTGTTTTTTGTTGTCCATCAATTTATTTGTTTTTATAAAGTCAGCACACTCAAATGTCACTAACAACTGGAATGACCCTCTTATTCCACCATTTTGACCCGTAAGTCAAATTTAAACATTAAAAAATGCAAATGTGCTGTTTGAGAAAAATCATGCAAAAAATAATGCAATGTTGTCGGTTGACGCTAGCCAAGCGTTCGACAGAATAGAATGACAATACCTTATTGATCTGCTTCCTAGATATGGACAAGGCAAACATTTCTTAAATGTATTACGCTATTTTATACAAACCCAGCAGCAGAAACATTGACTAATATTACAATTTCTAAACCTTTTAGTTTACAACGTTCAACCAGGCAAGGCTGCCCACTATCTCCTCTGCTTTTCACCCTGGCAATAGAGCCCCTTGCGATTGCAATAAGGATACATAAGAATATATCTGGTGTTAGAATTCGGGACATAGAGCAAAGTATAGCATTATATGCCGATGATATAATGTTCATGTACTAAAAATCTGATCACTCTAATGGAAAACTTTGGAGAATTCTCTGGATACAGAATCAACAAATCTAAGTGAGTATTATTATTTCTAAATAAAGAAGAAAGACTTCAGCCCAAAATTAATACATCCTTTGTGGCGACACAAGAGGGATTCAAATACCTGGGCATGATGATTCGCCCCAAACTGGATGACATTTTTCTCATGAACTATGACCCTCTGGTGGACACAGTGGCAGAGATGTTGGATCGATGGTCTAGTTTGCCTATATCAATGATTGGATGCATAAACCTACTTAAAATATCTATTCTACCAAAATTTATATATCTTTTTCAAGCACTCCCACTACCAAGTAACTTTCATAAGAAAACTGATAGCATATTCAAACTGATAGCAGATAAACTAGGCTCTGGCTTAAGTTTTTATATTTATCCTATGAAAGGGGCCAGGTCCCAAACCTTAAATGGTATTACTGGACTACACAACTAAGTTCTGCAATATATTACTTTTCTTCATCCACGCCGCCTGCTTGGGAGGATATTGAACAAAAGTCAGTGTCGGATTTGCCCATGAAGCAGTACTTATATTCATCAGATATTGAGGCTGGAAAAGCAGACTAGAAACCCTTTTGTAAAAAACAAATATCAATTTGGTATGCAGCACATAATTATGTTGATGAAACGTATCTTTGTCACAATTTACCCCTACCTCAGGTATTGGATAGGGGATTTAAATTATGGGCAGAATTGGGATGGTTTCAGATCTTTATTCTGATTGTATCTTCCTCACATTAGAACAACTTTGTCAGAAACTTCAGGTTCCCCAAAAACATTTTTTTCAAATATTTTCAAATAAGAAATGATATAGCATCAAAATACAAGACAATCATGACCACACCCCCGCTATCAGTTATCGAGGAAACTGTGCTTAATAATTTGGATGGTAAGAAGCACATGTCTAGATTCTAAAGACTTTTTGCAAAGCACTCAACAGAATCAGCTTCAGAAAGGTCAAAGGCTTGGAGATCAGATCAAGCAGAGATCAGTGAGATGGATTTGGTAATGGCATGTTTGAAGGCTCAGAAAATTCAATTAACACAAGATTAAAATTGTTGCAGAATAAGTGGTTAATAAGGGTTTACATAACCCCTGTTGAACTTCACCATATTTCCAAAACATTACAGATGGTTGTGTTAAATGCCTGACTGAAAAGGGAACTTTGATTCACTGCTCATGGAAATGCCCAAAGATTCTTGTATTTTGGAAGATGTAAAATGTTTATTTCAGATGACCAAGTGTAATATCCCCTTGATACCAACAACCTGTATACTTGGAATACACCCCAAAGACACATAAAAAAAACAAAGCAATTGAAAATGATTGATTTTGGACTTCTTCATGCAAGAAGAATGATTGTTTTAGATTGGAAAAATGTTGAATCCCCTTCACTCGGAATATGTACAAAAGAGCTGATGACAGGTCTTGGACTGGAGAGGTTAATATACATTGTCAAAGGTAATCAGAGTTTGTATATATTTGGGACTCATCTTTCTTGACCAGTGAAAACGACAACACTAACTGAAAAGTGAAACCTATATAGACAACGTGAATGTAAGCTTATTGATCCTGCTTTTTATTTTATTTTATTACATCATATTAGTTTGATGTTTCTCTTTTTATATATTTATTAATTAATTGTTTTACCTATTTAATTATTTGTTCTTTGCATTTTTGTGTGAAGGTGTGACTGTTTGAGGGGATATATGTATAAAAAGTTTGAATGTTCGACGTAAGTTTTGATATGCACTTAAAACTTTAATAAAAATATTGCTATAAAACATTAAGAATGCATAAAATGAAATAATCACAACAAAATCTTCCATGAAAACGTTAAAATTGCAACATTTAGGGGTAAAACTGACTGTAATTGTTCTTGTGAAAACTCTGAAACATGCATTGAAAAGCATTTGCAACTGGTTGAAACTCTTTGTTTAGCTCGTTAGATAAAGGAAAGCCACTAAATCCTCAATATTGCTCTGTATTTGTCCCCTTCGTTGAATAGTGAGTAATGTTGCTCTTTAGTAACCACAGTCGCCCTGCAGTAGATAGTAATGTGATGCCTGTTGCCTGCTTTAAATAATGGTACAAGTTACAAAAACACTGCCAGCAAAAGTAAGAGGAGTGTTTTCACTAAAACCAGTTAAAGTCAAAATCTCCCTTTAATAGAAGCTATTGTTGACGTTATTTAAGCTTTTGATTCCCAACAAATGGTCTATGTTCTGGGTGTGGCTCTCCATTGCGTCATATTCTATCTCCAGAGATGTTCTGCTCTACTTCACCTGAAACCAGAGCCGGTGATTGTGAGCAGCGTGCCCCCAGCGGTGCCTCCTCTGCGTGGAGAAACCTCAGCGATTACAGGAGTCAGCTGAGATTTGTAGGTGAAGCCAGTCGACTTGCTGACGGCCTCGTTCTGGTTGAAGACAACAACCTCGCAGCCCAGCTCTGGGTCAGTGCCTGTGAGCAGACAGGACACCCAGATGGAGAGACAGAAACATGCAACAACAAAGGGAGGAATAAAGATGAGCTCTCAGAGATAACAAACAGCTTTAGATGTCTCATTCCATATGACCAGCTTTTGTCTAATCTGACAAGTCTTTGTCTGATCTGACGTGTCTGTCATTGTCTTGTGATGAGAGGTTCAGAACATTCCTCAATGACAGAAGTCTACCTCTTTTTAAGGTCACTGATGAGCAGTCTGGTTTGTAATGATGAGTAAGGACTAAAAACACTTCTTTTCATGAATAACTTGAACTTTTAAACCATTACTGGAAGGGAAGCCTCCCTTTAGAGGCAGTCTGAATATCTTACATTGTGCTTGACAGCCCTGCATAACTCAAGAGTCTATTCCCTTATTACTGATTATCATTAATGCCAATAAAACGTAATATTTACCCATCCATTTTCTAAATTGCCTTACCCCTTTTGGGTCACGGGGGCTGGGAGCCTATTCCAACGGTCTTTGGATTAGGGGTGGGGTACAACCTTAACTGGTTTCTGGCCACTCACATGGCCAACACATCATGACAAGCAATGGTTTACATGCACACTCACACAAACAAGCAATTCAGAGTCATCAAATGACCTATTGAGCAGGTTTGTGGTCTGTGGAAAGAAAACTGCAGTACAAAACCCATGCATGCACAGGGAGAACATGTGACCTCCAAACAGAGAAGCCCCATCTGATTGGAAAGTTGAACCTGCAATCTTTTTGCTGTGAGGCAGCAACACGACCTGCTGTAGTTGTACAACAGATTATAGAGTATTTATGTGACAGACCATATTGACTGGGGCACTGGTCTGTTTTATAGACATTTCTCCAAGAATTACTGGTGATTATTTGAACCAAGGGTCTCCAACCACCACACAACTGACTCTGCAGAGTGAATCAGACACGTGCTCACCAGCATCCACCTCATGAACAGTGTGTGTTTACAATGTGTTTTCTCCTCTGTAAATATCATGTCTGCAAACAACAACATTACGTGGTGTGGTCACTCTGCAGGGTTTCATTGTGCACCTTTAAGCTTTGACACAGATTATGTGCTGGAATATATCAACCCAGGTTGCAGCCATTATATCTCCTTTTAATCGCTGTATGAACATCTTAAATGAGACTTTAAACTATATCTCTGTTGTTTAAGTCTGAAATAATCCAAAGAAACTGTTAAAAGAGATGAATGAATCAATGGATCAGTTACTGATACAACAGATTTTCACTGAGATCAGAGACTGATGGAAACATCTCTGCATGATTTTATTTCCACAGGTACAAGTTTGGGAAATCTTGGGTTTTATTTTGGGGTTAAGAGAGGGTAGTAGATCTTGAAAATGCATTTTAAACACACAATCTCTTTATGTTTCGAATGATATCTTTGTTACACTGAGAAAAAGCATAATAAATGAATAAGTGAATGAATGAAAAACACCCTGTGTTATGACATTTAGGTCATATCACTCCACACTATCATTTGATTGCCTTTATGAAATTTTAATAATTATTTTTCATTGTTTTCCAGTATGTTTTTCTCACAGTTATGGATGCAGAAAGCTCTACACCTCCAGATACATCATTTTAGGAGTATTTTGTCAAAGCAGAGACAGAAAATTAGGCTGTGGATTAATTTGACACATCTATTTTTTTCTTCAAAATCTTCTATAAATACCCAGATAATATCGTTATAATATCTTTTGTCCAAGAAAGTCATAAAATGAAAATCCAATATCGTGACAGTCCTTATACACAACATGTATTTTTCTGCCGTTCCCCTGTCATGTGTTTATCTTACGAATCAAACCTAGTTTTTTAAGGTCAAGGCAGCAAACCTTTGGAGATACGTGTATTATAATCAAATGTACCGTAACCAATTGATTCACTTCTGAAAACAAACCTAAGCTCAGATTAGTTCTAAAAAAAAGACTCACACTTGTTATCACACTGCATCAGAGCAAAACAAGATGCTGATCCTCCCTTCTCTCTCAGAGTTCATAGTTTTCTTTATGTTTTCCACATGAAGAATGTGCTCCTCTGGTTTCTGATGTTTTAAGCTCCTGCCTCAGAATAACAAACAAGTCCAGTCTAAAATGACCTGAAATGTGGACAGACTTGCTCACCATGGATAAAATAATTGAAGTTGATAAGTGGCTTTGATCACAAAAGACAGTAAGAAGTACACACTAACAAACACTGCACACACTTAAAAACAAGGGGTACCAATTCCCCCACCCCCACAAAAAAATCACAAATGAAGTAACAATCCATGATTTGTGTGGTAGTCAAACCATATTTACAGTTTTTGTTCGGTTCAATTTCAAAACTTTGACTTTACTGTTTAATCTGACTGCATTATTCGATAAACCGATCTTACCGCTGTTCACTGGAGACACGCAGTACAGGAGGGTCGCTGTTGAACGGTTTCTATCGACTTCGCACTCTTCCCCACAGATCTTCACCACGGAGTTCAAGGGGTCAAAGCCAGAGCCCTGTATGGTCAGCACAGCACCGCCACCATAACTGCCTGAATCACACATAAGGGAAGAGAGGACTTCTTCAGCAAGACCAAAAAAATGTAATAACGAGGCTTGGAGCAGCAAAGAACAGAAGAGATTTCAGCTGGAAAACACCAGAACAGTATGTATGAATCGATTATTTTAATGTGTTAAAGTGACAGGGCTACAAAATGATCATTAACTTTTTGATTCCTGTTGAAGACATTGTTGATGGTACGTATAACACCTATATTCAGCATTTAAATAAATATAATTCTTTTTGTTGTCTTATATAAATATATTTATTTTGTGTGTCTGTAAAAACTTTAAAAGAGCAATACTGTAATTTGCTTATTTTGATAAAAGGGGCAATACTTCAGTATAGGCCTAAAATTATTATTATTATTATTTATACATGTATTTATGGTACGATATCAATAATGCCCATATATTCACAGTCTATCATTCAAGACTTCATTCATTGATTCAAGTTTAACTAGGTGTTTAAGTCATTATGATTCCTGAGTGTTTCATCAAGTTAATGATTTTCAGATCAGTAAGATTTCGCTGAAGAGACAAGACAAACACAATGGTCAATGTAATTAATAATAACTGCTCTTATCATGATCACTAATGTATTAGCTCTCTATCACATCATCATTTTTGAAGACCTTCAGATAAAGCAGAACACTAATTTATCTTAAATTATGTTAAATATCATGAACATCATTTAAAAAATGACGATTCGTGATGTCTGAAGTTACTAAATGTATTAAAAATGTATCAGGTCAGACTTAATACATACTGATATTTATCATGAAAACAAGCATCATTTCATGATAATTTAATGCATGAGTTTCATGATGCTCTGTGGACCTTATACTAAAAAATTTCCTACTTGACTCACTCTTGCTTTGGCAGATTGATTGTGAGAGCAACAGGTCCAAGTGATGTTCTTCACTCATGTCATCTCATAAAATTCCTCTTCAGTATACAAGGTGAGAACTTAGTTAATAAAGTTTCAGCATGAAAATCAAACTTTCAAACTTTGCATCCATGAGTAAATGAAATGGACCCAATAGGGATCCCTTCCAGACTCCTTTTGAAATATCTAAAATGAGCCAGTACACCAGCTTTGTCACATTTCTTCAGAAATTCCATTAATTTAAAACCATAGTAAAGTTTAAAAAATATACACAGACATCAGACAACTTATCAAATAACACAGAGCAGTTGTTTGTATCAAGATCTTGGATGAAAATGAAAAACACTTTGTAGTTTTTTTTCTGCTGCCAAATGCGGCTGAAGCAGCTTTATATCATCCCTGCTGAGACACAAAATGTGGCCTCAGGAGAGGTCATGCTTTGCTTGAGGATTATGGTTGTGACAAGCCCGGAATCAGATCAAATCACCGCCCCCATTCATTGAGAGGAGCAAATCAGGTCAAAAATCAAGCCTAAAAATGTCTAGTGTGTAGCCAGTCTAATTCTGTCTACTCACCCTCATTGGGCTTTACGCCACTCAGAGTCAGCTTGTATCTGAACTCAACATCTGACTGAGCTGACCCTTTGTCCTTATGCTGCATCATCACTCTGTACGCCCCCCCTTGGCTGTTTCCTACAGTGCAGTTGACCTCTGTGTCAGTTACTGCAGACACAGCGCAGGCAACATCGTTGATGGTGACGTGCACTTGTTGAGTTTCATCGCCAAATCCTGAACCTGACAACGTGATGAGAGTCCCACTCGGTCCTGTGGGGTACAAATAAAACAGGGGGGGTACAGACAAGGTAATGAGAGACAGGTGCATGAGTACACTTTGAATATCATATACCTAATATTAGACATTATAAAGTATACCCTGATATTCCAGGATCAAATGATTACGGCTGCTGCAGGGTGTAAATCGGACCTGAATAATGTTGCTGTACATTGTCACTTCTGAATTCAAAAGGTATGATAAACTGAAAACCCTTGACTTTCAATATATCATTCATCAAAAATCCCATCCTGTATGTGCTGTGGAAAAGGCATGTCTACATCTAAGCACAAAGAGACAATGAGCCTGATGCTTCAGCTTATTTGATAGTGATCCAAATTTACACAGGCATGAAATATGACAGCCTTTTACTTTGGGTACTTGAGTACACACAGGAAAAACTTTCGCAAATGGAAAGTCAACAGGTCTGAATGAAAAATGGAGGAAGTTTACTTGATAAAAAGACACTTGTTGAGAGGGTGAACTGAGCTAGAATAAACCACTTTAATGAAATTACTGTGCTTGGCCAGCAGAATAATCTTTAAACATTTATTACTTTGGCTAATGTTAATATGGGATGAACTAATATAGCTTTACTTGACCCAATGAAAGTGAGACTATTCTTTGATCATACGCCTCTGGTGGAAGGACACGTTGGCTGTGCTGTGTACTGAAGTAGTACCCAAACAAAGCAGTTTGCTAGGGGAAGAGTACGATGTTTTAAAGGTGTGGAAAACAGCTACCAATCCCCCTCCACTGTTTTTGTGGCTTGTTGTGGCAATATTTCAGCACCTACCACATTCTCTCTTTCATTGATACAGTAGCTGCATCTCATAAAGACTATTTATTTGTTGTTGTCATTACTTCCACCAAGGAGGTTTTGTTTTTCCCAATGTTTGTCTGTGTGTTTCAGATGCCGATTCGGGAATTTTTAAATTTGTTACACAGCGAGACGGGTCAGTTTTCCATATTTTCACTTATAACTAAATAAGTTCTCAAAGGATTTTCAGGGTATGTTTGTCGCGGCACAGGAAAGACGGAAATGATCACATTTTGGTGGTGATCCAAATCTGGACGTGGATCCAGGAATTTTTCAAGGATTTGTTGACAGTGAGAGATAGGGAGGTTTTCACATTTTTGACAATAACCCTTTATTTGTATGTATGTAAATATTCTACCTTTTATAGTTTTCAAGAACTCTAGGCATTGAGAGTGTGCTCTGCCAGCTTTTCGCTGTACATGAACATGTCACAAGAAAGCTATCTTATCTTATATTTTCACCTTTGAACTCTTCAAAATTACATAGAGTTGTCGGCCTCATCCGCAGCAATATACAGCCCTAGGTTTCCTGCCAGCTCTCTTTGTACAGGAGCAGGGCTGATCTCCGATGCTGTTGTCAATGTTGAAACTAATGCCATGTACCTCATACAATATCACTTAAAAAATTTCAACTACCCCTTTAATCTACAAGATTTAACTACTGCAGGTTTAGAGGACCATAGTTACCAGTGGCAGGACTGATGGACTCGATGACAGGAGTGTGGTTTGAAGAGTAGATGAAGCTTTGAAGAGGATAATTCACTGAAAGCACTGTAACCTGGACAGACTTCTTCCCCTCGCTGTTAGGGGGGGTCAGGCACTGAAGCAGTGCAGGCGTCACTTTCTGAATCTCGCAGGGCTTGCCATCGATCATCACACTGGTGTTTCCTGGAGCAAAACCGTTTCCAGTGATACTTAAACTTGTTCCACCCTTCAAGCTGCCCACAGCAGGGTTAACATCAGCTTTGGGTTCACTGTTCAAGAAAACTGAACCAGACCCAAGACCTCTGATCCCTACAGTCACACTGATTGGATGATCTCCTGCAGGAAGAGCATCGACCTTCACTGTAATGTTACTATCTGTGACTGCCACGACCTCCAGCTCTGTGTCACCAGCAAACACTACCACATCATCCTTATCGCTACCAAACTTAGAGCCAGAAATGCTGATGGTGGATGGTTCGCTGATTCTATCCGGGGAAATACCAGTGACTTCGGGAGTGACGGCAGAGGAGTACTCAAAGGAGCAGCTTGATTCACATGAGCTCTGGATCCTGCCTAAACGGAAGACAACATCACCGGACCTCGCCTGAGAGGGTGAAGTGTCACAGACGATGAAGGTGTAGTTCACAGTGACCACAGGGCACAGCACACCGGCAACGGTCACTTCTCCCTCAGAGAAGCCAGAGCCCTGGATGAAGAGCCGCGTGTGGCCGGTGGTGCTGCCAATTTGAGGTGAGACTGAATCAATCACGGGCAGTACGGCGAAACGGCGTTTGAGCTCTTTGGGTTCAGTGACGATGGCATGTCCGAGGTTGTTGACCCTAACGGCTACAAGGTGAGCGACACCGGTGGTAAGGCTGCTGTCTTTGCTTGGCTGGCAGTAGATCTCTGAGTTAGAGCTGTTGATGACCTGACAGGGCTGACCTCCCAATGTCACCTGAAACATACAAACATCCAAGTCAGGCACCAAAAACCAAACTTCAGTTTTGTGAGTAGAATACTGCTTAGAATAACTTGGTTTGGATTTGTATTAAGTCAAACAATGGTGACAAGAGAATAAAGGGTAGCAGAAATTTATTTTTAACAGAAAGGTGCATGAATGACTTCAAAAAAGCACGTGAGTTAACAATTTAGCACCTTCCCCCAAGGCCAGAAGTATATGATCTGTTAGAACAGCCTCTCTGAAAAATACTTGAAATAAGGTCCATAATGAGCATAGTTTCATTCTGCAACATAACATGCATCTGAAGTTTTGAATGTTGAGGTATGGTTGTGTTTTTATAGGGATGGTTGCTAATGAACTGCTAACAAGGACGACATAAATGGCCAGAGACCCTAATGCAATCATTCCTGTTTTTTTTATAAATAAACAATAATTCATCCACTACAGCCACAGTCATGGACCCAAAGTTGATGTAAAGGAAATTCCCAAAATAGAGGTCACAACGTGGCAGGAAATGTTTGGAGCGTGGTAGCTGCTCCTGAGTCAAACCAACATGTTGTAGCTCCGTTTAACAGCTTAGTAACTTTTCACCCTTACAGACTACGTTTAAGATTAAAAACTTGGGAAAAGTTAAAATTGTTTGTGAAGACTGTCATAATTAACAAGATGTTAATTACTTGCTTTTATGTGATGCATGTTGTTATTTCTACCTTATTTTCGGCTTTACTGTCTTTTTAGCTTTTTCTCTCAGTATTACCCTTATCTTTTTACCTCCTACTACTTTTAAGTCCCTCCTCTTTTATTTACATCTTCTATGTTATGTTAACATATTACTGCCATTACATAGTTTTAATTTGGATTTTATCTAATTATGCCTCACCTTTGTTACAGTTTTAATCCTTCGTTATATGCTTTTTAGACGTTTATTGTTTTATCTCCTGCTCACATCTGTTTTTTTATTCCATCATTACTATTTTTACTATTATTTCATTATCATTATTAATATCGTCTTTTTATAATTGTTCTTCTGTTTTCTGCTTTCACCCCGTTTTTACTTTTTCTCACTGGTTTTATGTTTTTTAGCTTTTATTTTGGTCCTCATGGTCACATTTTACGTTGCAGGGTTTTTGTATTGTCTGTGTTCTTATGACATTCTTATGCTTCTTGTGTTTTTCTGTAACAGTGCCTTGTTTTAAACTGGGCTTTTTGTTTTTATTTCCTTATGCTGAAGTTCTTGTAATGATGACTGTAAGTTCTTGACAGTTTGTCAAAGCACTTTGTAAACCTCTGTTTTTAAAAGTGCTACACAAATAAAGTTATTATTATTATCATTATTATTAAAGTTTCATACATTTTGGTTCACCACAGACCTTATTATCAGCAGTGATCCATGAACACAGTGAAAAACCCACAGGCTTTTAGTTAAGAGAACCAGAATGACTAACTTCCTGGTTAGCCTATAAGAATGCATCTCACCTGAACAACTCTACTTTCTGTTTACCTCATTGGCGCAGGCAGTGTCGCTGAAGCCTGTGCCCTGGATTTGGATGAACTGGTGGTATGTCCCCTGGTTGGGGGAGATGGACATCACAGTGGGTGTGGCACAGGCAGTGGAGGTGAATACAACGCCGTCTGACGTGCTGTTGTTTATTTTGCACTGCGTAGTGGCAGCACACTGCTGGGCTGCTGTGGAGTCACTGATCGGATCTAAAAGAAAGATGATTCAATCTACAGTTTATATCAGTGATGATCAACTGGCACCCCGAAAAAGGATTTTTTGATATGATTTCAGGTTAATGAGAGGATCATTATACTTACCTTCTACAACATGTAGAGCCTCCATGCCTCCAATGCTGACAGACACCATCCTGCTTTTTCCCCCACACTGTCTAACTCTAACAGTCCCCTGCAAAAACTTTGTGTTTGAGTAATCAACATAGCCAGAGCTGTAGTAGTACACACCAGGGGAGGTGAAGCGGTAACTGAAAAACCCTGAGGAGACAAGAGTGAGGGGTTGTTTTTTTTTTCAGAAATGCTGCATACAGTAATCATATCAAGAAGCTGTTACTTAATTATGAAACATTTATATGCTGCAAAAACGTAAAGGTTTGACTCTAAACTCTTTGTCAGGTTTTACCAAACGTAAGTACAGCATGGCCCATTTTGAAACCTGAACATTTCCAGGGGTCCACTAACACCCTTAATAACCATCACAGTTCTCTAAAAGTATTTACTTGCTCATATTTGTAGACTGATTTAAATAAGAACACTTAGTATTGCTGCTACTTTTCCTTTAAATTCTCATTTTATGAGCATGCTTTATGAATTGTTATGCTCTTTCTTGAAACCTTTCATACCTCTGAAAGTATGGATGAATACTTAAAATGCAGAAACAAACTGTGTAGCAGAACTTTCATTACATTACATTGTTTCATGGCACAAAAAAAAATCACAATAACAATATTATATATGTAATATACGTTCTTGCTTTGCTTTAATTTTTGTGATTTTTTTGTGATACAGCCTTTTCATAACAAGAGGTACATCTATATATTTTATTTTATCATCTATAGATTTTAAAATGTTTTTTTTTAATGGAGAGAAGTTGAAAACCAGGCCCAGCCTAAAAAACACTTATGCCGCTGAATATTTCAAACTCACCTGTTTGGATCTATCTGTGAGTAAACAAGATGACTCTGTTTCTATTCTTGTGAGTTGTGACTCTGTATTTTACCTTTTTCTGTCTTGGTTCCGCTGTTAAGTGGTCCAGATGATTCACTATAAGTGAAGCTACTTGGTGAGGGGACACTGAACACCCCGTACCAAACTTTCTGGTAGGCTGGAGCTGTCCACTGCCACGCCACAGTGTCTCCAACACACAGTTTCAGTGAGGCTGGCTCCCATGCATATCCCTGTCCATAAGCTGTGACACAGAAAAAACATAACTGAGTTAAAATTCAATGCACAAATCATAGAGGAAGTTACACGGGTGTGTGTGTGTGTGTGGGGGTGGGGGGGGTGGGGTGGACTGTCACATGGCAATGTGTCCTTGGGCAAGACACTTAACCCCAAGTTGTTCCCGCTGCTGCGTCAGTGGTGTATAAATGGGAATGAAAGGGTGTGAATGTGATACTGAATGACAACTAACATAGAAACAGTGATTGAATGTGAGAGTGAAAGGGTAGATGTGACCGTCAGCGTAAAGCTGCTTTGAGCTTTACTAGAAGCGCAATACAAGCTCAAGTCCATTTTTAACCATTTAATGAGGACCCTTGAGGTGATGTGACCAAGTGGAGACAACAGGAGTGAGGACTGAGTGTGTCTCAAAAACAGAAGCAATCATTAGTCAGCCAGCTGAGTTGATCAAAAACGGCTGCCCTTTCTGCCAGAGCCTGTTGCATTCATTTCTTTCTATCAATCTATGTCTCTATCTCTCTGTCCATCTATCTATCTATCTATCTATCTATCTATCTATCTATCTATCTATCTGTCTGTCTGTCTGTCTGTCTGTCTGTCTGTCTATCTATGCCATCTACCAACAATGCATGAGAGGGTTCTTGTTAACCCTACAATAAAAAATGTTAATGATGGAAAATTACAAACTTGTCTGTATGTATGAAACAACTTGTTTCTGGAGCAGTTCGTGGCTGCAGTCGCATTTAACAGAAACATGAAACTGCCATGCTTGCAGCGGTTTTCAGTAAGATAATTCCTTTTCCGTTGTACTGTACCTTAGTCTTTCAAGGTTATTTTACACCTGCAAAAAGGTTGAAAGGTAAACCTACTGAGGTGTGATCCCTGGTTGGTGACAACATGGGTCTTCTCCTCTGACTCTAAATAACACTGCAGTTCATTCTCTGAGGCGTCCGTCACTTCACACTCTGCTTCCCCTGTTAATAACAAACACAAGACATGTGAGATCTCACATGAAATTCAAAGAGGTTGAAGTTCAGTTCTGCTATTATTATACTGCATTTTGAAAAGTAGGTCCACATAACTAACAAAAAACATACTGAGAGTAAAGTACTCTGTGGGGAATCACCACATTTTGTTGTTCTGAGATTAAAGTTACATCACAGAAAATGACTACCAGTGAGTGGTAAGACCAGTTTTCCCCTCAACCCCTGATTTGATATTGAATTCCACAGATTCTATTCAGTGTGTTTACACTGATAAATGTGATTGTTAGGAGGGAGTATCACCGTGGTAACAAGCCTATTTGCAGTTGCTAGGCCTCTTGTAACTTACCAACAGAGACTTTGTTGTCAAAGGTGTTGGTGCTGAAACCAGATCCAGAGATAGTCAGCCTGGTTCCTCCAAACAAAGAGCCAAACTTGGGAGAGACATCGTTGACCTCCAGGATGACTTTAATTTCGGTGCTCACTCCGCTGCTATAAAAGAAGCAGATGGGGCAGTTGTGTATGACCAAAAACTCTAGCAATTAAAGAGAAAACTTGAAGAGGAAATTGAAATTGTCCAGTGAATCTCTGCTCAGGTCAGCTATGAAAATCATCTAATTAAGGAATCTGATTAATTAAAGCAGCACTATTTATGATTAATTTATGAAGGATGATACCACAGTGTTCTTTACATGCACCTTTTTAACATGATTTGAGGCAAAATTTTGAAAACATATGATCAAATCTTATAAGTCTCACCTTGCCATGGGGTAGCCATTGTTGCCGACCTGAACAAAGACCAAGTAAACACCAGGCTGCATAGGGGGGAGGACACACTCGATCTGTGTTGCAGTCCATTCGATTATCATGCACTCTTTTGCACCCACGAGCACCATGCTGTCATTATCTTGTCCGCCCAGGCTTGAGCCTGTGACAGTGAGAACTTGGCCCCCTAAAGAGACAAGAAAACAAAAAGCCAAAATATTAAAGCATCAGTAGGTAATTTCCACTCAGTCATTGAGGCACAAAGATAATTAGCACTTGTCACCCTCTTAATCCCACTGTATTTTGTTATAGTGGAACTGATTGTCCTTCTTAACAACTGTTATTCTTGTTGTGGCGATGCTTCCGTCGCGTACACTATAATTACGTGCGATGACATGTAGGTGTCTTCGGCTCAGATTTCTAAGGTTTAGCTAGCGTGAAGGACAAGAACAAAAAATAAAAAACCTGCAGGTCGACATTTTAGGACACACAAACATAGCCAGTTGGGTCACAGTGGATGGTTTTCACACACTCTGAGCTCATCTTGACTGTGGAGCCACATGTCAACACTGTATGGCCACAACAATAACATCAAAATGAAATGCATAACACATGTATAGCTGTAACCTTATTAATCATAAAATCTTCAGATAAAGCAACAGAATCAGAGAGAATAATAAAGAATTATCTGTTTCATACAAGTTGATTATCCTATTTTCTGTATCAAATTATCTGAGCCCATTAAACATCAACATTAAAACAGTGTTAATTTAACAGCACTTTTTAATTTAGTTTTAGTTATAGTCTTTTGCTTAAAATATATTTTAGTTTTGGGTGATGAAATGCCACAACATTTTAGTCGACGAAAACATGAAGTATAAAGTGTAAGGCAGTTTTTATGTTTCCTTGAATTTCTGAAGTCATGTTTTACACTTGGATAAAATGAAACATCTAATAAACCTTTACTGAATGCTAATAAAGTTTGAATGCATAAATGAACAGAAACAAATTTAATTTTTGTGTGAAATGCAGTCACCTTTATCTAGTCTACCTGGCAGAGCATCTCAGTTACAAGAATTGACAACAAACAGTGAACCTGCTCTACATGAATATATCAGTTCATAAAAAGAGTAGCTCTGATTGGATCGCTCCCCAACTGATCCCACCACCACGAAGCTAAAGCAGTCCTGATTGGATGTCCCTCTTAACTCATCCAACCTTTCCACACAACCAAAGCAGCTGTGATTGGATATATTCCTAACTCTACTTTCTACATAACGAAATTAAGTCTGATTGGATTAAGTCTCTGTCAAATATTTAGTCTGTTTTTTATTTGTTGATAAAAATGTTAATTAATTTAGTTTTAGTTTTTGTCCATGTGCACTTGTTTTTATTAGTTACTGTCTAGTTTTCGTCAGGGGAAAAAAGGTTGTTGACGAAAACTATTACGAAAATAATTAGTCAACAAAGTTAAGACTGCATCAAAAAGTCTGTATTCTAAAAAAGTGGCTCCTGGTTGCATGAGAATCTTTGATTATGTGTGTGTTTTTTCTTGTTTCTGGGCATATTATGCACAATGAAGAGCACACAGAAGAGTGCATAAAAACAAACTCTGCTCTCTCTTAGCTTCTATTCCTGAAAACTGAATTTATCAAAAAATATTCTGACATTACGCTGTGAAGAGGATGTGCTCCTGTGCTTCTAGTATGTGTGGAACAAGCTCAGTGTGTTTTGATCTTGCAGATTGGTGCCCATATTTGTGACCTCCCCTTACAAATGATAGGAACACTCCTCATTTTAAGACTAATACACTAATGGGAGCCAGTATCCTTTTGTTGTGTGCAGAATATGAGTGCTCTGTATAAAAAGGAAAGACATCTGCACCTCCCGCAGCCTAAAAAACACCCAAGAATATGCTAAAACTGAGAAACGTTTTTATATGAACGCTAGGAGGATGCAGCAAACAGAAAGAAAAGAGAGAGGCTGTACAAAAGACAACAAAAGATTCTGCTGGGCTGCTAGTGAAAACGTACTTTACATGATAGAAAGTAAAACAGGTGTTTTTTGTCTCATCTACGGTTGTTTGTTTGTTTGTGGGATTTGATGAGGAATTACATTTAAGTACATGTATTCCTCATATTTCTGTTAGTAAATATTAAATAATAAAAATTCTAACAATGAATTTTAAACAGGTGTAAAAATCAGTGGATAAATCATTTAACTCACCTGTGACATTTGCAGTGTTTGGACTCATGCTTGTGATCTGTGGTGTGAGTGTGCTATCATAGGTGAAAGAGTCATTAGCAGTCAGACTCGTGTTTCCAACCATCACCGCAACACTTTCAGATCCTGCAGATCCCTGAAACAAGAAACAAAAACTTCTATGATTTACAAACAAATAAAGGGTACAGATGAAACAGTCGCACATTTACACTTACTTATGAAAAGTTAAAACAGTATTTATGGATAAGATATGGATTACATTTACAATTAATTTGGTGTCCCCAGAAACATTGAAAAATATGTTCAATATATTGATTAAGTCCAAGCTGAATAAAAGCTGATCCTGCTTCATTTTAACTGTAAAACATAAAACCTGTGAACATTTGCAGGGAAAAACCAAATATTGGCTCCTTTGGTCTGTATACTATACATCACTTTGATGAAATCTGACCCCCTGACAGCAACGACAGGCATTAAACTGTATACAAAACAATATATGATGTTACCATTAACATATTAATAATTAAAAATAGTTCATTTTATGAAGAGAAGTCTGGAAGGATTTATTTGGTCAAGAGGCAACAATAGCATGAATAATCTTCTGTGTAACCAAAGGAGCACATATCTAGACCTATATGACTAGAGATGGGAATTGATAAGATTTCATTGATACCAATGCCATTACTGACTTTGAGTATCCATCAGATTCTTAAAAGATTCCCTTATTTATTTCAGCGGATTTTCTGTGTGGGAAAAGGTTGACCTACACAGGTTTTTAGTGGTGACACTGTCAAACACGTCACACCTGATATTCAACACTGTGCTTCACTGATGCTTTGATAAGTTGTGGGTATTTCCCCACACTGAACGTTTTGCGATATCCATCGTTTTGTTGATTCTGGTATTTCTTGTCTGACTTCTTTGTTTCAATTTCTGCTGAATGCCTTAGATGAGGGTAAGACATCTTTGATTTACAAGTCATGCAGAATAAGGTGGAAAAAACTGATTGGGCAGTTGAGCAGTTTTACTCTATTTTTCCCTTTGTGTACAATTTATTTATTTAACACTTATTTGGACGGGACAGTGCATATTGATGAATGTACAATATCTTGGGAGGCCATACAATATTAATGTGAAGCTGCAGGATTTAGCACAATGCTGATTTTCATCCATCTGTTATTGTTAAACTTGGGTAAAGTTAGAAAGATATTCACAGATTTGGACTTTGCGGTTTGCTAATTGAACCAAAGAAAAAGTGACATTGAGAATATTTTGGTTTCATCCTCTTCAAAAAGCTGCTATTTTTGCACTTGTAATACTTTCAAACCAAAGGCTGTTACTTGCTAATAATACTCACAGGTGGAGTTCTGCATGTCAGTTCAGCATCACTGCCGTCAACGATAATGCACTCCTGGCCCCCGACAGTGACTGTGGAGTCCAGGCTGAAGCCGTAACCTTTCACTGTCAGCAGCGTGCCTCCTTAGAGAAATACATTCAAAGTGGTGGTCAAACTGTGTGATGTAGTAACTGTAAAACCCTGAATAAAGACTGTATTTGTAAGGCTACAGTTTGTTTTTAAGAGTCTCTCCATCAAATCAAATCAAATCAAACTCTTTGGAATGAAAAGTGGACTTAAATGGTCTTCCTGCCTGATCATTTACAAGTCCACTGTGACACTCTTTGGGGTTATTTCTTTCTTTAGTCATACGGGTTTTCACTGAAGTCACATTACAGCAGCTGAGCGACAAGCATTCTTGTACAGTCTTCAAATGCAAAGCCTTTTCAAACAAATCAGTGATATATGTGCTTTATTTACTTCACAGTGTACCACCACACAATCTAAATACATATATATAAAACACTGGAAAAAGAGCTGTTAAAATGAAGCACTGATCCATGCCATCTGTGATTTTTTGCACATTTTGAGCACTGAAGCAGCCACATGCTTTACACAGTAAGAGGGACAAACTAGGGTTTGTGCAGTGGTGGCTGCACTTGCTGCCTCGAGAATGTATGTCTCTGTACCATCTATTGGGATGCAACAAACTTTTTAGATGGAAAAATTGGTGTTAAATTGTGGTCTGAACACAAAATTTGGCTTTTAACACTTGCTAACACTGTATCAGTGACAATGATTTATATTTTTTATTCTCATTTTCTGAATATAATAGATGCATCAAGTGAACAATGACGGTAGTGATAGACATAATCGCAATAAGACAATTTAACAAGCAAAACAAATCAACGAGAACTACAAAGACACTGTCCACGCACACATGATAAAAAAGCATATAAAAAACAAACAAACAAACAAGGTCAACCTTTTCAACTTTCTTGTCTTTTCAACATGACATGTCTCTTTAAATAAATTACATTTATTTACTTTATTAGATTAGATTATATTAGTTTAGATAAAACTTTATTTATCCCTTGGGAAGGCTCCTTCAGGGATATTAAGGTTCCAGTACCATTGTATAGTAAAAGGTATAAAAGAACACAGGATATCAAAAAGTAAAAAACAATAAGCAGATATAAAATCTATCTTCATATATGTATAAATCTAAACTATAAATAATAAATATAAAAATAAAATAGAATAGAATAAAATGATAAATAAACATAATAAAAATAATAAATAAATTTTTTTTAAAATGGCTACTGGCTGGCTACTACAACTACTACTACTGCTACTGCTCTTTCCCGTCCTCAGTCTTCCTGTTACTCCTCTCCTCCATGTATGAGTAACATGAGTAATCATGAGTATTTTCTTTGTATTTCTACTTTATCGTATGTCTTTTTTAATCTATACAATAAAGAAAATCCACATAATCCACAAGTTTTTACCTCATGAAAACAACAAGTTTATTCATGCACACAGTTTGAAAACATCAGGACGTTCTTGTTGACAGTTGTAGTCCATCTCTTCTACTAATAAACTATAACAAGCTGTGAGAATTTTTCTGACTGATGTCCTACCTGCCAGACTTCCAGAGAGTGGAGAGAAGGAGGAGACCCCAGCCTGGTAGGTGAAGTTAAACTCTTGGCTTGCATTACCCAGAGATGGGAAGCTGACTGACACAGGGTAGGTACCAGCACCGGAGCTGCCGAGTCTGCACACCTGAGTCGTGGCTGAAAGGAACATTTTCAGAACATGACTTACACTCCTTTTTGTAAAAAAATGCCCCAGTCAGCTAAAAAAAACAAGAAATGCAGTCTCCAAACTACTTTGACATACCTGTGGTCTGCTCAACATGGCACCTGGTGTGTCCGACAAATATGTCAGCGTTTTCATCGCTGAAGCCGGTCCCAGTTACAGTCAACAGGGTCCCCAAGCCATGGGATCCTAAAGGTAGAGACATTTTATTGATCGGAAAATGTGAATCTCCCATACCACCACACTGGACAAGTATAAATTATCACTATAGCTATGCAAGAACTAATCAGAGCTGAAGACTGATTGATTCTTGTGATCAGCTGTGAGTTCTGTAACTTTAAGTCAGTATTTATGGTCAAGAGAATTATTGGGGGGTGAATTAATACTTTCTGGTCTTTCCCATTTATTGGGATTACTTATTTGTTTTTTTAAACGGCAAAACGCCAGCCACCCAGTGCACACTTGGGCGATTCACACTGTCAAAACAAGGCCCTAAGATTTAACATTTTGAAGCATCCACTCTCAGGAAAAAGCTACTTAAAACGGTTTAAAAGTCCAGCCTATTACAGAACTTTCTCCCCACAGGTCACACGTTTTAGTCCCCTTCTTCATGTCCCCCCGTGAACACAGACCATCTCTGGTCAATTATGTCACAACACAACAAATCGGTCAATATTTGAAACCAAAGCAAACAAACTTTAGGTGTGGAAATGCCCCTTATCTTG
Source organism: Cetoscarus ocellatus (assembly GCA_037902135.1). Lineage (NCBI taxonomy): Eukaryota > Metazoa > Chordata > Actinopteri > Labriformes > Labridae > Cetoscarus > Cetoscarus ocellatus. The sequence goes on from JBAMNC010000076.1 coordinate 982,677, forward strand.
TTTAAAACTCTATATGGTTCTTTTTACAGAAGATATAAAACATTATCTGAGAAAGGCACCTTGAGACGGGCTGATTCCAGTCAAGACTGGAGTCTTATCCACAGAATACTGGAAACTACAGTCACCACTGCATTTACTGAGGATGCCATTGATGAAGACCTGAACCTGCAAACAGCATTAAAAGTTCCAGTCAAAGATAAAGTCACAATATAAAAAGAAAACCTTGGTATGAATAATCTCTTAACTGCTGCAACAGCCAAAGTGTCTAATAATTTAGGTTATTAATGTAGCTGTCAATCACTCAAAGCACACAATACACAGCAATCACTGAGTAGCGTGCAGACATTAGAATCTAATCCTGTCTGGAGGCATGAAATAGAAGAATACAGCAGCACAATGCAATGACAGACTAAAATAGGACTTGCTTAACAGGAAATGTGCTAAACCAACACAGTAAGCCAAGGGCAGCTTTGCAGACAGTTAACAGACACAGTTGGGGGGAGGTTGAATCACTGATTTACCTGTGGTACAGATTCGGCACAGGCAAATGAATCTCCTGGCAAGCTGCTGTGATGCCTTCCTCCCTTTGTTCTCTCACGGGCCTCAACTTTCGGATTCCTGCCGATGACGTTGGAATCATTGATCTGCCATAGAAATGAATTACAGTCAGATCTCAGAACCAAGCTTGTGTTTTCTTCACACCTCTCAAGACTTAAATGAGTGGAACAGAGCTTCGATCAGTTTTGCCATTCATTTTATTTTTTTCACTCTATATCGGTTTTTGCTCCAGTCACAGCGACCTGACCTCCTGCAGACCTGATCGAAAGAGGGGAGTTAGTGGTGGAAGGATACGTGGCCCTTCATCACAAGATAGTTCTGAGCACAGGGGCTTTGTCAAGGGAAAACCTTTAAAGAATTTAACTGCATCATATTGTTGACATACTTTTTGAGCAGTTAAACCAATAAGTGGCTAAATTATGAGGCCTTCAGTGGCATCATACTGCTAATGTACAGGCTGACGTGTGTCCCCAGATATCTCCCCCCAGGGACAAAGCTTGTAAGATCTTTTACTGGCACTCACATTTATTAGTACCATGGGCCTCGAGCAGCCTCACTTAAAAAACCCCAAACAAACCCTTTAAACTATTATTCAACAAACTAATTATTTTACATCTTTGACGTTGAAATCATTTTGTTCTGAGTTGTCTGTCAATGTCAAACACACTACAGATTGTAGTAAATCTTGATAAAGGCAACCTTTGTGACAAAAAGAGCTTTGGCTGAGTATTGTGGATATGTATGGTTTAAAAATCGATTCTGAATCAAATCGTCACCCTCAAAATTGAAATCAAATGGAATCGTGAGACGGAAAGTTTCGCATTGCTATATTAATGCAAAATATCTGAAAACGTCTGAATGAATCTGCGCATCTGTTTTTAACACATTAATTTTGACAGCACTCATAATAATTTAGATCTCTCAGACAAATATGCTCTAACATGTCATTGCGGGATATGTTTACAGGCTAGCTGATGTTCTGGCTGTTGTCATGTTTGTTCCTCTCGCCTCTTTCTCCTTAAAAATGGACACAGATTGGTCAGTGCCCCTGCAGACCGAGCTCAAGTATTCCAGCTTTTAGCTTTGCAAGATGGATCTGACTGATTATAGACATTGAACCTGGCAGATCCAGCCGCACAGCAAGGCTAGCATTTTTTCACATTTGAGGTGGTCAAACTCTTTAACGCAAGATGTAACCAACTCCTGTGAACATCCTGTTTCTGCTCCTGTAGGTATCAAAACAGTGTCATTAAGGTTGTAAGCATCATTTCAATATCACAAATCAAGATACTTAACTTTGTACTGCGACTGAAGTCACATTTTACTGTTGTGATAACTCTAGCTCTGTGTTCAAAAGGTATTATACAAGTAAATAAATGTGGCCTTGCTTTGCCTCACATGAATAAATAAGATCATGACTGAGTAAGAATAGGGCTTTACCTTTATCAGGGGCTGGTCTCCAGGGTTTCTGAGAAATTCCACTCTCCAGATGGGCCGTCTGCAGTTTCCCACCTGCTTGACTTTAAGCTCGCCCATCCCTGCGATCCCCTGCAGAGCATACTGTAGGTCCTCCGCACTGATGTTCACTAACAGACCTGAATGAAAGCACTGCTTCAGGGTTCCTTCACACTTTTAAAATCAAATTCAAGACTTATAGGTCTCGTGAAAGAGTCAAACTAAGAAAAAAATGCACAGAAGAACAAAAAGTAATCGACACAAGTGTGTTTTTTTTTAAACTATTTTCTTTTTTGTACTTAAATACTGACTTGTTTCAGTGAGGATTTTATTTAGAAAAAAAAAGTACTAGCCAGGCTGCTAAACATTAATCTAATGACACAATAACATCACATTTCTCTGCAAAGAAAAAGAAAAAGAAAGTAGCACAGACACAGGAAAGCATGCACGTGCATACAGAAGGAGAACACTTTAACAAATCGCAGTACTGTAACTGTGTTTTCTATCACAGCCCTTTATCAGCTCAAAATTAGTTTAATCAAGGTGGTCAATATTATGTTCCATCTAAAATCTGAGACCTCTCCCAGGCAAAAAATAAGGCATTTTAAGACGTTATGGCCTTGATTAGGGCTACAAAATTCCAGGAATTTTCAAAGTTGGAAACATTCCATAGGAATTAATGAGAACTTATGGAAATATAACTGGAATAAACCTGGAATTTACAAAGTCAAAGGTTGGTCCTGAACAGGGATTTTAAATATAGTTTGGGAAAATATATTTTAGCATAGTCTTGATGAAAACAACCAGATTTCATGCAGGTATTCTTAAGAATATCTATGCTATTCCTCAGTCACATGCACGTTGCACACTGCTTACTGCAGAGGTATTGAGGCCACAAATCTGAGCCCTTGGACGACATGAAGTGAAGCTGAAATTGATCATTCAATAAAAAAATTAACACTTGATAAAGTTCTACTTCTAAATAAATCTGTTGAACTGTAAAGTTTTTTATTTGTATTATTTTGCATTGATGTCTGCATATGACAAAACAAAATGTTTATATTAAAGCTTGGATATGATTAAGTTTGTTTAAATTACCCCAATTTCTAATTGATGTCCATAAACTCCCATACTTATTGTAGCTGTAAAGTTCCCTGTTTGGAATATTTCCAACATTCTAATGCTTAAATTCCCATGGTTCCCATGAAAAGTTTTTGGGAAAGTTCCTTGAAATTTCCCATAAATTTAACAGAAATGTTCCACCCCTTTGCAACCCTAGCCTTGACATTAAAAAAAAAAAAAAATCTTTAAGGTCTTTTATGAATATTTACGGATGCAGTAACCCTGGCTTTTGTTGTGAATGCCCTAAAATGAAATCTTGATATAGATAAAGAGATAACTGTAACTTTGGGATGAAACTACATTTTCTGCTGTGTCCTACATTGGGATGGGAATACTGCATGCAAATGAGGAACCATAAAAACAATCTTGTAGTTGATGCAAACCATTCAAATCAGGTTAATGTTACTCGTCACAGCAATATCAACATGGTCATAAAGTTAGCTTAAAAGACAAAATCCATATAGGTGATGATCTGTTATCAGTGTTTGTCTGTGTGGCAGTGAAACTTGTTCAAATTCAGATTGGAGGCAAATACCTTCAATAATCTCGTGATTAAACTCCACGTCAAAGCTGCCTGCCAGAGGAGGAGAGGCACTGTCTGTACGAGTGGTGGTTACGGTGGCTGAGCCATCTGTATAGTTAGCCTTGTCTGCGCTGCTTTCAGACTTCTATAAAACAAATAGAAAAAAGGGCAGATTGAGAAGAAATTGAAGATTTTCAATAAAATCACATGGGAACCACACATCCAAGAACACACATATGTCACACTACCTGTAAAGGCCAAAAGATTTGACTTTGTTTGTTGTAACTCAACAAACAAAGTCAAATCTTAATTTTAAGAAGCTTAATGGTGGAAGAACAAAACAACCTGATCTCCAACATAATGTATTTTGATGAAGAATGATTAACGCCATGGCCAGAGTCAGACTACAGTATATGACTAAGGCATAATTATGCCCTGACCCGACAGGCGTAGGGTTTCAGGACCAGTCAGCCACAAAAATCAGTCCCGTAGTGAGTCATAATGACTGACAACTAGACAAGTCTGGGACACCTCATAACTCCATGACAGAAAGTCTAACAGGTTTGATTTCTGTCCTGCTTCCTACATTTTCTTCTCTCATGTCAGAGACTTTGACCAATGAGAGCACTGGGACCTTTGCATGTGCAACAACCATGGATGTAAGCATACTGTAGATGATGCTTTGAGAGCTAGATAGAGAAATAATGAAGTACAGCTCTGAAAACAACATCACTGTCTTTGGGATATGTTGCAGAGGAGCTACCACCAGACTATAAAAAAAAGAAATGTTGGAGAGATAGAGCATAAGAACCAACAGTAGCACCTTACTGAGCGAGTGCTTGCATTTTATCGTCAAGGTAAAATTAAACAGAGCGGTGCAGGCATGAGTCCAAAACAGAAGAGAGTTAGCATTTAGCACTTCCTGGTTCTCAAGCCTCAAACTAAACAGGATTTAGAAAACCGATTTTGGATAAATGTCTGAAGTAAGGTTTGTGATGAACACACGCACATGTGATTTCAGTGTAAATTAATGAATAATAAAATGCATCTGATGTTGCCTGCTTTTTATCTTAAACCGTTGTTGTGTTTAAAACCAAGGCTGCTAACTTACTGCAAACAGTGACTAAACTAATGGCCGGGACCCAAAGGCAAGCATTTCTGATTGTTTTTTAATCATCAGTTTTTCATACACTATTGCCACAACCATGAGGACCAACTTGATCAGGTCGTTCAGCTTAGAGGAAACTCTTAAACAAGAGGTCACAATAAGATGCTAAACACTGGAAATATTGTAGTTCCTTCAGAGTTGAACCGCTATGTTGTAGTTCCATAGTAGCTTACTGATAGTTTTTCACTCTTGTCGATTAAGTTTAAGCTTTGACAATTGTGAAAAGTGGTTTTGTTTATTAAGATTATCACAACGAGCAGAACACGTAAGTTTCTTTGTTGTAATCAGCAACCTGCTTTTAAAGGGAATGGGAGTAGACACTGATTATGCTGAGACCAAACACATTTGCACAATCAAGGCACATAGTTAATCCTTTTTGTGCTCTGGGCCTGTCTTTGCGCCATGAGTGTGCACCGTTTAGAAGGCAATGTAAGTACCAACATGCCCCAAAACTCTGTGTGCCACATGCTTATAACACAACATGCCATTAAAAATATAGGGCCCTCAGCTACTTACCTGCATGAAGCCGACTTCCAGCAGAGGGAATCCGAAGGCACAATCATCTGGTGTGGCTCTGATCTCATAGCTGAGAGTATCTGAGTCTAATCTGCTAACAGAAATACTCTCAAAAGTCTGACGCTTGTCCTCGAAGGATGCAGGTTTCCTCTTAAGGGTAATACCTATAAGACATAAAGATTAAATGTATAATAACTGCTTTAAATGAAACACTTTGGACGAGAATCTCGTGCAGCTTTACTTCAGCTAAAATGGGGTTGATAAGAATAAAAATAATCTGCTGAATAAAGTGTTGTTTCACAAATCACAACACCATCACTTGCGTACCATTTGGATCCATTGTGGTGGGGTCCTTTGAGAAGTGCGGGACATCCACATAAAAATCCTCAGAGTCATATTCATAGAGGTAAAGCTCAAGCAAGTTAAAGTTTCTTCCAATGTATTTTGCCTGCAGAGATGTGTAAAGATCCATACAGTGGTAGCTCCACCTGTCGAGAAATAGCTGAATTTAAATGCGGCAATATATTTTTTTAAATTTACAAATATATTACAACTTAAAATCATGTGTTGGACTTCACTGACTGGTCTCCTTTGTTGAAATTAGTGAGGATCTCTTCTGTTTCTGTGTTGATTTGTCCTTTACTGTCAGTGTAAGTGAACTTCACTCCAACTGCATTCTTCAGTATTCCCTTGTATGCAAAGCAGAGCTGAAAGGACAGGGATGTATAAAGATTATAAGGGTAAATATGAAACATTAAGACAATATCACAAGCAGGAAACTCTTTTAGATTTATAAACTTTTGCCTGGGCAAGGGTGTATGTTGTTGCAAGACCCAAAACACCTTATGAATACATGACTGAGGATGTGTCCGAGTGCATCTGGGAGGTGTTTCTTGCATTGAAATGATGATTTAATTAAAAGGTATTTTTGTTGTTTTAAAGTTACAAATTAACTCTGTAAAGCAATTTGAACTTCTTTGTGTATGAATGGTGCTCTGCAACTGAACTGTCTTCCCTTTGCTATATTCTTTATAAGCTGTAATGCACAAAAAGCAGACAATAGAGTCATGATACAGCTAGTTCTGTTTTATTTAGTATGTTTTTTCACGTGTGTTCGTTGTCTTTGTGACCTCTTGTTTCCCTCGTATCTCGTGTTTCCTGTTTTATTTTGAAATCCCTGTGTGCCATGTGGTGTTTTCCTGCCCTCCTTGCTGTGTGCCACTGGTTATGATTCCCTCCACCTGTGTGATCGTCTCACCTGTGCTTGATGTTTCCCCAGCGTATTTAGTCTCTGTGTTCCCCTTAGTGTTTGTAGTTTGTCTGTTTTTGTTGAATTCTTTTTGTAGAGACTCTGAGTTGCCTTTTGAGTTTGCCTCCAGTGTGATACTTTGTAAGAGATTTTGTTTTTGTATTTTGACCTTTTTGTTGAGGATTAGTTTTGGGTTTTTTTTTTGGCTTTTTGTTAATAAAGATTTTTTTGTTGTTCTGCATTTGGGTGCTTATCCTTGTTTTCAACATATCCTGACAAAAGATAAAGAAGTTATTTGCTTACCGCAGGATATTTATCCAGTGGAATTGCTCCATACTCTGGGCCGTCAGGGTCTTTGGAAAAACTGTCCTTAAAAAGAGCTGAGGGGTTTTTCAAAGACCATCCGCCACAGAAACCCATCTTCACTCGAGTCCCTTTCTTATCACTGTTGTACTGGTGAAAGCCAAAAAAAGAAAGAAACAACTGTGAGGATCAAGCTCATTCAGAACGTTATGTTGGTCAGGCCAAACACTTTAGCTGAGACAAGTGGGGATTATTTTTCAGTAAATATTTCAAACAGTTAAATTAAATTACTAAAGCAAGTCACATTTTTTCACAGTCACAGCCAGAAATGACTACAGGATTGATTTTGTCGATAACAGTAGCAAAGTATCATCACAAGAGTATCTCTAACCAGTCATGATCTGCAGTTGTCATAATGTTATCTCCTCTCTTGGTGAGTTCACAGGTTGTTGGGAAGGTGCATCAAGGAGTGTCATTAAAGGATAAGTTCGGTTTTTTGACACCTGGGCCTTATTTTTAGGATAAAATACGCTTGTAGACTCACCCAGACAATTTTGGCGGAGCTCGGAGCCGTTTTCGAGCAATTTAGATCCATCTGACGGCGTTTTTCTCTCATGTCGTAGTAGCAGACGGGGCCAGAAATCGAAGCCCCTAAATTAGACATTATCTGCTGCGAAACTCGCTCATTTCAGCTACATTTTATAAATGAATGGCCAGTGTTACCACCAAGTCAGCTCAACTTTGTTGTTATGGTCATCCGCGGCTTTACAAGGATGGGTAACTTTGGTGACGTCACAGACAAGAACATGAGTAGAGCCGCTGTTGTTGCTAGGCTACACGGCTACACGGCTATTTTTGTGCAACATGTCGGAATATTTATCCGATGTAGAAGTTCCTGACGACGACTTTGAGTATAATGGATGCCCGTATAGTTTTGAGCCAGAATATACCAACGAGGAGCTATTTGAAAGGAGGATGCAGAGGGAAAGAGCCGAACAGCTGGCCAGAGAACAAGCAACCACTGCATGTCCACGAATGGGGGCTTACTGGTGGTGATGTTGTGGACATTGCACAGCAAACACAACAGAGGAGGAGTGCCTTTGCTGCTCAGAGTGGGACTTGAGACCAGAGGAAACACGTATTGATGCCCCCCAAAATACGATTTCTGGCCCCGTCTGCTACTATGGCATGAGAGAAAAACGCCGTCAGATGGATCTAAATTGCTTGAAAACGGCTCTGAACTCCGCCAAAATTGTCTGGGTGAGTCTACGAGCGTATTTAATCCTAAAAATATGGTCCAAAAAACTTAACATTTCTGAAAGCAAGAGCATTTTTCACACCTCACAATAATTCTTAAAACCATACATTTGACAGGAAGGGGTAACTTTGCAAGGTCAAAATCTGGGAGTTGTGTGTTTTCTTATCAGACTTAAGAAATTGTGAAAATGACTGACCCCAGAGTCGTCTGTTTCATAGTTGTTGAAGTATATCACATCACTTCCCTCTGTGGTAGCATCACGAGGACATTCAGCTTTCATATTATGCTCCAGAGCCGACTGCACCTGTTTTCAAAAATCACACAAGCCAGATTTCAGTGTTACCTGAAGAATCTCATCTACAGAGAGAATATTCACTTATAGCCCCTCACTTAACAATCTGCTTCGACCAAAACTAATCTGAAGAAGTTAATCAGTATGTTTACTCGACTCAAAGACTTGGGTTAAATGTTGATGTCCAAATAAGGTTTACGGTAAACACCAGCTTGTAAGATACATGTTTCAGTTTTTTCCATTTTATAAAATACACCTGGACGATCTTCAGCTGTGATTTTAGGAAGCTGTTTTGTATCCTACAAAAGGCGGCTGCTAACAAGACTGACTGAAACTGAAGAGTTTGTCAGGGACATTAAACACATCATGGCAAACATGCAAGCTTTGTATTAATGACTCAAAGACAGCTGGTGTGGTGTAAATCCCTCACATCTTATGATTAACCTCCAGATTTAGTTGATTGTGTTTCAATAGTCCATCTGTGAATTTTTATCTTGATGGGAAAAACAATGGTTGCTATTTTTCCAATACACTGGGTATAACTATGTCAGTAACACAAACACCTCTAAAAAATGGCTTTTTGATAATTAAACCTGAACTATGATAATATCTTGGCTAGTGGCTCTCAAATGGTGTGGCAGGGCACTAGGTCCAGGTCTGCCTTGGACATTTATACAACCATAAGGTATTGATACAACTAAACAACTTATGACATATATCAGTTAACTCTAAATGTAAATGCTGGACTATTTTACAGATAAAAACTTCATTAGTTATACATGCAGTAAGTAATTAAGTAATACAGGAAACAGATGTGAATAAGTGTTCCTTTAGATTCTGCCTTGGTTTCAGGTGTGCCTTGAGCAAAAATAGCCTGAAAAACCCTGATCTAGGCTGACCTACAACAATAAGTCATTTCTATACTTCCCTGTAAGCTTGCACAGGAGTCTTCAATTACATTTTTTCTGGGCCAGTTTCTCGAAAATGTTCTTATGCAAAGAGCTTCATTATGTCAGACTTATTTTACTCAGTCAAATTTATAATACTACTGTTTCTGTTTCCTTTTCATATATTAATTACAGATTTAGGGCAACAAGGCTTATTTTTGGGACGTTGCTTGTTCATAAATAACAACCATTTGGATGTAATTTAAAGTTTATTGGGACGGAGGAAAGATTTAAGATAACTCCTGTTTAGAAGTATATTATGTCTCAGGTGACTGAATTTAATTACCCAAAGGGTATCAAAACATACAGAGCATTCTAGTTTAAAGTGGTGTTGGGGAAAATAAACACATAAAGTTGGACTTTTCTTGATCAATCATTTTAGCAGTCTTCATTTCTTATTTAAATGCACAGCGTGTCTCATTTCCCTCTCCTCTCTTCCTGTCTCCTGCTGTGTCACTGATATTTCTGTGTGTCTTTTGTTTTGCCACTCATACTTGCTCACACAGGCTCATCTGACTGATTGGCTGAGTAGCATCATGTAAGGCGATTTCGGACAAAGTCATTGGTTGGTGATCCTCCAGGCAGTACGTACAGAGATTCTGTGTTTTTCAAAGTTAAATGGCACCACAAACAGGATTGTTACTGTCAGAAACATTAATAAAATCTGCCACGGTCTGCACAGGTAAGCAGTGTAGTCCGGACTGTCTGTCATTTGGTGATGCCAGACCTAGAGGGATGCAGCTTGTCTCATTTATACCAAAAGTAAAGAAAGCACTGAGTTTGCATGATGTGTACGGAGCTATAAAATTGATCTTATAGCCACCTTTAGATATACAACTAGTAAGCTGCATGCTTAGTTAAGTGAGGCCATATTGTCTAACTGAAAAAGGGGCTTGGTGCCATCTACAGTGGTGAAGGCGGACATGCCCACATCAGTGAATGTATATGCAGTCGGTGCATGTGTCCTGAAACGACAACGTTCTAGGTAAAACTGCCTAAGTGAGCTTTAACCTTGCTTCGGTGTGCATGTAAACATACTGGTTATTCTAAGCTAGTGCATATATGCTCAGCAGACCTCTGCCGCAGTTGCATTGTAGGGGATGGGCTTTGTGGGGATTCCCCCCCAGACAAGAGTAAAGGTATCCATGCTGCCTTTCCCCCCAACAACTTCCTTTGTCCTGATGGTTGTGTCAGAGCTGTATGATATACCTTGAAGAAGATCAAAGTCCCCTGCAATAAAAAAGCTGATTTTAATCCATTAATTTATCTAGAGTTGATTTAGAAGTCATTCTGTCACCTTAAAAGTGAAAAGCTATTCTCCTGTCTCTTCATACCTCTCAGAGAATTGAACGTGACTGTGTAGATGAATGACCCTTCATCATCTTCCTGTTTAGTGACCGTCACTGTGTCGGGTTTGATTGAGTAAAGGTCATTTAGCTTTACTTCAACTTCATCTGCTGAGGCAGTGACAGGAATGGGGCCTGAAACACAAGAATAAAACACAATGTCAGAAATAAGTTGTTTAAGACACAGGTTTAGTTTTTTTTTTTTTTTTTTTAACTTGGGCTTGTACCCTCAGGACAATATTGGTCTTTTCCTTGTGGCTTTTAAATGTGTTGTTAGAGTATCATCACCGAACAAACATCTACGTCATGGACAAAACTTCAGCACAGTACAGTGTACAGCAGTCTAAATCTGATTCTTTTGTCCATTTAATGTTGAATCTCGAGGTTGTTTAAAGGAAATGACACTTGTGCTGATGGTTATTTATGTTTCTTCTTGCCCACTGCTCACTACTTTGTTAATATATAATTTAAACAGAATACACAGGTATGAGGAAGCATTGAAAATTTACTTTTTATTTAATTTTTTTGAAAGCAAAAATTCACTTTTCAATTCATCTGCATTTCAAAATAGTCTGTAATTCATTCAATGTTTGTGTTTTACAAAACATTTTTTCATTTGTCTGATTTTGCTTTAACTTGGGGTTTGATTTCAGTGACTTTCAGAGTATGTTCACAATCACTAGAAAACCTCTACACACACTGACTTGGTCATTAGAATGTTTAAATATACTTATCAGGCAAGTATTCATAAAAGGTCACACAAAAATACATTTGCACGTTCTTTCACTGTTTTTAAGAACTCGTTTGGTTAAGAAGGGTCACACAAATGATTGCGAGCATTAGCATTTGCCCATTCAGTGCTTCTAATGCTTACAAATGAAAGTTTTCTGTGGTAAATGTTGCATAAAGTAAAGAACTGGTACTGTCTCTGACTTTTGAAGCTTTGTTGGAACAGTGTGCTGCTCAGCAGAATCAAAAACTCCATACTGCAGGGAGCAGCGCCAAATTTTTTGGCTTCACTTCAGGTCAGGTGCTATGCTGTCCATTTCTTATGCAGTCAAAGGCAATTACACTTTACCTGTCTCTGCCACTCCATATCTGAGACTGAAGTATGTGCTGGAACATTGGTGGCTGGCACAGCTGCTGCTGACATTTACCCACTGGACCTCTTTGACGGTGTCAGCCATGTCCCTGACTGGCCAATCCTCAAAGGTAAGAACCTGAGTAAGAACAAGACAGACTTAAAGTGATTTGACAAAGGCGATAAAAAATTACTTAGACCTTTTTTCTATGTTCTGCATCCATAAAATGTCATTAAATACCTTTGTTGACAAGGACATACAGTATTTCAAAAAACCTATGCTGGTACAAACATTCCACTTTGGTATTATTGTCTTAAAGGGAACTGACTCAAAAAAAAAATGAATTGTTCATATCATCTAAACAAAAAACTGAAAATTGAGGCAGCAGAAATGAAAAAGCAGCATTGATTGTGCATGTGAAGCTCCTGCTGTGCTGCACCCTTTTTTGACTGAGGCTGCACTTTACTGAACCTCCCCTTTATAATGCACTATAAACACATTATAAACATGTTTTTAAGATATTAGAATATAAAATATAATGCTCCTATGATGCTACAGTTAATCATAGTAAAAGCCACTCGTGTAAATTTAAAATGCTTGTAATAGTAATAAGTCGTTATGATGCCACTGTATATAATGACTTGTAAAACTTCCTTAAAATAAGTCATAATGTGCATAGAAATTTTAGTTTAAATTTGCATTTGCAATGCTTATTGTTGTTTATAAAATTTCAGATTAACCCAGATTTGTTCAGTAAATGTTTTATATATATATTTTTTTAGATTAATTTCAGTGTTCCATTTTTAATTGTCCCTTTTATGTAGGTTTTATTATCTTTTTTAACAGCATAAATTTAACCTTTTACATTTCTAAAGATAAACATAGCCAGTTTTTATGAAATCCCTTTGTAAGTGTTAGGTGTTCACAGAAAATATGTTATCCTGAATTTGAACCACTGAGGGTTTGAAATGTTGATAACAAAAAAGTCTAAATTAAATCTCTGCCAAGGTACCTCACATGTTACTGTTACACCTATAAGCAACAGTTCACTGATCTAATAACCCTCAAAATATGATTTCTTGACTCTGAGAACCTATAGCACTTGAATCATGTGTTAGTATCATCATTATTATTGGAATTTCCCCCTGTGGGACTAATAAAGGAATATCTTATCTTATTAGTTTGACAGTTACTGAGTGAAAACGATCGTTCACCAATGGCAGTTCTACCAATCAATAACAAAATCTAATAATTTTCGAGATGGACTGTTACAAACATCTCCTGAAAAGTACAGCAATTCCATTCAGTAGTTTTTGTGTAATTTTAGGTAACAGCATTTTGTTTGCCTTCCTTTAGGGAAACTTGTTTTTTTTTTTTTTTTTTTTTTTTTAGATTTATCGCGTGCAATGATTACTTAAGGTGTCATACGACCAGTTTGTTCAATATTAATATTTTTATACTTTATTTAGAGCATCTAATGGACACTTAAAGTAACTTATAATTGAATCATGACGGATTATAATAGTATTTATAATGTGTCATAAACCGACTACAGTGTAAACAAATAAAGTCTTTATATATATACTTGAATATACTTGAATCTCCGTAATCTCCGTGTTTCAGACTTACTGTTATAAAGCATTATAAATATTTGTAATTTCTTTTCCAAAAGAATAAGCACACTAAAATTATGTTTATATCTCATCATAAACAATGTTGTTGTTTTTTTATCATGACTGAAGTTTGCTATTATAAAGCATGACAATACAGCATTACAATTATCATATAAAGAATTTCCCCAAAGGGATTAATAATGTATTTTATCTATCTATCTATCTATCTATCTATCTATCTATCTATCTATCTATCTTATTAACATGCCTATAATGTGTTTACATTGCATTATAAAGAGGTGCTTTATAGAAAGTGAAACGGTGCTTTTAAGGGGAAGAGGGGACAATAATCTGTGAAAGCTACAAGTAAGCATTAGCTAAAAAGACACACCATGACTTCATCAGACAGGTCATACTGAGCAACGATGATCTGTATCTCATTCACTGCTTCATATGCCTGGTCGTTTGTGTAGAGACTCTCATTAAGGCGCCAGCCGAGGTTGACATCCGCCAAGCCATTGTACTCCTGATGGCGAACCTCAAATAAATAGCTTAGAAAAAAAAAAAATACAGTAAATATAGCACACTATGATTTAATGACTTGGAGTTTGTTGTCAATCATTTTGAAGCAGTTCTGTACTTACAATACTTCTGCAAATAAAGCTAACACCGCCGATATTTGTGAGTCCTTTATTGTGGAATAATACGTAGGCTGTAATGCAACTTCAACCTGAGGAGGAGATCATGATCAAAACATGCTTAAAGTAGAAAACAAATGAACAAAAACACTCTTTATTACTCAGTATATGTATGTACAGTATATCATTATCTCTTTGGTTTTCTGAGTCCCAAATGTAATATCTCAAAATAACAGAAGGTAAAATATTCTGAGGTAGATTTGTCTGTACCAAATCTTCAGGACGGCCGGTGATGCTGAAGTGGAGCTCACACTTGTCATCACAGTCGACAACTAGCCTGTAGTCACCACTGGTTTGAGGGGCCAAGAAGCCTCTGGTTAATGTTACAAAGTTATCATGGTCCACCTCAAAGACCTGAGGCATCTCAGAGACCCACTTGGTCCAGTATTCTGATGTGTTTCTACTGAGAGTGGTGACCTCAGACAGGGACTTGACCCTTGTGTCATTCCAAATTTCCATCTTAGCGCCTCTTCCACCTGAAATCAACATGAAAATTAAAACGTGAGGTGTCAAAAATATAACCTGGCACACCAGATGGACCTCTCAGCATTTCACTTTTCCATCTGGGAAAGAGCCCATAGACAGTGTTTGGGAATGGGCAGACCCTTTCAGAGCAAATCCGGCAGGCGATTGGACGATTGTTTCATCAAACACTTTCATAACGTGCCATTCCGATAATGAAATAGATGGGTGGATAATACACCAAACATTCATTCATTAATTTTCTATATTGCTTCTCCCTTTTGGGGTCGCAGGGGCTGGAGCCTACCCCAGCTGTCATTGGGCAAGAGGCGGGGTACACCCTGAACTGGTCGCCAACCAATCGCAGGGCTACATACAGACCAGACAACCATTCACGCTCACACTCAAACCTAAGGACAATTTGGAGTCACCAATCAACCTAATGAGCATGTTTTTGGTCTGTGGGAGGAAGCCAGAGTGGCTCAGGAGGCAGGATACGGCCTGAGCTTACCAGCCAATCGCAGTGCCACATACAGAGTCGGACAACCAATAGCAACCATTCACACTTACAGTCATACCTAAGGGCAATATGGAGTCACCAATTAACCTTATGATCATGTTTTTAGTCTGTGGGATGAAGCCAGAGTGCCCGGAGAGAACCCACACATGCATGGAAGAACATGCAGACTCCACACAATAAGGCCTCACCACACGGGCTCGAACCAACAAACTTCATGCTGTGTGGCACGTGCACTACCTGCTGTGCCACCATGCTGCTCATTTACCTAATGAGAGTTCATTTTTCCTTATACAAACATTTGAACATAGATGTACATATATTCTTACATTTGTACTCACTCTATTTTTTCCCACCACCTGAGCATCTATTTATGCATACACATTTAGTGTTTGATAAAAGAAACATGCACAGGCACACTCACACCGCACACCGCACAAAACAATATCTTAACCATCCAACACATCATTTTTAATTTAGTTTATTTTAGTTCGTATACATTGGTTGCTGTTTTTCTTGACTGTGTCTTTGTTTGCTTGTTTTTGTCTTTATCTAACCTACTCCCATCATGTCTATTGTCATTTGTCTTGCAATAAAAAAAGCAGTGTTACAGTCACAAAAAATGTAAACCTGTAACTAAAGTATGAGTTTTACAAGAGAAAGGGATTAGTCTGTGATCTCTGTCAGCAATACTGACTCACAATTTTCCCATCAATTTCACATGGTTCACCTGTGTATCATTCTATACATGCTGAACACTCCACAGCAAACCACCCCTAGTCTCATCAATCAGTCTGTTTGTAAACACAATAGGGCAGTTTTTTCACATTTTTGCTAATAACTACAGCTATCAATGTCAAAAAAGCTTTGGTAAAAGTTTGTGTTCTCAGAGTACTTCTATTTGTGACTGATTTGGACATTTCAGTGCACATTTTTTTCTTATTTTTACGCATTATTTCCTGAATACTATTTTTTCTTTTACATTTTTTGATTTTTATTTACCAATGTTTGGACACAATGTCAAATTCCTTCAAAGTCTTCACATGGTCAAAAAAGCTGGTTTGTGATTCTGATACTCTGAAAACTTTCATCTGCTGATATGATCGGCTCAGGGCGAGCCTTTGAGTGTGACGTCAGGTCACAGACATGTGCCCTTGTCAATCAGATTACCTGTAACCATGTTAGAAAACAAAGCACTTCAAAGTCTCTGACTGTTTTTGTTCGGTGACAAGTGATGTGCAAATCCCTCATCTTAAAGTCGACAGTTTTGTTGACAGGTAAAAGGGATGCTTTAAATACTTGCTGTGATCAAGATGTTAGTTGATGTGGATGTCAACAAACTGCATCAGTGTACAGAAATAAAAGCTTCAGGATGGATGAGGCTGTGCATTGTTCGTATCAAACTAAAGGACAGAAGACGCAGAAACGTGTTTCCTTACCTGGGTACAATGTTGCATTGTCGTTTTTCTGCATGGGGGTCCTGCATGTGATTCTGTTATCAGTCACATTTATGACTTCACATGGCAGTCCTGGGGAAAAATCATAAATTCTTGATCACACAGGTCTCACTGGAAGAACACAAGAGGAGGAAGTAACCAATATCACTTCAATGTATACCTTATTTATAAATTCAGAACTTGAGAATACCAAACATACACACTTTTCAAGCTTCCATTCACCAGATGGACCATTTGATATATTTCTCCAGTCCATCTGGGGAGCAGCCCATGGAAAGTGTTTGGGAATGGGCAGAAAAGCATATCTGGCAGGTGACTGGACGATCGTTGCATCAGTCACATTTATTACAGGCCATCACATAACGTAGTAGGCGAGCATAACTGCTGCGATGTAAAGGACAGAACCCGATCCACTGTGTAGAACAAATTCTGGCCAAAACATGTCAAAAGGGGAATGAAAAATATAATTTCTATAGGGAAGTCTGTAGTGTTGTTATTTGTTATTCATCTAATGAAGAAATGCAGTCAGTATTTGATAAAACTGCCACTGGAGCTGTTAGCATCTATGCTAATCTCTGTATGCAGTCACTTCCTGCTGTCGTCTCGCTCGTAGCTCCCAACACTTCCCGCTTTCAAGGACTCTGATTGGGCCGTCCCACTTTGGGCCACTCACAATCGTTGTAGATTGGAGCTTAGCATAAGGATCTGTCTGACTGCAGACAGTGAATCTGGCAGATCCAGCTGCACTGCAAGGTTATAAGAAAGGCATCTGAGGTATAAAAATGCCAGTCTGTTTCATCTTATCAAAATCACTGAATTATCCTTTAAGTGTTTGATCCTTTTTCTTTCTTTCTGATAGAAAACAAGACATGACTTTATTTGTAAAGCACTTTTAAAACATGGGTTTACACAGTGCGTTGTCAGGAACAAACAGAAAATAAAGCACAATAATTCAAGCAAAAACTGGCTAACTTACGATAAAAAACACAATTTAAAGTAAAGAATCCTTCAAAACCTACAGCATGAAAAACTCCAGCACAGTAAGAACCTGGGCAATACAAGAACCCAGCAACATAATTGAGACCACGAAGACCAAAGACAAAAACAGTGTAAAAAAGGAAACACTAAAAAGAGTTGAAGCTAAAGACTGATGAATAAGGAGAGACTGAGACAATACGCAATAAAAGCAGAAAAAAAAAGAAAACAAACAAAAGGATTGAATAAAATAAAGTCAAAATATGCTAATGTCTCACACTGATCTGGTGTTATGGTGTATTGTTTTCATTTGGACATAAGATGTGTGTTTTTACTGTTTTGTTAATGATTTAGAGTACAATATATTAAAAAGAAGGACTTGTAGGATCTCAGAGTGGTTCCATCACTTTCTCCTTTTTATTTGCTTTTAAGACTTGCATTATTAAAGGTCTGTTTTTGTGAATATGTTGCATCCTTGATGCTTCATTTTTATTATTATCCAGTGTTTATTTTACTTAATGAACAGCTGAATTGTTCTATCAAGCTGCTGTAAAAATAAGCTCCTCTTGGTTGTTTATTTAATGTGGAGCTGTTTGTCTTGTAAAGTCCTTTGTAATGATTTAGTGCTTTAAATAAACTTGATTCACGTTATTATCCAATTATTAGAGAATAAAGACTGCTGATGTTTATGTTAATGTATATATATGTGCGTCAGCTTGTTCTTCATGAATAAACTGGCTCAGCTTGTCTTTACTGTAAATGAAGCTGTAACTTAAAGTCTCAAACATGTGAAACCACCGTGGAGTCTTGCACAAGGCAGCAGCTTGTTCTTTTTACGGTCTACTGTGTCTCTGAGGATTCCTTCCCTTCTCATGCAACAGCTCTAACGTTTTCTTTTGTTTGCTGAGTCTTAAGGCACAAATACATTCTTCAGCTTTGAAAAGGATTATCACCTTTGCATGACTTGAGGCCCTGACGATGAGTTTTGTTTTGTTTTGGAGACAGACTCATCTATTCATGCCAAACATGTTCAGCCTATGAAGGAGACAAGTCTACGACACTGAGACCTCCTTCTAATATAACTCAGGTTAAGAAATTATACCATGAATGATTTATGAAGCAGCCATAGACATGGGAACACATAACAACATGTCAAGAACATGAGCACTGATTCTTCTGTATCAGAAAAATGTGAAACTGAAGAAATTAAGATTGATGTAAGGGCACTTTCAGTGACACTCTAAACTGGGGGCATCGGTGGTGCAGTCTGAAAGTGTTTGTAAGGTTGCAGGTTCGAGCCCAGTTCTTGCTGTCCCACAGGGATGAGTCCTTGGGTAAGACACTTAACCCCAAGTTGCTCCCACTGCTGCTTTAGTGACGTGTAAATGTGAATGAAAGGGTGTGAATGTGAAAGGAAATACCACCAGCAATAATGCTGAGAGGCTGCCATAAGCCCTTCTGCTCAACAATTAAACCTAAAAATAAAGTTTTGGGTGGAGTTTGACGATCTGAAGCACAAAACTGAACAGAAGAACACTGTGGCTTCAAGCCCTGTGCAGAAGAACGAGTTTAGTGGCAAGTCAGATCTAAAATCCAAACATACATCCCTTTTAACTGGTTTCATGTATGAATTATGGTTTACTTCATAAATAAATTATAAATCTGCTTTTCATATAGATCACAATTCATATGTAACAAAGGTAAAAGTACATTATAGAGTCATAGACAAAGGATTTATAGCATTAAAAAACTCAAGAATACATACAGTATAAAACTCATTAGTGAAAATTAAATATCTCTGCATGTACAGTAATATACATTAACTTAACCTACTCGAACACTGTAAGATGTTTAAAAAATGTCAACATCTGATTCAGAGCAAATTCTGTTTTTCTGCTTGTGACTCTCTGAAGCCAGCTTTTACCATTTGACTGGCATTGTAACCGTGCGGCTGACTTTTTGCCACCACTGTAATTGAAATTTTGAAAGCCCATCTTTGTCTGTTTTTTTTCCTTATTGCCCCCTCTTAATAGTGTTTGTAACACCAATATGTATCCAATGAGTGGTGCTGCTGTACATGAATATAATTGTTTGAAAACTAGAAAAAATCAGAAGTGCTGCATGTTGCTGCATAGCTCCTCAGAAATCTAACAGTAAGAGCAAACATCTGAGTACGAAAACATCCTTTCACATATTCCAGATCCTCTAACAATCATAATTTAGTTGAAGGAAATAAATTTGATGACAAAAATGTTTCTATGATTCCCCAGAAAACTGGGTCAAAAGCTAAATATCTAAATTTGCTCTCTGTGATGTTTTCATATGAAAAATAAAAATTTTGTTGCAGAAGTGAAAGAAATTCATTCATGCCCAAGATAACCCTTAACAGGCAAGCCAACCAACAGGTTAACCAACATATCTGCTTCTCAAATGGGTAAATAAAAGCTGAAATGTTGCTAATTGGATTACTGGAAGTCAAAGGGTTAAGTGGACACTCGGGACCTGCAGCTTTTTGCTCTTTTGCATTGACTCCAATTTTGAACACCAAGATTGTAACTTCTTTATGTCCCACACATCTGAGTTGTAAACAGCAGAGATGCAACGATACACTTGGCCCCTGGTTCAGAATGTATCTTCGTTTTTTTAGTTCGGTTCCATTTCACCACCTTGGCCATTAAAGTCTTTTTTTTACAAATAAATAAATAAATAAATAAATAAATAAAAATCTTCCATTCTGCTTATTTAGGCAACATTTTTATGTATTCTATTTTCTATTTCTTAATTTGACTTAAATGCAAAAAAAAAGGCATTTCCATCAACATCCTTGATGTTTATAATTACCACAGCTTTCAGATAAACACTTCATTTTCCTTTCCTGTAATATCTAAGCACATCATGATGATATTTTAATTATTCATCTAAATGTCATTTGTTTGAACCGTCATTAAACACATCATTATACAACGTATGCTAATTAAGGCTGAGTGAGGCTCATCAAGTTAGTTTCATACTGCTAACTTGCCGACTTTGGCAAAGATTTAAAAACAGAGTACATTTTTTTAACCAAAGGGACCTTTGACAGCGTCTGTGTGTGCTTTTGTGTTTTGAGCAGATGAGGATATTTTTTCTTGCTGCAGGGTATATTATGAGTCTGTTGTGGAGTTACCAGATGTTTTTGTTTCAGGCTTCAGTGAAGATTAGACATGTTCTGCTTAGTTAAATGCACTATACGGATGTGCTTAGAGATAATGTTCCTCCTGCAGAACCTGATGAATTTTTGCATGTCAGTGGTTCAAGTGTGAGTGTTTATTGCTGCCTCTCCTCTCAGAGGAGCGGTGTGTTGCTTTGGCTCAGCTTCAGCACACTGCTACTCACAGCAGGAGTTAAACTGCCCGTGCTCTCTGACTTGAGAGCTGAAATGCAGCAGTGTAACTATGGAGAGAAGGGCAACAATGAATGTCAGCTGTTTGTACTGACAACCAAAATACAACTATTTATGTGTGTGTGTTGAACTGTGAATGCCATGCCCAACAGTTTAATATGTTATTGAGAACTGCTACAGCAGCCTCTCTCTTGCTTGCCCTCTGGTGGTTTCCTCCAGTGGCAATTGCTACATAAAGACAAGTAAATGCGCTGACCTCCAACGAGAACACGTGCTGGTTTATCTGTTTCATCAAAGAAGTTTCCATAGATGGTCACCACTGTCCCACCCATGATGCTACCCACAGCTGGAGACACCCCTGTCACCTCTGGGGAAGACACAAATGAGAATTTTTACAGTTAACAGAAAAAAAAACCCCAGGAGCTACTGATGAAAACTATCAGACCTATTGTGAACTAATGTCGTAAACGTACCTGCATATGTTTGGAACATGGCGATCGTCCCATCACCCCAGATCTTGTTTAGGCTGTTGTCTATCTTCGATCTAAAAATTCAAGCAAAGTATGTGTAATTACCATTTGTATATATATTTATGAAGCTTGGCTTAACATTGCTACTGTAAGGGTCAAATACCATCCAATGATGGAGTTAAATCTAAATAAAAAAAAAGCTAAAAAAAAATAGGGCTTGGAGTAGTCAAGCAGCCAAAAAATTGTCATCTTCAGATTCAATGTAAAATTGTTGCACATGTTGGCATTGCTTCAAAGGCTGAGTACACCTCAATGGATTTTTTTTTTTTTATAGATGTGTCTGAATACAAATCTGTGATTCAAGGTAAAAATGGGAGAGCTTTACCTTCCCATGCTGAGAAGATAAGAGATGTTTTGACTGGCTGTTGGGGGGAAAAAAAAACATATTTAAAGAAAGACACCTTGCAACATTAAGAGATGTGTCTCCCAAAAATAAATAAAAAGGAATGAACAAATTGTAACTAATACAATTTTTCATGTAAAAAAACTTACCAACATAAGTTCCTGAAGGTTTAAAGGACACCTCGCCCCGGCTGGAACTTTCAGAGTCCAGCTGAAGGTGATACCTTAATGAAATGATTATAAATTATAATGCTGGACTGTTAAGCGACCGTTGCTTTTTTCTTTTTTGAATTGGCACAATTGTATGTTATTTGCTTGAAAAAGTACTTACAGTTCATCTGAGTTTGGTTTTAGCAGCTCGCATGTTTGTCCTGCCATGTAGACTCTGTAATTGAAATAACATTTTAGGATTTATGATGAGCCCTTAAGGTTTGAACGTCATTATGTGTTGAATTTAGGTTTCATTCAATTATCAATTAAATTTAATCAACATAGCACGGCCTGTTTTGACCTTGCCTTTTTGCCTGCCGTTTTAGGATCCCTTTGCCTGACTGCCTGCTTTTTGTGTACTGATTCCTGGACTGTTAAAAACCTCGCCTTTCGCCTCACGGACCTGCTTCGTCTGCTTTTGGGGTTCTTTCATGTGCTTTGAGAGTTCTAGTCATGACACGGACACCCTGGGGAGGAAAGTCATTTCGGCTGCTTGTACCCGTGATCTTGTCGATCACTAACCACAGCTCGTGACTATAGGTGAGGGTAGGGACGAAAATTGAGTGGTAAATGGAGGGCTTTGCCTTTTGGCTCAGCTCCCTCTTTACCTCGACAGGCCTGTACAGAGTCCGCATCACTGTGGAGGCCGCACCGATCCGCCTGTCGATCTCCTGCTCCATCCTTCCCTCACTCGTGAACATACCCCGAGATACCTGAACTCCTCCACTTGAGGCAGAATCTCATCCCTGACCCAGGGAGGGCACTCCCACCCTTTTCTGCCCTTTTTCTTTCGAAACATAAACATCATAACTGCTTTTCATACCTCGTAAACCGGGCATCACGGCCATTTGAGCTCAGCTTGTCACCGTTAATGTACACATCTGTGAAGATCAGTCCTCTTACTGTTATCAAGGTTCCTGCAGAAAGTTCAACAGAAACATTAGTGAACTGAAATATCGTAGTAAAGCAAAATGATTTAATTTGGACTGAATGAAAATTGCACATGTAAACATAGATATTGAGAGTTTAGTCAGAGGGTTTTAAAAGAAATGCTGTTTTGCATGGGGAGCCAATGAGGGCCAGGGCTATTCACTTACATTTACTTGTAAACATCTCTTGCTGCCATGTTTGAATGAGCTGAAGCTTACTGATTGTAAGTGTACAGCATAAGTTCAGTTTTATTTGCAAAGACAAGGTCTACACCACAATAATCCTAAAATTTCTGACTTGCTCACTGTGAGTAAGAGG
This sequence comes from Cetoscarus ocellatus, assembly GCA_037902135.1. Lineage (NCBI taxonomy): Eukaryota > Metazoa > Chordata > Actinopteri > Labriformes > Labridae > Cetoscarus > Cetoscarus ocellatus. The sequence continues at coordinate 1,005,930 of JBAMNC010000076.1, forward strand.
CAGGCATAAATGGAGCTGTTGTCTCTGGTTTTATTGGCCAACTAAAGGTTTCTGTTTTGTCTGATGATTTAAAAGATGTAACTTCAGCGTATTAATGCAAAGATAAGATGAATCAGAAGACCCTAAAAGCTGACAACTCTCACATCATGCTGATGAAAAACGATGTCCACATACCTGGCAATCCAGAGGTTGGATACAGAGACTCAATTGTGGGTGTGGTCCACCAGTAAACCTAGAGAGAGTCACAGTAAGATAGATACATAGATGGATAGATAGATAGAAACAGTAGAGAAGAAAATGAACCAACTGGGGTGCACATTATTAGGTTTATGCCAACATCCGATATTTCTAATATTTCTGAACTTATTGTCACAGATTCAGATATCAATATGAATATTATTTCAATTCAGTTTATTAAAATGAATCTTTTCCTGTCATTGTTAGAGTCTTTTTTTTTTCATAGAAACATCAAAACATACAGTGGTGAAGTATTATGGTACATTTAGACATTTGACAGGATGATTTATCAATTTCTAAATGAATGTTTCTGTTTTGCATTCGCTTTATACTTACATACAGGCTACACCAGTATGGGTTTACCGCACCATTGCATATTCTGCTTTCATGAACGGGAACGCCATCGATGGTAACACGGACCTCATACCTGCCATATGGTGAGGACCTGTAATGACACATTGTTTGAATTAATCTTGTTAGGAAGTGAAGCCCCACATACAACCCTCGAGTTAGTTGCTCTGTCCTGTGTGCTGAGTTCTGACAGATATGGGGAAGCTTCCTTTTCATAATCAAATATATCGACAATAAATCCTAAATAAAAAAAAACTGGCACCATATAAAAAAATTCACTCCTCACAGTGCGAGCACGTATGTATTGTAGTTTTAGCCTGACACCGTTTTTTTTAACCTGGCATTAAGTATGAGTATTAAGGTTGTGAAAAATCATTTTTCTCTGCATACAATCATCTAGGTGTCAGATTACTGCAGCCAGCCTCAAGTGGACACTCTGGGTACTACAGGTTTTGGCACACTAACAAAGAGATTTACCCAAAAATGATCCTTGATATTCTTTGACTTTGTAGTTTGTATTGTCTCAACCACAACCTCAAAACTGACCTTTGTTTGGATAAACACCTGATTTCTGAGGGAACAAAAGAAACTTCTGTTGGACATGACATATGCTTCACCAAAAAAAACTTACAAACAAAAAGTATGCTGTGGACAAGTAAATGAAAACAGTTAAAGTTGTTGGTAAAAAAGGAACATGTTGATTCAGAAACCATAACCATTTTTGACTCCTGGCCTGAGCTATCCTGTAGTCTTGAAGAGGGAATGAGAAATTCAAAGGAGTCACAATGATTTGAGATCAGAGAGAGCAGGGAGAGGTTACAGTGATCAGCTGTTGAGCTTCCGCTACTACAATGAACCTAAAATTACACAATTAATGATTTAACAATGTAATATGTTAACTTTGGACCGAGGGCTCTTTTCTATGACTGTTAACACAGACAGCTCTTATGAAGAGTCTCTCTGCACTGTGGGTTACCTGGTGTGGCACATGATCTGAGTGTCGTGCGTTGAGTCCAGCTCCACGTCACAGGTGATGGACAGCGAGTCTGACACAAAAGCCACAGTGATGCGTGGAGGTGCATTTGGATCGATTTGGAGGTCCTCAAAATTGCCAAAATCTGGGAAAAAATACAATACTCACTTTAACAATGATAAATCCGAAATTGTTTAAGTATAATGTTCATTTATTTAAAAGATAAAATAAGTCCAGCTGTATGAATACACCTTAACAGGGACTTGAATAAAATGGGACCGCCTGGTTCCATACCTGAGCCAAATATGGTCACCTCAGTTCCTCCATTTCCACTTCCATGATGTGGCTCAATGGAAGAAATTTTCTGAGCTCCTAAAATACAGAGAGGACAATGTTAGCAATGCGTATGATGAAAACTTTTTCTTTCAAGATTCTTATGCTGTAACAATACATATCTTAACAGAGCATTTAGCCTCATGTTAGAAATGCAAACAACAGGATTCCTAAATGCTTTTCTGAAACCACATTTCAGATGTTTTGAGACCTTTTTAAGATCCAAGTAAGAAGTACTTTTGCCAGTCTTTGCACTTTGTCTCCAATTGTTTTGAGTTTGATTTCTCCTCTGTTCATTCTCTTTGCATTTGATCATCGATAAAAGAAGTTATTAACACTTCTATGTGACAAAAAAATCTTACTATACAGCATTTTTTCACACCTGCCAAAAACTTCTGCAAAGTGTTGTACATTTTTCAATTTATATACTTATGAGATGCTGTATGAGTACTGTAGGGGGTTTAAAGCCACTGAATTTAGTTTTATTTACAGATGACACAATCTTTTCTTGTCCAAAGAAGGACGTAAGATGAAATGGTCAGGCAATTTGACAAATATGAAATTTATGATCTTTGCTAACTTATAAAATGATGCAAATGTTTTTTTCTGTCAATAGATGAAGTTCAATAGAAAGAATGCATACATTTTACTTTGCAGGTGTGATTGTAGATGATGAACAAACCTAAAGCTCAAAAAGCAAATTAAAAAAAAAACAAAGATGCCTGAAAAGTATTTGATTTGAACAAAGTGGAGTTTGTGTTACACAACAAGGTAATGAGGATTCTGTATTATTAGCTTATTTTGCCTGGTTTTACCACTGTGAATGAATACAGTATTACTGAAACTCAAATGTTTGACTGATTTAAAAATACATGTATATATATATTTTTTTACTTTTATTGCAGTCATTTCACATCCAGTACAAAAACATGGTTTGAACAAAAATTACACACATGCTTCCATTTTTCATTATTTTCTGAACCTGGTGATGACACAGAGAAGGTGCTACTGATAAATCAATACACAGCAGCAAAGCAAACTGAGGAAACAGGTAACAAGGTGAACACAGGAAAAAGGCAAAGGTAACGCCACTTATTTCAAGATTTTTACTTTAAGACTGTTTCGCTAAAAAAATAACAGTTATTACAACAGAAAAAAGTAAAGCTGAAATAAAAAATTATATAAACATATGTATATTTATATACAAAAATAATGAAGTAATTTAAAGCTCCTGTATATGTGTGTGTGTGTTTATGTACAATATGTGTGCGTGAATGTATGTGTTTATGTGTGTCCTCCTACAGAGTACAAATGTTCAATTTGCATATAACTATCACCAATTCCCTAAAATCTATCTCTAAGTGGAAAGAAATATTGTTTTACAGCTTTTTTCCAAATTGTATAAGTACTAATTTTGACCCCTTTATCTTTTAGTATCAGTAAATCATAAATGAAGTCAAAGCCTCAAATCTGGTCCATTTAGTCCATCGTGTTTTATACATTATTTCCACTTTATGTAAAGGGTAAAATTTGGTAATCTAAATCCACTTTTTAAACGTTAAAATTCAGGATAAATACAAAGTTACACAGTCTTCAGTGTTTTGTAAGGTCCACTCACTGCAGCAGCCCCAGAGTGTGAGGAGCAGAGCCACCCGCTTCAGCAGGGACTCCATCCTGGAGATTTCTCAGATTTTCCTGCTGTCTCACACGATGTCTGATGTGTTCAACATAAACTGTAAAATAATCAAACACACAAAAGGTGCTGTTTACACCCAACAGAATTTACAAGAGAAAAACCACAATAGTTTGTTTCCCATTTGACTGTAATATTTTTTGACAAATTAGACCCTGGAGAGAAGTATCTAATTCTTTTAACAACAGTTTATCAACTAAACGTACCTTTTATTTAATCTCAAATAAAAAAGACACATTTTATGAGGTTTCACTGTCCAGTTAGTTGGAATATTTTTTTTTTTCATTTCTCTTTTTTTTCACAGAAGGGGATTAAAAAACAGCCATAAAAATGTATTTTAACAAGCACACAGAAAAAAAAAACTATATTAATGATCAGAAAAATAAATAATTGTCCTAAGTGTCCCTTGGGTTTCAAAAAGACATGTAAAGTAAAAAAAATCACCAGAAAAGAGCAAATCCCCACAAATCTTCATAGACTGAAGTCATTCAGTGCATACTTTTTGGAAACATCTAAGGAACATTTACTGTAACGAAACACTTTCTAGATTTTTTAAGCATACCCCATCATCTCCCAAGCATGATCAGGATTAATATTCATTTATAAATGCAACTATTAATGCTTTATAGATTCACAAGTAAAGCATCAGTTATGACTGAATTATTTAACTTTGAAGCAGTTTCTTATTAATATGTCATTGAACATGAAAAAGCAAAAGCAAATGGTTATATAGGAATTTAAAAGCTTAAGAAATGCTTTACTGATGTATAAGTAAAGCAGTAACTATTGCTTAGTTGATTATCTATACATCATTAATCAAAATTATGTAACAAACTTATGTAACAAAACAAGGGCTACAACTGTTACAGAATAGTAAAGCTTGTAAAAACTGAAAGGAATATTTATTGTCATTGAATCTTTTCAGATTATCAGTTAAGTATGTGCAAATGTTTTATTGATGCTTTACTTGAGGACAAATACAGCATTACTACTAAATGAATCTTCTAAAAAGCATTATTATTCAATTATAAGCCATTTTAAGGCTTTTTTTCCAATGGCTTGACTGATACCACTTCACTAAAGAACATAAATGAGTAATGTTTTATTGATGCATTACTGTGGCATTACTAAAATATTAGCAGTTATTGTTATCATCATCTAAAAAGTCAAATTAATTACTTATTCCCTCTGCTGATATTAGCAACGCATAAGGAAAGCATCAGTGAGCATTAAAGTAAATGATGAGTTTAAAATACCTTTAGAAAAAATAGGTAAAGCATTAAAAATGCATTCTTGACACCCAAGTAAATCAGAACAAAAAGGATCTGAAAGCATAAAGGAAGACTAAATTCAGCAACTATAATGCATAATTAATAATCTTAAAGTAATCTACTATTATTAGTTTAGTATTAATAAGGCATGATTGTTTTTGGTGTCACATTATTAATAAAACATGATAAATCAGTGAAGTTTTAAAAGTGAGTTTCTTACTGGTGCTTTAAAAATGCATTTAGCATTTTTAAGGGTGAGCAAAGCATTAGTTTTACTGAATTTATCCTCCACTGATTGTTTTTATTATACAGACAAGATCTAAACAACAGGAGAAGCATAAGAAAAGTAAATACTTAAATTACATTTAAATGAATAAAAGAGCTTTATGGATGAGGCAAGTGCTTAATCAGTTCATTAGTAAAGCATCAGTAAAGGTTAGTAGAGCATTACATATATTAAACACAATGTCTACTAATTCCTTCAATAAGGTCATAATAATCAATTTTGTATAGACAGAATTAAAATGATGAATGGACTTGAGCTTTTCTAGTCATTCTGACATCTCAAAGTGGAGGTCACATCCACCCGTTCACACTCATTAGCTCTCTCAGTCACTGATGATTGAAGTTTACCATCAGAATCAACTAACGCATCCTCGTCCTTTTCACCCATTTACACGCCACAGACACAACAGCCGGAGCAATTTGCGGTTTAATGTCTTGCCCAAGGACACGTTGACATGTGACAGCCGGGCATGCCATTAAACCCACAACCTTCCAATTGTTAGAAGAGAGTACGACCAGACTAAGTTACCAACTTCTGCTTTAGTGACATAAAAACAGCATTATACATTAATTATTCTTGTGCTGGTAATAAAAATTAGCAAAGTAACTGTCAAGGATCATTGAATTCTTTACTGATGTATAAATAATAAATTATGATGAAGATGACTCCTTAATTGATGCATTCGTAGCATTAGTGATGGATACTTAAAAAATAAGCCATTACCAAACATATCATCTGTACAACATTATTACTTATTTAGATGTCAACTAGAAAAGCATTAGTCAATATTTAATCACACATAAATAGTCAATCATGCTGTATACATGAGTAGTTAAAAACTAAGAAACACCAAATTAGTATAGGTAAGGGGATGATTCAGCATGAATTCTTACTTAATTCATTACTTATAAAATATTATTAATCATTTATTTAATTATAAATATAAGTAAAGAATTAGAAAATACTTAGATGTCAATAAGCAAAACCTTATAGATGATGAAATAAGTTTATAATGCATGAGTAGATCAGTTATACAGCATTGGTTTCAACTCAAATAATTCTGAAACTATTATAATTTTGATACCTACAAACATTAGCAAGCATTAATAAATTCTTAAATAACTCATGTTATTAATAATAATACTACACCCATAATGATTGTTGTGTAGCTCACACAAACTTTTCCCGAAATGTTTCACATGAACAACATGTGGTAATCCTTTGTTATTTAAAGAATGAATAAAGCTCACCTGTTTGAGAGTTGTTAGCGTGTTGATTGTCTCAGATGTCAATGGGGGGAGAAGGAGCCTCTGCCTGTGTACAGTTTGGTTCACTGTCTCTTTATAACTGGGCTCACTGTCCCACCTCTTACCTGCAGGTTTGGGGGAGGGGACAGCCTCATCCGGTATCCATGCAATTATTCACCAGCACACAACAATCTGTTGATGCCATCTAAACAAACATCTTTCTGTTTGTTATTCTTTTAGATGTCCTGCCACAGGGTGGAACTGGGTCAAAAAGACACGATGAGTGACGGCCTCCTGGGTGGTAATCAGATTCATGACGACTGAAATGGAAAAGAAGAGGAAGTTATGAGACAATAAAGTGACTCGGAGGAGATTTGTCCATTGTCTGGCACATTCACATGAACTGAAAGTTATAAAGTCATTGTTAAAACAGTATCTTCGTTGTTTCAGAAAAAATTTGCAGCACTTTGATGCACAAAAACAACCTTTAAAGACTATTTTTTATTGAGATTACAAAAAATACCCAGTTACAAAGAGTGTTTATCCAATTGACTTAAGTTTAGAGGGAACAAATTAAAACTCTAATCCTCTGGAAACCTGGAATAAAACTGATCCACTGAAGTCTTTTGATAAAGTTTTTAATCTTAAATTCAACTTTGTGAAAACAGTGAAATTGTCATATAAGTGTAATAACTAATTTTGCACAAAATGTGAAGTATAGTCCAAAGAAAACTGTCAAACGCTTGATAATTCAGCTAATATAGACTAAAAGGAATGGAAATAAGTACAAACAGTTTAATCCCACATTTCCTCATAAGCCACTGACGTGATTGCATATTGTCTAGAATTATAGATATAAATCCCAACAATCATAATTCTATGAGATGTATTTGGCTATTTTTTTTTATTTGTTCAATAGCTTGGTTTGCCAAACACTATTTTGTTAAAAAATATGATCATCTACATTTAGATTTATTATAAAATTTTTGGTTCAAAAAAGCTTTATTTGTCCCAAATAGGAAATTCAAAGGCACACAGAGCAGGTATATAAAATAAAAAAACAGAGACAAATGACATCAGCATAGACATTCAAATTATGCTTAGAAAGTATTAAAAATAAATATATTGAAAATAGAAAAGTATTTACTCAATACATACAAAGTAAACAGTCATGTAACATCGTAAGAGAGCTATTTATTGGTGGACTTTAAACAATGAATAAATTGTGCTGAATGATATATGTAAAAAGAGCTAAAAGGATGTATATTAACACTGAAGTGAAGTGATCATAGTGTAATGAAGGGCCAGAATATTAAGGCAAGGTAAAACCACCAGCAACCTGCAGAGGTATTCATCCATGCAGCACAGAATCAGTATAGGAGCTGGCCGTTGTTGCCACTGACAACTTGTGAAGGTCAACTTTTATTCACTTTAAAAATTCTCATGAATAAATCAGAGAATCAATAAAGAAATGAATCGTTAAGCAGAATGAAGTCCATAAAATCTCATCAATTCCCACCCCTATGGCACATTTGATCTCTCTTTGCAGAAGGACAGTCCTCAGAATTTTGCCTCATTGATTAAAAAGTTCTGTCAAAAATGAAAACTCTCCAGTTAGCGTGACCCCGCACCGCAGCGCTCTTTTTATTTTTGACCTCTGGATATGAAGGAAATGTTGTGCATCTCATGTTTTGAGCTTACACAGTGTACATGCTGCATTCTGGCATCTGGTGTATGAGCATCTACAGCTTTAGGACGTCAAGAAGAGAGAAACAGAGGAAGAAAAAAAGACAGAATGGCATCATTATTTTCATGTAATATTGGAAGTGTTGAAGTATCTAAAAATTATAGCAATTAGGTCTGTTCTTTATGCAGACTTGGAAAAATGGGATGAGATACATTAGTGGATCCATGATAGTGAGTGAAACTGAGTTACAGTTTGTTTGTTCATTTCACTGTTAAATAGTGCTAAAATGTCTTGGCACAACTTATCGGAGACAACAAATGTCTAACTTCACATCATATTCTTCATAAACTCCTCAGCTATATGGGAACATGCTGAATTGACAACAGTTAAAAAATTACTAACCCTAGATGTTTGTCATAATCTGTTTAAGCTCCTTCACTAATGTATTTTAATACACCTAAAAATAAGAAGAAGTACTGGGCGGCACGTTGGTGCAGCAGGTAGTGCATGTACCTCAAAAGACAGAGTATAGATAGTGGATGGACGAAAGAAGGAGTGACATTTTTTTTTTTTTACAATTGTGTGTGCCCTTTTTTCCTGACTATGTTTGTAGTTTGATCTGCAGAGTCAAAACCTGCAAGTCCTAAATTAAATGTAAGATCTTTAAAACCTGAGGGGAAAAACATGTTGGTTTATAGATGCAGCTTGAATAATGGTGTTTTTCTGCTATTCTTACAGTGATGCTGACTAAAGTAAATGCAGATTTGTAGATACAATAGTCATATAGGAGTTCAGCCATACAGCAATGAAAGACAGAAATCTGTTCATGGCAGGAACTTAAAGTGGAAGGACAACTTTTCAGTCTTAGCAGCCTCCAGTGGTAGCAGTAGAGTGTTGCTCAGTGGAAATGAAATACATCTTACCTTCTCGGATATGCTGTTGAAAGGTTCTGCCCATTACCAAACACTTTCTTTGGGCTCTTTTCCAGGTAGACTGGTGAAATATTGAATACCATCCGGTGTGTCAGGTTAAATGAATGATGATATCGTAGAGGTACAAGGTTTAAATCCCACTTTGCACAAACGTTTATTACAAATTAAGGACAAACTGGATACTTTTTGGATGTGTACAAGATCACTGTGACCTTGAATCTCTTTGGCACAATGTGTCAACAGTGCTTTGAGGGTTTTGTCATATTTGGACCGACATGTTTGTTGCATGAAAATATTGCACGCAATTACGTTTTCTTGAGCCTACAGCCAGTCAGTGCAGGCTTACACTCCATCATAGTTATGCTGCTTGTCAGTCAAAACATTCAACATGGTGAACTTGGTGGTGTGTTTGCATCTCAGCAGCCCATTTTATTCGGCCAAAGTCATTAAAAATGACATGGATAATGTATTTAAAGATAATCTATGGAGGAAGATAGTGCTGGTGACAGTTGGTACTGAGGAAGCTGTACAGTTTTAGCTCCTGTATTAAACAGTGAAACGCACCAGGTTCTCCTCATCTTTACACAATCAGATGTGCCCATTTAGTGTATGTCTTTGTAAAAGCAGCTCAAAGTCCGAGCCATTTGATTTTGAGTCTGTTTTGACTTTAGTGGCACATTTTTAGAAGGTATTTAACACACAAGCAAATTGCATCACCTCTGAAATTTTATAGGTTTATTCTCAGTGGCCCTATGTACAGGCCTCTTGCCTGGAAGGTGAACTGAGAAGACTTGGAGGTCAAAGCTGTGACGTTACACTACTGTACAAATTAAAAGAGGCTCTTCTTCTCTGTCCACTAAAATAATTTCAAGATCCAGCAGTTATGTATTTCTCTGAGGCTGTAGTTCTTGTTTTAAAATAAAGTCTAGATCAGCTGTGTGCCAGTCTACTGTTAGCCTGGTGTCCTCTGCTGTGCTCATGGGGACAAACATATGAACTGACATGTCTCCAGTATGATCTTCTGCCCAAACCAGTCAGAACCATTAGATAAGGCCTTTTGTTGGAGGAGAGGGGTGCATTGTAGCTGTTTTACTTACATGACATCACCGTGTTTACTGACACGTGCCTCTGGGCTGGAAAAACTGATTGTCATGCTGTCTTACACAATATCCCTGAGAAAAACAGTGAAGATGCACAACCCTTTGTGTTGAGAAGATTACAGTGCTACTGTCAGTCTGTCTTCTCAGCTATGTGATAACTACTTAAACGACTAATTATCTTGTTTCACTTTAGGAAGGTGAGGAAAAAAAAGGTGATAAGATAATTACCTGTTCTTAGAAAGTATCATGTTTCAAATGTAGCTCACAGGTCATCACGTGGAGAAGAAAAAGGAGGTGCTCCTTGAATTATGCAACCATCCACTGGAGCTAGTTAATCAATCAATCAATCAATCAAACTTTATTTATAAAGCACTTTTCATACATTGCATTGCACAAAAATGCAGCACAAAGTGCTATACATGTTAAAAATAGTCCCCCCCCACCGCCCCATCCAATCTCCAACCCCAGCACATACACGCACATCCACACACACCACACACACATACCACATACACACCGACACACAGGCACACAAATAAAATGATCTTAAAAGTGTGTTATAAGCTTGTGGCTGAGTAAAGAGGAGCCAGGTCAGGAAACGCTAGGAGGCCGACTGCACCGGGCGCCACCCACAGCCCAGGGCCAGGATGCCTCCATCTGGGCGTGCACCGCTACAGGGCCAGTGAGAGGCCCACCACGACAAAGCAGTGATGCAGACCCCACACTTGGCCAAGACGATGCCCATCACGAGACAGAGACATCCCAGCCACAACCATCTGCAGCCCCCCGTGCAGGCGGCCCCCACTGAGGAAACACTGGAGATACGGAATAAAAACATAAAACTACAAATCTAAAAATCATAAAACTAAATAAATAAGTAAAGTTAAATAAAATATAAAATGAAATAAAATATAGAATAAAATACAACATAAAATACTAACAAATGGCTAAAATATCATAAAAAGTAAATTAAGTAAAAAGAGGGCTAGGATATATAAATAAATAAAATTAAATAAAAATATAGATAAAATAGGACATTAGTTAAAAGCCAAATTAAATAGGTGGGTCTTGAGCCTGCTTTTAAAAATATGAACATTGTCTGCAGCCCTCAGGTCCTCTGGAAAGATGCCTCACCATATATCTGTGTTCTAGCTTTAGGAACCATTAAGAGGCCAGTGCCAGAGGACCTCAGGGTCCGTGAGGGTTCATATGGTAAAAGCAATTCTGAAACATAAGAGGGTCCAAGACCCCTAAGACATTTAAAAACCATTAAAAGGACCTTAAAATCAATCCTAAAACACACAGGGAGCCAATGCAGTGATTTTAAAACCGGTGTAATATGTGCCCGCCTTCTGGCCTTCATCAGCACACGTGCTGCTGAGTTCTGTAACAGTTGTAAACTTGGGATGTTTCTTTTTGGAAGACCAGAAAGCAGGGCGTTACAATAGTCAATACGACTGGAGATAAAAGCATGCATTAGCGTCTCTGTGTTAGCCCGGGAGAGAAAGGGGCGGACTCTGGCTATGTTCTTTAAATGATAAAATCCTGTTTTTGTTACATGTTTAATATGAGGAATAAAATTAAGCTCAGAGTCAATTAAAGACAGGGTTTGTGGTTTTGATAAAAGTTTCGCTCCCTGAGCCTTAGGATCAATAATTAAAACCTCAGTCTTGTCCTGGTTGAGCTGCAGGAAGTTTTCTGCCATCCAGGATTTAATGTCTAAAATACAACTAAAAAGGGCATCAATCGGTGCTGTGTCATCAGGAGACATGGGTATGTACAGCTGTGTATCATCAGCATAACTGTGGAGCGTGATACCATGCCTCCTGATGACGTCTCCCAATGGAAGCATGTACAAGTTAAAGTTAGTTGGGCCTAAAATTGAGCCTTGGGGAACACCACATTCAATTTTATGGATCCTTGAAGAGCATGTGTCCAGACTTACAAGAAATTTTCGATCTGTTAGATGAGAACTGAACCACTGAAAGGCAGTACCAGAGAGGCCTACTAGGTGTCTTAGTCTATTTAAAAGAATTGTGTGATCTACTGTATCAAAAGCAGCACTAAGATCCAGTAGCACAAGGACTGTAAGCTTGTGTAAGTCCAAGTTGCACCTAAAATCATTCACAATTTTCAGTAGTGCAGTCTCTGTACTGTGGTTCGTCCTAAATCCAGATTAAAATTTCTCAAGGATCGAGCAGTTATTTAAAAAATCATTCAACTGAGTAAAAACAAGTTTATCTGAAATTTTGCTTAAAAATGGTAAGTTGGACACTGGCCTGTAGTTATTAAGAGTAGTTAAGTTTAAATACAATTATTATTTTACCTACAAATGAAAATAATCAACAAAATAGGGTCAAATTAGTGATTCCCTATCAGTGTTAATTTTATAGACCAGTCATTTTTGTCATAGTTTTCGTCAATCACCTTTTTTTCCCATCCAATCAGACCTAATTTGGTCATGTAGAAAGTAGAGACAATTTGGGAATATATCCAACCACAGCTACTTTAGTTGTGTGGAAAGGTTGGATGAGTTAAGAGGGACATCCACCACAACTGCCTTAGCTTCGTGGTGGTGGGATAAGTTGGGAGCGATCCAATCAGAGCTCCTCTCTTTATGAATTGATATATTCATGTAGAGCAGGTTCACAGTTTGTTGTCAATTCGAGCAGCATGACCATGTCCTTTCTCCTCTTACAGCAGCTGACATTGCACACAAAAGTTAAATTTGTTTCTGTTAATTTATACATTCAAACTTTTCGAGCTTTCAAGTTTCATTTTATCCAAATGTAAAGCATGACTTCGGAAATTCAAGGAAACATAAAACATGCCTTACACTTTATATTTTAGTCGACTAAATTTACAGCAGATTTCGTCGACTAAAATGTTGTGAAATTTCATCAACTAAAACTAGACTAAAATTAAAACAATTTGTTAAAACTAAAATATATTTTAGGCAAAAGACTATAACTAAAACTAAATTAAAAGGTGTTGTTAAAATTCAAGTTAAGCAGAGCATTCATGCATCACTTTGGTCACCTGGTTTTCAAAACCCACGTTTGGGTCAAAAATGAGCCCTGGATTGAGCGCCTGTTTGCAAATATTATAAAATAGGACACCTGAACAGTATTAACATTACTACTACAAGAGGAGGTGATTTTAAGAACCTTGAATGTGGGGTTATTAGATGTTTCATTTTATCCAAGTGTAAAACATGCCTTACACTTTACACTTCATAATTTAGTCGACTAAATTTACAGCAGATTTTGTCGACTAAAACTAGACTAAAATTAAAACTATTTAGATGGCTAAAACAAATGATATTTTAGACAAAAGACTATAACTAAAACTAAATTAAAAAGTGCTGTTAAAATTAACACTGATTCCTATACAGTTGCTTCAAAGTCAGATCATATAGGCAAGGTCAGGAATTCTATTCAATTGTAAAATGATTTAGGACACAGGGACTGGGGCTCAAGGCTTCAGCAGCCAGTCTGACTTTTTCAGTGATGAAGTCAAACAAAGTTATGAAGATTTTAATGGAGGCTGAGGAACAATAAGACTCAGAGGTGTGAAGGATGCTGTCATCACGTTGCTGCATTATCTGTAAAAGCATCTACAGGGCCCTAAGACAGAATCCTATTTATTGACTCCTCTCAAGCACTGAACACCATTCAACCATTCTTGCAAAGTAAAAGTTTGATTTATCTTTGCAACTTGATTGATTAGATAATAGACTCCTTAAACAATAGACTGCAGTGCGTGAGAGAGACTGGTGTTCTTTCCGACGCGGTCTCCTCATAGTTGCTATCTGTCACACCTTTTTGTACTTCATGTTAAAAAATTGCTTTGTTGTACCGAGAAAGGCTTTTCATGAGAAAGGGCTGGTTGTGGATGACTTTGTGGCTCTGTGTTATGAATCTTTTCTGCATTTAAATGTATGAAAAACAAAAGGCATTATCATTAACTTTAGAGCCTCAACCACCACAAATACCAGTGGGTAAAGCAGCTGACATGAATTTATGGAAAGAAACAATTTATTTACGTTTTAAGTGAAACTTATTTTGATCCCCATATTGATGATAACCCAAAAAGAACGAGAAAGTAAGTCTTCTGATTTTTCTCAGTTGTTTGAGGAACATTATGGTATTACATTTTCATGGTTTTATATTTCAATATTTAATTTAAGAAGCTTATGTATTCTTTCTGTGTAAGTATTGATTGAATCAGAAAAGAAGAAAGGCCCCTCATTTAATTCTGATGGCGGGCCCCATTCCTCTGCACAAGTCTGTCATCACTTAGGTGTTCTCTTGCAATGAATAAAACATGTGTGATGGAGGTTTGTCTTTGTCTTTAATACATTCTCATTAGGCCTGTGCTCAAAATATCGATACGGCAAAACATCCTCATGCACTCCCTGCTGATAGCTGCATCAATACTGATTCTACAGAATCGATACCTCAAATGCTGCGACAGCTGTTGTCGATACACTTTGGGTGATTATCAGTGGCACAGTTCAAAGTCGAAGCCAAACTTCATGAATGAAGCACTCGTTCTAAATTTTAACTTAGATCTAAAATCTTTGAGGGCCTAAATTTAAGTGTCTTAACTTGTAGATCAATCTATTTCTTTTTGCATTGAAAAAACAAATTTAAAGTTGTCAGGAATTCTGATAAAGGCATAATAAATGTCCATAATTTATGCTTAACCTATTACGTATCATAGCCTCAGTATCGGGATACGTATCGTATTGTGAGGTTGCATGAAATACCCAGCCCTAATTCTCCTAGTGGTAAATTAAGAGTTTTTGAACAGTTTATGGTCTTTGTTTTGAAGTGTAAACTATACTTGGATATGTATGTATGAGTGAGTATACATAGGAAAAAAAGTTTATATATAAGTACATGTAAGAGTGCATTTTAAAGGGTTTAAAGGGAAATCATTGTATAAATTAGAGAATTATGAGTATTTTAGGAGGGGTAGGATTTGTTCTTCTCCCTCTACTCTTTTTCAAAAATAGAAGTTGAATTGTAGCTTTAATGAATGTATGGGAATAGGTGGGTTTCTAGGCATGCAGGTGCGTTTGTGTAAATTTATTTATATATGTGTATATATGCAAATGTTTTTGCACATATGTACATGGATACATGTTTTTATTAAGACTGTTTAATTTATTATATATCATTTAATTTTTGTTGCTGATTCTCTGCTTTTATTTTCACATGTTTGAAATTAAACTAAATTCAACATAGACCAGCCAGCAGCCATTAATAACCACATTTATAATTACATATCAAAACAGTGAAGTTAAGTACAGCCTCCTTCAAACGCCAGAGAGATGTGACTACATTGCATATAATGATAAACGTGTACTACTCCAAGAGTACATACTTCAGCCACAAAGCCAGAGGGCCTGTAGAGAACCCACACATGCACAGGGAGAACATGCAAACTCCACACAGAAAGGCCCTGACCGACACAGGACCAACCAGCAGCCTTTTGGTGTGTGTGAGGCACACCTGGTGCTCCACCTTGCCGCCCAACTGTGGTTCAGCTGCCTATTGTTTTGACGTTCAGATCAGATCAGATTTCATTAGTATTTCACAGCCAAACATTCCGATATGTTGGAAAAATTCAGTGACAGCCATCAGATATGAAAACAACAGAGAGACTCATTTTGCGTGCAGACGCTCACATACTCCTGTCGCCTACACTCGTGAGTTCCTTCACCCCCGCACACGAAATCCTTCATCCAAAAGTCTAAATATAACGCTGTCAGTGCTGGAATGTACATTACTCTCCTGTCACGTTTTCTCAGATAGTAAGTGTGGATAATCAATACAAAATATGTTGAATTGCAGGTTCAGACAGATGCGAGCATCACTGCAAATGTCAGAAGCTTTTGTGGAGAAAAATCCTTTATTACAATACCTAGAAAGACAGATTGTGTAACTGCTGCAGAGGCGTGAATTCTTGCATGTGATGTTTTGGTTACAGCAAAGCATTTTATTCAGTCAGAACAAAAAAAAAAAACCTTAAAAATAAAGATTAGTGGTCATTTTTTTAGTACAGCAAATTTAGAATACAATGTTCTTATTAAGAATAGAATCATTTTATAATTAAAAGGCGATCACTAGATTTAAAAATAAAAAAAAAATAATCTACCAAGTATCATCCCTTAATCCTTTTGGTCTACTTTATCCTCCTTTTTTTTTTTTAAATAGTCTTTCCAAAAATATTTTAATATTTACTCCCCATACTTTTATTTTGCCTTCGGCTTTGTGGTTTATTTTGTTTGTTCATTTGACATTTTTTCTTCAACATTTTGCTTTTATTTATCAATTTCATTATGTTTAAGTCTTAGTCACTTCCTGTCCCATTCTTAAATTTAGTTGCTGCTTTCGATTTTGCTTTTATTTGTTTTTACATTTGCTTTTTTCTTTAGCTATTGGTATTTTTAATTCATAATTTTGTTTTCTGTTTTAATACTCTTCACCTGTTTATCTCTTCATTTTGTTTATCTGTTTTTATTGTCCTCTCTCTTCTTGTTTAGACAAACCCCACAAACCTATTTGAGCTCTTTTTGGAGGTTCCATGCCCAAGATGCATTGTTAGAAAATGCAGCCTTCTCCAGACCTGTAAGAGTTCGGGGAGCTGTAAAGAGCGACAAATTAGAGAAGTGCAGCAGGGAACCAGGAGGACTGAACTAAAGGAGGATGCAGAGGTATGATAGTCATTAACCAGGCATTACTTTCATAAAAAATGTTTCCAGCCTTTGTTGAAGCATTGTCTTTGCATTTAGCACAAACCATACTTACCTAACAACCAAAAAAGCTTGCTGTGACAATTCTGTTATACGTACATGAGATCTGCTTTACTCGTCATGCAGGCTGAAAAAATAAGCTTGCCTAAAATGGCTGCTCAGATGTTGTGAATTTTACGAGACGATCTTTTTGAACGGTCACAGCTCGACAGCATTTTCAAAGGAAACATAGAAACACCTGAGTGACCAAAATAGGCATGACTTTATTTTTTTTCTCCAAAACTGCAGCATTACAAACTAAAATCAATATGAAAACACACATTACAAAATAAAAATAACACTTCAGCGTTGCTCACAATGAGAACAAACATTATTTTGGGGATTTCGTTTGTGGATCTACAGAGAGTAAAAAATGTCTAGACAATGATTTGCTTCATTCACAAAGTTGCATGTTGAGCTAGAAAAGCTCGGATTCTCTGCAGGAGCTCTTTCTTCACGCTGTCAGGTACGAGTGCTGCAGTGAAAAGAAAAGATTCACATGTTTATGCGTCAGCGCAAACAAAGAGACAAGAACAAGAGTGGAAGTGCTGACATAACAGCATTACAAGCTCTGGTTGGAGAGCTTAGTGGGTGTTAAATGTTTGTTTCTGGTCTTCTGGGCTGAATTGTGCCATTAAGTATGAGTGACATTGAGAGTTAGATAATTACTTTGGGGTTTTGCTAACCTGTCGTTTGTATAAGAATATGCGTGTATGTATGCATCTATGTCTGTCTGTTTGTGAATGTATGTTGTTGGCTGTTGCATCTGCTGGCATTGAGCAGTCTGTGGTCGTTGAGGTTTTCAGTCATGATTCTATCTAGTAATGTCTGTGGAATCTGTGTGTAATGTGTTTGTGCTGTTCAGACACAAACATGTTACTACTGTCTTAATATGTCTTTTAATTTTTCTGCCACATTTTTATCTTATCATTGTGTGTTCCATATGTTCTTAATTTTTGTCAAACGCTATCCCAAATTCTCCTGCTGTACAGCCCTTTGGCTCAAACTCTCTTTGTATTTAAAGTGCTCTATAAATAATGTTGAGCTGAGTTGAGTTGTTTTTACAGTGTTACTGAGACACAAAAAAGAAATACAGGCATGAAACAGAACATGAATAAAATCAGAGATGCATGATAGGAATGCACAGTATTGTCAGATCAATATCGGTATCTGCAGATATGAAAAATTTTGCAGGTATTAACAGCTGATATTTTGACAATATGAATTGACCATGAAAACCTATAAATATTGGCTGTAATATTGGCAAAATGTAAAATGCACACTGATTATTTACCTCATCATCACACAATGTCCACTTTATGAATCCAAAGTGTCATTTATGAAAGAATAAAATGTTTCTAACACAAATGGATGGTAACAGGTCCATTTTTGTAAAGTAGAAACTTTGTGCTCTTGACACAACATCTCGGTATCTGTACTGAAGTCAGTGATAATGACTTCAGAAATAAGAGCATATCAGACATCAGCAAAAATCCAATAAATGACAAATTAGAGGAAAAGAAGATATTAGCAATAAATATTCAAAGCACAGAATATTTGAAAAGTATAACATGAAGATAAAATTGCATTTTTAGAAATGTGCTTGCTGTGTGTTTTAAGAGGTCTCAGGAGCAACTGTGTTGGTAAAAATCATTTCAAATACATTTGGAGAGGG
The DNA here is from genome assembly GCA_037902135.1 of Cetoscarus ocellatus. NCBI lineage: Eukaryota > Metazoa > Chordata > Actinopteri > Labriformes > Labridae > Cetoscarus > Cetoscarus ocellatus. The sequence continues at coordinate 1,024,517 of JBAMNC010000076.1, forward strand.
AACAATTACAGCATCAACATTTCTTCGTGCATATCTTTCTATTTCTGTTTTTGCTCTTTTGACCGAAAAACTGCAAGCACTAATTTATGTCATTGGTTAAATCAATTTCCTGTCTGTTTTCAGAAAGAATTCTGATGAAATTTGATCATCTGAGGCTTCTACCAAAGACTAAATCTATTTTTGTTTTTAATGACTTGGAGACAATGAACCACACTTTTATTTCCAGCTACTGGAACTACTGTAATGTTTTCCATGTCTAAGTTAACAAACCCCACATTGCACATTTAAAGTTAATCCAAAATGCTGCTACACATCTTTTAACTAGGAAAAAAGATCATAAAACTCCCATGGTAAAATTAAATATTAAGGCTGCCAAAATTAACGGGTTAAAGAGGATTAATCCATCATAATGATTAATCTGATTACAAAATTTTAACACAATTAACTCATCTGCAGCGCAGATTTACTCAAAATCCCTTAAATTTCTTTGTCCCAGAAGACTTGTAGTAGCACATGCTTCTGCAGATGCACAAATGGACAGAAGATCCGGCAGAACCAACCAACTTGAATTAGAAGAGGCAAAACAGTACGGTGGCCCTGTCAGTGTGAAATCTGAATGAAAAAAACGCAAGAGGGAACCGTGGTCTGACAAACAGTTACATGCACACGATGCAGAAAGGAGTTTTCTTTTCACCAAAGCACTTCCAGCTTAGGGTACTGAAAAAAAGAATTTATGATAGTGACAAACCCGTGGACGCCCAGATCATGAATCTGTCCTCATCACATTTGTCTCTGCTGAATATCGATATTCAGTATAGTGCCATATCTGACTCTGCTGAATATTAATTTATTAAAGGTAAGCCCCTTGAGATGTGGCATCACATTTTCAAGAGGACTTCATATCTATATGGTTGTAAGGACAGTTACTGTGGATGCGTGATCAATACAACCACAGATAGAGAGATCAATCTAATATTTACATTAACATCTATAATGATTAAAATCTGGAGAGGACTAATGTAGATTAATATAGCAGCATCTAGCTGAACTGCCATTAAAATGGGTTTAACTGGTCTAAAAGTAGGAATCTGTGTTAGATATGCCAATAATTTTGGTCCTCGCAGTGACGATAAGATGCAGCAACATGGTACATTTGTGTATTTTGCTGATATTCCAGACGATAAGTGGCCAATACATCAGCTGGAATAACAGCAAAAATGTCAATATTGGCCAGTACTGATATTTAACTTTTAAGGCTGATATCGACATCATATTGATAACATGGTGCATCCCTACCATCACAACATTTACTCTTCTGTTGTGTTTCTACAGACATGTACTCACCTCTGCCTTTTGGTGTGACTTCTGTGACCAAATCCTCCACTGTGACATGCTCCAGACCCTTTTCTTTAATCACATCTAAAAAGAGGAGAGGAAATTCGCTCATAAATCTGAATGATCAGAAGGACAGCTGCACATGAACACATGAAAGCAGTGGGAGTACCTTTGCAGTGTGCTTTCAGCTGGTCCTTCCACCCACACTCCACCAGCTTGGCCCTGAGTAACTCCTTCAGCCTGCAGCCACACAATTGTTGAACGATTAAAAAGAACAAACACGCTGTAAATGAACCATTCACGACCCAAATCAATGAAGACCCCCGCTCACCGCTCCCGCTCCCCCATCTCGATCAGCTTCTGGTTGATTGCAGCTCTCATCTGCGAATCTTTGCTCATGATCCGTCTGAGGACGAACGACGGGACAAGGTCTCTGTTTGGGTCCGATCATACGAGGGGGTCCCCTCAGAAATGTGTAATTCATCAAACAATCAGAGGGTCTTACCTTCTGCCGAAATGGATCAGCTGGGGAACACGTAGTCCCTTAACAAGAGCGCACCGGGCAAAACATTTCAATCATTGGTTCCGCTCTCAGAATCATGGTTCCGCTTTGGCACCGATTTATACTAAACCCAGATCGTAAAGCCTCTTTTTCACAAACGTGGATTATATAAGATTATTAAATATGATACGGTAATATATCGTATGACATTACCTAAGTACGGCTTTTATTTAAGGGTAGGGGTGGGCGATAAGAAAAAAAAAAGTCACATTTTTTATGACTGTATCACAATCTCAATTTTATCACCATTTCATTTTGTTCAAATAATTAACACTTATTTGAAAAGTACCTTTAGAAACCAAGCGTACATGCATAAATATAATTCTAAATGCGAAAATTCTTCACTTAAATATAATTTAAAGCTGTTTATTAAAAAAACTTGTCTACAATATTGACATGTGATTATTTATTTTGTTGTTTCTCATTATTGTATTAAGATCATCACCTTACGTTTTGTCATGTCTTAACCCCAGCACTTATTTTTTATAATGTTCAATAACTACCAGCACTTGACCTGCACTTTTTGACCGATTAAAATCTTATGCTGTATGAAATAAACTTGTCTTTATCATAATATTAGGCACTTTTGATACATTCATTCCTTATATAACTGAGAAAGTGTCATTATAACAACATGGTATGGTAAAATTTTGTCAAACAATAGGACAACCCAGAGAGCACAAACCTCTGCCAAGGCATTTCCAATGTTGTCCTGCAAGTCATTGTCAAAAATGTATAAAAATGCCCTGACATGCTCCTTTAAAAGATCCTCAATTAAATTTGGTGGATCGGCATCCAGGTTCGGGTCACCACCACCATCATACCTTTTTTGTGGCATTACATTCATTACTTAAAATGTCATCAAAGTCTGTTGGGAAGTTATTGAGTTATCAGCGAAAATCTGAAAAAAAGCTCTAAGCTGCAATGTTGACAAATCACTAAAAAAAATCCTGGATCTGCATCTTAATTCGAATCACCACCAAAATAAAACCCCTTCATCCTTGTGCAATGAATAACATTCCCTGAAAATGTCATCCAAATGCATTTTTTAGTTTTTGAATTATCTTGTTCACAAACAAAGACACAAACAAACGCGGATAGGATGCAAAAAGGTCAAAATCAAATCCCGAACTCAAACTCCCATGAACACCAGCGAAGGTCGTGTCCGCCGAAAAATGACTCCGTGCGCACACAAACAGGAAACGTGTGTCCCATGAACATCATCTCACTATCTTAAAGGCTGTCATCAGCTTCTGCATAAGCCAGTCTAATATTAAAGACAATGGCTGCGTCAAATTATTCCCTGAAGGTCAACAGAGACCTGCTGGACCCAAACTTTGAAAGTTACCGCTTGTCTCTGGACGCCATTCCGACGTACAACGTGGAGCTGGATGCAGGTGAGGGAAAGTTGGAGCACAGTTAGCAAGCTGTGCTAGCTTAAACTGTCACTGTTACAGACTGAAATGACTTCTGTCTTTATCAAAAACCGACAGAGATGAGACTGAACTATTAAAGCGAACAGAAAAATGCAAACTAAAGTAAGTCTTTTATGGTAACTCTGAATTAGTGAAAGTGTTAGCTTCTAGCTGTAGACTTTGGGTCCTCAATCATAATTGTTTAAAGCTTTTTAACCTCGATTACAATCACTGTCTTCCACAGTTATAAAACTGAGTAATCGAGATTGACTTGTTGACATGGTATGCTGAAACTTGTTTTTCTGTTTACATTATTTTTACCTTTTTTTTCTCCACACTTTATTTATCCGAGATTTTAATTTTTACAGCATTGCAGCATAAACCCATACAAACAGACTTAAAAGTAAATAAATAAAATAAAATAATAATGATAAAAAAAATGTATGAATTAACATGTAAACATAAACACACTTACACATATGCATGTTCATACATACACACACATATACGAAAATGAGAATAAAAGCTGTAAAAGTACATAGTGATAAGGATAATTAATAGATAATCTTATTTACAACAATTGAAGGAAATACCTCCTGACAGTTGCTGAGTCATGTCAAGTCAGTTTTCTTTTCCAGCTTAAGGTTGTACATCACATCTCTCAGCCACTGGATGTGTGATGGAGGGGTCACATCTTTCTTTGTCTATGAGCAGGCATATTTGAATAAGCTGAAGCTAGAAAAAGATACAGAAAAGTCCAGCCATAGGAGAGGGCGTAATAATGCAGCCATAATACAGAGAATGCCCAGAAAGGAACAAGTTTTGAACAGGACCACTGCATATGATAAAAAATTGTATTTTTAGCATTATTTTGACACCTTCTACTGAACTATCAGCTCACAGAGAAATGTAGTTTGCCTCTTTAAAGAAAATGGGGAAAAGAGCTTCATCTGATCCTCCACAGCTGTGATCATCAACTGGTGGCCCAAGGCCCACATCAGGCCCTCCACAGCTTTCCATCCGGTCCCAATAATATCATCAAATCTAGATAGGATAGTCTGAGGGGGTAAAATCTGTTTTTTAAGGGTGTTTTGTGCCATTAAATCCCTCCAACAGACACTGTAACCTCCAAAACAATTGGGAATAAAACAAAATCTAGGAGCAGTCCCATGTCTTTATTTAAATGTATAAAGCCATGACCTGGATGACTGAGAGCCGGCACAGACATCTAAATATGACCTTCCTCTTTTTCTGTCTTCCCTGCAGCTGTGGAGGAAATGAAGTTGAAGGATACTCAGTACACTCTGGAGCACATGCGAGCTTTTGGCATGTATAACTATCTCAACTTGGACCCTTGGTATGAAGACAGTGTTCTGTTTGTGGACTGTAAAGGACGAGTTCTTAGTCTCACCGTCACCCTGGTAAGTGTTTGAGTCCCTTTTTATAATGTTGTTCTTGGACCTTGTTTACTTTAAGATGCTTAAAGAGTCCCTTTTTATAATGTTGTTCTTGGACCTTGTTTACTTTAAGATGCTGCTTTAGTGGTATAAAATGCTTGTATTAAATTCTTCACTTGAAATGAAACTGTTATGATTCTGATGTTGTGACAGTGTTGGTAAAGTTTAGTGCATCAGACCCACCAGTAGATGGAGTCCAAACACCTTTTTAATGGCTGCATGAGTCCATGATGCCTCTCTGAGAACTGCCTTACAGACTTTTTCTCCTTTATGCATAGAAAGCAAATTTAATAAATCAAAGTTTTCAAACTTTTGATAAATATGCAGTGGAAATTACACGAAAGAATTTAATAAATGAAACGTCCTGGAAATCACAGGACAAGCTCTCCTTAAAATCCTCCTCACTGTTTATGCCCACACCCCACAGCATGAAGCTCTGCCAGTTGGACGAGGGGATGGGGACTCCAGGAGGAAGGACATTTTTTAAATCTGGTGCTGCAGAAACGGTTAATGGAGTAAAAGCCTCTGATGCAATGATTGCAGTTAATCAATTTATGTAAAGGCTATGTGTCATTGGACTTCTTTACAACACTAACCAAAGAGTGAAAAATAGCATATTTGCAAGAGATTGACGCAGCCTCATTACATACACAGTGGTCATACTGACATCATCAATAAAACCAACAGGAAGGGATTTTTTCAGAATATTTCCCGCTGTGATTACACATCAGCTCACTTAATACAGACATTTGACCAAGGGGATGACGGTGCCAAGGAGTCCTAGACACACCCAGTGTTGGGTTATTTTATTGTAATTATCAAAAATTGTTCACAAACTCCTGCGCATTTTCTTTATTATAAAGTTGATTTACATCATTAAAGGCCCCGTGTCCTGCAAAATGATTTTTTTTTTGCTTTATATTGTTGGAGGGGCTCAGGGGCAGAAGAACATGACACCTTTTAGTTAAGGTACAGAGAAATGTGCTCTGCCTCTTTAAAGAAAATGCTTAGTTTTTTACTGCCTAGGGTTTATGGTGTCATAGCTAAACAGCCTCCACCTACGTGTGTGTTGTCTGCTTGTCACAGGCAGACATCAGGACTGTTTTGAAAGTCCACTCTGCGGCCTGTTATCCCTCCTCTCCCGTCTAATCAGACATGTTTAGCCAATTAGTGCAGAGCTCATTATCATAGCCTCCCATTATAGAAATATTTATATTCTTTTAATTGCATAAGAGTAACTTTGAAACTGTATGAATTTCACAACTTCAGAATTACATGTATAAACTGGACCATTCATAGTTTTGAAACTAATAAATGGGAGCGACCAATAAAGTGACAGTTTCATCCTCGTATCTACTCCATGAAAAAAACAAAGTCATCATGGTGGTTTTTAGTAAGATTTTTAAAGTGACAGAAGTTGGAGCCTTATATGAAAATTAATGCATCTTCTTAGTTGCTGCATAGTTATGATAACAATCCATGGACACCCCCTAGACTCATCTAAGTGCTCACCAGTGAGCCACGACACACCAATTGAGAACTACAGATTTCCAGCAACCAGTTAACCAAAAGAATATGTTTTTGATCTGTGGTTTACTTGCAGTAATGGATCAGTTAAAACAATAGAAGTCCAATATAGGATGTGCAGCACCTCTGTATGTGTTTTGACGTCATATAAGTTTAAAGCACTTTGATATCACAGCAGTTAGTGTCATTGCCATTGGGTTGATATTCTAGATCCATGTCAGAGCTCATAATTCTGGTCATTCTTTGTTATCCATTTGCAGTAAAACATATCAAACATGGTGTGAATTACCATTTAGCTAAAATGATTTTGATACGAATTTTGCTCCAAATTGCCCAGCTCTAGTACAAATCAGTGCAGACTATAGGGCTAACTAAGCTTTTGTAAGTCTGCGTTGATGACTAATTCAGGTTTGTTATGTCATCAAAATGTTGAGGCAAGGAGCAGAAATGAGCCAAATGACCTTTTTAGCAGCCTCCTTTTATGTTGTAGTTATCATTGACCATAATCAGAGATAATTACATCTTCAGCTGTTTTTTTTTTTCAGTCCAAACTCCCATGGATGATAATCATCAGACTGTAATCTAGTGAGACAGACAGTCTTTCTGCCTTTCAGTGGCATCATTAAGCGACTCTTAATGAAAATGTGTTGCTCACTGTCTAATTACAATCATCACACCATAATTATCCCTCCTAGCTGGACCTTTTTTAGGCCAGTGCCACTGGGCTCATTGTAAGGAGGAGGTTCACACCGCCCGGGGCATTAAAGCTGGAGAAAGGTGCTCATACATCAGGCAGTGTTATGATAGGCAGTGCCACGCTCCATGGAAACAACAAAGCAGCTGCTGTTGAGTCCCTTTCAAACCCAGTTACTTAATGCAGTCAGTAATTGATCCTCATGTGGATGCATATCTGTCTGTAACTGATGAGGCTGTGAGAGCCGTGGATCTCATGTAAAGCTCAGGCACATGGTGGTTGGAATTTGTGCAGTATTTTCCATTCCCTTAAGACTGAATGTAAATCCCTGTTTGCATATTCTAAATCAAAATGTTGAGTCTGGGGCTGGATCTGGTTGGGAAGCAGGGAAAGAGTTCTGGACTCGTTTCATGTTTCTCAATCTGTGATCAGCAAGAAAGAAACAAAATGCAGAGGGTTAATTACCATAAGCAGTGACCACATAATGGTTTATTGTTCTGTATAATCAGAATCAGAATTTGTATTTAATTTCAAATACATTTGCACATACAAGGAATTTGACTTGATGAATTGGTGCAAAAACATCAACATATAATTAGAATAAGAATGAAAATACAGTGTCAGAAGGAGTAAAATTGGTAGAAAGTAATGCAAAATGACTTGGGTATATAGCAAAAATATACAAAATATACAATGGGTAAAAAAAAAACAAAAACACAACCCAAGCACTGAACTTTTTAACAGTATACATGTGATATAATATAGATACAGTATGCATTAATAGTGTGATATCTGAATTGAAGTTCAGCAAACAGTCCTTCATAGATAAACATATCAGCTTTAGCCACATTTCTGTTCAGTGCTGTGTCATGGAAACCAATCGTCGCTCAGATTTACCGACTACATGACATGCATCAGGAATGACCGATCCAGCCTCCATCCAGGAGCACTGACTGTCTGTTTTTAACCTTATAAACAGGACACCGCCCTGGGGAAGCCAAGAGAGGTTTACCATTTATCTGATGAGTCCAGAGAGTGTGAGGATCGTCTGTGTGCGTCCCTCAGCCTCACCTCGGCCACCTGGGCGGCTCTGTCTGACGGCACAGGGGGACTTTACCTTCTACGCACTGGCAAGAGAGGAGACGGCACCCATATGAAGTGGGAGGTAAAGGCAACAGCGTCAAGAAATATACAGACGTGTTTTTAATTCTGCACATTTTCCATGAATAAAACAACTGTGATGACACAGTAAACACAAGCTTGAGGTGTTTTATATATAATATAAACCCTGATCCAGTGTCATCCTCTGTTGGTAGTGCAGCAAACTTCCCCAAAAAATCCTCCTAAATAACTTTTAATCCTTTATCCTGAGCACGATTCAAAGTCAGTAGCATGTCCTTCTGACATAAAGTAAATATGATTTCCGTGTATGATTCACAGCACTACTAGCTAGCTCTGTCAGTTTCTTAAAATCAGCTTGAAAATCTTCACATATAACAAAATTAAAATTTACAGTATGCCTTTTTTTGCCATTTACCCCTAAACTACATAACATTAGTCCAAATATTAGGATTTTAATTTTACCCTGCAATCATCATCAGAATCAAGTAGTCACCTACATCTGGACAGGATAATTGTAGATTTAAAACTGGATGGAGAGAAAAGGAGGGGATGACATGCTGGGAAGGAGCAAGAGGCTGCACCAGGGCCTCGGGCATCAAGGACAACAGCCTCATGTGTACTTCAAGCATGTGGATAAAACCAGTATGCTTAAGGCACCCCTGGTTAGATCATTTTAAAATAAAACCTTATTTAATCCTGCGCTGTTCCTTGATATGATTGATACAAAAACAATCTTAATAAGGAAGTCTGAAAATAGAAATACAAATACCACAGATGATTGAAAAAAAGTGTTCAGATGTGTTGCCTACCAGAGAGCATTGGTATGTTATTTTGAAGTCTGTCACTTGAAACCATCCTTTAGTAGTGTTTCTATCTGTATCTGAATAAAACATGAACCATTTAAACTTTTCTTTGCTTACAAGAATAAGAAAATAGACCCACGATGAACGGAGATCATTAATTGATTAAATGTCCAGAGAGCAGCACACCTCAGCAGCAGCTGATGTAACCATTGAGTCACCAAATGATCCATTTACAGAGCACAGGTGCAGAATAACAAGTCTATTAAAAAGGCGATTGATTATGACAATGACAAATTCACTTGTTTATGCCAGCAGAGGATTCTGCTGGTGATAAGCCAGTGTTTCATTTTTGTTTCATTTCTGGCTGCTGAAATAATTAAAAGATAAAACGGTGGATGTTTATTTTATTTCAATTTTCAATAAGCTTCATGGACAGAGAAATGTAAATAATTAGTTAATCTTCTTAAAAAGTCCCTTTCTGTGTCTAAACTTATCTGGCCTTTCCTAAAACAATAAAAAACTAGTCAGTAGGCCACACTATCAGACTCTGGCTGATTATGACTTATGTGCGGCTGCCAAAGCACTGATTCAACAGAGCACACACAGGGACGCAGCTCTTCTTTTGATGACCATCTCTTCATTTTACTTTGCTAATAACCACGTTGAGTGGTTTACAACAAATGAGAGCTGGCTGTGCTGCAAACCTGCTGCAGTCCAGAGAGCAGAGTGAACTTTTTAATGAAGATTTAAGTCCTCTCATGATCGTCTTAGTCTGAGAACTCAGAGACCCCAGACAAGCTATTTTACATCCCTCAATTAGGTTTGTGTTGGACAGTTACTGTAATGAAGCTGACTCATCACGCTAAAGTCAGTCTTATTGGCATAAAATGACCTCAACAGAATAAAGTCAGACACTGATGCTGAAATAGTACTTTGAATAAACTTTTATTGAATACACCAAGACAGATAAGCTCCTTCCAAGTGCCTTGCTCTCTAACTTCTGCCTCACCCACAAAGCAACCAGCATTGTGAACCTCTGAACCAGGTCTTCATCCTCTCTTCAAGCCTGCACCACCAGACCACAGTTCATCAAGCTGTCAGTCATTGAACATGTCTCTAACCTATCTCACCTGTCCCCCATAAAGGTAAAACTCTGACCTTCAAAAATCAATAAACAACAGGCCATAATTTTTACTCGAACACTGCTGATTTTTTGCAGCTGTAACTGTTGACAACAGATGAAAACACTTAAAATTTCCCCCCCACCATCCACTGTGTAATTCAACACTTACACAAATATCACTACAAACATTGTCATGCTTTATTTAACCATGTTTATAAGTCTTTTATTTTTAGAAAATATTTCTCAAATTTTCTAAAAAAAAATGCAGAAAAAAAGTAAAAAATAAAATAAACTAAAATAAAAGCTCCTGCACATTGTCTCACTTTATGCTGAAAAACACTTTTAATTATAGAATCACATCACAGTGTTTGGGTCCAGCAGACCTTCATCAGGTGTAGTGGCACTAAGACAACATGTCTGTATTTACATGCTGCCTCAATCCGCAATCATCCAAACGGATGGACAACTACAGGGGCTGATGTTCACCTTGAACTGATCAGTTTATCACCTCCAGAAAGACATAAGTTCATTGATTTAAAAAAACACAATCCATATCCAATAATCACATTCATCAATCTCAGTAGATGTATCTTTATTCTCATTGTGATGTTTCAATGTATGTCAAAAAATAACAAAAGTAAAAAAGAGCAAAACAGTGACTGATGCATTGTTGTTGGCCTATTTTTATCTGAAGCTTAATTCACAACGTTTGCCACATTTTGGTAGCTGTGAAAAATTGTACAGCCTTGTCCGAACGGACTCACAGGCCCTGGACTGTGAAGTATATCGAGTGGATATGTGAGTCTGTCTTGCGTTCCAGGTTGACATCCTACAAACGCCTCATGAGTTTCACATTCTGTATTTGGGTAATGGGTGGTATTAAAGTCAGCTCTTCCAGCGATTAAGGCCCTTTTTTATAAATCAGCATCTAAAGCGTGAATAGAAGTAATCAGAGCTGACCTTAAATTTGTATATCTTATATTTTAATATTTTGAACAAAAAAGGTCCTACCCTCTTGTTACTCTAAGTTACTCTTTTATCACTCTCATCCCGTTAGCTCTGGGGAAAATCCTGCTGAGGCACAGCACAGACTTTCAGTTTTATGCAGATGTCTCTCAACTCCACTCAAGATAACATGACACCACTGATCATGCTCTACCTGCCAGAATTTTAAAATGGATTTTAAAAAGCTCAGGTTTCCTTACTATGCCCACAACAGGGGTCGTTTTGCCCCAGTCTCACTTTTATGACCTAGTGACCAAATTCATACAGCTGTGCTTTATGAAACTCAGAAAATGAACAAAGCCAGGCCCTTCCCATCCCCCTTTAGTTTTGGCTCCTTAATAATCACAGTTTACATGCTACACCAGGGGGCTTCTCGTGTGGGCAAAACAAAGACTGTTAATATTAAGTTTAATTAAAACATGGCACCTCTGCTCTTTCTCATATCATGTCGTGTCTTGCAGAAATTAAATTTGATTGCAAAGTTTTTAAAAGCTGGAGGACTCCACATTCAAGGTTCTCAGAATCACCTCCTCTTGTTTTAGTAATGTTAATACTCTCTCTTCGAGTTCAGGTGTCCTGTTTTACAATATTTGCGAACAGGCGCTCAATCCAGGGCTCATTTTTGACCCAAACTTGGGTTTTGGCCAAAATAATGCCGTCCTGCTCTGCTTAACTTGAATTTTGACAGCACTTCTTCATTTAGTTTTAGTTATAGTCTTTTGCCTAAAATATCTTTTAGTTTTAGTAAATTGTTTTCATTTTAGTCTAGTTTTAGTTGATAAAGTTTTCACAAGATTTTAGTCGACCAAATCTACTGTAAATTTAGTCGACTAAAATATGAAGTTTAAAGTGTAAGGCAGGTTTTATGTTTCCTTGAATTTCTGAAGTCATGCTTTCCACTTGGATAAAATGAAACATTTAATAACCCTTTACTGAATGCTAGTAAAGTTTGAATGCATAAATTAACAGAAACAAATTTAACTTTTGTGTGAAATGCAGTCACCTTTATTTAGGCTACCTGGCAGAGCATCTCAGTTACAATACCAGAACTGACAACAAACAGTGAACCTGCTCTACATGAATATATCAATTCATAAAGAGAGGAGCTCTGATTGGATCGCTCCCCAACTTATCCCACCACCATGAAGCTAAGGCAGTTGTGATTGGATGTCCCTCTTAACTCATCCAACCTTTCCACACAACCAAAGTAGCTGTGATTGGATATATTCCTAACTTGTCTCAACTTTCTACATGACCAAATTAGATCTGATTGGATTAAGTCTCTGTCAAACATTTTAGTCTAGTTTTTATCTGTTGACGAAAATGTCAGTTCATTTAGTTTTTGTCCATGTGCACTTGTTTTTATTAGTTATAGTCTAGTTTTTGTCAAGGAAATAAAAGTTGAGATGAAAACTATGATGAAAACAATTAGTCAAACAAAATTAGCATTGTAACTGACACAATCAGTCAAATCAGGTCGTGACTTCTTGCTGTAAGTGTGTTCTCACAGCGCAGACTTTAATTGTTATGCAGATGACATTCAACTTTATGCCTCATTTAAACACAGCATACTCATCCTTCTTATATTATGTTCCTTTCTGGCTGAACTGAAAAAAATATTCTTAAAATCAATGACTCTAAATCTGATATTCTTAAAATGCCTCCTGTGGTTCCAATTCCAGCTTCATAAATAATTTATCCTCCAGTCTGGGTGCCCAACTGATAATATTTGCAAAGAGATGATGTTTGACCCAGAGCTGCGGTATCTTTTATTACCCCGGTGACCAACTTGTAATTTGTTTTAAAAAGCTCTTTATGAATTCATTTATTTTCATTAGAGCTGTCCGCATTCATTTAAGTCTGGGCTTATCAAGCTACAAACTTGTTGCTGTAACTCCAACACAACCTCCAGCCAACAGATTTCTTTCATGTTTAGTTTCATCCCTTATTAATGTTTGTATTTGTTGATTTTGTGCCTGCAGCCGCTGTTCACTGAAAACATGGGAGAGCCTTTCACCATCCTCCACAGCGTCTCGCATGTCCAGGCTGGAGTCCACACCATGGAGGTCCTGCTGCTCCGCATCCTGAAGGACCCGCAGGAAACCAAAGGAAGCGGATACTATGTGTCTCTGGAGTGGATTACTGTGGCCAACACTGCAGGACATGGTGGGTGGTGAATACACTAAATTTGTTGTTTGAGCCAAAGAGCGATAAGACAGGCCTCCATACATAATTAGATCTGAAGAGGGATCCAGGATTAAAGCTTGTTTTTTGTGTTTTCATGCGTATTTTCACAAAGTTTATTCAAAATGACGACAAAATAGTAGTTAGCCAGAGCTCATTGTCTTTGGAGTTGGGTTCTTATGTCCCTGATAAGATTGGTGCTCATAAAGTAAACACTGTCTTTCAGAATTATCATTTAAGTTCTTGTTAATTCCTCAAGAAGAGAGACACCATGTCTTATGACGCAAAGATTAGAAAGAGAAGTAAACAGAAGTAGTGTTTCTTTATGCACTTGGATTCAGAGAAGCTGCTCTTTCATATCTAAAAGGTTTAGAATAATCCTTTTGTACTTCTTTTTGTGTCTTTGTGCATCATTTTATCAAGATTTTTGTATCAGTCAGTGTAACATCATGTTTTATTTGTTTTATGATACAGGTTTACTCTCATACTAACTGGCCCCTTTATTAGGTACACCTTTCTATTGCCGGATTGGACCCCTGTTGCCTTTAACTCAGCTGATGAATTACTGATAGTTTGCCATTAAGTATTAATACAGTATCATACCGGCATATATTGTGATATATTAGTGTATCAGTATGTTTTTACACCTCTACTGATAAAGCTTTACAGAAACACCTTAACATGGAAACATAGTCCACCTACAATAACTTGTTAATAAGTAAAAAATAGTGAATGAATCCATGTCTCTGCAGATTTTGGCATCAACAAAGGTTACATGTTCTGCAGCTAGGGTTGCAAAGGGGTTGGGAATTTTGTAAGTAATCCTCACTGGAAACTTACCATGGGAATTATGGGAATTTATGGGAATTTTGTTTTGTCACAGGCAGAGATTCATGCAAAATAATAAAATAAAAGGGACGTGGCTCCTGCAGTAAGCAGTGTGCGATGTTCATGTGATTGAGGAACAGTAGAGATATTCCCAAGTATACATGCATGATATCTGGTTGTTTTAGTCAAGATTATGCTGAAATATATGTTTTTCAAACCATATTTAAAATCCCTGTTCAGGGCCAACCTTCAGTTTTGTAAATTCCAGGTTTATTATTTACTCCCTTAAATTCCAGGTTATTCCTGTTAATTCCCATGGAAAGTTTCCAACGTTGAAAATTCCTGAAGTTTTGTAGCCCTAACTGCAGGTAATGATTTAAAACAGCAAACCCATTATATGTTTTTATCAATATGAAATGCACCATGCATTTTATAGGAATTTAACCTTCTGTTTTCCCTTTTTCGAGTTACAAACTGGAATTTAAGTTGACACTTTAACAAAGAATCTCAATTTAACTCTCTTGTTCAGTTCACATTTTCTTCATCTGCTTTGAATGACACTTTGCAGCAAAGACATGGAGAAAATACTGTGTTCATGTTAGTTTATTCAGAATATACTTCAGGTTGCTCATACATTACATCAGTGAAATCTATGGAATATCTCGTGTTAAATGGTTGAATGAGCTTTACGTCAATACATCAGTAAGACAATGATTTCTACATCACAGGTTTGGAAATTAGCATCACACACCAGCCAAACGCTGATGTTTTTGTAGAGTGGCAGGTGGTTTTGGTCAACGTAAGATAAGCCTTGTATTGTGCAAAATTATAAGGTAAAGCTCATACTGTCCACAACAATACACACAATGTTAAAAGTTAATGTGGAGTAAAAAGCATGTGTTCTTGACCAAAAATATCAGTATCTGCAATAATAAGTTCAGAAATACCGTCATTTTGGATATCGGCAAAAATCCAACATTGTGCATCCCTTTCATTACCACAGATACAACGTTTTAGGTCCTTGTCCTTCATCAGTCAGATGTCTGATAAAGGACAAGGACCGGAAACATTACCTCATGTGCAGAACTTTTGTCTCTTTTTGTAAATTTCAGAAAACCAGTGAAAGATTTTCTCAAAATAAATCAGTGGTTTACAAAGTTACCAGCATGTCTTACAGGGGTCTAAAGTGTACCTCATACCCCTCCCTGCTTTTAAGTTCAGACTGTTTTGTTAAATTGCCACTACTGCAAACGTCCCTGCATTCTGTTTGTTTTTTCACATTATAAGTCCTTTAATAAACTAATAAGGAGAGACTCCATTGCAAAGAATTTATAGGAAATACAATGTATACGCTGACAAAATGGCTGCACTTTAGCTGAGCTATTCACCGCTGTTTAGTAATATTCAGCATAAACATAGTAAGAAGGTACAGATGATTTTTTGGTGGAGGGGAAAAGTGGACTAAAAGTTTTTTCAAGCTGTAAAACTGTATATGCAAAAGAGACAAACTGAACATTGACCCATCTTAACAAGTAGCCCAAGCCAGAGAGCACTGAAAAATGTATTCACCAAAGCGTGTGCCTTTCCCCTTAAAAAAAAAAAAAAAAAATCAAGAAGTACCTTATATAACAGCAATCAACACTCTTGTTTTTGTATATTTGTCAAAAGAAATTTAAACCACATTTAAACTAAATTACATTATTAGACAGACAGTTTTACTGACATCATGCTCAGTATTGGCAGTACTCTGTCTTATTAGCTTTAGATTAGTTGGTTCGCCTGAATGTGATTTTTATCCAATCAAAGCTCAAAACACCTTTACTACCAAAACAATTAGATTGACAGGTGACATCCATCAGGTCACTGTACCAAATGACGTAACCCCTTAAATGACGTGCGTCTACTTGAGTTTACATAACTCAGCAGAAGATTCAGTAAAAAATCCAGCATATAGAGGCTGAGTGAATGTAGTCTGGACTCTGTGGAGGAGCGTTATGGTTTTAGCGACGCTGTAGAAGGACAGAATACCTGCTCTTTTATCCACATACACCCCTAGTCTGGAGGACAGGGGCCCTTTGACAGGAGTGTGGACATTGTTATACCAATATACATAGCCATTGCTGTTACAATATAATGCCCAAGAATTGTCATTACGTCCAAACCCACGGTCAACAGACTGTCCTAGTCTGGGGATATTCTTGTATGTCACTGCTATAAGACTGTCTCCACTCCACTGCACCTCCCAGTAGCAACGGCCGGTTAGTCTCTCTTTACTCAGGACCTGGAAAGTGTCTGTGTATCTGTCTGGGTGACTAGGATACGGCTGCGCTTCCTTCAGGGATGTCGCTCTTCTGTTCCCACCAGATAACAGCAGGTGTGCATTTGCTGTGTTTGGATCCAGAGTAAGTTTACACGAGTATTTTAGGAGGTCATCCCTGGTCTCAGGTTCTGGTTGTGGCAGTAGAACATCCACATCAGCCACTGCCTTTGAGATCTTAGCCCATTTCTCATTCAGAACTTCTTCTAGTTCATCTCGGACCTCTTTCACAGCTGCTGTCACATCCCTGAAGTACTCCAGAGAGCGCGTGTTGATGCTGCTGGAGCCCGTAGATTCACGGAGAGGTGTCATTGAGTTGTAGTCGTGTAAAAACTGATTGTGATCCTCTGAGTTTGAAAGCTTCTCCAGTTCAGCAGCCCTCCTCTCCAGCTCTGTTATCTCCTGCTCCAGTGTCTGCTGAAGCTCTTTGACTCGACTTGTTTCACTTTGCTGCTGTGTTCTGATCTGCTGCTTCAGGTCAGAGCGTCTTTTCTCCATCTCAGTGAAGACCTTTTCACTGTCCTCCACAGCTTCATCAGCGGAGAGGTTGATAGCCCGTACCTCCTGTTGAAGCACTTTCACATCCTTCTTTCTGTCCCGGGTTCTCTGTTTGATGTTTTGTTGACTCACCTCGAGCTCCTCCTGCCTTTTCTTCCTCTCCCCTACAGCTGAGACTACTTCATGGCCCTCATGTTCCTCCACAGAGCAGAGGTAACAAACTGATTTCTTGTCAGTCCGGCAGAACATCTTCTTCACCTCATTGTGGCTGGAGCAGATGTTTGCTTGGAGCTTCTTTAAGGGCTCCACCAGCTTGTGTGTGCCAAAGGCGGAGGCTACATAATGAGGCTGGAGGTGTTCTGTGCAGTAAGAAATCATGCATTGAAGGCAGGACTTACTGGCTTTCTGTTTTCTATTAGTGCAGACATCACAGGCCACATCTTCAGGTCCGGCATAGCAAGGATCAGGCTTAGCAGCTTGGGGTTCAGTTTTCCGAAGCTCCTCCACTAAATCTGCCAGCATGGTGTTTTTCAGCAGGGCAGGCCTCGGTGTGAAGATCTTCCTGCACTGAGGGCAGCTGCAGAGTCCCCTCTCATCTCTTTTCCAGTGGTCCTCAATGCAGCTCATGCAGTAGTTGTGTCCGCAGGGAAGAGTAACCGGATCCTTCAGCAGCTCCAAACAGATCGGACAAGAGAACATGTCATAGTTCAGCTGAACTCCTTTAGCCGCCATTTCACCGAGTGTTTATCTTAAGTTTCACTTTCAGGAATTACACTAGTTTCACTTCTGATCTACAAAGCATGTGCATATGCTGTGACTGTGAGCTCACGCTGCTTAGACCCATCCTCACACTGTAAATCTGAAGGAGAGGGAAGCAGGAAGTACGTGGTAAGAGTGGAGCTTGGCAGGAACTGGGAGGAGAGATAAATCTGTGATTCATTCCAGGAAGACAAGAGCTTTTAGAAAAGCAGTCTGTTTGGCTGCTGCTCACAGTCGAGCTCACTTCTCTCTTTCTCAAAACCTGCTTTGTCATACTGTAGGAGATGAAAACTTCTATAAAACTAAGGTTTTAAATAGGTCATTCTTGTTTTTATGCCTCCATGTGGTGATGTTCTGTCCTGGAGGCTTAGTGTTTGTGAATTGTCCTTTTGTTTGGCCCATTCTTTGCACACTTTGCACAGGTTTGTGTCATTAGTGAATGTGATACCTCAGAAACACTCTGGTGGTGCTGGACTGGTGTTAAAACCATCACCTGTGTTTTTATCATTACATGGTTTTACGACACAGTCATCACTGGTTTAAAAAAAAAAAACTAAACTAAAAAAATTTGTTCAAAACTAAAGATGTTTTTTTTTTTTTTTTTATGGACACACATTTTGAACAAGAATGAGGAATTTCATACTGAATTCACCTTTTTATACCCAAATCTGAGACGCTCACTGAGCTTCACTGAGACTTCAGAATTTAATCATCCCTAACATTCAACCACTACAACTTATTTTTCTGTTCAGGAATGCAAGTAAATAACTATAATTTGACATCTTAATCAAGGAATAATAATGTGCTTTGCTATTTATTCTGTAATTATCAATGCTGTTCATTTCAGTCAGCCGTGGCAGAAACCTTACATCTGGTGATGGTCTGAAAAAATTGTTAAGCACAGTATATATGATAAAACTCAACAGCCACTTCATTGAGTACCTTCCTATTAGGAGTAGTCAGCTGAAGTTTATTGCTTTTGGAGTTTTGCGCTCATGTTCTTTATAAGACGCGCACTTAAAGTAAACTTGGGAATGCAGAATTTACATTCTAGTTCTTGTTAATTCCTTCAGAAGAAACAACATAATGATTGATACAAAGAGCTGAAAGAGACAGGAGCAGCCTGTCTTCATTTAATTTGATTTGGATAATTTGTGAATGTCTTTCAGAGTAAAAGTTGTGTTTCAGACTTATTTTAAAAAAAATGTGTCATTCAAGAACAAGCAGAAAGCAAAAGTCTTTTTTGTGACCAGGGGAGCTAGCTGCTGTTGACAGTTTGTTTTCTGTTTTATTGTGATAAAATGCATAATAAAATAAAATTAAGGGGCACTCTTTTCTCCACATTATTAAGTGTTAAAATATCGATGTTTCTTCCTAAAATTTTGGTTAGGTCATTCTTTGATTTAAGCCGGAGTTATATCTGCAGTTTGTCCTTGCGTCCAGGTTTGACACCACTAGAGGGCACAAAAAGAGCTCATGCTGTATATAATTACCTGTTGTGTTAGAACTGAACTGCAAACATAGTAGTAATCATAAGAGTAAAAATAGCAAAATCAATGTCATCATCAAATATTTGTTGATAACAGATGACCAGTGGTCAGACCTCACCATCAGAATCCTCTGAACTTCATTTGTACGGTATTTTTTTCCATCCCAACTGTCTCGGTGTAGAGTTGTTATGAGTTACCATGTTAACTGATGACTTGCTGCCAACTGTGCAGATAGATGTTGTAGTCAGCTCTGGAAAAAACCAAGGGTGCACCCATCCATGCTTCACTTCTATTTATCATTGTATCAAAGAATACTTCATTCATTTATAAGTGAAAAAAATACAGCCAAAGAAACCAAGCTAACTCTAACAGTCGACCATGTACACGGTCACCAACTTATTCCCTTATTCCAGACTAACAGTCATGTTTGTGTCGGTTCAGTCAATATTATTTTACAATTTTACGATAACTTGCACCTTATTACAATAACTTGCACTGACTGTTGCTGGACTTAATCTCCTTTTTCCTTTCTTTTGTACATATCTGTTATTTAATATTTAACATACAGAGATTCATATTCATACACCCCTTGCACCTTACACATTTGTTTTTTATTTTTATTTTTTACAATAACTTGCATCTTATTATCTACTTTTATTCATATTGAACTTGAAATCTGTAAACTGTAGCCTATGCAACAAAATCTCATTCTGAATACACCTGCTGCATACTGAACGACAATAAAGTCTGTCGAAGTCTAAGTCAGTCTCCCGCATCATTTAGGTGTTGATGATTGTGGTATTGATTAATCAGTTTGTCTTTAAGTCTTTCTGTTAATGTTGTTTCTGCTGCTGTGATCAATCTCTCATCTCTCCTCTGCCTCAACACTGATCCTAGTGTCTTGCATCCTGCAGCTCACGTCTGCGTCACATCAATTTTGGACTTAACAGCAAATAAGTCTTAAGCTTTACACTGTCAGTTTTGAGTTGGATGTCCTAAACTTTCTCTACTGCTCTTACATGAAACGTGGTGACCTTTCTTGGTTTGTGTTAAAGTTTGGTTGATAATTTTCTCACATATTGATAGCTGTATATGTTTTGTTTCCCTGTGCAGGTCAGGAGAAGAAGTATGAGGTGAAGAAGAGAAGGCTCCTCAGGGGGAAGTCTGTTCCTCATTATGCAGCCATCGAGCCACAAGGAAAAGGCCTGATGTTGGCCTCTGAGAAACCTTTTGTCTTTACACATGTGGATGGTGTTCCTGTGGAGGAGCCTGATCCAGAGCCCATGGAGGTGGAGAAGACAGGTGAGTCATAGGGGCATACAGATTGGACATACAAATACATATCAAACTGCTGATGAATTTAAAGTTTTTCTGATCAGTTCGTGACATATTTTTAAACAAAGTGTAAGTGTTAAACTGCATATTGAGTGAAAGGCTTTTGGTCAGACTGCAGAGCTCATTTAGAAAAAGTTGTGATGCCACATCAGAAGATTTGACACAGTCTTTCTCAGACTTTGACAAAAAAAAACACAGAAGAGATTAAAACATGGTTTCAAATCAATTATATTTGCAGCGAGGAAGTCCCATCAGTTTCTTCTTCTTGGTAAGATCACAGTCGGAGATACAGAGAACCAGGCTGTCTGTAAAACTGTTGAATCAAAGAGCAACACAAACATCATCTGGACGCTGAGCTTCACTTCTGTCTGAGAACATGAATGATGACATCGCATCACGGGTTAGTTGGCGTTTGTGTGGTGACCCTGTTTATGGTTAATTACCATTATGCAGTTACATCTGCTGGTTTTTGGTTACTTCTGTAAGCTGTCACCCTTGAAGAGGCTGGATCTGACTAGAGCTGTTGTCGTCATAGAAACAGCTGAGTGGGCAGCACAATATTCTGAATGAAAGTGGGGTCTCTGTCATAATCAGTGTTTGTGTGCAGCTTTTATCACCGCTCATACTGACTGTGTGTTTTTACTTGTCTGACATGAGACCACCGCTTCAGCTTTGACATTAGTGGTGAGTGAAGCTGTCATCGTTGATTAATCAGTGAAAGAGTCCATACAACTCATTAATGTAAGGTTCAGCAAGAGATAAACCGGCCTGGGCAATAAAGTAATTATTTTGGATAATGTCAGTTTTTATGATTTTTAAACTTGAAAATATATACTCTACTACAAATCAGGTTATTTTGGGCAATAATTTCTGCCCTTTTAATAGTACAGATTGGTGGCATATTTCAGTGTTTTCCAACCAGAGCACATTACAGGGGGTATGTGGAAACATTTAGTAATTTATTTCCAACTTGGAAGTACTGAGATAAGCCTGCTAAGTGTTTGTACTAGCTTCTGTGGGGAGACAATAGCCTGTGGCACAAGTTATTGTCTTTTACAGACACTCCCCAAGTGTTTGGTACTCTGGTGTTGCTGTAATTGTGCTGGTTTCATTGACTTATTTGCCAGGACTTCACTGCAAAAGAAGCACTGAGGCTACGGTGGGTTCGCAGACGTAGAAGTGAATCCATATAAACCAGGCTGATTACGTTCTACTTTTGAAGAATCATCAACACATATGAGTGAGGGGGTACTCAGGGTATGACTAAAAGACTCAGGGGGTACACAAGACAACAAAGATTAGGAACCACTGCTGTATTTGATATTGTTGGGAAGCCTGATTAGTCACCTTTACATTGAGATAAAACTTGTAAGGATCAGGCATTCATGGAATTAGCTACACAACTAAACGCGTGTAGCACCCCCCCCAAAAAATGTGCTTCAGTTTCCTCTTCCCATGAAAGAGAGCCTACGGTTCCTCAGTGAAGCAAGAATGAAGAACTGGTCTTCTTGTGTGTTGTCTTCGTGGGATGCCCACTTCGTTGTCTGTCTTTGACTTCACCAGTCTCACAGAACTTGGTCCTAAGTTTGGAAAAGTCTGACATCAAATAATGCTGCCACTCTGTGTACCAGAGTGAAGCTGATTATGAGAAATGTTGCCATGTGACCATACAATTTGGCCATAAAAATCCCGTGTACTGGCTGTAAGATTGGCAAAATTTACAACGTACAATGTACCGTAACAGTTCACCTCATCATCAGGTACTGTCCACTTCTATGAATCCAAAGTGTCATTTATTTAAGAATCAAAATCTTGTTTTCTTGTTTCACATCTGTTTCTAGCACAAATGTCACCATGGGCAAAACAGGTTGATTTTCATTCAGTAGAAACTTTGTGCTCTTGACACAAAGTATCGGTATTGACGAAAATGAGTTTAGAAATATTGGCATATCGGATATTGGGAAAAAATCTAATATCATGCATCTCTAAGTTTGTTTTCAACAAACACACCCACAGCCTCGCAGAGCAGAGACCACTGCTTCATTTTTGTGATTTTGAAAATGTAAGTTTATGTACAAAAAGATTTTCTCTGCATTCATTATTCAAATTCTTTTCATTTCTCCACAACAATGTCCTGCTGCTGTCTTCCTCTTTGGTTAATTAAGTTTAGTTCCTGTGCTCCTCTTTCACGTCGTGGGCGAAGTCTTCATAAGATAAGGACTTGCCAGAAACATCCTGTTCATTCAGCTTCTAAAAAGGAAGACTTTGAGGACATCTCCTCCGGCTCAGAGATGTGCTGGGCATGTTCTTCAATTTCTTTGGCATTTTTCAGACTAAATTATTAAGTTTTGAAGTATTCAGCAGGAGCAGAGACAAACTATGAAAGTGCATTTTAGAAGTAAGGAGAATATTTGGAACCCAAACCAAAGATTTGGCAGCTCTGTCCTCTCTCCATCTCATTAGTTTCTTTGTTAAAAACAAAGGTGATAATGAACAAGTCTCAGTTTCTCACTTTGCAGCCAAAGATGGAGCAGGACTGTTGCTTTTGAGCTTCATAATTGGACTTCTTTCAGTGCTCACAGTTTGCCAGCGGTCACACAGTGTGGTGTATGACAGCTCTGGCACAGAGTCCTCGCTATAGGAGAAGAAAATCAGCTCACACTTGTCTGTTTATAAAGGGATGACCTGGTATGAGGGAGTCGTTTCTGTTTGCTTCATCAAAACTGCTTCTTTGACAATGAGTTTGAGTATTCTTAAGCTTAGACAGGCTTTTTAGATAGATAGATACTATGTTTATTTGGAACTTGAATGGAAAAAATACATATATATGTATACTTTTATACATATACAACAAGATAAAATATAATAGTAAGCAAATGCAAATAGTTATTACAGCATTTTTTTCTACTACCGTTACTCTTTTCAAAACCAGATTCCTTTCGAAAAGGGTGTAGGACGAAGTAAAAAAAACGTATCTAGTCCCACCTCTTAGTCCTTCTCTAAATGTATTGCTTAAATTCACCCTGAAGCCCTGTTCAGGTCATAGCCAATAATTTAGTCAGACGAGTAACAGCATAAACCACAAAATTCAAAAACAAAAAAGACAGATCACTGGATACACAGTACCCATGATGTTACTGATTTTCCCTTTGTTTTTTCATTCTGAATCTGTTTGATATCTCAGACTTAAAGATGTATTTAAACCCACCTATTGTTTTTCATGATTTCAGTTCATCACTGCAGCTGTGATGTAAATATTTGACTTTATATAAAATTGCAACTGACACACAGGTTACTTATGTTGTCTTTATATTTGCAATTTATGGACACAAATATGGAACATTCACATGTCTGATGGGTTTAAGAGAAGAAATAAAGCACATCATATTCCCGCCCATCTAATAAACCCCTGTATCATTTTGCCCCAAAGCATCTCTGTAGCTGGTGCTAGTCTTCTATTAAAGATTTTTGTTTTCATAGAAAGGATATTTTACATAAAGTAATAAATGGATGAAAGTATCACCATAAATATTAAAGTTCACACCATAATTATTTGTGTCTGTAACAACCAGGAGGGATTTCAAATTTTCTGCCCCATTTTCTTGGTTTGAAATGTCACAAAAAAGCATAAAATGCATTTCAAGCATTTCACAATATTTGCACATTATGTAGTTTAGTTGTCTGTTTTTAATGCAGTGCTTAATTTCACTGTAGATATCATTTTAAACACAATTAGATCTGGACTTTCAGACAGAGAGTCTTTTGACATTGACGTGCATCAGCCTCTGTCCCATTGGTCCATTAACCCAGTGAAGACAGATCTCTAGAAAGCTTACTTTTTCATCCAACTTTGTGTGTACAAACACAACTGATCATGATCAAAGATGATTTTGAGACTTATTTTGAACTAAGGAAAGAAAGCTACCACATAAGACCATACTTGTTTTCATGCATTGGCCACACAAGCTGTGATCCAGACAGAGGTAGTAAAGCATCCACAGATACACAGACCCAGAGACACCTGCTGGTGCACTTGTGGTTGTTGCATATCCATGGCATCTGTGGATGGGTGCTTGTGCTGCAGGGAATACAAATATATGGCAACAACCATGCTAGAGCTGGAGACAACATCTTAAATCGAACAAGAAGTCTGTTTGGCCACGCATCTCAATTTCTAGACTCACATAGAGCTGCAGCATGTGGACATGTCCATCTCATTTTTCCATGTAACACTTCTAGTTGAGAGAATTGGACAAAAAGGACAAAAATATTGAATAACTGTGAGTAGACCCTGTCCCCTGTTAAACCTGGACTGGTCACCAGCCAATCACAGGGCTGACATATTGAAACAAACAGCTTTTCACACTCACACTTAACCTCTTCAGCCCCATGGGACCCAATTTTGGGTCTGATGGGGCTCAGGAGAAAAGCTCCTCCACACGACAGCACAAGCAGTGAACTGTGCCTTTAAGACTATAGTCATGTCTGCTTTTATTTGACAAATACATATATTTAAATATGCACAGATTTTCAAAATC
Source organism: Cetoscarus ocellatus (assembly GCA_037902135.1). Classification (NCBI taxonomy): domain Eukaryota; kingdom Metazoa; phylum Chordata; class Actinopteri; order Labriformes; family Labridae; genus Cetoscarus; species Cetoscarus ocellatus. The sequence goes on from JBAMNC010000076.1 coordinate 1,049,509, forward strand.
CTTGCCTGACCATATTGTTATCAAACCTCTTTAATTTGTCTCTGCATCACTTTATAACAATAATCCTTCGCAGAGATGATGTAAACATATTTTATTATTCATTTTTAGAGTTTCACAGCCACTCCAGCATCATTTCTAAGAGAGATATTCACAATGAAAAATTGTTTCTGTTTTAGGCGAGGATGAGATTTTTAAATTATTCTGACTTCTGTCCTCAGTTATTCTGTCCCAGTAACACATATACTGATAATTACACATCTGGACATTTTTTTTTGTTAATGGGTATGGGTTTCAGGGAGTTTGCATTTTCTCCCAGTGCGTGAGGGCACTCCAGCTTCCTCCCACAGACAACAAAAACATGCTTTTCAGGTTAACTGGTAACTCGAAATCGTCCATAACTATAAGAGTGAGCGTGAATGGTTGGCTGTCTCTCTGTGTGGCCCTGCAGTCGGCTGGAAACCAGTCCAGGGTGAACCCTACCTCTCGTCTAATGTCAGCCTGGATCGGCTCCAGCCCCTGTGACTCCTAAAAGTGATAAGCAGTATCGATAATGGATGGATGAGGGATAGAATACCCTAGTTGAGCTGCTAATTGTGAATTTTTCAGCTTTTTTAATTCCAAAATCATAGGCTGATCATGTTAACTAAGTGTGATTTGAACATTGTTAGAAGTTTTGATTGGGTCAGAGTAACAAAATAACAAGCAACAAGTTTATATGCGAAGTTATACCTATTAGAAGACATTGTGACTGATGCACAGTGTAGCTTTGGATCATTTTACTTTCAGAGAGAAGAGGAAAATCATTTACCTGATGCTAAAACTCAGAGAAAATGAAAAAAGGTTCTTGAACAAAAGAGCAAAGGCTGCAGAGAACTTTGTTGATGAAAGAAGGATTCAGAGGGATTTGTTTTTGAAATACTTAACACTGAACAGCCCACAACTTGTTCTTGAAAATATGATGGAAGCGCAGGGCTGCAGTATGGTAGTGTTCAATGCTATTTGGACTGTGATTTTGTGCTACAGTTATGATTATGTGCTCAACAATCAAAGCCATTTTTTTATCAAATATCTGTGGACTGAAAGAGAAAAGCTAAAAGGACACATGGCCGGCTGTTCATATATTTTTCCTCCTTTAACAAACATGACCTGATTAATCCCTCTTTATTCAGTGCTTACATCTGCTCTCACCATCACCAGAAATATTCTGGGGCCAACTCTCCCTGAGATGGTTAATCTGTGACACAGTAGTATGGATAAAGTCATCGACTCAGTAAAGGTCTGATTGCAGAAAAAGTGAGCTGATATGTCGCTGGAGGCTGTGAGTCAGAGGACGAGCTGGCTTGTAAACAGTGTGGGCAGCGGTGAGAACAGATTTGTGTGTTGTTAGGAGGGAGCGGAAATGCAGCTGCCGTCTTTGTGAAAAAAGCTCTTTTAAGGGAGTATTCTGGAGGACTTCAGAGTTTCCTTTCAAAACTCTCATTACTCCAACTTTTCATGCTGCTTTGAGTGTGTTGGATTTTACTTTGAGTATGAAGAAGACACTCAGAGAGAGCAAACCATTCATAAGTTTAACTTTATTTTGAATAGAGTCAGCTTGAGTGTGGCACAGATCACAAATATTTTGATTGATATTTGCATATTGATTACTAATCAGACTTATCAACTTCTCTTTTTATTATCTTCTGTGTGCAGTGTGACTGAATATTCAACTCTTCACCTTCTGAGCAATTAAAGGTGTTTGATTTATGGCTCTCCAACAGCTGTCTGACATTAACCACAGCTCCTCATATTTCTCTTCTGTTTGATTTCAGATCCTATTTACTTCTGGCAGCAGACAGCTGAAGACATCACAGTGTATGTGCGTATGCCCGAGGGTGTCACCAAAGAGGAAGTCCAGTTCAGACTGACAGCAGACAGAATAAGCATCGGAGTTCAGAGTTTATCTCCTGTACTGGAGGGCCAGCTGTTTGCATCTGTAGACCCAGAGGCCAGCGCATGGATCATCAAAAATGACAAAAGGTTTGCACCCTGGTCCTAAATGTTACATGCAGTTTTTTACAAGCAAAGAACGAGATAAAAACAGGCAGAATTTGTGGGACTTGGGGCTTATTCAGAAAAAGTGAATACAAGTTTTCAAAGATTAATTAATCATAACATCATAACTTGTCCATAGCAAAACCATTTTTAAAACTGAACATAAGAATTGATATTAAGAAAACCCGCATTTATCAGCTTTTTATCTTATATTTGAAAGCCTTAAAAGCAGAGAGTCTAAAGCTGATTTTTAACATTTTATAGACAAAAGAACATTAAGAATGATATCTATATCTGAATCAAGTCACACAGCTCCTGGTGTCATTTTAATTTACTCATTATAATGTGACAATCATGATCTTGTGATCTCAGAGTCCGTCTCAGATTCATGTTGTACACATATGAAACCTATTAAAGAACTGTGCATACACATGTGCAATGAGGCAGTAGGGTTTAATACTCTTGATCCCCTGGGCTGTTTGTCTGTATGGCCTTTAAAGACAGTCTAATCATCATGCCTGAGTAAATCCAGTCCATTAGCGTGATCAGAGGAATGAGAAATTAAGACGTGTAAACAAGAGTGACGGTAAATGTCCCATCAGCTTGTGGTTTGTGGATTCAATCCTCTGCCAAGTGTGATTGGGGAGGAGAGACTGGAACATGGACAGTATCTTGTGAATATCAATCCAACCTGATTTTACAAAAATGCCTGCAAAAGGCAGGTGGTGAACATGAGGCCTAATAACCTTTGACCACCAAATCTAATTGGTTTATCTTTAAATGTAAGAATGTACGTGTCTATTTATCCATTTCCTTAACAGCAGAGCCATAACAATTAGTGACGGACACACATCTGATCTGCTTTATTCTTTCGTTCACATACATGCAGAAATAAATGACATTGTGAACATGGACGTCTGTAGAGCTGTGATTGTTATGGATCAGGAAAACTACTTCTTGATTGCTCTCTTTCTCAGCAGAGACTCAGTCAGAGGATGAGCAGCTGGGACTTTTTTGTTTCATGCTACGAGCTGTCCCCCTCTACAATTTGCCTCTGCATTGGGGGTCCCTGTGACCCTGTGTGGTCGCTTCGTCCCCACTTGGGCTCTCAAGTCAAATAGCTCAGAAAATGAGTCTGACCCAGAGCGATTCAAAAAGATTTTTATGTTAAATCAACTTCACACCAACAGGAGGAGTCATCTTGACTGCAGTATGGGAAAGGAGTACCACTCCAGTATCCAGGCAGCAGAGCCAGGCTGTTTACCCTTAAACTTTTTGTATTCAGACATCTTTCTCTTCAATCCTGGATGTCTTTTAAGATTGTGCATTTCTTAATAACCTGTTTTTTAACATTTCTTGTTGTGTGTTTTTCTTTTATATTTCATCTTAAAAGAGACCGTGTTGAAATTGTGTGAATCATAGGGCTGTATTTTTACGGCATGAAGCACATCGTCTAAAGCTTGTGACGCACTGCAGTTTGGGGCGTGTCGGCCCATATTTTGCTATTTTAAGGACACGTGTTCCTCAGTGCAAAGCCACGATTATACATGGGTGTGTATTGGACATAACATATATCAGTCCAATCAGAGAGTCAACTTAGTGTGTGCCGGGCAGGTGGTGCTCACTACTAAAACACACCAGTGTTTAGCTGTTTGGTCAGAATTTAGATTATTTAATTCCTCTCTTTTTATTGTGCCACTACACTCAAACTTGAAAAAGAAGACACACCGTCCCTTAGCTCTTTGTACCATAATGAACCGAATTTTCCAACAAATGCCCCCTTATGAAATGATAGATTTGTGCTGTTGTGCTTTCTGTGTGAACATTACAAGGTCAGTAAAGTGTGTGTTAGATCTCCAGGATTTCTGCTAACCAGCGTGTATAATAATAATAATAATAATAATAATAATAATAATAATAATAATAATAATACATCTTATTTAAGGGTTTTTTTCATGACAGTCAAGGTCACCTCACAAAAAGTACACAGAAGTGCATTAAAACAGGCATAAAAACAGGAATAAAAACAAAAAGTAATACAATAGGCAATGCAAAAGATTAGAGGGAGTAGGAGAGTTTGTACTGATGGGTTTTGAGTCTGGTATGATTTGCTATCGAAACAGCCTGGGTGCACGGCTATAACTGACATGCGTTAATTAGGGATAACATCTGTGCTTCACCCACAACACTTTCAGTCAAACTTTATTTGTATGGCACTTTTCCTACAAAATCTTGTAGCACAAAGTGCTTTACATAGAAATAATAATAATAAAAAAATACAATTTAATTAAAAGTAGAAGATTGAATACCATGAAAATACAGTACAAAACCCTACCCACCCTCGCTATCCACATACAGCACACACACTCACTTACACACACACACACAAAGACATTAAGAAGAGATTATAACAGAATTAGAGGACTGAGGAGGAAACGCTATCTTGAATTAAAAATGAGGAAACACAGGAGCTAAGACTAAAATGACACAATGATGAAAGAAAAAATCATCATGATAAGAAATGAGATAAAAATACTATAGGAAAAAATGAATAAAATAAAATTTTAAATAATAATGTGGTAAAATGAGATAGCCAAACACCAATTGTGTAATAGAATCTGCTGAAGTAGGATAATGAAAAGAAAATCGATTGACAGAGAATAAAATTCTAAAACATTACATCTGAACTGAAATGGAGAAATAAAGCCGATTAATAGGATTAAAATAAATAAATAGATAAGATGAAATAATAATAAATATAATCAGCTGAAACCCAGATTGAAAAGGCAGGTCTTGAGTTTGCTTTGAAAGATGTGAACAGTAGGTGCTGCCCTCATGTCTTCAGGTAGACTGATCCACAGACGAGGGCCACAATAACCCAAACTCAAATAACCACTCTGTGCCGGTCATAACATCTCTAAAGATTGATGGTGTCTTTAAAGCTTCAGATCTTTTTGGTACAATCTGTTAATTAAAAAAACTGAAATTTCAATTTGTGAAATATATAATTACCAAAAATATTGAACATTTTGTAGCCCTGAGAGCCCTATTGAGGAGATGTTGCTCAGGCTTATAGAGTGTACCTGCTCTTTCTTTCTCCTCAACAACATCCTCTGTGATTCAGTGTCACAAAACAATAAAACAGGAGAAGGGCTGATGGAGAGGAGTAGTGTTTTATAAGCAGTGGATCTTTTGATCAGGTCGCCGGGATGAGTTGAGTCACTTCCCCCTCCGCTTTAAGACCTTTTCATCAGAGCCTCCATCAGCTCTTTATCTCTGCTTCCTGTTCCTTCAATACCAGGCCTCCATTCAGGGTGAAAACACGTTACATGGCCTGTTTGTTCACTCTCTGACCATCATCGGTGCTTTTATAGGCATCTGTGTGAATGAGGGAGATTGAGCCTGTGTCTGGGTTTTTTTTTATTGACGTGTGAATAAAGCGAAAAATCAGGAAATATTACATCCCCCTGAGGAGCTGCAAGATAGACATGAGTTTACCTTGAATATATATTCATTTTTCTTGCTTGCTCTTCAATATGTTCCCGCTGATCTATTGAAGATGAATATTACACAAACATTTAATGCATGTTTGGTGCGTTTTCCACTCTCTCTGCTTTTTAAAGCCGTGAAAAACAAAAACAAAATCAGCCTATCCGTCTTAGTTTTGAGTGCATTTCTCAAAACCAAGACTGAGTGGCTAGACAAGTTTGAAACAAGAAGGTTTGATTTGCTTGTCTGGCAAGTTTAAGCTGTAATGTCTGTGTCTGTCTACAATCAGACTTGGTCTAACCTTTTACATGAAAAAACTCTTTTATTGTTAGTGCTGGCATGTTTTTTCATACTTTCCAGACAAACAGCTGAGCTCATTTGCTCGATTTGTTCAGAACAAGAGGAAGAAGATGCATCCTTTGTGTCTCTTTTGTATCTTCTCATTATTGTGGAAATACAAACATGTTTTTACACTCTTAATGGATAAAACTAGTTTCTGTAGCTCATGTATGTTCATATTCTTTGGCAAAGGCTGTGCCGTGTGCTCTTAATGTCCCGTTGAAGCAGACAGGGTTCAGAGAGGAGGCTGTGAACTTCTGGGGCTTCTAAATTTGTGTTATCTGCTTAACTTTACCTCTCGACTTTGTTTTCTGTTACGGTATATGCTCTGGTACCTCTTTAAGGGGGATAGTCTTCATAGCGTGACAGCCTCACAAAGGTGATCTGAGAAGCATCTTTTGTTACCTCCGCCAAGGAGGTTATGTTTTTGCCAGCATATGTTTATTTTGTTCGTCTGTTTTTTGTTAGCAAGATCACACAAAAACTACAGGACAGAGTTTGCTGAAATATTATTGACATGTTGGTGAACGATCATTTTAGCTTATTAACTGTGTAACTAATAATGATATCAACATGATTCCGAGTGCTAGGTGTGTGTTTTCAGGGTCATGAATCAAATTATGATGGTAACTTTATCATGGCACTATTGCTTATAGATGTGACAGCAATATGTGAGCTACCTTGGTGGAGGTTTGTGCTCTCCGAGTGCTTTCCAGTGTTTTGTTATGCTTTGGTTGTTTCCACTCTGAGGGGGATTGGCCTTTCAGCAGGATGTTTTTAAGATGTGCAGACAAATAACCAAGGACAGGATTCCAAATCTTCAGAAATGAAATCTCATTAGTGCTCGGGACTGCACTTATTCTTTCATATGACATAAAATTAAAGATGCCCCACCCACAGTGACTTTATGGTGTCTGTAACTCGTTTTAGCAAAATACTTCTGTGAACGAGAGGTAAGACTTTGTACTCATTACTTTTTTTAAAAAAGTAATAATATCACTAAACTCATCAAAGTAACAAATGACTTAACTTTAGAGTTTCTTATTACTTTGCCCTCTTTAAAAAAGCAGGTTTAAAATAAAGTTTACAACATACAACAGTGTTTTTCACAGACTCAAACTTCAGTCAAAGATGATAGCAGTGTGATACCAGCCTAAGCCGTTGATACAAGGCAGGATGGATCCATGTTTTTGTGTTTAAGCCAAATACTGACCCTTCCATCTGAACGTTGCAGCAAAGTTTTCTGATCGTCTATTGTCCAATTTGGATGAGCCTTTGAGAATAGTAGCTCATTTCCTGATCTAAGCTGACAGGAGTGTTACCCTGTGTAGTCTTCTGCTTCTGTTGCCCATATTATTGACATTGTGTGTTTAACATTGATTTGCATATCTTGGTTTTAAGAAGTGGTTTACCTGAGTTACTGTTGCTGCTCTTGAACCACTGGTCATTCCTCTCTGACCTCTTGAATCAAAAAGGCATTTTCACACAGAGAACGGCTGCTCACTGGATATTTTCTCTTTTCCTGACCATTTTCTGTACACCTCAGAAAATCCCTGCTGATCACCAGCATCTGAAATACTCAGACTATGCCACGTTCTAAATCTTCAGCTCATTATGACGCTCAATCTGAACTTCAGCGGGTTGTCTCGACCATGTCTAGGTGCATAAATGCATTGAGTAGCTGCCATGTGATTTGCTGGTTAGCTTTTTGCTAGGGATGCATAATGATGGCCTTAAAATTGACCCGTTTCTTTCATGGTTACTGTCCATTTGTGTTAGAAACACGTGTGAAGCAAGAAAAACAACATTTTATTCTTTAATAAATTTACACTCTGGATTCATAAAAGTGGACATTCTATGATATTGAGGTAAACTATCATGGTACACCGAAAATTTTGCTAATATTGCAGAATAGCAGCTGTAAATATCAGAAAAAATGTTCATAACTCACGATACTGATAATCAGCTCTTATGGCAAATATCTGCCGATACCAGTTTGGTCTGATAATATCGTACATTCTTACTTTTGCCTCAACAAGCTGTTTAACTGGTGTACTTAATAAAGTGGCCGGTGTGTGTATTTGTCCTGTAGGGCGAATATCTGCAGAAACAAACATCCACCTGATGCAACAGTGCCTCCCTGTTGTCTGTGTAATGTTCTGAATGTCACAGTTTCAGCCCTGTTTAATGGACAGAGTGCACTGGAGAGTACATGATACATTCAGTTCCAGGAAAACTCCAACATACATATGTTCTTTGTGTTCTTGTACTAAATAGGAAACTGCAGATGCTTTAGTAGTGCACAATGACTGAGTGTCGTTGGAGCCTCTGCTGACGTCCACAGGAGATATGAGATTAAATCAATCTGAAAAATACTGCACATAACCAAGAGTCTGATTAACTAAGCAGAATTTATTATTCTAATTTTATTCAGATTAATTCAGAATTTTGCCTTGAAACCATAAAACCACATCCTCATATTATTCAGTGATGCCTGAAAGATAATGAATGAGCTCACTTATCCTTGGTTTTTATTCTGTTTGCACCCTTAGGTGACACAAAATCAGCAGCATTGATTCTATACAAAGACAGAAAAACAGTATGCACACTCCACAGCTGCACACAGAGCAGAAAAATACATGAAGTGTTATTGCTCATAAATGTATGGATCTCAGTAAAGGCAGTGTTAACTGGAGAGGCTGCATTCATTTGAATTTCATTAAAGGTAATTTATTTATTAAAGTTTTATTTTTGCACTCTCTGAACCTTCGGCAGAATAGCCAGACAACAAAACAAGATGTGCTCCAAGAAATATTTATTTAGGAGGTAAACCTGTTAATTTATTGCTTGTCACTCACATTGTTTATGGGAAGTGCAGGACTAAGATCTGATGGAAATGCCACATTATTGCATAATATTTAGCCCACTGTTACATGTGTTCAGTCTTTTATTTTACGTAACAGACTCATTTTCATCGAAAGACCTTGTGTTAAGATGTGGAAGGGAGACTGGTCATTTCTTTAGTTTGTTGTACAAATTTAATCCATCCTGTATTTGGCCAACTGAGAAACAAAATTTAAACTAAAGGTGCCCTGATCAGTATTGGCCCATTTTTGCAAAAAAACAAACAAACCCTGATCGGTTGATTGGAATTAATGGCTGTCAACACTGATACCTACCGCTGATCACCTGTGGATTTACTTCATGTTTTCTTGTGGAGGCTCTCCACTCATCTGCTGCTTCTGATGCTCTGTCGTCCTCTTAAATAAACTGCAGCAGAGTCTCTAAAAGTTTATCTTCAGTCAATTAAGTCAACATATTAATCCAGTGTCTACGTCTGTACTGAATTCACACTGAGAGCAGCAGTGTAATAGCTAATCAGCTAAGCTAAACGAGCGACACATGGTCTGAAACATATGCACTTTTAGTTTAGTGATGCATTCAGGGTCCAGTCAGAAACATTGTGATGTGTTCAGGTTGGCCCGGTAAAATGAGTATTTGACGAATCTGAGAAGATGAAGAGTTGGAGATTTAGAATTTTGCCGAACCTTGAATAAATGAAGTGGAGTGGGGGTGAAATCTGTTTTCTTGGCACTATTAAACTATTACAACAGTCACATTATGTTAATGAGATAATATTATTTTAAGTGTTTTGCTTTTTATTTATCAAACTATTGGCACTCTTTTGCCTGTTAGATTGAATTAATAGTTCAAGTCAGTCCGTCAATAATCTTGCAAGTGATAAATTATTCTTTTATTGTGTAGTTCAGAAGTTCTTACTGTGGGACACTTGTTGCTTTGTGCCTAGAGTTCTTCTTGTTTTGCTTTGTTGAGCAAATCTTTCCACCAGTTGTTGAAAACAAACATGATTGGTATTGTATTAGCCGATCTCACAAACGGGTGATTTGTGAACGGTACTGGCCAAGAAAAGCCTGATCAGGGCATCTCTAATAAAACTAATAGACCATGCTAATTAGGGATGCACATTGGCATCAGTTCAACATTGGTATCTGCCTTTTTTTTCAACATCATTCATCAGTAAATGAATGTTGGGCGAACAGATGTCAGTCTTCAGATGTTTATTTGTTGTGACGTCTGGTACATCTAACTGTTGAATTAGAGATGATTCTTTATTTAGGGCAGTAAAATTGACAAACTGTGACCTTCATGATTACATAGGGGGAAAATAAGTGTTGCAATTGTGGGAAAATTTTGCCAAAAGAGGTAGAAAATGTAGGTATGGGCTAAGAATATGATTTCAAATATTGGCATTGGCCCTGATGTTCACAGTCTGTGTATCTCTAAATCTAATGCTGCACTAGCACCCATCAGAGGTGTTCTGATGATAATTTATGGATCTGCTTAAACAGATATTTGCAGAAAAGGGAAGCCAGCAAACCAAATCGATTAAACTTTTCAGTTTGAGCCACGCGTCTTTTTTAATGCTGTCACAAAAGTTGATCATCTTTAATGTTACATGACTGCCTGGAAAGCATCTGAAGTAAATAAGCCTCCATTCAGCAAATAAAACATGTGAAGGTTTTTTTTTCTTTTCAAGGACAGTCCTGGATAAGTTTGATTTTTACTTTTGACTCATCCTCAAAAACGTGTTAAAGAACTAAAAATGTTAAGGTCTGACTATCCCTGCAAATCGCTTGACAGCTATTTTTGGTTTCCATCCTGATACTAATCCCACTGCATCAATAAAGCATGCACTTATCTTCATGACCCTGCTATGCCCCCCCTCTTATAACCACTGGATTAGAGAAGTTCTCCACCATCTTAAACTCTAAAAACTCAGATTTTCACTAATTGGCTCTTTTAAGAGATTTCAGGACACATGGATCCCCTCTCTTGACATTTGTCAACTCCCTCAGCTTATCCCCGTACTCAGGAAGACTAAGTGATAATAGTTAACCCCCTTTTAACTATTATTTATCTGCCATCAAACTGTCGATTTATTTTGCCCTGTCTAGTTTTTAGCATGTTTTATCATTTTATTTAGCTGTCTCTAAGTGTTGTCATACTCATATGTTTTTGTGTTCAACAACATGTAATATATCAGGTAGGTTAAATAGTAGCCCTGTTTTTATATTTATGTCCTCTTGTTTTGTGCTTTATAAAATTGTGTGTATATTAAAATTTTGAATAGAAAAGAGTCGGAGAAAACTGAAGATGTTTTTGTTATTGGACCTACATTTTGAACATGAATGGGGAATTTCAATCTGAATTCACCTTTTTTTACCCAAATTTGACCCGCTCACCAGACTTGAATTAATCAAGCGTAAAATTTAACTAAAACTCATTTTTCTGTGCAGGAGTGCAAGTAAATAACTATAATTTGACATCTTAATCAAGAAAGAATAATGTGCTTTACTGTTTTTCTGTTTTCAATAAAATGTAAAATGTAAATGAAGTAAATGTGAAAATTTACAGATAATTATATTCTAGCATTAAAAATATCATTTTAGTTAAAGGGCTTCTACTTGCTGGTGTGTTAATCATTACCAGGGTTCCCACATGTCCTGGAAATGCTGGAAAACCTGTAAAATGATTGACCAATTTCCCAGTCATGGAAAACATACGAAAAATGAGGCAAAAAGTAAAATTTACTGTAAAAGCTTGAATTGCCCTGGAAGATTATTTATCTTCCTTCTACCTTGCTAGTGAAGAAAAATCAAACATAGGAAATAAAGTAAAAATGTACCTAACTAATGTTAAATGTACATTAACTAATGAACACTTAGCCGTAAAATATGAGTATATAAAATAATGCAAGTTAAGGAATAAAATATGAAAACTCAAAAAAATGGGGACAAAAACAAGTAACAAAAAAATAGCAAAATAAAATTTAGGCTATTTAAACAGTGAATCAATCAGGGTGAAAATGTCCTGGGAAAGTCCTGGAGAATAATTTCTAGAATTGAGTGGGAACCCTGATCACAGAAACATAACACGCGATTTTGGTATCAATCAATCAAATCAATCAAAACTTTATTTATAAAGCGCTTTTCATACAAAGACTGTAACTCAAAGTGCTTTACATAAAAAACAAATAAAAACATTCCCTCAAACCCACCTACCCACCCCCATTTTACATAAGTGTCTACTTTCACGTATGCGTGAAACATTTTACTCATGCACAAATACGCACGCACGCACACCCACACACACACATCCACTAGAATGGCTGACATTGGGCAAGAATAAGAATAAGAGGCTGAGTACAGACGGACCAGTTGAGGAAGTGCCATCAGAGGAGCCGTCTGCACCAGGAGCAGAGAGTCAACCACAGCCACAGGACACCAACGCAGAACCCAGAGGAGCGATGATGGACCTCAAAACTCCACCAGGAACTTACGAGACAGAGTCCTGCAGCCGTAGCCGACCATAGCTTGGGGTGCAGAGGGCTCCTACAGAGGAAACACTGGAGATCCTAAAGATAAAAGAATAAAAATATGTAAAAACTAAGAGACGAATACAATCTAAGAGCTAGAACCTAAAATTGTACAACTAAAACATTAAGGTAAGAAAAGAATAAAATCCATAAATAAAAACAATGTAAAGGTCTGAAATAAATAAATGTCATAAATAATATCTTAATTAAAAGCTAAGCTAAAAAGGTGCGTCTTGAGCCTGCTTTTAAAAAAAAAAAAAAAAAAACATACCAATGGTTATTACCAATGCGGTTAATTCAGGGCAGCTGTGACATAAACCTTACACTGAGTGGTGGTCTAATACATTTCTTAAGCTCTGTATTTCAGCCAACATTGATTACAGAATCACATGCTGTGGACATCAGGCTAAAATGCAGATCAGAACATTTCGTGGAGCACAGACAGAAAAAGTGTCGTTTTCAGACTTCTGTCAGTGGGATCAAATTAAAGGCGTCTCTTGTCATTTTTAAACTTTATGCATATGGTAATAAGGTTATTTTTGTCTCTGTGGTTAATGCTGCTGTGCATTTTGAACATCTCAGTCGCCACAGAGGAAAATAATTCATGTCTGAACCAAATCGTCCTCAGTGCTGTCGACTTCCCCTCTGACATTTCTCATCAGAACTTAGTTTCATCTCTCCAGATGATAAAGCTGATTGGGTGCTTTTTTTGACTGCATAGTTTTTATTTAAAGTACAATTTCTGCTGCGATGTAAAAAAAAAATGGCCAACTTCAGATCCAGCATGGTGGAGGAAGAATGTTTGGAGTCAGTAACAGAGTATACCCTTGCTTTTGACCTTTCCCTGCACCGTTTTGTGTTTCATTGGAGCATTTATTTATGATTGCGTTTTTGTTTGTGTCTTTAGCCTGGAGGTGAACCTGCAGAAGCGCAGTGAGGGGCCGATGTGGGCAGAGCTTGTGATGGGAGACAAGAGAGGCGAGTATGTGATTAGCGACGAGCAAGCGGCCCTCATCCACGAGAGGTTGACTCACCTCACGTCTGATGACCTGGTAGGTTCTCTCTTTACAACATACTAAAACACAAAGTGTCTTTTTAATGCAAGTTTTCTGTCGTCATCTCAAGCTCTTCATAATAAACAATACATTTCCAGTTTAAGACAATGATGGACTGCGTGCTGGCCGGTCTAGTACCCACACTCTTTTACTTTTAAGGTCTTGCTGTCAGGACTCTCACAGTATGGCTTGGCTCTGTCTCTCTGTCATGAGAAAAGACATTCAAAGCACCAAAATCTGCATGCACCCCTCTGTGTTCATAGTGCATCCACAGATTGCAAGTCACCCATGCCATGGGCTTCAGTACACTACCAAACTATCACAGATGCTTGTATTTGACCTTTGTGTTGATAACAGTCTGAACGTTCATTTTCTATGTAGCTTGGAGAACTTGGTGACCATCATTTCTGACAACAGTTAAATTTGTGGACTCGTCAGACTACAGCGCATTTTTTTACTTGAGGTGGATCTCAGATGAACTCAGCTAAGAGATGTTGGCGTTGTGTACGGATATTGTTGTCATATGGCTTCTCCTGTGGCTGTACCACTATTTTATTATTTTTAAGATATTTTTTGGGGGTGTTTATGGTCTTTATTGACAGTGAAGAGACAGTGGATAGACTCACAAAGGAGAGTGAGATCAGGTAGGGCAAATGGGCCCACAGCTGGAGCTGAACACTGCCATGAGCCCTTATATTTAGTATATGCATGGTTTCTTTTTTTTTTTTTTTTTTTTGTTATTAAAGATTATTTTTTTGGCATTTTGTGCCTTTATTGATAGGAGAGAGTGACAGTGAATAGGCTTGTGAGAGGGGGTGAGGGGATGAAGGCGCTCTACAAACTGGCCACAGGCTGGATTCGAACCTGGGCCGGTAGAAGTGTGTATATTGGTCGTGCCTGGTTGCTTCAAACTCCGCTAAACCAGCACCCGTTCATGGTTTCTTACTACTCTGCCACACCAGCTGCCCCAAGCACTATTTTTACCTTTGCCAAGGAGGTTGTTTTTGCCTGCATTTATGAAGTTTTACAGTATAACTCAAAAAGTTCTGAATGAAATTTGATGAAACTTTCAGAATGGGTCAGAAATTGGCCACAGACCAATCATTTAGATTTTGGTGGTGATCCTAATCCGGATGTGGACTAGCCCATTGATAATGCCTTGGTGGAGATTTGTGCTCTCGGAGAACTTGTAGCACTGGAGCTGTGCTTTGTTATTATGTAAAAAGAGGCACTGAACGAAAGCAGTGGTATAATGTTTCATGAATAATATGTAAACAGTGCAGGTTATAATAAACAGACTCCTGATTATTGTTGATTTGGATCACTGAGAGGGGCAGAACATCATTTTACAAATTTAGTTTAATTTGTAAGTTTCTTGTCAAGTTTTGTCAGTTTTTGTTTTTCTGCTTAAATTTCACAATATTGAGTTTTAACTTTTCTGAGAGAAGTCTTCATAAGCACTGAAAGCAGTCTTTTCTTTTTAAAAATGAATAAAGAAAAGACTTGCTCATGAAAAAAAAAAAAACACAATGTGCTGAGAGCTTTTGCTACTGTTGTATGAAAATTTTTTTAGTAGAGGTGCAGTTGTGACATATAAAACATTTTAAATTTATATATTCCAATATAGCTTTTTGGTTTTAAATCTGTGAACCTGTCAGTCTAAAAGCCACAGCAAGTACTTCTCCTTCTTCACGGACAGATTTTATGATCTGTGGCATGCATCCACACTAAATGAATATTTGCATGATGGAGCTTAGACCTGTATTGATTGAGTGCATCCTACAACCTCGCTCAAATTGATAAATGTGTATCTGTGCGTGGAACTGACCGGACATTCGTTTTTGGCGATGATTAATGAGGGCCAGCGTCACCATCTCTCATCATCTGATTTGCTCAAAATGCTTTAATGGTTTAAAACACCCACAGATACAGAAGAAATGAAATCTGTGACTGTTTATTTTTTAATAGATATCCTCACAGCACCCTGCCATGTGGCTGACTCATTGCGGTGTTAAATCAATGAGCAGAAAGCATTCAGAAAAAAAACACTCAGACATCAAACTTTCATGAATCATTGTGTTAATTTAGGAGGTTTCAACATGGCCTCACATACCTTTTCTTTTTGAGCCCGTCAAGCTCTCAGCATACTCTCTGTCCTTTCCTTAGCCCCTCTGAGCCCTAATCCTGCTGACGTCTTCCCCGCATCATCACACTCTGTTCTTGGCGTCACCCTCATGTTCGTTAGCATTTTTTGCCTTAGCCTTTCCTGGCATAACCCTTCAATAGTATCATCTGCAGCCACTCGAGGCCCTCGGTGCAAATCAAGCCTTTTTACATGTTAATAAAATGCTAAACAAGTGTAACCAGGGCCTTTGTCTTGTTTCCTGTCCGTCCTTGTTGACCAGAATGGAAACCCGGACAGAGACAAGCCCGCGTGTAACTCTCAAGAGCTGGAGGACTGCGACGGCTTCCCAGAGGACAGCTTCAGCCTCACACACTTTGACGGAGAATCCCTAAAGCCCACTCGAGTGGTGAGTAACACTGCTCTTCTTCTCTGGTAAACACTTTCACCCTCCAGTTTTTGAACCCCTGAGCCACTCTGGTTTCCCATTTACATCCATTTTTGTCCATGTAGAGATGGGAAATATAGTGAGTTTTAAAGATGTATCAGTATATTCTCACAAAAGGACGTAATAGTTTTTGTTAAAGTTGGGTTGTGTGAGGTACAGGGCATGATCCTGAATGTGTGCCACAGTGTCACAGCTCAGTTCTCTCTCTGTTCAGAAATCTCAGGACAGAAGCTAATGTTAAACATTGCTATACATGGTGCAAACTCTGTGTAATGAGAAGATTTGTGGGAGAAAAAGCCACAAAAGCAGCGTGGGGTCATCACATGCAACAAACACTTTGTTTACATCCACTTTGTTTTGTGTTACCAAACTGCTTTGATTAGGTACTATTTTGAGACACAGCACAGCCTACATGTCCCTCCACCAGCAGCATAAGGATCAAACTGTCTTACTTGAATTTTGCTAAATACACAAATAAAACTTCATCCTAGATAAAGATTCGCCAAAAGTTGGAAAAAACCATGGCCTCTGTCTTTACAAAGTTAACAGTCAGTGTAACCCGAATACTTTCTTCTAAGATGAACTTTCATTTGCTCCACTGTTTCGCCCTTTAGGTTTGTAAAACAGTGAATCATAAATGTCCATTAAAACAGCGAGGCCCTGCGTGATGATTGTTCTTAGTCACACTCTTATTTCATCCAGTTGGACGACAGAAGCTCATGATTTATTCACCTAGATCAACGTTGGCTTACAAAAAACACCCCACTTACCACTGAGAGCTCTACGCCAAAGCTGAGTGGCTCTCCTTGAGCTCGCAGAGGTATACCCATTGGATAATGTTGATTTGTAAGTCTCTCCTTGGATTAGTTCAGTCCTACCTATGTTCTCTTCTGCAGAGATCGAAGAGCACCTACGCCTTCCGCTCATGTGCAGTTTATCATCTAAATGTGCCCAGAGTCCGAACTGAATTGGGGAAACGAGCTTTTTGTTTGAACACTTTGCAGACAGAACTGAAAATGCCAGAACTGCTTTCATTCAAAGCTTTTCGTTCCATTTTACTCACTAGGCAGCGAGAATCCTATGAGCAATGCCTGTGTTTTTAATTGTTACTGTCCTCAAAACTGTTGCACTCCCACTGTGAAATTGTTGAATACTTTTCCATATTTATTGTTAGTTATTTATTGCCTCAGTCTTTTCTTGAAATTGTATTTATTATGACGTGGCACGGGTTTACTGATGGCGATGACTCTTTTCCTTGCATGCATTAATTGTGCAGTAGGGATGCACAATACAGGTACAATGCTTGTATGGGCAGATGTTAGCTTAAATAGTTTAATGTCTATATATGCAGATATCAAAATTTCTGCTGATATTTACAGCAGACATATTGACTATACTGATTCCCCATTTCCACCTAGTGGTCTGGTTTGGCTCAGTGCAGTTTGGAGCAGTAAACCCTGATCATGTTTGTGTTTCGGCTGTACCTTCATTGAGGGTGGGGATGAACTGGGAGGTGAGGGACACAGTGAGCAGATCTGCCATAGAACGTGATTGTAATCAAAGAGGGAGCTTTATGTTGTTGTTGCATTCTTTACAGCAACAGCAGTGAACAAATCACTCTAAATCCACAGCTTATTTAAACATGGCAAGGTCTGTGTTTTCTTTAACCAGAGCATGTCATGTTTGTTCATTCAGTTAGAAAAAACTGAAGGTGTTTTTTGGCCTTCAGCACCCAGCCCTATCTCCTTTCAATCCTCCATTTCCCTCAAGTGCGCTGTTTGCTACCTGACACTTAAGCCTCCATCAGCACGATTTTATTCATCGGGGCCCCCGGTGATCAAACCACCGCCGGCACTGGCCTTTAACAAGCCACTTGACCAGACAGAGCCACAAAGGCCCCCGTGCTGCAGGAACATGCACACCTCCTTCAGCTTGATCACATCGCCTCGTGACCAGAATAGCAACAACCTGAACCTGTAAAAGCTCACGTCTATTTTTATAACCGTTCATTCTCAGGATACATGTGGCAGGGTTAGCTCCAGAGGTTTGACTTCAATTGAAACGCCACGACAGACGTTTTAAAGGAGGCCTCCAGGCATCAGTGTTGAGTCATGTTGTATCCCTCCATGTTTTTGTTGTCCTGTCCAGATTTTCTGTTGGTCAGAACTGAGTCAGAAATCTGCTCTTTGATTGTGTGTGGAGGAAGGCGTGGACAGCGATTTAGAGCCAAAGATATAGATTAATCACTTATCATTCCACCTGATAGAACATCTCACTCATGAATATTTACGCACTTAATGACACTGATGCTCCCGTGAGGTTTAGAAGTACAGGACAGTGAAGATCCAAGTGACTGATCAAGAGGAGGAGCTGCGGGGGTTTTGTTGTAATTTGATCCGAGAATTCATGTTTTTTTAAAGGTGTTAGTAAGAGTGGAAAATGTTGGATTATAGAAATTAATACAAATAAAAGGGTTTGCACTGATGCATAGAATAATGATTGTGAAAATCAGATTTGACCTCAGAAGCTATTGTTGTTTTCCCTTATGTCTATGATTGATCACTTTAGTCTCCAAGCTTTTTGGACCACAGGGCCTCATTCGAACAAATAGAGGAATGACTGGACCACTTCCATACACTCCAGTTAAGTGCACTGAAGTTAAGGGTTTTGGGTGATCAGTCAGATTTCAGGAAGCCCAGGCAGGCCTGGCTACCACTTGATCCCATCCATCAAGATGAGAACAACTCTCCATGCAGCAGTGGAGAGATACTACTAACTACACAAAACTGTCAAACTTTGTGTGGGATTTTGCCTGAAGCTGATTATCATGGTATTCTTTGTAAATCAGACCTTCAAACAAACACATTATCTCAGCAATAAAGGAATTTGTATTACTATTTAATCCTGTTATCCATTTGTCTTTATTCATTGTTAAAACACAAGCATTAAGTATGTACCATATTTACATTTATACTTTACACTTTGCTGCAGGCAAACAAAAAGTTGACTGTGGGCTGCACTTGGCCCCAGGGCCATAGTTTAGACACCCCTATTGTAGATGTATGAACTGTCTATCTGGCCGGTCAGGTTAGAACTGGATAGTGAAATGTGTAAAAGATGTCCGTGTTCTGTGTTCCTTGCTTAGGGATGGAAATCGCAGGATACCTCACGATATCGATACGTGATACATGGTCCATGTGATACATGGTCCATGATAATGGTATAATCACGATGCACCGATTCTGTGATAATCAATATATTGCCAAAAACAAAAAAGTAACGACATGTCATAATAATCAAATTTGTCTGTCCCTTCAATGTTGTCGACGTGTATCCATGCTTTGGATTTATAAGATGCTCGGGCATCCTTCAGTGTCTTTTTCTTCACACTGATGTCCACTTTGTAAACTTTCTCTGTTTTGGCTGGTAATATTCCATTCAAGTTTCACTCATCCAACTGTGGAGCGCCCTCTTGAGGAGCCATCAAGTACCATCTTGGGGAGATCATTCAACAGGGAAATACAGCATGTAGAGCTGCAGTTCTATTGTTTTAACCTAAATTGGCATTTTTATTAATTAAAATATGAATATTTGGCGCCAGCATATTGATAATCATATCACAGGAGGTAGGAGGACAATATTTGCCATATCGATGTTTTGCCACCCCTAGTTCTGTTTTTTTAAAAATGTTCACAGAACAGTTTCCATAAAAACAAGAACACAATGCAGCCAGCCTTATAATACACAATGCTTAATGAGAAAACTTAAAAAACACAAAAAAGTGTTTATTGATCAAAATCTCAGCATTTCAGATGTATCAAAAAACATGCACAGTCAGATGTGTCCAAGGCAAAAGGGCTAAAAATAGAATAAAATCTTAACATGAAAATAAGTGGCTTAAAAACACTGATGGAAGAGGAGCAGCTGTTTTATAAATTCAGAATAATGAGCATAAGTGAATGTTTTTCTGTCCCTTAAAAAAAGCTCTATTCATTAGTGGACATTTGGCTCTCCTCTTTCAACTTTTCTGTTTCATTCTCCTACAAAAATATCAATGTTTATGGTTAAAAAAGTCTCTAAATGAACCCTTTCAAACTGTGATGAAAGAATAATAATGAGTGTAAATGTAAGGGCTGCTGTGTCTGTGCAGTTTAATGAAGAGCTTTATGTGAAAACAAACCCTTTAATGCTGCTGCCTCCATTTAGTCTGTGGACGGTGCACCCAGGCGAGCAGCTGCCTTCGCGTAAGCTCGAGTGTAATCATACATGTACAATCGGCCTTTTGAAGGACATTTGGGTGTTTGTTCCTCGTCTGTGTGTTTACTTGTTGTCCTCCAGGAAGCTTTTCCTTTCTATTCTCCTCTTTTCTTTCTTCCTTTGTGTCGCCTTAATGCCGCCCACAAGGACAAATCTGACCTTTTTATGAAACCTTAAAGCTCAGAGTCGTGGCACCTCCTCGTGTTATGGCACTTTTGGTTATTTGGTTTAAGTCCCAGTTGAAAAGAATAAAGGTTTTCAGCATGTTTCTCAGAGGGAGGATTTGAGTCACGTCCATTGACCATATTTGTAAAACCTCCACAGCAGAGTCTATCTGTACATCTGTTTGCCGTACTTATGGAGGCCCCTGTTATCAAAGACTGCCCTTTTAAAAGAAAGACTCAGGAAAGCAAGATTCCCTGTGATGACTTCAATGAATGTTGAAAATCTGAATTTTCTGTTATGATACTTTCTTGATGATTTTAACCTTTTTTAGGCTTGTGAACACATCTTTGGGTATTTGGCCTTCCTCCCAGCCTACAACATGTGAGAGTAGACAACAAAACCTGTATTTAGCAGGCTGCATAAATGTAAAGTCATGGTATTTGAGTCTGTTGAGTCTGTGGATATTATGTTATGTAACAAGCATTTTATTTGCATAAGCCTGCCTCCTGGCTTGAGGAATTTCTGTGCAAAGTGCCGCCATATTGTTTACATTCTTAGCGAGAGATCGGTGTACACCATGTCTAGACCCAAAACCTATCACTGCTCAGTTGTTGGCTGTAAACAGCCACATATATCTTCACATATAGGCTACCAGCCTCGGAGGACCAAAGGGCCCAGTGGATTAATTTTATTTTTGAAGGGAATGAGCAGCTACAGTTGGCTAAAACCTGTACGTGTGTGCCAGTCACTTCACGTCTGCTTCTTCAACTTCAGTCAGTTCAACACAGGACTGGCAACTAGACTTTTCCTGAATCTGGGCTCAGTACCAACAATCCCTCGCCAAACCTGATGATGGAAATGTGAGTATTTTAATGCCATGTAGTATTTATTTTGTTCATTGCTACGAGCTAGTGCTAACAGCAGGGGGAAGTGAACCAGAGGTAACAACATGAAGTCTGAAGGATAAACTTCAATGTATGAGCATTCTTACATTAGTCAGCAGTGAACAATGTTAGCCCGGAAGGTAGGCTAAGTTGCGGCTGTGTCCCACTGCGGTGACTAGGCTGAGGTTAGCATGTTGTGTGTTAGCCTGTGGTGTTTGGGGGAAATGAGCTTTGCTGTTATCTGTTAACAGGCATGAATTTGCGGTTCGTGTGTGTTCAGGACTGTAAGCACTTCCAGGCCGTTAATGCATTTGTTTTTCATTCTTGCTCTTCCATCTTTGTATTTCATTCTGACCTTTGTTTGTGTTTCTGTATGTGAATCTTTTCTGTTCTTGAAGCTGTTTTCCTCTTTTTGAAATGCATTGAGCCATTGTGGGTTGTTTGCCTTTATCGGCCACCGTACAAGACAAATCTGTTACACCTGCAAGATTCTATCATATCATTGTCTGCCATGATCTCTGATAAATGTTTCCAGCTTTTTGTTGAATCTATGACACACAGAATTAAGGCAGTTCTGAAGACAAAACCGGTCCATCAAGGTACACACAAGGTGCTAAGAAAGTGTCTGTTGAGTGTGTGTGCTGTTGTAGAACGAGTATTTAGTTGCATAGAAAGACCTGGAATATTTTCACCATGTTCGGGTCATCCATTTTGGGCTGGATAAAAAAACCTTATGGAGCTTTTTCTTATTGCTTTGTATTTACAAAGCACCGTTATCTTGTTAACACATGCTGCAGGAATTAACTATCATTTTTGTGTTCTGGATTTAAGAGGTTAATCCTGTGCTTCATTCAGCTTCTGGATGTTAAATCCCCCTCATTCAATAGGGGCTTCACAGAATACAGGTTTTTGTGAGGTCTTATTTTCTTAGTTTGGCTCAAAATATCAATTTGTAGAGGTTCTGAGCCTCTTACTGCACCCCTTTGTAAGGTAAACTGTGGCCACTTTATGAAATCCACATGATTTGATTTTTCTTTTTGTTATTTGTCTGTGATCAGTAAAGTCAGAGAATTTCAGAGGATATGGTATTGAACCTTAAAATACCTCTAAACCGAGCCAAGCATTCGTGTTTCAGTCGTACAATAACAACACTGACTGTTTTTCAGAGTCAGAGTGAAACAAACACTGACTGTGTCTTACAGGTGTGCCTGAGGATCCTGTTCAATTTTCCTGTGTTGTGCAACTTTTCATTAAAGCAGCCCCAGGGCTGAGTTTGCTTCCAAAATTAATCACGCTCAAATCCCAAAGTAAACAACAATCAATGGACCAAATAACAGAGTTTATAACAAATCCACTCAGCCTGCAGCTTTGAGCAACAGTTCAGAGTCATTTACTGTCTCAGTGTCAGATATCGACCAAATGTTAACCCAGCTCTCTGAGTGTATGAAAGTTTATAAGTGAGTTTTAATTTCTCCTCATGTGGGAACTGTGAGCGTGGGCTTTATTTTCTAGGTTGATAAATTCTTACTCTCTTTGTTACATTTTAAGCAGGACTGCCAGTCGGTTTGTTTGGAAAAAAAAGTTTTGAAAAAGTTTAAGGGCCCATATTTTGCATTTTTTAAGTTTTATAGGAGTGATGGAGCACTTCCATGCACAAGGCAAAAATTCTGCAGCATCAAGACTCCTCCCTCACCTGTTTACAGTGCCAGTAGCTGCTTGAAATGGCTCACCCCACCCTGATTAGACCTGCCAGTGTGACACTGTACCACTGTTTTAATTGATCTTACTTTTTTTCACACCTGCCAAAAACCTTTGCACAGTACTATGTATAGGTGATTTTTTAATGATCTGATGAATGAACTAAATGCATATTTTTTCTTTATGCTGTCTGACTAACATGTAACTGGGATAGTTAAGTGAATATACACGGACAGCTTGCTCTGACTGAACAGGGAAGTACAATGAATAAACCTCTGTCAGAGAAAGATGGCATTGCATTTACATGTAAATGAAATGGATTTTTTCCTGAGATTAGCAGCTCTATTATACTCTCATTTTTGCCACAGAGGCTTTGTTGGTCAAAAAAAGTCACTTAAAAATTAAACCAAGACTTAGGCTGGATAGTGAAGGGATACAAGTAATTTGGTTGTTCTGTATCTTTTATCATCTCTTGGTTATTGGGGGAAAGAAATAATTTTAAAAAGCCTCCTGAATGTGGAACTTATCTTTTGGGGATAAAAGCAATCAAAACTTTGCCTTTAGGGTGAAGGAAAGCAGAACATGCTAATATTTAATTTGACAACTTTGTGCCAGTGTGTGCTGAACACCTTAAAATCGCTCTTACATCAGCTGATTTCAGTGTCGGGTTTGCATTTTTCTGTGCAGAGGAGGAAGAGAAGCTCAATATTGAAGTTGATTGTTGGAGAATTGCAGCTGGATTTTTATAGACTATTGTTCTTTTTTAAGTCCATTTAATTATGTGCTCTTAATTGTCCTCCCATCATTATTAATTTCCCATTTTTATATATTTAATGTTCCAAAATGACTCTGGCTTTAGGTTGTGTCTTTCTCCATCTGCATGCTCACCCATAGGTTCTAAGCAAACATCTGCTGCGAGCTTCAAGTCCAAAGTGTGAAGAGAAAGGAGTGTTGAGTGGAGGAGTGATGGCTTTCTAAACAGCCTGTCATTTTACACAACCACCAACCATCAGCACCAACACACGAGCTGTTATATGCTGATTTCTCAATGCCTGTCAAGTGCGTGTTGAGATGGGAGGACAGGCTGACAGCCTCGGAGACTCGTAGGCTGTCAGAGTGAGGGATCGGTGAGAATGGTCAGATGTCGAGGAGCGATTATGTCACTGCATCTGTCATTTTCTCCCCAAAACAAATGGAGTCGGACTGGAGGAGCTCCAAAGCCATTTACTTCAAGGATGCACACAGAGTGAAGTGAAGGAGGAGAACCTCAGGGGCTTCATGGCTGTTTTCATGAACTTTTCAGTACAGCTTTATGCATAAAAGTTAAATGATGGATTTTAGCAGATCTGCCACATTCAGCTTTTCATTTCTACCCTCAAAAGAGTTTAAAATCATATATTTCTGATATTTTATTGAACAACAAAGAAGAGATGAACATTACTATAGCCACAGAAAAGATATATGGCTTTTTTACACTGACGATGCTAAAAATTTTTGATACATGCACATGTGTTTCCTTCATCTTGACTGCATCTCCCTGCTGCCACGCCGTCTCCATAAATTTCACTTCAATTCACTTCAACATTTGTAGGTGACTGATTCCAGACAGACATCAAAATGATGCCGTTTAGCATGTAACTCAACACTAAACAGTGTTGCGCTAGTTCACACTAAACAAGAGCGAGTTCAAAGTTCAGTTTGCACAGATTAAATTGAACTGGTTCAAGTTCATAGACTCCATAATGAACAGTTCGTGTTCATTTTTTCATTTTTTTTTTTTTTTTTTTAATAAGCAGCTTTGAGAAATTCCTATTCAGTAGAGTCTCTGACTGACCTGCCCATCCATCCCCAGCCCTCTGCCTCAACTCACTTCCAAGCTAAATGAACTGAAGAGGCTTTTGAATCCTATCAAGGGCATCATTTCAGACTTACTTCAAATAAAGGTATTTACGGACTGTGCTGTAAATACAGTGCTGTTAAGATGTACATTTTTGATTTGAATGTTTATACAGATTTTAACCACAAAATCTTTTCTACAGATTTAACGGATATTTGAATAAAAGGTTACAGCTCTAGCAGATAATTGCGTTCAAGTGAGATTACCGGTATCAACACTTATGACATTTTTTGCAGATATTAACAGCCGATGTTTGAGCCATACAAATTAGCCATAAATATCCCTTATATTGGCTGTTTCATCGGTAGAATTTAACTAAATGATTTACCTCATTGTCACTAAATGTTCACTTTTGTAAATCAAAAGTGTTTTGTATTTAATAATAAAATGTTTTTCTGGCGTCAAATCTGTTTCTAATTATTAGTAAGTTGCTCTCTTAACAGAAAATATTGGTATCAGTGATCATGAGTTTGTAAATATTGACATATCTGCAAAAATCCAATGTCTTTCATCCCTGGTTTTGGTTATGGTTCTTAAATCTGTAATTCCTGCCTTTTATTTGTCATCTTTATACAGCACTGAAGTTAGGGCAACATTACATCCCGTACAGCTTAACAGTTTCTATCCTTGATGTGATAAATTATCCCAAACTGTCACCTTGACATGGATTGGACTCCTGTCTGTCTCACACTCTCACAGATGGATACATGGAGAGACAGCGTGATAATAACACAAGATAAAAGGATATTGTGTCAAAATCAATATGACTCTAATTCACACCTTTACTTTCCACCTGTGTTTGTCTGCATGCAGGTGAACCTGGGCAGCCATCAGTACCTGTTTACGGTGGACGTTAACCCCACCGACATGCCGTGTCTCTGCCTCAGACATGACGTGGACGCTCTGCTGTGGCAGCCTCGACCCGACCAGCCTGATAACATGTGGGAGCACGTCGGCACGTTTAATGCCCTCGGTAAGACCTTCAGTTGAAAAAAAAACATGATGTAAGGTTTTAATCAGCCTCGGCCTGTTCAGTCTGAGGAATTATTTACAGAAACAGAGCGGGAATAAGTCTGGTTAATACTGGAAATGCGTAACAAAGTATATGTTTGCATTTAGGAGACCTGAGTGCATATTTAAGGTACTTTTCACCTTATTTTAAACTTCTTTTTCAGCACCGTTAGGCTGATAATATTGTCTGTTTTTTCTTCTACGCAGTCTGTATTGATTACTTGACAGTTAAAGGCCTCATGTACAAAGTTATGAATATTATTGAATGTACTCCTTCATGTAGATCGGCATAATGATTCCCTTAAGGACACTGAGGTCAAACTACGCATTATTTTTTATATCTCAAGGGAATTTTTCTTTGCTTTTATTTGATGTTGTTAAATATCAACATCTTCACATTAAACTGTCAAAAGGCAATGAACCTGAGTATATGGGGATATCAAAAGTCTGTAGTTCCCTTAGTGATGAAAACTCACCAAGGATTTCCAATAAATGTGTTTTCTGTGGTTGTTGTGAAGGTTAATCAAAAATTTTGAAGGGATCTTAATTTCCATATTTGATGAATCATGACAACTTGAGTTGAGTCATTAAAGGTGCAGTGTGTAGAATTTGGCATTTGAGTGACATCTATCGTTCAGATTCTAGAATGAGCCCAACCGTAACCAAAATGTCACATCGCTGAGCAACGGAAGCCCGTGAAGACCAAAAGGGATCGTGAACAAGGCATCATTTACTAAAGTGACAACGTTTGTAACCATTATTTTTATAGATTATAGGTCAGTTGTTGTCCTCTCTCCTCTTCTTCGCCTGCATTCCAGGTAGATTTCAGAACCGGACAGATTCGTGTTTCGTTCTTTTTGTCCCTAAAATCCACCCGTAGACAACATGGCTGATTGTTACGTCGGCCTACATGAACGCGGCCCACTGTAATGTAAATTTTTTGAAGCTTTTTCTAACTAAACAAAAATTAAACAAACGTTTTATGGGATGATTGTACACCTATTTTGACGGACTTTACATACAAATAGAAACGTTATATCGTATATTCACTGTTTCTGTTCGGCGAAATGCTGCCAAATTCTACACACTGCATCTTTAACTCTTCTTGCAATCAACTTTGTTTATTTTCACTATCCTACAGCTGCTGAGCCTCCAGATCTGCAGCAACGACAGAGATACCAGAGCATTTTAAGTGCTCTAAATCTGTGATTAAAGATGAGGGGCTTTTAGTCCACGAGGACAAAGAGAAATGCTGAAACTGCTTGGAAACAGGATCATTTACAGATTTGACTTAGCTCACTATTAAAGCCATTAGCAGAGGTGTGGCTCATAAGGCCCATTGTCTGTTTTTATTTTGGCGAGGATGTTATGAGGTCAGAGCTTTCAGACTGGAAGTGTGAGTGTCTCCTGTGCTGAAAAATCTGGAGAATAGTTGGCTCGCCTATATTTTCCATGAGCATTTCTTGGCCAAAGCAGACAGATAATAACAAATAGAGAGCCATATTTATGTTAATCATGTTGGTATGTATGTCCATAGCGGTGGATATGATCCATAATGTGTCACAGAAAAGTTAGAAATTGTTCCGTTACTCTTCCTGATCGTGCTTCTTAGAGTTAAAGCTTCAGTTTGCCTCCTCTGTGGAAAAACTCCCGTTTTCAGATTCTCAGGTCAGTTTTTCAATGAATCAGGTTCCTTTTGTGGAGATTTATTGTGGTTCTTCCTAAATGTCAATAGAAAATCAGTACTGGGGTGATATATATGGAGAGATTGAACTGTGACAGGAGGAAGATGCACTGAAGCTGCAGGACTTTCATACGACTGGTGTGAAAGCTGTGTGAAGCTCAATCAGACTGAAGTGTGTGTATTTCAGCATTTACCTCATCAAACAGTTTCTAATCAGGGGTGTGTGATGACTGTTTGGGTATATGCTTGTGCAACTGACGTTGGAGTTACACTCAGAAATATCTACAGGCTGTCAAATAATGCCGAAGCAAATCCCCTCATTAAGTTGCTTTAACATCGTTCTTTTCATTTCATTAATTTAATGTCTCCTTAATCTTTCCCAAACAGCAGCATCTGGAGCTAATTTAGATTCTTTTTTCAATTTGACAGATGAATAATCGTAATGATTGTCTTTTTCTCAGCTAAGCAGTTTTACCACCTGCTCATCTTTGTTAAGAATTCATCATCTAGATCAAGGTCGCAGATGCATCCCTGCTGATATTTTCAGAAGTGATACCGGTGAGATTTAGATGGCTGCAAACATGCGTGTTTATGAATCCAGACTCCACTGATTAAGCTTTAAGAGATGAGAACACTGGTCCTCATTCATCAGTCTGGCGTAGAAACGTGCACTGATTTTGTTGCAGAGATGTTCTTACAGCAGCTCCCCTGTCAGTGGGTCATGCATATTTGATCAACCATGTGCTGATAAATGCAGCGGCTGAAAACAATCTTTATTAAATTAGAACAATTAACACAAGTTACTTTTTTATTATAGAATTTGATTAACAGACTTGCTTACATTATGGACGTCTCTGCATCAACACCCGTCTATGACATTATCTGATTAATGAATGCGATTGACAGAACGATTGTCTTATCACCTTGTGGATATGAATATATGGATTTGAAGGTTATGCCCTCTACAAACACAGTCTATGGGCTTTTTTCCAGATGGAGTAGTGAAATATATTGAACAGGCCATCTTGTATGCTAGGTTAGGCTAAGACAGCAGCAAAAGAAGTTTCACACAAATAACAAAAAAATAGAATAGCAAAAACAGATTTCACAATCAACAAATCAGCAGAGTTCAGCAGTAAAACATGTGCATACTCTTTTCAAATGATCCCTCATTTTGGTTTTAAAGTCTCTTTTTTAAAGCACTTGTATGCGAGAGTGCAGGAGAGCTGTACCCTCGCTGACCAAAGCCACAGCATCCAACACTCTGTATCTTTATAAATCCTCTTTTTATCTGTTCTCTCTCAGGTTACGTCCAGGCGTCCAAACGAGATAAAAAGTTTGCCACCTGCGCTCCAAACTTCTCCTTCGCCTCTCTGTGTGAGTGTCTCCGCCGAGCTTTCATCTACAGACAGCCGTCGCCGGTGGAGACCGTCCTGTTCAACAGGAAGCAGGGCCGACAGGTCGGGAAGGTTGCCAAGCAACAGGTTGCCAGTCTGGACTCAGATAAACCCATCATGGGCTTCAGAGCATCCAACGAGAGACTATACATCCTGACCTCCACCAACCTGTTTGTTCTAAAGGTCAACAATAATTAGATCAGGG
Organism: Cetoscarus ocellatus; assembly: GCA_037902135.1. Lineage (NCBI taxonomy): Eukaryota > Metazoa > Chordata > Actinopteri > Labriformes > Labridae > Cetoscarus > Cetoscarus ocellatus. The sequence goes on from JBAMNC010000076.1 coordinate 1,078,591, forward strand.
ACTCTTGTGATTTTCATCTCATTTACCCTTTTTAGGCTTAATCATTCCAAACAGAGGACGTGGTTTCTGGTAAAACAAGAAAAGCTTCCTCCTGTGTTTATCTGTGCTCCATCTGTTTGTGTTCAGTTTTGTCAATGTATGTGAGAGCAAAGGGAAGAAACTGTGTCCTTAATCCCAATAAATGAAAAAGTAATTGAAGTGAACTGTCAAATAAATTATTTTTTTTTAATTTTTTTTATTTCTATCAGGGAGATCATACATATTCCATTTTACAAAGAACAAAATGCATACAAGTACATTCTGCATGTGTAATACAAAAACATTGTTGTAATTAAACCATCCCTCTATGTCTCAACAGTGTTTTTTCCCCAGTTAGTACTCTCCCTTACATTTTAACTTTTTATTTTTAAACCAAAAACAACTCAAACATGAACAAAGGATGTCACACTTATTCAACAGATCTAAATTCTTTCACACCACAGTTTCTTCTGTAGTCATAAGAAAATATAAATTCATCAGTTGTTAATCAAATAAATAAACTGAACACAATTTTGTGTTCAGATAAATCACATTTTACGATACTGGAAGTGCATTCAATACACTTTACACACAAGTAGCACACTACAGATGCTCCCAGCGGAATAATAGATAATAACTCCATAAATCCCAGTTTATAGCTACAGTTTTGGTTTACATTCCTCCTAATGGATGTCTGGTTCAGGCCAACTGTGCTGAACGCATGGCTGCTCGTAGTGTTTTTGTCAGATGGTCAGCAGGGAGGAGGACACGGAGGAAATCCCTCTCCTTGGCTCACTCTACAGTCATTACTGAGGAAGTATGAAAGAAGCTGAGAGTCATTTCCATAAATTTACATAAACATGCTTCACACATCACTCTGGCTCCTGCTGAATTAGTCTGAATCTTGGACGGATCGCATAGACTTGAAATGTTCCACTCTGGAGACTTCAATCTCATCTGCCGGCAGTTTATTCATTTAATTATTTTCTTATTCTTCCTCAGATTAAATGGAGCATTTCTCTTGAAAGTAAGAAATAAATTTATTGATTTTGAGTGATACATCTGATGTATTTTCCTGCCAGAACAATCAATGAAAAACATGGAAATGTGCGGGGGAGGAGGGGATTCAGTGTCTTTGACTCAACATTGTGTCCACATGCATGACATGGTAATAGTGTGCTATATGTGCTATATTCCCAATGAAAAATTCAATGCTTGTGGTATTAGCAAGTTTGATAAGTCACACAGCAAACTGCATTTTTGATGAAAATTTTGTTAAAGCTAAGAGTAATGCCACATTTCCACTGAGCACTCTGGTTTGGTTCGTTACGTTTGGATTAAGCCCTGATCTGGCTTGCTCTATCCTCAGCTGGGGGCGGGGAAGAGGGTGAAGCTAGCTCTGTCCACCTCCCTCCTCACTTCTTCCTTTCCAACTATAACAGTTCAAATACAATGAAAACAACAAATAACAAATTAACTGACAAGCTGGATGAAGAAAAGAAATAAATTCCTCAGTCAGAAGTGCAGCCTGATACCTCAGTCTCTTAAGTTCAGTGAACCAGATCACTGAGTTTCAGGTCTTTTTGCAGATCAATCCAAGTAAAGGGAACAGCAACTTTAAAAACCTTTTTTACCTACTAGATCCTGAACTCGGCTGACTGATGAAGGTAAGATGGGTGCAGACTTAAGATAGCCCTGTGAATTAGAAGGTACGAGTGTTTAAGTCTTTGTGTAGACAGAGAGGACCATCCTACACATGCACACAACGAGCAACGATGTTTGAGGGATTTAAAGTTAGTGATGAACCTCAGAGCTCCAGAGCATGATACAGAGTAACCAGAGCATGTAAGCTCTAAGATGAGGTAACCTGACATGCCAGATGGACAGTTACATATATCATGGAAATATTTCACTGGTCCATCGGGAGAAGAGCCCATAGAAAATGTTTTCAGAGGCAGAACCTTCAAAAACAACTGCAGCTGGTGATTGGATGATCGTTCTGCCTGTCACACTCATCACAGACCAATCCATATCAAGCCACAGTATGACGTAGCAGCAAGACCCTGTTGTTAAGTGTTAGCTTAAAGTATGTTTCATCATCTTGCATTAAATTATACCACAAAGATGTATCACTTACCAGTTATATTTGACATGAACCTCGTCAATGACAGTCCCCATCAAGCTCTCCCAGTAAACTTCTGAGGAGAGCGTATTTCACCAGGCATTGTTGAGTAACCATGACTACCATAGACTAACCGGCATCATCCGCAGAGGATTTCCACATCTCTCCCAGTTTCCCAGCAGTTTTTTTCCAACTTCCTTGCTTCGCTGATTTGATCGTCCATGAGGCAGCCAGCGTAGACACGATCATCACAATGGGGACTGGAGTCCTTCACATCTTTTTCACATCCAGAGGAGCCAGCTGGTAAATCAAACTCTTACTGAAACCGGTTGGGAGAGGAGCAAAAACATGATTCCTCATCAGAAAAGCTTGAAGTGACATTCTTCACTCCTCTTTTAAAGAAGAAATTGAGTCCGTTTCTGATTAAAACTGCAGATAATGCCTCTTCAGAAGCCGCCATTGTTTTCAAACATGCAGTCACTTCCTGCTGTCGTCACGTCTTCAGTTAACGCCTCTCTGATTCAGCTGTCAAGCTTTTTGCCAAGTGAAGTTGTTGGAGATCGGAGCTTGGCAAGTGATTTCAGATGGTGAATCAGGCAGGTCCATCTGCATTGCAAGGTCAGAGATGAGGCGTGCGTATACAAAACATCATAATCAAGCACAGAGATAAATGTGGCAGCAACAAGTCTTTTCTGGATTCAAAAGAAAGACTAGATTTAATCCTGAAAAAAAACCTGTTTCAATTTTAACCTCTTTTCCGGCTGTTGTATATGTGGGGAAAAGAGAGCTTTATCCGTTAAAATGCCACGATATCTGTAGGCTGAAACAGACTCAATTTGGGAGCCTTGAGTAAATGGAGGGCAGGGTCAAAGGTTTGGATGTTAAGTTGGAGCACAGCATTACTTTTGTCTAAATATGACAAACTTAAGGACAACAACAAGTTATACTGCAAATGATATCAAAATTAATACAAGACATCCTTCAAAAAGTCAGATTAAACATGTCATAATGCAATCCAGCACTATATGAAAAAATAATAAAGCGCTCCCTGCAGCATCATCAAACCGTTTTATCAGGCATCATATGAACTATGACGTAAAAGTTGTGAGATCAAGTATTTAACATAACATAGAACTGTAGGGCTCATGGTGGTTTAACGCCATGAGGCCTCATTTTTGCTCCTAAAATCCTGTCTCAATACATTTCTGCCTTACCTGACCAGCTTTGACATTTGAGACACAGATCAGGAGGGACATGCTTTCAGCCCAACAGCAGCAGAGAAAATCAAGACAAGCCCTAATGGATGTTATTTATAAGGCTTATTCAGAGGGCTGGTCCACTTCCTGATTGTAATGTTTTCTTTGATTGTGAGGCAGTAATAAGTAAAAGGAGACAAAAATAGAAGGGACGCGGGGATTATTGTGTTTTATTTTTTGAGAATGAGATCCAAAAAGGCAGCAGTCACGAACACGACATCACCTCTGACTCCTCCAGGAAGCTGATTCATATCTGTTTCTCTCCTCAGAGTAACAATAAACATCACCCTGACAGTGTGTGTGTGTGTGTGTGTGTGTGCGTGTCTGTGTGAGGGCTGTGGATGGTCTCAAATTATAGCAGAACACTGCTAAACAATTCATTGATCCAGACTGAAATTGCTGGTGTTTTGTGAACGTAAGCTACTGGAGAGCAGTCAGTCAAAGGCAGTTTGGTTTCGCGATTCAATAGCTTCATCAGGAAGGGCAATTTTGTGAAAACTATCTGCAATTTGTGTCCTCACCTCCCCCGAGTCCTGCTGCTTTCTGAAGCCATTTGTTTCTCCTTGGCCTGGGCCACACTGTAGGCCTCCACTAATCAACCCTTTCTCCTTTTTTTGTCTCTGTTTCCCTGAAGAAAACCCACTTTCACTCTGGGTTTTATTAAATTACTACTGTCCAATTGGATTAGGCTTCAACCCTTGTTTTTAGAATCCAGCTAATATCTCAGAGGATGAGGTTTGTTTGCCTTTACTCCAACCACAGAGGAAAAACACACAGCATGGCAATTTCACCGCAGAGAATTGGATAATGAAACGTCTTTACTGCCCACAGCTTGAATTTCCCAGAGCTTCATGTAGCTGTGTTCAGGTAAACACTACATGTCTTTAATAGTGGGAACTTTATTAAGCATTCGGGAGATTGACAGCTGTGTTTTAGCTGGAATAAATTCAATCAGTCTCTCGGAATGAGCTTCCTCGGCTGCAGGGTCAAGAAACCTGATCCAGCTCTAAATTAAAACCAAGTTTCCAGAGACAACAGAGAGCTGCAGGCGGCTCATATTACACCACCAAGGTTTTATATTTTGGTTTCACTTTGCGATATAGATACACATTCTGAACTTAATATGAAAAAATCATATTGCTTCTCTAAGCTATGCATAAATTTACAAGCTTATAAAGTCTGCTTTAATTAAATGGGGCAGAATTCACAGACAGTACCTCAGCTGTCTTCACAGAGAACAGATCTGGTTTGAAGACCATACACTCACTGGCCGTTTTTTTAGGTACATCTTACTTGTACCAGGTTGGATCTCCTTTGACCTTCTGATCTGCAACTCCTTGTGGCAAAGGTGCAACATGGTGCTGGAAACATTTATCTTGGTCCATATTGACATGATAGCACCTGAGTTGCAAAGGGATGGACAATTTCTGGTAAATTTCTGGAGACTTTCCATGGGAATAATGGAAATTTATGGGAATTTGTGGTAATTAGGTAGAAATTGGGGTTAATTTAAATGAACTGTATCATATCCAAACATAAATATAAACTTTTTGTCATAGCAAAATAATACAATCAGAAACATAACAATTCAACAGATTTATGTGTAATTAGAAAGGTATCAAGCTTTAATTATTTCATTACACAATCAATTAAACTTGACTGTATGTAGTCCACATGTTGAATATGTGGCTTCAGTAGTTTTGTGCTCTTGGATCAAAGATGTGGTCTCAATACTCCTACAGTGAGCAGTGTGCTCTGTGCATGTGATCGAGGAACAGCAGAGATATTCAGAAGTATACTTCATGAAATCTGCTTGTTTTAGTCAAGACAATGGCTGTTTCTCAATATGTGTACTTCAGCGTACTTCTGGACTTGCGGACTCGTGATATATCATCAATCACAGCCGAAGTTCTGTTCCAATTCAAAGTCCACACCAAAACAAGTTTGGTTCACGTACCTGGATGTGGACTCGCCCAAACCCCATTGACCAAGTCTGCTACTGAACATAACTTGAGCTGACCTTTCGCAGCTACAATCCCACAATGCAATTTGTGCCATTCAGCAGGAAACTCCAACATGACAGAGGAGAGGTCGCACAATTGCAAGTAATTGTAGTTACAGCAAAAATTACTTAAGATACTTATTTTTGATAGAGTTGTGTTTGAAACCTGAACGTTACATAAATTCTAAATGGACGATGTGAGTGGTTACCAGCAGACAACAGGATGTGACATGTAGGTACGTGGAAGGGGACGTTAGCAGAGCTGTGAACGCTAGCAAAGTACACTGCCGTTCAAGATCGTTCAACGGACTCCCAACCCCTGAAGTCCAAACTCTGGGATGAACTTGCAAAGTCTGAACTTACAGAGTTCACAAGTTTGAACATGTGAACTCTGAATTGAGAGACACTCAATACTTTCTTGACCCTTTGTCATGCTCCACCCTTTTCAGGAAGTTACCCTTTACCAAGCCCCGCCCTCCTTAGTTAGTGTTCCTAAGTATGACAAAATAGTTGCTGGCCTCTTTCCCATTGAAACAATTGACCTTTTGTTGACTCTCTGATCGGTTAGCTCATCCACCACTCAGAACCAGAGTATCCCTGATCTGTTGTCGGGTTGCACAGTCAAACACTTTCTGTGTCTAAATTAATGCAGTCATATTTTTAATTACTTAAAAGATTCATAAAGATTTTGAGTTTTCTTTATGCACACTACAGTAGTTTTGTCTTTATTCTTTCACAAAATTTGAAAAAGAATCAAATTAATTAGATAAAACCTGGTTGAAAAGTGAGTAATTTTCAGCTGTTTCAAATGGGAAAGAGGCTACAAAAACAGATTTTGTCTAACCTTGTAACAGTAACTAAGGAGCGCAAGGCTCGTGGAAAGGGCGATGTTTGACAAAGCAATTGAAAATAGCTTGCTTTTTTCATAACTTTCATTTAAAGTTAATAATTTGATTCTTTTTTAAATGTGGCCTACTTTAAAAAAAGGGTGTAAGAATTGAAACATTTTTCGTTTATCATCTGCTTTAGGTTAGTTTTGTTTTGGATTTTTAAAGCTGAAGTTAAAAAAGTAAAATAAAAAATATATCATATTAATGCATTTAAATAGAGTCAGCCAGTTGTCTGACAGGGTAAGAGCAATGTCTGCTTTGAGAGGGGATTCTCTGAATCTAGGGACTATGTCTCGCAGCTGGCCTGGGAACGCCTCGGGATCCCCCAGGGAGAGCTGGACGAAGTAGCTGGGGAGAGGGAAGTCTAGGCGTCTCTGCTCAGCTGACCAATCAGAGAGCCAACAAAGGGTCATTTGGTACTGAGGGAGAAAGAAAATATCTCCCACACCATTACAACACAACACCAACCTGAACTGGATGGATCCATTTTACTTTACATTGTGCCGACATGTACAGTTGTTCCTTTAGGTTGTCATATATGAAGAATCAGTCATTTGACTCAGATTCAGTCATAATAAGTAATTATTGACTTGTTTAATAAATTATCATATTTGATACTTTTTTTTCAAACATACCTTCATCATTGTAGCTGGATATTAGAGTGTTATATAAGTGTGGAATAAGCACAGAAAACAAGAGGATCGTGGAAAGTTTAGCTCCTCCTGATGAATCTCTGCAGGTATAATAATCAGCTCTTGAAATGATTAAAGTAAACAAGAGGTCTTTTTGTGGAAGAGAATAATTGTAGTTAAATTGTTTTTGAGTTGATTGCACTCTGGTAATGTAGAGCTCCTCTGATGGGGACAGTTAAATGAAGAGAAGCTGATTAGATGTTACTGATGTCAAGCACAGTTTTTTCTTAAAGGCAGCTGAAGTTACAACACAGCAGAAAATGTGACAACTTATAGAACTTCTTAGAAAACAAGAGGCTCCCTCCATCTCTTACTAAACTCTTTTAGTCCATGATGATCCATCAGTTTATAAACTGTAGCAGAAAAGGACATTTTAGGTTTCAAAAAACACCAATCAAACCATCTATCCCTTTCTTTATCTATCTATCCATCCATTCTACAACCATTCGACAGTCCATTTAGACATCCATCAATCACCTAAATCCATTGATCTGTTTGTTCATCCACTAATCCATCCATCCATTCATCTATAAATTTATCCATTCCTACTTTCACTAAACTGTCTTTTCATCCATTTCAAATGTGTCATCTGGACAAAGACATGCCTTTCTCCATTTTGTAGTCTCAGACCTGCTTTTCCTCTGAGCTCTCTACAGCAGAGACCAAAGTGGATTGATCAAAGACCCTCCTCAACACCTCGAATGTGTTGTGAAAACTAAAACATCAGCAGAGGCTTGGAGTAGTCTTTCCCTTTAACATTTTGACAATTATGTGTTTTAATTTCCCTAACAGCACATAGGTAATTTTTCAAAGTGCTGTGGACTGTAGCTGATGGTCCCCAAGGACAAAAGGTTGTTTGAAGGTTGATGAAGGGCATCCTTGATGTCGGCCTAAGAGCCAAAGGCATAAGGCATCATGGTTTTCAACCTGCCATCCCCCCTCCACTTCTCCCAGTATCACAGTCAGTGTCAGGGAGGAGGAGGGGATCTTGGGTTGAATATGGATGTCTTTAAAGCTGATCCTTCATCTGACGGAGGATTTTGTGAGGTAGATTGTGTGGCCTTCGAAATCTCTGCAAGTATTCAGCAGTCTATGTTGCGCTATTAATCCATAAAGTCATGGTGCTGTCCATGGTGCTGAAGGGGAAAACTTGGTGCAACATATTCTTTATATTTTTATTTTATCACAGTTTGGCTTGATGTATACATTAATTAGAGAAATTAAACCATTAAAAAAAACTGAATAGACTGATAAAAATAATTTCATAATTGTGATAATGATAGAAGAAATAGTAATTGTAAATAATTAATTCTACTGGGCAACCCAAATAAAGTGTGCTTGGTTGTCCTTAGTGCATCACATTACTAATGTTTGAAAGACTTTTTTTCACAATTGTTCAATCGCTGACTTTATTTAACACCATTAGTGGACGGTTTGTTCATCTCCAGGTATAATTATTTGCAAAAGCGGAGTCTGTTCTCTTGTTGCGTGAGGGATGTAATTACTCTAACCCTCATCTTTGTCTTCGTCCCTGTTCACAGTGTCATAACAAACATTAAAGACCCATTATTACTGAACTACATTTTTTTTCTTGTGCTGCAACACGTCAATTACAGAGTTAATGAGCCAGAGAGTTTCTCATCTCTAGCCCTTTATATCCACCTGAATGATATACTTCATGCTTCATAGTTTATCATCTGATTTTATCCGACCCTCTTGCATTAATATTCAATCCCAATTTACTTCCCTGTCATCTGTGTCTTCTTAGCATCTTGACCTTGAGACAAATTCAGACAATTTGATTTTAAAGCCTGGATCTGTGTGGTTTAACCAGACCACATCCCATGTAGTCATACTACCTACCTTTTGTTTTAACAGATGATTTTATTTGTCATTTGAGTATTTTTAGATCATGTCAATGCACTTTGTCAGACAAGTGTTTTTGGTGCCACTTTTAAAAGTAAGTTTAAGGTGAATTTGGGTTTATCCATCCATCCATCCATATACTGCTAATCCTTGTTCAGGGTCGCAGGGGGCTGGAGCCTATCCTAGCTGACATTGGGTGAGAGGTGGGATACACCCTGAGCTGTTCGTCAGACGATCACAGGGACATGCAGAGACAGACAACTATTCATGATTATACCAAAGGGCAATTTAGAGTCACCAATCAACCTCATGAGCATGTTTTGGTGTGTGGGAGGGACCCACAGTGCCCGGAGAGAACCCACACATGCACGGGGAGAACATGTAAACTCCATACAGAAAGGCCCTGACCGACACAGGGATGGAACCAGCAACCTTCTTGCTCTGAGGCACGAGCACTACCTGCCTCGCCACTGTGCCTCCCTGAATTTGGGTTTAGTTCAGGCAAAGGACACCAGGAAGATTATTTAAGTCTTGTCAATTTAATTCAGATTACTTTATTGGCATTAAAGTTGTTTGAATTTATTGCCAAAGCATTTAATTGAAAAGAAAAAAAGAAAAAGAAATAAAGTCAACCAAAATAAAAGGGTAATAATTAATTATAACAATATAAATTAGTAGTATTATGGTAGTAAATGTTTAAAGACAAAGAAGGTTTCTGAGTAAATATATATGAAGTAACATAAACTAGAACCAAACCTCCACCAAGGTAGCTCACATATTGCTGTTACATGTATAAGCAGTAGTTCCATGATAAAGTTACCATCATAATATGATTCATTGACCCTGAAAACCAACAACTAGCATTCAGAATAATGTTGATATCGTTATTAGTTAGGCAGTTATTGAGCAAAAACGATCGTTTGCTAACGGCAGTTATCTGGGTCACTACCAAAATCTAATCATTTTGAAAATGGGCCATTCCCAACATCTCCTGAAAATCTCAGCCAAATCCGTCCAGTAATTTTTGCAGAATCTTGCTAACAAACACACAAACAAACAAACAAACAGAGGCAAAAACATAACCTCCTGTGCAGAGGTAAAAATGCCTCAAACAATGTTTATTTTATTATGTCTCTCACCAAACTTATGCCAAATCATGTCCAAAGTGGAGCAAAAATGTCTTTTCTATTTATAAATACTTAAAGTGTTGTTGTTTTTTATTTAATAAAGAAAGTGCAGTCCAGATCTGATAAAACTGCGACTAAGGCTGTTAGCATCTATGCTTATCACTGTACGAGCAGTTATCCTGCTGTCACTGCTCGTAGCTCTTCCTGCTTAAAGGACTCTGATTGGGCCGTGCCACTTCGGGCCGAGCACAGTCGTTGTAGTTTGGACCTTGGCAAGACAGATCTGCCTGATTACAGACATTGAATCAGGTGGATCCAGCTGCACTGCAAGGTTAACATTTTCTAACTTTTAAAAAACTTTTTATTTTTTACAGTCAACATGCATTAGTTGGGTTTGGGGTTTGGAGGGCAAATGGTAAGTGGACTTGAGATTATGTAATGCTTTTCTAGTCTTTTTGACTGAGAAAAACACTGTCACACTGCGGGTCACATCTCCTCATTTGAACCCATTCACTCACTGGTGGTTCTGAGTTTCCTGTAAACCGTCCATAAGTTTTACCTAACACATTCATGCCCTTTTGTAACCCAGGTCACAAACATTGTTGAATTTAATATTGTATTCTATTTTCTAATGTATTTTCTGTTTTTAAAAAGAATTGCAAATAATTCCGAAATGTAAATGGGTTGTAAGTATATAAATCCGCCCCACCCTCCCGCTGGCTGTACACGTTAAGAAAAAAACATGGAATTCAGGCTTCAAGAGATCTTGCGTTATTTCAAAATCACGTTTGTTCACGTTTGTTCACGCGCGGTTGTGTTAGCCAATCAGCATCGAGGATTAGCGTCTTAAGGCGGAAGTGTACGGTTTTTGACCAGAGAGAGATGCACGAGACAGACACGGAGACGTCGAGTATATCACCTCAAAGAAGTTCTTTTTAAGAAATACCATTTAGCGGATGGCGGGATGCAGTCCGGATGTACACCAGACAGATCAACCGAAGTTAAAATTGTCTAGCATTAGTTTGAATCGGTAAGTCATCACAATACTCAAGTTAATACTCCGTGCCTGAATTCCATTTTCTTAGTGTAACAATAAAGCGTTATCAAGCACACGTTGGATAAATGTCTATTTTTATGTAGGCAGCAAGCTGTCGTATACACAGTGTGGGGCTACAATTGTATGTACTCTTGATGGGTGAAAGGTATATTTGTATGTGAGCAACTAACTGTTACATACACAGTGTGGGGCAATTGTTTGTAGTAAATAATGTAACCGTAGAGAATCTAATGGTTCTGGTCTGTTTCATACAGGCCAGGTTTTGTTTTTTGTTTTTTTTTTCTCCCATACCCAATCTTTACCTGAAAGATGGCGAGCTAATCCAAGGACGAACATCATTATCATCACCTATGTCTTCATATTCATCAACATCCAACACATTATCACCTGCCTACCTGTGCGGTAGGACTCTGGGACACTTTTTTCCTTCTTTTGTTGCTCAAAGACTGACTCTATGAATTGTTTTTTATGAACTGAAAGGACACTGAAGACTCTGAACTGATTTGGTAGTTAAACCAACTATTTTGGTTTGTTCTGTTTGATTTAAAAAAAATCTATATTTTTATTTTTTAATGCTTATTTTCAATACAATTATTTTTTTGAAAATCTAATACAGTCTCTTGAGTTTTATTAAGTGTTGTTATCAGTTCACATTTCCTCCTTTCGGATTTAGCATCTTCTGAGTTAAAACTATTTTTTAAATTATCTTCTGTTGGTTACGTGTTTATGTTAAGGAGTAATCTTAAAGTAAACGTGTGTTACACTTTTATATCCACATACAAGTGGGAGCAACTTGGGGTTGACTATCTTGCTCAAGGAAACATCGATATATGACAGCCAGAGCTGGGATTAACCCTTGACCTTCCAAGTGATGGTAGAGCACAATACCAGACCAAACTGCTGATGCTTAGACTCGGGACTATGCTGTAGAGTTGATAGTGTTTCATGCTTGGCTTTCTGTCAGAAACAAATTCAAGGTTTGCTGAAGGTGGCAATCCTGCTTGGGTTGCTGCAGCTACAGTAAGGGCCATGTGGTTGTTTACTGTTTATCAATCATTTCATTACAGCAGTTGGGTGAAGGAGTGTCTTCACTATTAGCTTACCCTTTCATAGGGGCATAAATATCTGGTGTTTGTTTCAAATAGATATTTCTGCTTCCCTTTACAGGTCACTCCCATCTTCTTAGATGTCAGGCTTGACAAGATCTTTAGCTTTTTTTTGAAAATGCACTTGAAAGATATGACGGTCTCAGTTTTGTTTTATTTGTCTCATTAATGAAAATTGGGATGAACATAACAGTCACTTTGTAGCTTTTGCTGACTTGATATTTTTTTTTTTCTGGAAAGGTACAATAAGAAGACTTAATTGATATCATAAACATTGTCATCTGTCTCTGTTAATTCTATCCAGGATGCATATCAGCCCTTCAGCCTCACCAAACACGAACTGATCCTCACAGCTTATGTGAGAATGAAACATTCTGACTTTGATGGAGGATCAGCGACACAATAACAAATCCGTCAGGGCTTTTAGTCACAGTGGAGGTACAGAAATAAACAGAAAACATTTTTTCTCGCAGGTCAGATCTCATCACAGTTCAAGGTTTCAGGGTGCAGTGTTTGTTTATGGACACGAGAGCGTCTTTGTGTTCAGATGCTCTGCTTTCTTAAAGGGTCAATTCACCTATATTATGCAACATTTTCTATCTACCATTAGCTGATACCATGCCCTGAACTGCTCTATGCTGAAGAAATGGCTCATATTACTCTTGTTTGGAGCTCTCTGTGGGAAGAATACAGTTCAGCTTTATGTGATACAGGAGAGTATTTGAGAGTTATCAGCCATCCATTTTGGTAACAGTTTCTTTGATATTTTCTCTGTGACCACTGTGAAGCTAAACATCAGTGCTTTTGAGAAATACATGAGAGAACAATTTGGTCAAATTTAGGTTGGATTAGTGGTTCTCAGTTACTTTCTGTTGCGTCTGAATCTTGCAGTACAGATAGATCTGCCTGATGTCAGTAATTATCAGTATATATATATAAGTGTATAGATAGATAGATAGATAGTTTTTTCTTTTTTTTTTTTTTTCTTTTTCTTTTTTCTAAGGCCTCATTTAGCCACGCCCCTTGCCAGACAAGCTGTGCCCCCCTTGACATGTGACCATGCCCCATGGTTGGATATGGACATGGACAAAAGGTCATGGAGGACAGCATGGGGAAATAAAGTTAATTTTGTTCAAACTCTTTTAGGTCTTCCCTGTTAGTGCTCCACAGTGTGCGAAATCGGTTTGAAAATGTATTGAGTTTTGAAGATAAATCAGTAATTTAATGATGAGATTTCGAGAAACATAATAGAGTAGGGGGCCATGCTGTAGAGTTGATTATTGAAAGCAAAGAGTGGCCACACCAAATGTTAAGTTTGTCTAGATTTGTTCTTCTGTTCACTAAATTTGACTTAAAAAGTTGATTTTAAAAAATCCTGCAAATGCATTTTTTCATGTGTTTTTCACAAGCGCCTAAAACTTTTCCACAGTCCCATATGCTCTCAGAAACCAACCCCTCAAGAAACATTGAGAGACTAAGACACTGTTTGACAGGTCCACGTCAGTGAACAGAATAGAAATGTCCCTGTGAGGTAGTTTAATATCCATTCATAGTTCTCTGAGTCTGGGGCTGACAGACAAACATCTTTGTACAAGAGGAGAGGCCTCACATCACAGCATTATTTACACGCCACAGTAATTATCTGAGGCCTCTTAAAATTCCTCTCACGCCGTCCTTCAATCCTGGAGACGGCTGTAAATTAGCAGCTAACAAGAGCTGCTCTCTGACCGAGTTTGTATCAGGAGCTGGTTAACGTGATATCAAAATTTACATTCATGGGGGAAAATATTTATGTTTTTAAGTATTCTTATAGGTGAATCTAATGTTGGAAAGGTGTTTTTGTAGTAATGTAAAGTGATGGATTGAATGTGGACGGCCTTGGCATACTAAATATGACATTTCCAGCCTGTCAGAGGTTGGAGGAGCTATTTACCAAAACAGGATATGAATAGATTTTATTGTTTGTGTGGAACGAGACGGATAAATGAGAAAATAAATGATGCTGTTATTAAATCATACATAGCATATCAATCCAGCTACATCCATGTCTTGTCCTTTTTGGGGTTACAGGAGACTGGAGCCTCTCCCAGCTAACACTGGGCTAGAGACATGCAAACCCTTGACTGGTCACCAGCCAATCACAGGGCTGACATGTAGAGACAGGCAACCATATACTTACAAACTTGTGTACCTGCAGACAATTTAGACTAGTCACCAATTAACCTAACAACCATGTCTTGGCCTGTGGTAGTAAAACAGAGTGCCTGGGGGAAAAAAAAACCCACACATGCACAGGGAGAACATGCAAACTGCACAAAGAAAGGACTGTATGTTCTTCTCAGTTTGTCAATGACTTTAGGTAAACTTCAACCTTGTGTCATGGAAGATACTTGTGAAGAGCTTGAAGGAAGTCCTTACAAACATTGTTGTAATTTTGCATTCACAAGCAAGGAATGGGACATACAACCTTTGCCTTTGACCTGTGACTATCGAAGTCCAATCAGGTGATTTTTAAAGACAAAGTGGAAATTTAAGCACAATTTAATGACAATATTTCAAGAGAATTTTGATTTTTTTTTAGGTTTACAAGCTAATGGTGACCCAGAGGATCCATGACACTGCCCTTTGACCTATGACTTTTAAACAACCTAGGTTCTGAGACAACTGGCTGAAGATGACCTGCTGCACTGACTTGATCAGTGGAAGATCTGAATGAAGTGGTGTGTTGAAGGAGGTTTGTTTCTAATTAAAATGTATTAAAGAATTAGTCTCATTTTTTCTAATAGTCATACCTTGTGTGCATGAATGAATGGATGGACAGACAACCAAAAAATGTCTGAATTTCCTTTTCCTCATCAACAGCCCTTCTCAGCTTTAGAAGACACAAATAACATAAAAACAAAAAATTGTGCCAACAAAGAAAAAATTGGTCTCTTCTTTTTTTAAATGTTTTATTTCAAACATTGACATAAAATGCTTGATACAGCAACTTATAAATAACCAAACAACATAATCACAAGATGACATTATTTTTAAAGCAGGACCCACACAAAAGCTGCCATTTTTTCACCACAAAAATCAAAGTGGCAAAATAAAAACACAAATACTACTGTAACAGAAAAATTACAATAAGTAACCATCACTGTAAATACAGAGCAAACACATTCAAGAGCAGGAGTGTTCTGGCGTAAGGCGTAAGCAGAATATGTCCTCTTGGGAGATGTCATTGGATACTTCACTCGCACTCAGCAGTGTTCAAAGGCATGGGTGTTTTTCTTGCTTGACTGCATTTGTTGCTGCCACCCAATTAATATTCCAGTATGGTTCTACTGCAATCAGAAATTCATGAACAATCACTGATGTGTCCAAAAACTTCACAAAACATCAGCGTATCCGAACATCACACGTCCATTCAACCATTTTCACCAGCTCGCTAATGGTTTTCAACACCAACGTGAAAAAAGAGACGCAGTGGCTTGTTAAATCCACACAGTTCACATGATGCACAAAAAAAGACCAAAATTTCACTTCACTTTGCTTCAGCTTAACTTTTAACTGCAGCTGACACATAAGCATTTTAATATATTACAGTAAACTTTGTAACACTATGTACAATCATACGCTGTAAAACATTGAGGATACAACCCCCCCGCCCCAACAACAGTTTAAAGTAATCATTCAGGGGTGAGAGAGGCTCCTCTGAAGGCATACTTTATATATCTCAGAGGTTATGTGGCTGAGGCAGTGAAAGTTTGTCTATTTACTTCTTTTTTTCGTTCAGCCAATGATATGGCAGATTAAAAGCTAGAAAACCATCTAAGAGAGGGTAAGACTCTTAATGATACTCCTCAAAAAAGTTTGTAAATGTTATTTTGACTGTTTCTCCCCTTTAGTAGAACAAATTGATATTGCATTGTTACAACAAGGTTCAACTTGTAAGGATCGTGCATTCGTGGAATGGGCAACACAGCTAAATGTGTGGGTAGCACTCCCCAAAATATGCTAAAATCTCCTGCAATATTCCTGTGTTGGTACTCACTCTGGTTTTGAGCTTCAAGTTCTGCTAGATGTGGAATTGCATTGGACTGGATTGATACCCAGTCGACAGGACTTGTGCAGAGGGGTCCTACAACTTTGTCGAGTTTGTGTTTACTCCAGGCATCACTGTGCCTCATTTGTGCCTTCAGGATAAGGCCCGTGCAGCAGGGCTTCTAGAAACTGATGGTTCGGTACGCAGAGTGGCAGCTTTATTTGGTGTCAGCCCTGGTACCATTCCCAAACTCAGGACCTAAGAGACTAGTGAAGTCAAAGACAGACTGTGAAGTGGGCGTCCAAAGACAACTACACCTCAAAAAGACCAGTTCCTCACCCTTGCTTCACTAAAGAACTGTAGGCTTTTTTCCAGAGGTCTGTCTATAGTACTGTTGTGGTGCCCCAGGGTGTCATTCAGACTGGCACACATCTGGCGGCACTTAGAGCTCAAAATAAGAGTGAATACCAACAGAAGAATATTGCAATATTGATTTTGGCACATTTTAGGGGAAGCGACTCATACATTTAGCTGTGCTGCTTATTCCACAATCCTTACAAGTTGTACCTCGTAAAGGTGGCTAATCAGGCTTTCCAACAAGATACAATACAATGCAAATTGGTTTTACTGAAGGGGAGAAATAATCAATTAAAATCAGGTTTCCAAACCTTTTTTAAGGGGTTTATCTTAATCACAAAGAGGAAGTCCAAAGGCCAAAGAGCAGAAATCAGTTTGAGAGAACTTCTCCTCAGTGCTCACCGCTGCTTAAAGCAACTGGTTTGTTTCAAATTGTACCTATAATGGCTGAAAAATGAATTGCAATTTCAATGCAATCACAATATGGTCCACTGCAAAATAAAGCTGAGGGTGGTAAAATATTTATTTAAGGCTGAATGTGAGTCAAAATGTAATTTAAATTTAAATATTTCACAGCAGATGTGTTCTGACATGAGTCACACATGGTTAACAGGATTAATTATATTAATTTACTGCAAATATTACAAAACCGCATGACGTGTATCAATAATTTTGGTAATATTTCAGTAATCATTTGAATATGTTTTATTAAAGAGAGAATGAGCTAAAAATGCTCATTCCTTTTGTTACTCCAAATCATTTCTACATCACAGCACAGATTAAATAATTACATTTCAATATTTTTCCCAAATCAATCAGTTTTTGTTCTGATTTTATAATGTCTGCATGAGCAGCAGCTTTAGACCCTTAATTTGTCTTCCTGCTGGGACAAAAAAGCCACAGAGCCAGACATGCTATTGCCAAATGTCCTCTGCTGATGTTTTGTGTGGACATCACAGCAGTTATGCACAGACACGCTGCCATAACCTCGCCCGCCTCAAAAGAGTTCAAAGTTCTGTTATGGAAACAAAGGGCCTAGGACCAAAACTGAGAAAAGTCAGTTGCAGCAATTTAGAAGTCCACTGTAATTTACTCCCGAGCTTATGTTAAATGTTAGCATGTAGAAGATTAACAACATTTAGCATTTAGCCAAGTACCTTATAGAAACACATTTTACAACACTGGAGAAAAAACGTCCCACTACAAGGCAGAAACTAGAGTGTCTGCAGCTGTAGGGCTTGAAAATCCTGTTGGTTTCAGCCAGCTCCGGTTAACGGTAAATATTAGCTTGGAGTTAAAGGCCCCTCTGTTGTATCCGATGCCAAAGGGTAATGTTAGCTAGGCAGAGGCTACACCAACCAAATGCAACAGGAGCTAGCATCAGGCTAATTACATGGAATCAGATGTGAGTGTCCTTACTGCCCGCGCATGATGCTGCACAATGCAGCGCAACATTTTAACTCAGATGCCCCATCTCTATACACACGCGAACGTGGACAACAAGCGAGGAAAGAGGGATTTTGAAGAGGCACTGGAGGATTTACTTGAATTTCTTTGACTTTTCTGACTGGGCAGAGCTTGTTTATCTGTTACAGTGAATTAAATTATTTACTTTTAATTTAACACTGAAGGAGAAACTTTGGCTTGTGGAAAGCTGTGTATTGATGAGCCTGAGATCACCCCTCATTAAAACAAAAACTTTCACATCCATTCCTCCAGCTGTACAGTAAAAGTATTTGATGAACTGTTTACGGGGGGAAACATATTTTAATGGATTCAGTGTGGAGTTGTTCATCTGACACTCAATTTCAGTTCGAACTCAGCAACAACAGCAACAAGCTGTTTTATCAGCATTAGCAGCTAATGGTAAATTTAAGCACTGGAATCTGTTAGCTAGTAACACAGATTAAGTAACCTGATACACCACACGGACTGTTCAATATATTTCACTGGTCCATCCTGTAAGAGCCTATGGAAAGTGTTTGGGAATGAGCACAACCTTTCAAAAGCATATCCAGCAGGTGATGGACAATCATTCCATAAATTACATTCATTACAGGCCAAGCTAATGTAGTAGGCGGCTACTCCTGCCACATTGAAAAAGGATATAACATAAGCCACCTTATAGAGCCAAATGTTCTAGAAGTTGAGCAAAAATATCCTTTCACAAGTTTAGAGTGTTGTTTGTTATTCATTTAATAAAGAAATACAGTCCAGATCTAGTAAAACTGCTACTGAAGCTGTTAGCATCTATGCTCATCTCTGTACTAGCGGTCACTTCCTGCTGTCGTCTCGCCCGTAGCTCACACCTCTTCCTGCTCTAATGGACGCTGGTTTGGCCGTGCTGCTGTGGGTCGCTGTAGCTTGGTGAGAAGGATCTGCCTGATTACAGACATTGAATCAGGCAGATCAATTTGCACTGCAACGTTACAATGTTCCTGAGCTGCTGTAAGATCAGTTGACCCTTCAGGTTTGAGCCACTTCCTTGCAAACGCTTACTGAGATTTGAGAGTTTCACTGTTGAATCTTGAGGCACTAACAAAGAGGAGTTTCTTGTTAAAAAGTAGGATTATCTAATTACCTTTTTTATTTAAAGAGCAAAACTGTTTAGTCTCATGTCATGTTTTATGTTACCTCTTGATTACTTTCAGGTTTTTTTTTTCAAAGTTTAAAAATTTCTAAACCATCATAAATAATGCGGTACTTGGACAAGTTGAAGCTATAAACGTTTTTTTAAGTTAATAAGTGCTTTAGTCTGTTTTTCTCTCTGAAGACTTCTAATTCCTTGTGAAAGCATCAAAGATATAATACAGATCACATAAATACTGCCTTAGCCTTCGTAGCTCAACACAGTCTTGATTTTCACATGAACCAAGGCTGTATGTCCTTCAACATAAAAATAGAGCCTGTTTTGTTCATGAAGGTTCAGGTGTGAGTCACTTTGAAAAGGATGACCTGATCTGAAAACAGCAGGAGAGTGTACAACCATCAGAGCTGCACAAGCTGAGGGTCATCCGCAGTAAAAATAACCCTTTCATGCATTTTAAACCCCTGCGGGAATAGTGCTCTTCTTCACATTCATTGTTTATTGGTTCACGCACATTGCATTACACAGACAGGACTACGATGAGACACAGCGTAGAGCTCAATATCTGTAGCTTCACGTTCTCCATGATCCATCTCCCCGAAGAGTTTGGTGCCCATAAGACGGTCATTATTCATTAGCTGCTGTGATTTCTTTACATCTTAAGCTTTGGCCACCTGTCTTTAAAATGTCAGCAGGCACTCAGGATGGAATATTTCTTCTTTAAAGACTCCATCAATTATTATTTTCTGACTCCTCCATGGACTCCCTGAATCACACCTCAGGCCTCACTGAAATCCACCTTCCCGTACACACACTGATCCTGGAACATCATCTTCTGCTCCGACAGCAGCTCGTCTGTGACCGTCAGCTCCTCCAGCTCTGTCGTAAAGTGATCGGTGCTCTCCACCATCGACGTGTCTTTGACCGCGCTGTAGGTGAGCGCCACACTGTACGCTGCTGGTTTTTCAGATCCTTTCCTCCCGCAGCGGCAGATCTTGCGGAAAGCGGCACGAAACTTCTGAGACATGGCATTGTAGATGACCGGGTTGATGGCACTGTTGAGGTAGATGCAGATCCTACAGAAGAGAAGGAACCAGCTGTCCAGGTACGCTCGATCCAGGAAGAGTTCACCACCACCAGAGTGCGGTACGGCATCCAGAGAACAGCAAACAGGATCACCACCACCGCCAGCATCTTTGTCACCTGTAGAGGGCAGCAAAGAGAAGAATGGGGACTGCCTGTGGTGGTGAGTCAAATGAGATGTAACCAATAAATTCAGCACCAGCTACTGTTACTCCGATTCTGTTTATCAGACAATATAAATGGTAAAAAGGGAACATGTATTTTAAATCTCCTGTTTTCTTGTTCCTTCAGGGACTTGAAAAAATGTAACGCGACAGTTGCTGATAATTGAAAATGTTTAAATCGTCCGTCCATCCATCCATGATCTATACAATTCATCGCTTTGTCTGTGTAGGGTGTAGTCATCCAGGTCAGGGTTTTCAAGCTCTGATCAAGTGCCAACTGGACTGGTTCAGGTTCTTCATGAGGCTTCTTCAGGTTCGGCCTTCAGTCCAGCTGAAGAAGCCTTTTGGGAAGAAGGTGAAACATCTTCAAGAATCTGAACGAGTCCAGTTGCCACGTGATCAGCGCTAGACACTTATCCCTTTCAGAAGCTTGATAAGCCGACTCTGGGGGAGAGGCAGGGTACACCCTGGACCAGTCGCCAGCCAATTGCAGGGCCATATAGAGAGACGGACCACCATTTACACACTCAATCATACCAAAGTGCAATTTAGAGCCACCACTGAACTGTGGGAGGAAGCTGGAGAACATGCAAACTCTGCACAGAAAGGCCCTGACTGACAAGAGCTTTGAACCAGCAACCTTCTTGCTGTGAGGCTTGTGAGGCACCATGCTACCACCGTGCTGCCTGGGTTCAAGCATGCTTAAGCTTTGTACTTGATGTAAATGACCTCCAAGAGCCCACCTGCAGTACCTCTGCAAACCACCAGGGGGCCCTGTTTGGGGAGCACCAACCTGGTACAAAAATTGCTTCCAAGAGGTAATTTTACTCCTGAACACTGCAAATGATTTTGATTTAACTCCTCAGTGTCTAAACCCATTCAATTAATATTTATTTTGTATATTAGGGGATTTACTCAGCTGAATGATATGTGAGCAAATTCAGGCTGTAAACAAGACGGCTACACGACCGCCTCAGTTCAGCCTCTTTGCATGTTTCTAGATTAGGAAGGGGAGACTCCTGCGACCACGAGGGCCAAACTATTGTCATTGCAGAGTGTTTTTTTCTTTTTGGTTACAGTTTTAGGGAACTTTAAAGTGACTTTCCAGAAATTTTCTATGGGCAGTTAGGCTTGGGAATTTTGGAAATATTCCAAATTGGAAACTTTTCATGGAAATTATTGGAATTTATGAAATAACTGGAAACTGGGGATAATTTAAACAAACAGTATCATATCCAAACATGAATACAAACATTTTTGTCATGGACAGACATCCATTACAAACAACAGTTTTATTTGTAAGTCCAAATTGATCAAGTTTTAATTATTTATTGGACAATCAGTTTCCACCTCACTTAATGTCCATAGGCTCAAATGTGTGCCGTCAATGGTCCAGGGTTCTAGAAACATGTAGGGGGGCGTGGCCTCAGTACTCCTGCAGTAAGTAATGTGATATGTTCATGTGATTAAGGAATGGCATAAATATTCTTAAGTATACTTGCATGAAATCTGGTTGTTTTAGTCAAGATTTTGCTAAAATATATTTCCCCAACTATATTTAAAATCCCAGTTCAGGGCCAACCTTCAGATTTGTAAGTTCCAGGTTTATTCCCGTAAATTTCCGTTAATTCCCATGAAAGATTTCCAACTTTGAAAATTTCCAGAATTTTGCAACCCTAGTCAGGAGGATGACTGCATGTCGCCCCCAAGCCACCAGCTGCCCACCCCTGTTTTCTATTAACCACAATTTGTTTGAAATAGCATAGCACAAGGTTAAAAATCCTTTATTTTAGCAGGGATAAGTCCTGTTATGAACTACATCGAAGTGCACGGGACCTTTTAATGTAAGACTGCCTTTTTACAAATAACTTTGTCACTGAACCAGGACCAAAGTCAGTCCGGTTTTTTAAGTACATTTTTGGACATTTTATGTCTTTATTGATGGGAGAGGGACAGTAGATAGGCTTGTAAAAGGGAGTAATAGAGAACAGGAAGGGACTTCTGCAAATGTGCCTCAGGCTGGATGTGGACCCTGGCCAGTTATTGCGTACACATGGTACATGTCTGTGTGTGTACCACTCTGCCAAACCAGCACCCTAACCTCATCTGGACTGCACCTCCTTCGTTCATCCTTGAACCTGATTCTACATTTTGTCATTACAGGCCTTGATCATAAAATCATAAAATAACATGAATCTCCATAAAATTATAAAATGACTATATTCTCATTTAGAGTAAATATTTCAAACACATTATGTTGAGGTCATTAAGCGCACTATCAGTCATTTGTAAAGCTGGGCAATAATCAAATTTTGACTGCAGTTACAATAACTGCCTCCCACAATTATGAAAACTGAATTATTGATATTAAAGATTATTGTGCCATAAGAGATAGCCTACTCTTGTTTTGTCTTTATCTTCAATCTATTTTTTTTTATTACTTTAGGTAATTGTATTTTTTCCACAAATATTTTCAGCCATAGCTTGTTCCATGATCTTTAAGTAGACACTATATGGAGCATTTTAGTTTAACGATTGCTTCTGTTGCATGTTGTAAAATCAGTGAGAAATCAGTGAGTGATCGTGAGCCAAAGCATCCATCAAAATAATCCTGATTATGATTTTGTCCTTATCAGCCCTAATCATTCCTACAGTAAATGTTACAGAACTTTATATTCAATCAAACATCAATATCATTTTCAACATTATAAATAATATCTTGGCCTAGTTGAAAATATTTTCAGATCTTATAACTTGATAAAATGCCCAGCACTACGAGCAGCATTTCTGTTACAGTTTTCCTGAAGTGAGGAAAATTTAAAGTAAATTATTTAATTTTGGACAAAGAAGTTTTCCTGATCTAAAATAAAAAAATACCCAAGGGAAGTACTTTGCTAAACTACCGTTTAAGTAGATATATAATGTGATTTAATCTATGTTTGCATTGCTAAATAGATTGTTTCTTACTATGGACATAAATGATAGTTTGAATGGGGACTGTGCGCTCTGTGTGCACTCACCTGTCTGCGGGATGTCGCGGTGGAGCTGGAGTGTCTGGAGTTTTTGCAGCTGCTCTTCTTGTTCTCGACGTGGTTGTTGTTCTGTCCATTCTTCTTCTTGTCTTTGGGGTCAGAGGGAAGCGGGTTGAGGAAGAGGATCCTGGCGATGAGTCCGTACAGCACCGCGGAGAGCAGCAGCGGCACCACGAAGAAGACCCCAAAGTCAAAAAAGTAAATGGGCAAATATAACTTCCTGGAGACTCTGTAGCCGCACGTGATGATGGTGATGTTGTCGTACACGAGCTCCTGGATGTCAGATAGATAAAACCACATGACACAGTACAGAGAAGTGAAAGCCCATACGAATAAAATGATCTTTTTGGCTCTGGAAAGGGTGCACAAAAACTGCGCTTTAATGGGGTGACAGATGGCGATGTATCTCTCTATAGTGAAGGCTGTGATGGAGCACGAGGACGCGTTGATCCCCAGGTACTGGAAATACGTGATGCAGAGGCACCCATAGTGCCCAAACACCCATGAACCAAAGATGCTGTCCGTGATGGTGGGTAACCCCGCCGCTGTGAGCACCATCAGGTCTGCTACAGCCAAACTCACCAGGTAACAGTTTGTCGGAGTCCTCATGTGTTTGGTGGTGAGCACAACCAGGATCACCATGACGTTTCCAACGATTCCTAACGCACAAATCACAAAAAGGAGCAAACTACTGATAACTTTGTACTGGATGCTGTAGTCAGTCCACATCCCTAAAGTCTGGTTCAGATCTGAAGATGCTGAGAAGTTTTCCATCTTGTCTTTTGAGCTCAAAAACGCCAGAGAAACGAGACTTTTCAGCGCGCTAAAACGCCTTTTACGCACGGGCGCTAAAACACCTTTTACGCACGGCAAATATAGAAATTTATTGACTCTGGAGGCTTAAAACTGTCTATCAGTCTGTGAGGTAGTTCAGAATGTTTCCCATCTCTTTACTGCACATCTTCGCATCATAAAATCACACAGAGCTGCTCTGACTCTGCTGTAAATCCGCGGTCGTGCTGTGCGTAAAGTGATGCGTCTCCGTGTTTGAGTCAGAACAAAGTGCGTCTGTCAGACAGATGGCGGGTTGGTTTTGAGCCCTGCTCTTGGCACCGGCTCTCATTACGCATGCGAGGGGATTAGCCCATTATTACATTTTAGTAGCAGACCTCCTCCGTGAACAAAGCTGCTCTGGTGCTAGAATCACCTTTTTTCTTATTTCTTCTTTCAAAACCTTATTTCAAAATGTGGGAATTGGTAGTTTGCAGTCTATTTTTTTATGTTTTTGCAGTTGTAGAGAAGAAATGTAAAGCCTACTTTCATTTATGATTCATTAAAAAAAAATGACAAAATAAAATGAACAATACATCACTCATTAAAATTAAATTTAAAATAATAATAATAATGAAAAAGTCTTGAAGAGAAAGATTTTTCTAGAGAACCCCCATCTATGTCTAAACAAAAGTAACCTCTCACATTGGCAAACCCCTGTATAGTGCTGATCTACAGATACCCAATGTACAGCAAGTGAAATAATAGAATAAAAAAACCTCTAAGAGGGGGCAGACTGGTACTTTATGAAAGCTTTTAAAAGCTTTGATTTTGTCTAAGGGCTGAAAAATACATATAATTTTCTTAAATAAAATTTCCGTTTATTTGATGTGTTCAGAAAGAGAAACCTGTCCCTTAATGTCACTGAGCTGTATTTCTAAAACCTGGAATATAATGGGCTATCAGTCAACAGTCGGGCTATGCCTGAGCAAGGACATTTAACGACATGTTCAAGTTATTTGTCGACGGGTTTCGATTATTTAAAAGTAAATTGGATGTACTGCTTTAGAGACATATGTCCTTGAAGTGTGTGCTTTTATATAAACCATAAAGATTTTCATGAGTTTTTTTTTCTTTAGGTAGACAGAGTTGAATGTAGCGACATGTTTGAACTCTCAGGGGCTTTCACTATTCTTAATGGTGACCTCTGTCCATTAGTTTAAATTCAGTTTGTTAAATTTGTGTGTTTTTGCAGAGAGGTCTCCCCTTTAATACGCAGCTGAGCTCAACAGGCTGCCACTCTCTTTAAGTAGTCTGCCTGTGCGCATTATGCTGGGATGCACAATGAAATTAACTGCAGCCTCTGCAATATAGGAACATGTTTAGGTAGACCTTTAGGTACATTTTCATTTATGAACCAAATTTTAAATCAGTGCTTTTTGGAAAATGCTTGTAAAGCTCAGTGGCACTGTAATCAACGTTATGTTAGAGAAAGTTAAATATCAGATTCATTGTCTAAACAAACACTTCTGGCATCTTGGTGGACTGACATGCTGACCAGTTTCAGAGCAAAGTGTCCATGTCAGCACTTACTGTCCTGACATCTTAATCAGCAGGTTAGATTTATATTACTTATTTGTTGCTCCTTCTTAATGACCTTTTTAAGTCTACTTAATCATGGCGATGGCAATTAACCTAGTTGTTAAACTCTGATTAGATACAAAAAGTCTTCATGTTTAGCACACCTATTAAAATCTTATTGGTTTCTTATTGGCTGGCTTGACTCATTCAACAGGTGGCTCGTAGGATGTAATTTAATGTGAGGTGTCTGCAGCTCGACTCAACTCTTAAAGACTAACAACATCAGGTCAAAGCTGAAGCTCAAGAAATCAGGCAGTTTGGACAACAGCAACAAACTGTCAGCATCTCTGTCATTCTGAAATGTTTCAGGTCCCAAGTGAATGCATTTTGTTGTATGTGCATTTTAAGTCTTTACACGCACCACTGTTAAGCTGGGGTTGAATGCTGTGACTCATAGCATTTTCCTGCCATCACAGTGAAAAAAACAACCACACCGCTGCTCCATTCTGTCTCATTTCACCTTAAAAACTCTCGCAGATAGCTCAGGAAACACGTCAGAAATAATCTATACCTTGTAGTATCAAACATGTTCTGTTCTCTGAAGATATTACCATTTACTTTTCTAACTGTAGCACGTTTTTTGATGAGCTAATTATTTTGCTTCTGATCCATCTAAAGGTCTTTATTTTCTGTATATGACAGTAGATTTCTATCATAACAGAAAATAAACTACCCTTATTTAAGATGGTACCAACTGCATATTGACAGCACACAAAACCATTTTTATGGGAAAATCTCGTAGCCTAATTATTGACCTTATCTGAGCTACTTAGACAAAGAAAGACACAAAACTTAAACTTCTAAAAAGTGTCGTCACATTAACCAGGGATCACTGGACACCAGGGGGTCTGGCAGATTTCCACTGCAGCACTCTTTAGATTATATGAATATTAAAATTGATATTTAAACATCACTTGATTTGTTTTTGCTTTCAATGAAGGACTTTGCCATATTGTCAAAATGAACTTAAACCACAGATTGTAGAAAATATTGGACAAAACCTGTGCAGTGTCAGTGCTTTGGTTGCTGAAGGGGGCTTTTGAGCCTGTCAGCAGTGGGTGCAGTGTCAGAAATGCTGTCTAAACGAGGAGAGCTGCAAGAGCACAAACCTTCACCAAAGCATTTCCAACATGTGGAAAACTGACCTATCACATGCTATTAACAAATCGTTGAAAAAAATCTAGGTTTCACATTAAATTCAGATCACAACCAAAATGTAATCAGGTCTTTCTTGTGCCATGAGCAACATTCCCCAAAAATGTCATGAAAATCTGTTGTGAACTTGTTGAGCTATCGGTGCAAATGTGGGGAAACTGCCCTGTCTCACAATGTTAACAAATCCTTAAAAAAATCCTAGATTCAGATTCTTGGATAACGTCATGAAAATTCATGCTTCAGTTTTGAGTTATCCTGTTCACAAACTAACAAACACTGGCAAACACGTAACACTGTAAGTTGGGGCAGCAGTTGAACAGTGGTAGAGTCCGTCATCTTCAACTAAAAGGTCAGGGCTTCAGTCCCTGTCTCCTAAAATCATATGATGAAGTGTCCTCGGGCAAGACACTAAACCTGAAACTGTTTTCCCTGCCGAGTGAGTGGAATCTAAATGTTACATGTTGATAGTGATCCACCGTCTTCAGAGTGTGAATGTGGTGTGAACAGGTGAGTGTGACCTGCTTTGTGAAGACTAGGGATAGGAATTGAAAACCAATCTTTCTCCAGAATTGATCACAATTCCCTCAAAGAATCAATATCATTATTTTTTTTTCTTATCAGTCCCTTTCACTTTGTTTTGCGTGATTTGCAGATCAGCTTAAGCTTAAGCACATATACTGTATATGCAGCACGGCATTGAATATCAGGAGTGCCGTGTGTTTGACATTGTTGCCACTGAAAACCTAAAGTAGGCCCGTATTGTTCCTCAAAGAAAATCAGCAGGAATCAGAATCAGATCAATATGCAGAATCATTAATGGAACTGATGTCAATAAAATCGTATCAATTCACATCCCTAGTGAGGACAGACAGAGAAGCAGCATATAAGCTGAAGTCTGTTTCCCAAAACTGCAGGACACATTAAAAGTCCATCTCTGATTGTCCTCTGTAACTGCGGGGGAACTTTCCTCCTCGGCTGAGAAGCAGGATCTCAGGGTTTTGGATCGAGCGTGAAAAGCACAAAAACACAGATCTGCAGTGACCTGCACTAACAGCCGAGCTGTCCAACAACACGGGAACGTGCAGCTTTCTGTTCTCTGTACAACAGTGTGGAGGTGGAAACTCTCCTCCACACCAACTGTGTGAATTCTCTGCTGCGACCACACACACACACACACACACACACTGTGAAGCTGCCAGCCATCCATCCCAAGAAACAGGTGGACAGGGAGACAGGGAATTACATAATAAGACACAAATCCTCCTCTTCTTTCTCCCATGATTCCCGTTATCTCGCTGCCATGAAGAAGAAGACACTTTTTTTTTGTTTCATCTGCTTTTTCTGCCTGTCACTGGATACAAATCTGCTGATGAGGAGGATAAATTGTTTGATTTTAAAGGATTTTTACATGTTTTTTTTACATTATTTAATTAATTGTACCTCTCCTTTATTTAGTGTGAGGCTTAATGTGGGGCTCCTCTAA
This sequence comes from Cetoscarus ocellatus, assembly GCA_037902135.1. Taxonomy (NCBI): domain Eukaryota; kingdom Metazoa; phylum Chordata; class Actinopteri; order Labriformes; family Labridae; genus Cetoscarus; species Cetoscarus ocellatus. The sequence continues at coordinate 1,107,030 of JBAMNC010000076.1, forward strand.
AGTCGACAAAGTTTAAAACATGACCTAGTGGATCATTTTGTTACAGATGAACTGATAATTAATGCATTTGATAGTTTGCATGTTATTAAAGAATTCAGTGGTAACTGATTACTTTAGTTAAACATATGAAATTCAATAACTGTATCATGTATGTTGGTTTAATTCAAAGTCACTGGAAAGAGGACAGAAGAAGAACAAGCAGCAGAAAAGAGAAACCACAGGGTTTGACTGCCCCCTAGAGGACACCTATCAGCACTGCAAACCCTCAAAGTAATTCACACATTTCTGTCAACTTAAAAAACAACTTCAGTGAATCCTTTATGTTTCTTTCATTTCAGATTTTATCCAAGACAAGTGATATTTAAATAATCCTCTTCATTCTGCCAAAGATATGCAGAGGGGAAGAGTATATTTCATCTTGATCATAGAGGAACAATGACCAAAATGCCACCAGAAAGAATAACACAAATTGATATATTGTGCTTAACACATTTTTGAGACCACCACCCAATGTAAGGTTTATGCCACAGCTGCCCTAAATTAACAGCATTCATAATTACCATAATCATTTTTTTATGTTTCTGTAATGGTTAATATACCAGTATGTAGAAACTCTTTAACTAAAATGATTATGATTAATTAATGCAAAAACTTATTATTATTATTATTGTTGTCCATGAAGGTATATATATATATGCTCAATTGTATTATTTGATTTAGATATCAAATTATAGTTATTTACTTGCACTCCTGAACAGAAAAATGCATTTTAGTGGTTGAATGTTGTGCTTATTAATTTCTGACTTCTCAGAAAAGCTCAGTGAGCGTCTCTAATTTGGGTATAAAAAGGTAAATTCAGTCTGAAATTCCTCATTCTGTTCAAACTGTAATAATCCAATAACATTTTCAGTTTTAGTAGTGGTTGAAGTATTTGAAAGATTTCCAAAATATTACATTTTCTTGTTTTTATAACAAGTTCTCTCATAAATGTGTTTCTTATAAAAGATGTAGTGGATCCTGGGTAGACCAGTTGAAAACCACTTCTTGAGCAAATCCATCCACTTTTTACACTGCTTGTCGGTAGAGAGATAGACAACCATTCACGCTCATGATCAGACCTAAGGGTAATTTAGAGTCACCACTCAACCTACAAGCATGTTTTGATCTGTGGGACGAAACCAGAGAACCCAGGCATGCACGGGAGAGAGCAGGCAAACATCACACAGAAAGACCCTGACTGACATGTCTTGCTGTCAGACACGTGCACTACCTTCTGCACCAATTGCTGCCCAAGGAGTATTTTTTAATCAAAATTTTGTGTTGATGTGCAGCCATAGCTTTTAAAATACTTATTTGGATAGGATTTTTCCATGTTACTTCAGAATATCAAAACAGAATTAAAAAAAAATCACAGAGACCTTTAATCTGAAACAAACCTCAATGACACCACTGTGACATCACCAGGGCTAAAGTCTCAACGTGGTCAAAGGTTAGCCATTCATACCTCTACCCAGTGGCTTTAATCTGAGATAATCTGTCATCTGTAATCCGTCCGTACTGTACAGTGGGTGCAGTAAAATCAGCCTACTGGAGAACAGGCAGGCTGCAATTAATTCAGTTTGAGTTTGACTGATGTCCGGAGAGAAAACAGCAGAGAAATCCACCGCTGTGTAACAGTTTTTACTCAGGCTGGTCTGAACCTGAAGGCAGCGCGTGTGACTGCAGAGCTGCAGGATGGATGACGTGCAGTGAACACACCATTACCTTTGACAATAACAAAAACAGTCAGCTCTTTCTTTCTGCTGCGCTCCACTAACTGCAAACACAAGTGCTGCTTACATCTGACTAAAACACCATAAAGTCCATCAGCAGAGGAGGATTATGGCTTTACTGCAGGTTCCACATGAATATGTATAGACTCAGCCTGATGATATTATTCTACCGTGTACGACGATAACATATACACCAGAGCATCAGGGGAGCCATAAACCATAAAATGTGTCGATTCCTCTGAGTTATACGACTGTTAGACACTGTGCACAGCAGCTCCACACACAAGCACACACCTGTATGGTGCTGTAAATCAACCTGTGCTAACGCTTGGCATTTATGTACCTGCACAAGGTAAACAAGCGTAGAGTGGTGGGTCAAGAGGAAGGGCTGTGGTGGCTTTTGGATTAGCCGTTAAAAAATATTTGAGGATTTTTAAAGGGTTAGTTCGTGTTTTTTAAAGGGGGTTGCTTGAGGCCCTTGGCACAAGCAAATATGAGTGCCAGCAAAAGAGCTTGCGAGCCTTGTCTCTGCGGGAGATATCTGGTGGTGGAAGGTAGCTCCAAATGTTTCCATAGCATCAGCTGAGGATCCTCACTGCCCCAACTAAATACTGAATTTAAGTATCTGACAGCTTACTTTCCTCTGACTACTGTTTTCAGTCTGTGCTTCTTGCTTCTCAGTCACTGGCATTCCACTTATTCACACTGAATCTGATGTCATGTGCAAAATAAGCCTTGACCTTTGACCTCCATCATGTAATAACTTCATCCTTGAGTCCAAGTTGTCATTTTTTTAACACATTTTTATTTGCTGTCAAATGTTTTTATTAGAGCAGTTTCAGATATTGTACAATCACACACCATAAGTGTACAGCAAGATAGCGCTTTTCTTTTTTAGAAGACAAAAGTAAAATGAACAGTAAACAGCATGACTGGTAGTTATAAAGATCCTACAAACTGAGAACCTGGATGTAGACTAAAATGAAAATAAAAATAAATGATGTAAATTAACAAGTAAATTAAAAAAATACATATACATGTATATATACATACACACATATACACATGCACATATCAAAGAAATACCTAAATCAATACCAAGAGATAATGAGTAATGAAAATAATTAAGGCAGGATAAGAGACATCGGGGAAGAAGAAGACCCCACCCTTCCTTCCACCCACCCATCCAACCATCCACTAGTCATTTTATAGTACTGAATTAAAATTAACTGGGTCAAGTATTGTAAGAGAGGCGACCAAATTTTTTGAAATATGCAAGATTATCTAGAAGTGTGTATCTTATCTGCTCTAGATGGAGAGTATTTGTGAGTTCGCCAAGCCACATCTTTATATGCGGGAGTTCTTTCGTTTTCCAGTGTGTGAGAAGCAACTTTTTGGCAGTGATAAAGCTGTAGGAAAGAAAACATTGTTGGGGTTTGTTTAGTTTTGTGTTGTTTGATATTCCCAAAATGATAATCTGCGGATCATGAACCAGTTGGATTTTAAGTATTTTGGATATTATTTAAAAAATACTAATCCAATAGTTCTGAACTTTGGGACACAAAGCAAAGCTACGGGGAAGAGCATCTCTCATTTACCACATTTTTTTAAAGCGAGTTCAAGACTTACAGTGCAACTGGGATGAAGTCAACATTTTTCTTTTCTTTTCCCCCCAAAAATTTGAGAAGCCAGTATTACTTCTCCCTCGAAACAACCTTTCCAGAACAACAGACCTCTTTATTTAAAGACAAAAATTAAAGTGCACAAGTGAAAGACGCAAAGAGCATAAAATACAATGACTAAATACAAATAAACAAGTGTGAAAAAATAAAAGTGCATTTGAGAGTAGTATCAAAAATAATTATATAAAATGACAAGACAGAAAAAACAACAAAAAATAATATAGCCTGTAAAAGAGACATAATCACTCCAGTGTTAATTTTGACAGCACTTTTTAATTTAGTTTTAGTCTTTTGCCTAATACATCTTTTAGTTTTAGTCATAGTTTAGTCATCTAAATTGTTTTAATTGTAGTCTAGTTTTAGTTGATGAAATTTCACAACATTTAAGTCGACGGAATCTACTGTAAATTTAGTTGACTAAAATATGAAGCGTAAAGTGTAAGACATTTTTTATGTTTCCTTGAATTTCTGAGGTCATGTTTTACACTTGGATCCTGCCACCATGAAGTTAAGGCAGTTGTGACTGGATGTCCCTCTAAACTCATCCAACCTTTCCACACAACCAAAGTAGCTGTGATCCCTAACTTGTCCCTACTTTCTACATGACGAAATTAGGTCTGATTGGATTAAGTCTCTGTCAAACATTTTAGTCTAGTTTTTATTTGTTGACGAAAATATTAATTAATTTAGTGTTACTTTTTGTCCATGTGCACTTTTTTTTTTAAGTTATAGTCTAGTTTTCATCAGGGGAAAACAGGATGTTGACGAAAACTATGAGGAAATTAATTAGTTGACAAAATTAACACTGAATCACTCACTCATACTGCTCAACTTGATCTATAAAAAGAAAAAGACTATCAGGCTGTACAAGCAAAAGATTGGTACCAGCAAGTGGTGGTGTACTACTATACTACCTCATCAGGTGAACGTTTCCCCCAAGTTGTCATTTGTATACAGGAATGCCCCAGACAGACGAACAGACAACCCCAGCTGACTGTAGACCATAACACTCAGCACAAACTACTCTGCATCACTCAGCGAAAGCAGAGCCTCTTTGAAATGCTCCCTAACCTTTGATTTACAGATCGTGTGGCAGGTCATTTTAATGGAAGTCAACAGAGATCCATATGGCTGCCAACCTCACACACACACAAACACGTCAGAGCCGTGATTCAAGGTCGAACATAAATAAACCCTCTGCTGCTCCGACCCTGACCTCCCTCCATTAATGTAGAGCACACCGCAGGCTTCAGTCTATAACCTGCTGTGACAGAAAGCATCACTTATAAGATGGATCTGTCTTTCTTCTCCTCACACCACCTGTTTCATACCCACGTGGGGTGACACTAGGGGTAATAAACAGGGACTGTACACTCGAAGTCGTGGACTGTACTCAGAATTGAATTACACAGAAGTTTGATTGTGTCCATGGTGACAGCAGACGTTCACTGAAGGATGTGGGTGTGAAGGCAAATGTTTGAGTGAAAACATAATTTACTTTACAAATATTCTTATGGGTTAAAGACTGAAGGCAAAGTTTCTGTGGTTCACTATTGTCTTGTTTTCGGCTTTTCAATTTTTTTTCGGCTTTTCAGTTTGACATTTCACTACAACATTCAAGGTGTGGTTGAGAAAAGAGATGCACTGGTCGTTGGTGTGAATAGTTTGAATTGGAGATTTTCTGAATCTGAATTTCTGAGAGCGCTGTAGTGCAGAAATCTAAAGCATTAACCTGTGAAAAGGATGTTAGGTTGTGTTACCTTTCTGATCTATCTTGACATATGAACAAGCTTTGTACCTCTCTATAAGCAGCATGAAATATCAGATGGAAAAACATTGAAAGATTAGATTCGATAGAACTTTATTAATCCCTTGGAAAGACTCCTTTAGAGAAATTAAGGTTCCAGCCACATAGCAAGCACACAAAGTAAAAAAAAAAAGCACACAGGTATCAGAAAAGTAAAAAAGTAAAAGGAATTTGCAAAGATAAATAACTAAAAATAAAAAATATGGGTACTGGCTACTCCTTCCCATCTTCTGTCTTCCTGTTACTCGTCCTCCCCCTGAGTGAGGAGTTGTACAGTCTGATGGCCTGAGGGAAAGAAGAGTTTCTCCGTCAGTCAGTGCTGAACTTGGGAAGGAGCAGTCTTGGGCTGAACGGGCTAACTAAAATGTGAGCAATGAAAAATTGCAGTATTATAAACAACTCCTGGAAATCAAAGTTTGCATTAAAGTTGTGTGGCTGATGGATAAACTTCCCTTTCCTTTAATATTTTCATGTTCAAACAAAGAAAGTAGAATGTTTTAACCTGAAAATTTAAATGTTTTCTCTTTCAAACTCATTTAACGCTTGATATAAACAGATTTTAAAATATATAAACAGTACATGAACTTGCACAACAGAAGCTAAGTGTTGTGCCCTGTGCTCATGGATATGTGACAACAGCAGCAAGCAGGGATTCAGACCTCCACCTTCAGGTTCAGAGGCGGCCAACTCTCCCACTGATCCACAGCCACCCAAACCAAACTCTTAACTCCACATTGCTCAGTGTGTGCTGGAGCAATCACTTTATTTCCACCCTGCCCTGGTTGCAAAACAGGATTTATCTGCATTCTACAAAACTGCAAGCAAACAAAAACCTCAGAAATACGATGCAGTGAATGTTTAGACAATCTGGCACAACAAGAAGAAAAGAATTGACACCCCACACAAGTTGGCCCAGTTTTCTCTTTCTCAATCTGAAACAAAAGTGTCCACCACAGATGTATTCAGAACAAGGACTGACAGCTGGATGCGGAGTTTCGTTGCTCCCAAAACCCAGAAATTAAATGAGAAATGTGTCCAAAAATCGATCTGTGGACTCCTGTGTTGTTTGTTTGTGGATGGGGATGGAGAAGTTGGTTGCAGGGGGATTAAGTTGGGATAAGAGGACATGAAAAAAGGGGCCTTAGAGCCTGGAGTTTATCTGCTCTACTGCTGTCAGGGCAAATTTGTGTTGATGTGTGGTTGTTTTATGATTCCCCTGTCTGAACCTCATCCAAATATCCCTGAAGTTGTGACACTAAAGAGTGAAATCAGGCTATGCAGCTCGGCTAAGCCCTGCAGCTTGACTCAGCTTTTCTGCTCCCTGCCTCTGGTTACAGACCATCAAAAGTAATATAGGTGTTTATGTGTGTTCATGAGGAGGGAAACAAGCTTTCACACTCACTCCATGCTGGAAAATAATTTTATTATCACGGGATTTTATATCCTGGCTGCATAACATGGCAGAAAAGGTGTAACAGTAGTCCAGATTTCTAATATACACATGCAAAACTAACAAATGTTAACAATGCCATATGATATCTGAGGTATTTATTGATATAAAAATGTGCTGCTTGGCCAGGACACTCTTGTAAATGACATTTTTAATCTCAATGAATTTTTTTCTGGTTAAACAAAGTTTAATAATAACAATAATAACAATAATAATAATAATAATAATAAAGTGCTAACTCATGTTCTCACAGGAACACAATTCAATCTATTCTCAACAAGGCCAACAGAGTTTGTGTCAACACACATGCTCTTTTTCAGACACAGCATAGATGCTAACAGCTTCAGTGGCAGTTTCATCAGATCTGGACCACATTCCCTTTTTTAAATGAGAAACAGAATCAGCTCTACAAACCTCTTAATAGGATATTTTTGCTCCACTTCCAGCTTGTTTTGGCTCACATTCTGTCCTTTACACCGTGGCAGTGGTGCCTGCCAACTGCATTATCTGATTGACCTGTAATGAATGTGATTGACAGAATGATCACCTGCTGAATATGCTATTGAGAGGTTCTGCCTATTCCCGAACACTTTCTACAGGCTCTTTCCTGGGTCGAGTGGTGAAATATACTGAACGGTCCATCTGGTGTGTCAGGTTAGAGTTCACCACCTATACGAGGTGTGTCAGAAAAGCTCCAGGACTGGTGTCACAAAAGGTTTATTTCAAACCCAAACTTCAAACTAAGAGGCTGTTTACACAACTCCGTTTCCACCAGAAACGCAAAGGTTTTTCCTTTGCGTCTTCAAAAATGATCTGCGTTCAGACAGAGACTCGAGAACGACTGAAAACGCTGTAGCGTGCATGCCAGTCCAGTAGATGGCGATGTAGGCTTGCAGAGAAACAGCACAGTTACAACACACTTATGAAGAAGAAAAATTTTCCACAAACAACAATGGCGGGTGGATGCACAAAGACGCAGGAGTCTCTTGTCTGGACAACAAATCTGTCGGGACAACAAATCTGTCTGGATAGTTTTGTCTGGATAACAAACCGAGCACGGGAAGCAGCATACATGTTACTCGGGAGACGGCCGAAGCTGTTGTTGTTCCTGGTATGTGCCCGCAGCCTACATGTGAAAGAGTACTGCGCATGCAGTGACGTCAGCGTTTCCCCCTGAAACGCTGAATCATGTTAACATGAGACCGGGTGGCGGAGCGTTTTGAAAACTCTCCACCTTGGACCCTGGTTTCAAAAGTTTGCGGATTCAGGCGCTCCAGGCACCGTTCTCATGTAAACAGGAGGCTAAAACGCAATGTAAACTCTTCGGATTCGGCCGAAAACGGAGTCGTGTAAACACCACCTAAGAGTTTTCCCCTTCAATGTAATCCCAGCATGTCTACAAAGAGATACTGCGGTGTTTGCTTCATTCAGTGCGCGAGAAGAGGCGAGAGTTGTGACAGGGCACATCGTGGCTGCTTCACCATGACAACGCGCCTGCTCACAACGCCCTGAGAATCTGACAGTTCCTGGCTGAGAAGAACGTTGCCTTGCTGAAGCAACCTCCCTACTCCCCCGACCTGGCTCTGTGTGATTTTTTTTCCTCTTCTCCCAGCTCAAGGGGGTCATCAAGGGACCTGTTTTGAAGACGTGGACGACATCAAAAAGGCTGTGACTATGGAGCTGCAGAGGATCCCGGAAGAATCCTTCCAGGAGTGCATGAAAATGTGGCAGAGAAGGATGGGAAAGTGCATTAGACTCCAGGGGGATTACTTCAAAGGGGAAAACTTTAAGTTTGTAGTTTGGATTCTAAATAAATCTGTTGTGACACCAGTTCTGTAACTTTTTTGACACACCTCGTAGCTGTGTTGCTGATGTCCTTATCTAACTTATCTAATTATAAGGGAACTTAGGGCCCGTCCACACGGAGACAAATCAGGCATATCTGCACAACTAAATAAGGCCTTAATGTATGGCTGACCTTCTGAGGTGCTGCTATTTAAGTTTAAAGAAATAGGGATTGGAAGATTTAGTAAAAAGCCCCTTGAGTGACTTAATTTTTAAATTTAAAAAGATAAACATAGAACTATAATCCTATGATTCCTCGATGATTGAAGTTTAAGTAGGTATGATTAGTGGGGACGGAAATAAGACATCAATGCTATTAAGACACCCAGGAATAAGTCAGTGCCTTCACTTGTAAGTTGCGACACGCCCCTCGTTGGAGTGTGCAGGTGTTCATGTCGTCTGCTCACATGTCTTTATCTCTGATGCGTCTCCTCCCTGCTGAAAAAGGCAGTTTGACTCAGTGTCGTCTTCGCATATGCCTGTTTTTCCTCCAGTGTCCCAGTCTAACCTTGGACCAGCGTCTTTGCCTGGGCTGCTATTCTTAGCTTCACTTGTGCTCCGGCTTCACAGCAGATCTGTCAGCGTAAAATGCCACATTTGGCCGGATGGCGTAAATAAAGCGGGGCCTGCTGGTTTGGAGCGTCTCTGGAGGAAATGACAAATCACTTTAAATCATAAAAAAACAACAGAGCGGCAGTATTACTAGAAAAATATCTCATGGGAACAGCCGGGTGGTGCTCTCAGGTCCTGATGGGAGCAGAATACTTGCAGGCCGTCGTAATCTCAATGTGCCTCTCTGTGGATGGTTGTAATTTTACCGCACATGGCTCTTAAAGGCGCAGTTAGACAGATGTATTCTCCCTTTACCTTGTTTATGCCTGTGGGGATGTGGTTGAAGGGGGAGATTAGGATACACACTCTCATAAAGTAACTATCACCATCAAAACACGGTGCTGACAGCCGCTCTGAGGCTGCAGCTAAATTACTGAGCAATGATTGGCTCAAGGGCACTGTGGCAGTTTGAGCAGATGGAGAATGGATCTCAGCGTGATTCCCTCTTTAGTTTTTCTTTAAAATCACAGACCCAATATTAAAAGCATGCATTTAGACCATGCTCCTCCAGAGCAATCACATGGTGAGGTTTTTTGTTACTCTTAAGACTAATGCTACACATTTAGCTGCAGAATGCCGTGCAGTTTGGCATGTGGACCGTTTTCCAAGCCGCGTGTAACATCAAGCTGATGACAGCGGCCCCCTAAGGGCCCTTTGTGTGAGTGTTTGTGGGTGTGTGTGCCTGTGTGTGTGGGTTATGAAAGCATGCGTGACTCTTTCTGACATGGCATAGTCATGGTTATGCATTACAGGCTGGGACAAGCAGGAGGGCAAAAACTGTGACTGCATTAATGTTGAAGCATTGTGTCTGCCTCATTATTTCAAAATCAACAAAGAAAACGGGGGAACACTTCACTATAAATCTCTCTGTTTCAGTTTATCATTACTTTATGAATGATTTAATACAATTTCTTAGAATCATTGGCATATACAAAGAAGTAATAAGTGTAAACTAGAAAAGCACTCAGAGAGCGCAGCTTCAGTCCACTTAGGCGAAAATGATCCTATCTGGCAATGTTAAAGAATCCCTAACAAAATTCCTGGATCCAGATGGTGATCCGGATCAGTCCCAAAATCTAATCATTTCTTCCTTATCCCATTCCACACATTTCCTGAAAATTTCATCCAAATCCGTCCATAATTTTTCAAGTTATCTTGAACACAAACAAACAGGCAAACAAACAGACAAACAGACAAACAAGCTAACCAACGCCGGCGAAAACATAACCTCCTTGGCGGAGGTAATGAATGTCGAGCATTTTTCAACAGCAGTAACCGCTTCTGTAAACACTGATTTTTTCATTAATGATAATAATAATAATAATAATAATAATAATACAAGCATTATTTATGTTTCACCTTTTGAAACAGATGTTTACAAAGTGCTTTGACAGTTTAAGGGCAGAGAATAATAAAACTAGAAAAGCACTCAGGGAGCGCAGACCTTAGTCAAGCAGCTCAGTTCTGGCATTGACTTTTCCACAACCCCCGTAAACGATACAGTTCTGGATCTGGTGATCCAGAAAAGTTCTCAGGATCCGGACCAAACTCAGCACATACATGGAGGTTGTTATCCTGTATGAAGACAACAAGTTTTGGGAACATCACTTAATATTTGGATTTTATATGAATTATTGAATATCGTCAGTGGGATTGCCCATTATAAAGTTCATGTTTTTTTGTGACATCAGTCTGGATTGGACCCAGATGAAATTTGCCTTGATGATAGAGACATGGACCCAATATTATCCTGTAAAATTGGAAGTGAATCTGTTGAGTAATGGCAGGGATCTGATTTTTTAAAATTCAGCCCAATAATAACCTATGGGATTTTTTTTAAATGTTGGGAATTTTTTGAATCCAGACCATTATCTGTATCACCAGCAAAACTCAATGGCTTCTTCCTTGGACCAAACTACACCTCTGGTAACATTTTCATGTAAATCCATCCAGTAATTTTTCTGTAATCTTGCTAACAGTCAAACAAACAAACAGACAGACCCTGGCGAAAACATAACCTCCTTGCTGGAGGTAATGAACAATCAGGTTAAAAACAAAATGACCTGGAATTTCAATTTAAAGGGCAAGAGCCAAATTTAAATACAATAAATCAACAAGAATGAAGAATCCAGCAGACAAAATGAATATAAGTGATTATGGTCATGTCTCCAGAGAATATCAGAAAATTTTATAAAAAGCAGTCAAGGACTAAGACCAATAATACAACATGAGAAGAGAAAATATTCATTTAGGAATGAATTAAATAAAATGAGACAAAATATAAATGATTATATTGTGTAAGGGACTGCCCACATGGAGACAAACTCAGGCTTAGTCACACGTTTTCAACTATAAAGGTGTTTCATCCACCTGTAAACAACGTTTTGGAAACTCGAAAACATGTACTTTTGAAAAAGTATCCCAGAGTGAACAAATCTGAAAGCGTTGGCTTTGTGTTTCCATGTGCACGATGAATACAGATATTTTCAAAAAGACAATTCTTGAAAGACTTTATTGTGAGCAAAGTTAAAACTAAGGATGCAAGACGTCAGATTTTTGCCGATATCCTGTTTGCTGACATCTCTGACGTTATGACCCCTGATACTTAAACTGTTATTCATCAGACAAAAGAACCCAGTCTCCACCTGATGAGGATCGACTTGTTTCTCTCATATCGACAGTTTTTTTGTATTAAAACAGGTGTGAAATAATAAAGAGCCACATTTGATACTCTAATAAATGGTACTGTTGATTTTAAATGTATTCATTTAGTGATAAGATAAAGCATAAAGGAACAGTCATACATCCTGACGATATTTCAGTTAATAATAGAATACATACAGCAAACATGTATGTCCGTTATATAAGAGACTTTCTGCAGATAACGATTATCAACCTTGTAAGCTATTATCTGCCAGTATCAGCATTGGGCTGAATGTCCTCCACATCCATAGATAAAGCAAAACATTATAACGTTTTTAATGATATTTTTCTTATACAACAAGAAGACACATTGTTTGATATGCTTGACAGCTAACACCTAACATCAGTGCTATCTTTAGTAAATGAGCTCTAAGTATTTCACCACATTGTTCAGTGTTGACAGGACTGCTGTGTGTTTGCCCTAAATGCACAACCAGAGAGCTGTCAGGGTGCTGCACACAGCGTGAGAAACATACTGCTGCAGGACAGATATACCGTAAACAAACGATGGACTGTGGGCTGTCTGCACAGAGCAGCAGAGTGAGAGAAACCTTGGTAGTGTCAGCCTGGAGTCTGGCAGCAAACCTTGGCCATCGCCCACACCAGTATGACCATGTCTCCACCATGGCCTGGAGAGACAGCATGCAAGCAAGGAGCTGTTGATGCTTCACCTTCCATCAGTATGTTCAAGAGAGCATACTGATGGAAAAGACAGTAGATAAACATGTTTGTCCTCTGATTACTCTGCTGCAAAAATCTAAGCTGACACACCAGATGGACCCTTCAATATATATTTCACCAGTCCATCTGGAAAAGAGCCCAAAGAAAATGTTTGGGGATGGGCAGAACCTTTAAGTGGCCAATCTGGCAGGTGGATTGGACAATCAATCAATCACATTCATTATGGGCCAATCAGAAAATGTAGTAGACAGGCGTTACTGCTGCAGTGTAAAGGCCAGAACGTGAGCCACTTCATAAATCAAACTTAAAGCACCGTTTACACAACAACATTGTCAGCAGAAATGGAAAGGTTTTTCCTTTGCCTTTTTTAAAAGCCTCCTTGTTCACACGGAGATGCGAGAACGACTGAAAACGCTGTAGCATGCTAGGCTAGTAGATGATGATGTCGGTTTGTAGTGAAACAGCGGTGTTACAACACGCGAATGATTTCCGGTGAAGACATATTTTTCATAAACAGCAATGGCGAGTGGACGCATTGAGGCGCAGGAGTTTCTTGTCTGGACGACAAATCTGTTTGGAAAACAAACTGAGCACAGTAAGCAGCACACATGTTGCTTGGTAGACGGCCAAAGCTGCTGTGGTTGTTGTTGTTCCCGGGATGCGCGCACAGCCTTCATATGAAAGAGTACTGCACATGCACCGCACGTTTTCTCAGGAAACACAGAATCTCGTCTACACGGACATCGAAACAAAAACGTTTTCAAAACTTTTCACTCTGGTTTCAAAAGTTTGCAGATTCAGGCACTCCGGGCACTGTTCTCCTGTAAAAGGGAGGTGACAATGCAATGAAAACTCTCCGTGTTCAGCTGTTTTCGATGTTGTGTAAATGGGGTCTATAAGACAAAACATGCCAGAGGTGGAGCAAAATTATAATTTCTTTAGAGAAGGTTTTATTGTTGTTATTTGCTTTTCATTTAATGAAGTAATACAGTCCAGATCTGATAAAACTGCTGCTAGCATCTCTGCTAATCTCTGTACGAGCAGTCACTTCCTGCTGTCATCTTCTTAGCTCCCACCTCTTCCTGCTCTAAAGGACACTGATTGGGCCGTCCCACTTTGGGCTGCTCACAGTCATTGTAGATTGGAGCTTGGCAAGATGGATCTGCCCTGATCACAGATATTAAATGGGGAAATTCATCTGCACTGCAAGGTTAGGAAATTACCACTTTTTCACAACAGCTCTAAATCCTAAATCATGAGCTGTAACTTTAGATTTGGAATATTTCCACTCAGTGTTACATAGTCAATCACATTAACTTACTGAAGTCTCATGATTTGTAATTTCAGTAGCTTACCAATATTAAGCTGCATAGCTAGCTTATCCTTCACCTATTCATCCTGTCTTTTCCAAGTAGATTAATTAAATTAAAAATAATGTACAAAAGTGTTTTTTTCAAGGATTAGATGGTTTAGATTTGTGCATATAGCTATGGAAATATAAAAGAAACTACCTGAAGACACTTGCCCTGACAGCTCTCCTCTCAGAGCTTAGCCCTGATTGGTTACAACATTTTGACCTGCTCTTGTGAAACACTTCTGTTAAAATGTGACTGCACAGTGAAGCACTAAGATCTCTGCTGATAGAAAAAAACAGCGGATGATCTGAAACACTTGGCAATGAATCAAGTGGGTAGAGAGTTTTGTCCATGAGGTTTATTCTTCTCATGTGGCATTTACATTAAAAGGTCACCATCCTGTTTCATTTATTCCTTTACGAAGCCTCCTTTGAATTTTCTTTTAAGGGTTTTTACTTCAGGGAATACTGTTTGACCTTCAGTTTTGAAAATATTAAAGCTATTTGGCTTGACAGATTGAGGCAAGACTTGTTTCGACTGTTGCATTGAAACCACACTGCCATCGGGATGACTCAAAACAGACTTTATTTTCAAATATATATATATATATTTTTTTAAAGGAGAACTTAAACTATCACCTGGTGGCCATGTGCCTCTGTGACTGATACAATTGCCAGACAGTGACAAAGCAGTGGTGGGCTGAAAAGAAGAGTGGAGTTGTTTTTGTATTTGTGTCTCTGATAGACGTTTTATTTCTTCAATGGTAAAGGTGCTTGTTTGTATGAGAATATGAGGTCACAGTTACCCTTATCTTACAGGGCTTTTATGGGGTATCAGCTCATTTCTGCTCGACTTTACTCAGTTGTTTGGGTTCTCCATTCCCGATCATGTTTCATGCCTGGTACATTTTCCATATCACCTCCACAGGGTTCGAGTGAGCTGAGCCAAGATGTGACATGGAGTCGCTGCTGACCTCTGAATGGTCAGAGTATATCTACGAGTCTGGGGTATGTGATATGGGGATTAAACACCTCCTGTTATCAGCTCAGGGATGCTGTATGACTTCAGCAGATACCACAAATGGAAAAGCACCATTATACCTCCATAATGTATTCAGACCAGCAAAATATAAACAGCCTATTAATGAGCTAAGTGGACCTTTTCAGAGAGAGTCTCTAAAAGTGTTCTTGATATATTGTGTTGACAAGCAAAGTTTGTTACGATGTTACAATTTCATTTAGCAGACACTTTTGTCCAAAGTGATCACACAAGGATGCTCGGCTATAATAGAGCAGCCTGTTTAACAATTGTTTTCCTGTGGTGCAGCATGTTTTTTTTTTTTTTTTGCTGCCATGTGATGTGTTTTCCAGTGTTTTTTTATTTTTTTTTGGAGGCATAAAAGTTGAAACATTTCAGACTTATCAGTGCAAGTCATGGAGACGCAGCACATGTCACTTTTAGCCAAATCAGAGACAACTGTAGGTTTTTTGGCAACATTATAATTCTTACTGACCGAGGATGAAGGGGGTCGAAAAGAGTCTGTCACTCAAACCACTGAATGACAATCAACTTCAAGCAATTTGTGAGTGTTTGAGCAACACAGACAGGATTTTGTCAGTTCGAGCTCATTTTCCACTCATTTCAGTTGGCTGATTCTCCCTACAACTTCATTTTTCTCCCCTGAGGGCATTTCTGGTACATTTGTGTCTTGAGGCAAATCGTCTCTGTGCGACCGGCCCCTAAGGCAAGCTCGATAGCGTGAAGGACCTTTCCAAAGGGTCCACCTGGGATGATGATATGCTTCCTGCTCAGTGGACGAGCAGTTTAACCCACTGAGCAATCCAGTCGTTGTATCCAGTTTGTGCATTGGGCCAAAGGACCTTAACCTTCGAACTCTGCAATCTAATCATTTCATCCATGCATCACAGAGGACATTTTTAAAAAAGTCATATATATAACTTATATATATATAAGTCCCGATAAACAATTTTGCGCTATGTCTGTGTAGATTCTCATTCATCCAGGTCATGGTCATTCTGAAGACTCAAAAACAAGGCAACTGGACTGTGTAGAGTTTGTTGGGAAGACGTTTCACTTCTCATCCAAGAAGCTTCTTCAGTTCAGTTCAGAAGAAGCTTCTTGGATGAGAAGTGAAACGTCTTCCCAACAAACTCTACACAGTCCAGTTGCCTTGTTTTTGAGTCTTCAGAATTTTGCGCTATCACATTCACAAGCAGCAGATAAACACAGGACCCAAAGATTTAGATTATGACAAACTATATTTGATCAGTTTAATCTTATTTTCTTTTTAATTATAAATAAGTTGTTTAATGGCATTTTACCTTTTTTGATGATGGAGATGGAGAATTGGGAATTTGAGGCAGGCACAATGTCTTGTCTCTGCACTGTTTATTTATAAAAAAGAAAATCCTAAGAAATGAAGATTGGAGATTTTTGCTCTATCTATCTATCTATCTATCTATCTATCTATCTATCTATCTATCTATCTATCTATCTATCTATCTATCTATCTATCTATCTATCTATCTAATTATTTATTCACATGACTTTAAAATTCTGCATAATTATTAAACAGACTTGTCTCCTGCAGGTTTATGATCTCTCCCAGCTGTCTTTCTTTACACTACATGAAAATATATGTTGTGCAGCTGTGAGAGATGCATCTTAAACCTTTCCTGTAGCTCCTACACTGTCAGAAATGCTAAAACCTCCCTGGAGCGAGCTGCATTCCTTTTCGTCTTGCTGTCTGAAGTTTCCTGACCATTAAATGCACAGCGAGCAGAGCGTACAGTAGCCTGTGTGTGGAGAACCTCCAGGCGTCCAGGGGGTTGATCTCAATAAACAGAAGAAGTGACCTTGACTGGTGGTGCACTCAAGCGCTTTGAAATGGTGACCCTTGGCTGCATGGAACCTACATATGCTCCAGTTTTCTGCAGGGACGGTGAGGAACATGCTGAGGGGTTTCTATAGGGGACAGAGGAAGAATATAGCCTCCTTGTTCCTGCGTACTGTGGCTGTCATTTAAATTACAGGCCTACACGAGTATACTGTGCCTTTGTAAAACTTTTAAATACTTGATGTGATGCTGAAGTGGATTGTTTTGTTATTTTCTGAAAAGCTGCCAGTCTGAAGATTGGAGCTTTTCACTCAGCAGTGGCTCTATAGGATTTGACATGGTTTTGATTGAGAGAAGTTTCATTCTGGCTGCACGCTGTTCATTTGAAATTGGGCCAGTCAAGAGGATGATTTACAAACAGTGGGGAAAATCCTTTTCTCTGGGCTTAAATAAGTCTCTCTGTTGCAGGGACAATGTTTGAGTGAATATTATACATGTAAATGATGTTAAATGTGTTCCCAGGTGGTAGGATGCCTCAGTGATTAATGAGACTGTTCCTTGAGTAGACAATCACTGCTCGATTTGGGGCTGTTAAACACAGAAGCTGGAAGTGTGGCATCATGTCGTCATGCTTGTTGCTCAGGGAACTCAAGAGGGTGGCTGGGAAATGTTTTGCAGACTTGTTTTGTTGTATATAAGTGTTTTAAAGGAATAATGGTCCTTTCTTGCTAACACTGATACCATACTTGAGTCATTCATTTATTAGACTTTAGAGTCTAGAACAGGTACTTTAGCTTATCTCCTCTTTTAACCTTGAAATTCTCCAATGTTTCATATTTGATTGTCTTTGCTATTCTATGTCTTTAATGCTCTTAATGGGTTAGTTTAGGTTTTTTTCAAGTGGGGTTGCTAGAAGCCCAAGGCACTACTAAATATGAGTGCCAACAAAGGAACTTGTGAGCTTTGTCACTGGGGGAAGAGGGGTGGATGGTAGCTGGTGCATAGCAGTGCATGATGCCACCAAAAGCCTCATAATCAACCTACTTACAGGATAAAACTACTCAATAAAACTATGTTGTCTTGACAATATGATACAGTAAGATTCTTTACTGCATTCAACTTTTCCATAACAAAATCTGGCTTGTTGTTTTCAACATGGGCTCATATTTCAAGCATCTGCACCACCAGGTATGTTTTGATCCGTCCTGATCCTCTGTTCTCCATTCCTCTTTCTGTGACTCCATCTGCAAAAGTTCGTCCTCTGTGTACCCCAGTTTATACTCATCTCAGTTTAACTAAACCCAACTCTACATAACCCCAATTCAGCCCAACTCAGCTAAACTAAACCAAATCAAGCATCATTAAACTAAAAAGTATTCAACACTACCCAGTTAAAAAAAACTCAACTCATCTTACCCCAATACACCCCAACCCAACTCTTATCTACTTGACACAACCCAACAAATCTCGACCCAGTCTAACCTAACTCCACGCAAACCCAACCCAAGATGACTCATCTGAGCCAAACCCAATTTTACTTAACTTCACTCAACCCAGATCAAATCAACCCAACTCACTGTAAAACAGTGTCTTTTAAAACCCAATGAATGGATGGACTGACTAAAGAAACAAAGAGTTACAATAATGCTTTAGGGGTTTCATTTTAAGTTCACGTCTCAGCAGTGGGTGTGGTTGATTGGCTCAAAGAGGCAGGGTCCTCGGGGGTTTGTTGCCCCGACTCATCAGCTTTCATGAGCCCCACCTGTCAGGCAGGGACAGATTGGAAGTGGACACCAAACACGGAGGGTGCCAAGACACAAGACACTGGAAACAAAAGATAGATGAAGACCATGTCCACATGTAGATGAAAAAAATCTATTTTGCAGTATCCGAGGCACCTGACAGACAAGGATTTTTCTCAAAGTGATGACGACTTTAAAACACATACAGTTCAAGGGAGCGGTGGGGCTATGAGATCATTGTTTCTGAAAATGTGCATATTCATTGTAAACAGGGAAATGCAAGGGCAGCATTTTGAGGACCCTGTTTTAATAGTCTGCATTTTTGGGCTCTTAATCACTGATTTTTGAATGGATAAAACACCCATACTGTCATGATTTGGTTAGTTTTGGGTTATTTAGTGTTATTTTGTATTAGACCTCTTGTGTTTCCTGTTTTACCGTCTTGATTCTGTTCTTGCCAATAGTTAAGTTACCCATTTTGTGTTCAGGTTTTGTGTCTTGTCTCGTGTTTCCTGTTTTATTTTGAAATCCCTCTGTTCCATGTGGTGTTTTCCTGCCCTCCCTTCTGTATGTCTCTCTGATGATGATTCCTTCCACCTGTGTGATTGTCTCACCTGTGCTTGATGTTCCCCCTGTGTATTTAATCTCTGTGTTCCCTTTTGTCCGTGTTGGGTCATTCGTCAGCCCAGTCTCACTCCATGTGCAGCATCTTCAGTCTTCCTCAGTGTATCCTCCAGTGTTCCTGCTGTTTTGTAGGTAGTTTCTGGTTTTTGTTGAACTTTTCTCTTTGACTTTGATTTGCACTTTTGTACTTAGTTTCTAGTGTTTTCTTTCTTTGTTTGACCAGTGTTTAATTTGATACTTTGTTCAAGATTTTGCTTCGTATTTTGAACTTTTTGGACTTTTGATTCCTTTTTTGTTAGTTGGTAATAATCCTTTTTTTATCTGTATTTGGGTCGTCTTCGTGTTTTTTCTTAGTTCACTTTGGTTTCATACTGTAACCCATACAATGACACTTTTTAGCGTATTCTCCTGAACTTGTGTCCATGTGGACAGCCCCTGAGATAACAACACTCTGCCTTTACTTTCATGTTGTATGCATCACATATGGAGTAGCACTACGCTACAGGCTTATTGACCCCTAATGTTAGGCTGTACACTTTATCACAGCTTAACTAAAGCAAAGACACTTTTACTAGGACACATTCAGGGCAGTGTAAAAAAAAACTACATTCTGACCTTCATGCTCAAATAGATAGAATAAATGAAGGTTTTACTGAATAAACTGACCTTTAAGGGCCAAACTGCTTACAGATTCATGGGCTGTACCAGAGAGGAAATGGATAATTTATTTCTGGAATTCTGGATGCTGCTGTGGTTGAGTTAGAAACTTTTTTTTTTTTTTTTTTTTTAAATTTGGAGACTTGTTGCCTCAGCTGCAGGGCCCTTGCTCTCCATCTGACCTTAGACCCCTCTGAAAAGAAAGGCACGCCTGCAAAACTGCAGAAATCAATACAAGCAGAAAAAGACATGAGTGCCCTCTCACCAAAATGCACCAATTTCTAAAATTGCTTTCCTGCTTTTTCACTCTGTCCTTAAAATCCCATAAGTGGTGGATTTTGTTAGTTGTCAGTGAAGGATTTTGATGATCAGTGTTTTCAGAGCATCTTCTGGAGGCCACGTTGAGTAAAAATCTCTCTAACTGGGATGTTACTCCTTTAGGATAACACAGTGTTTTGACACTTTGGTTCATAATTCATCAGGTACACCCTTTGAGTGGACCACTGGCCTTTGACCTTCTTGACAGGGCTGCTGGGAAAAATCAATGTATGAACTATTTATTGGCATTTCTCACTGCAACCACTATGATTTATGTTAAGAGCTCCTATTAGTCTAATAAGCCACATGACCTGCAGGGCTTTTTCCAGCTGTTTTGCTCCTGTCTGAAATATTTCATCATATGTAGTGTGTATTACCATGATATTTACTACAAACTCTCTCTGTGCTTGAAAAATAATTGATATTGTGATTCTTGGACTTTCCAGATTAAGACATTGATGTGAATTATCTTAGTCTTGGATGAGACTTGTGTAAAATTTTGTGCAGTCATTCTTGGTTTCCAAAAGGCTGAATCATAATGACTCTGACCATCACTGTGCTGTGGAAGCTCTATCAATTAACTTGGTAAAATCACATTATTAAAAAACTTTACATAAGACTTACAGACATCATGGCTCCTAGAGGATTATTGTGAGTAAATTCAGTTGTGCGATGCAGAGCTAGTCAGCTCAATCGAAGGTTAACAAAGGCCACCTATCAGCTGGTCAATATAATCGGCATGTGTGTCAAACTACCATTTTTTTTTTTTTTGTTATTTGGGCCATTTGTTTGTTTTCAAAGACAGTAAAATTACTTTCAGGGTAAAAATGATCAAACACTATTTACAGCTTTTGGCACTTCCTGCATGGGTCTCCCTTTTCAGCCCTGGAGGTTGTTGCTCGCTGTAGACCAGGGATGGGAAACTTTGTCACATAAGTGCTAACATAAATGTGTGCAATATGCTCAACTTTACAATTATAATAACTCATTTTACATTAATACTTATCCATCACATAAAGGTTTGATATTAACACTTATACATTTAAATTGTATGCCAGTGGTAAACCTTCGTTTAATTAATTAATCATACATTTTAGGCTATTTTGACTTTTTTTTTACTGCAAGTTGTGGAACATTTACTTGTTATTATAGTATATTTTATTTACATTTAAATTCATTTTTGGAAATGCATTTAGCAACTAAGTGCTCAAATGGCACAAATCCCCACCAGGGCATTTCCAACATTTTTGAGCAAGTTATGGTAGAAAAGTGTGAAACTGCATTATTTTGCACTATAAACGAACCCTTGAAAGAGTTCCAGGATCCACATGTGGATAAGGGTCACCGCAAAAATCCAATCACTTCTCCCATGTGCCATGACCAACATTCCCTGAAAATGTCATCTAAATCCATTGAGTACTGACTAACTTCTAAAATGGCTAGGCACTGATGACAAGCATCTTTATTATTTTTAATAAACAATAATTCATACACTATTGCTACTGTCATGAGGGAGAACTTGATCACTAGATTAAGAGGAAACTCATCAAAAAGAGGTCACAATAAGACGTTATCCAGTGGAAATACTGTAGTTGTGTCTAAGTTGAACCACCATGTTGTAGTTCCATAGTAGCTTAATAATAGCTTTTTAATCTCACTGATTACGTTTAAGCTTAAAACATTATAAAAAGTGGGTCTGTTAAGATTATCAAAAAGAGCAGAACACGCCAGTTTCATGGATTTTTGTTAGCCTTAGAGCTAATTACCAGCGATGATGCAAAACAAATCCCACAGGCTTTTTGTTGATGGAACTTCTGTGCTGGCCTAAAATTTGTCATCCCTGCACCACTATTACATTTATGATAACGTGAAACAGCAATATGTGAGCTAACTTGGCAGAGGTTTGCTCTCCAGTGCAGTCTAGTTAACTTTTTTTTGCCACACACCTTTAAAGTTTTCCTCTATTTGAAACTGTGAGTAGTGTATTATAGACCTGAAATTAGATTTAAAAAAATGCCAAAAATAACCAGGGGTTAAATACGAAAACAGGGTTCCCACTCTTTTCTAGAAATCATTTTAATGGACTTTTCAAGGACTTTTCCAGGACCCCCACACCCACAGATTCCACGGCCACACAACGAAATGAAGTTACAATATTGGTGTGTGCAATCCTCAGGTTAATCCAGCCTTCTAAAAAACAAGATTAAAGGTTGATGACCAATATCTCTGAACTTAAAATGTATTTATTTCTAACTCTCGGGCATGAACATTGTCTGCTAGCTATCTTTTTATTCTGGCTTTTGGTTTATTCTTATTATTTATCTTTATTTACTCTGCTTTTTTATAAATAGATTTTGGTGATTTACAGTTAAAGTGGCCAAAAAATTATTTTTGCCACTTTGCCACTTTATTATTTCTTTTTGTCACCATTGTTTTGAGCTTTTATATTTTATTCCTGAACTTGCATTATTTTATCTACTCGTATTTTATAGCTAAGTGTGCATTATTTAAGTACATATTTACTTCACCTCCTATGTTTGATTTTTGTTCACTAACAAGGTAGAAGGAAGATAAATCATTTTCCAGGACAATTCAAGCTTTTCCAGAACATTTTACTTTTTTCCTTATGACTGGAAAATTGTTAAATCATTTTCCAGGTTTTCCAGGACGCGTTGGAACCCTGGAAAACCGTGACTGCTCCATTAACTGAATGAAGGATTCACCACACACGCAGCTCTCCAAAAGTTACTCCACTCAGTGACAAAACTACAAAAACTCCATTAACTATCAACACTTTAGCTCTTTTTTTGGGAAACTAATTAGAGCCGTAATTGGAAATGCATCCGCGCTCGTGCCCACATGCAGTCTGCCGCCTCGTGCTTCCAATCTGCGCGGCGTGCACGTGCCGGGGCGCACTCCTCTTGGCTCGGTAATGAGGAGCATGAGGAGCTCTGCCAGAGCTGTGTCCGTGGGAGGGGTCTGCCAAACCTTCTCCCTCTAATTGACCAGAGGGAGCAGCAGCAGCAGCCGGGGAGAGCGGAGAGGTAACTACTCAGCAAACCGCGTTTTGTCGCTTATTAACCGCGTACACAATCACAGGAGGGGGAATTACGTTTAATACCGCGCTGTGAGGACTAATTAAGGCTTTGAAGCGTAAGTACTGCACGAGAAAGTGCTCACGAGCGTTAGTGCCTCTCTGTTTTTAATTTAAGACTTGCTCAGCTGTACTTTAAATCGCTTCATTGCTCACATGAGGTGTTGCTTTGGCTTTCACTTCTCGCAGCGTTTGTCCCTTCAGTGCGTCTTTCACCGGCAGAGACGGACGCATGGGCTTCACTGATGGCTGATCTCGAACTGTTTTACTTTGAGCAACCGGATCCAAGAGACACCACCCTGGTTTTAAGGAATCAAAGTATCACCGAGCTCAGCGGCAGCGGGAGCAGCATCCGGGAAAAGTGGCTTCATCCCGGCGGAGGAGACGCTTCAGCACCGCGGACAGAGACACAGAGAGCAGCGCGGCAGGAGCACGAAACCTCCTTCACATGCAAACTGCAACATGAGGAAGAGGAGGAGGAGGATGTCCGGCTGATTGAGGCAAGTTCAGTGACCTGCAGACTGAGTCAGAGCTCCTCAAGTGAGCTGTATGAGGAGGAGGAGGAGGAGGAGGAGGTGATGGAGGAGGAAGAGGAGGAGTACCCAGAACTTTACTTGCTGTCCGATGAAGACCTCTCCTCTGACGGCTCGGGGAAGTCTGTGGATTATGGTTTTATTATCGCAGTGACATGCCTTGTGACGGGGATCTCTCTTGTGGCCATATCCTACACGGTGCCCAGGGAGATCAGAGTGGACCCGGACAGCGTCTCCGCCCGGGAGATGGAGCGTCTGGAGAGGGAGAAAGCCCGGGTGGGGGCCCATCTGGACCGCTGTGTGATAGCAGGACTGTGCCTGTTGACCCTGGGGGGCGTGCTGCTCTCCACCCTGCTCATGATCTCCATGTATAAGGGGGAGATGATGAGGAGGAAAGCCTTCGCTTATTCCAAACACGCAGCCAAGTTATACGGCTCCATCAGTCTGAGAGCGGGGTCCAGCCCCACCCGGGAGTCCTGCTCACATTTGTCAGCCGCTGATGAAGATTTAGAGGTGCTCAGCTGAATTTATAGACTGAGAAAAGTACTTAAGGAATCCAAACAGTGCTCCGCTAAAACAGAGGATGTGATGGAGATTTAATGCCTTTTTTATTTCAAACAGCCAACCTGGACGGGGACTTACTTAAAGGGCTGGTTCTCACTTTTTTCAAGTCTGTCTTAATACATCTTTAACATGCCCGTATGCACTCTGAAAGTATTTTTGTTTGCTGTGGCTTTTCTTTTTTTGCCCTAAAGAGATCATCCCAAATGCAATTACTGTGTAAGTGATTGGGGCCAAAGGTTACAGACCCACTTTTGGAAAAAAAAAAAAAGCATGAAAGATCATCAAAGTTAATAAATGATATAAAACTACGGAGGCCCATTTCTGCCACTTGAAAAGAGATTTATTGCTTCAGAATTACTTCAGAAAGAAAACAGATACTTTTGTTTGTCATTTTTATTAGATAAAGGGTCATAATAATGAGTAACATAACCATAAGTAAGAGATAAAAGCCATATTTTTTTAAAGATTTTATTTTCACTTTTCAGTTAACAACAACAAAACAAAGTACAACACAAAACAGTACAATAAGGCTGTCACATGGTTCTAATTAACATAGCCTCTCATGGCAAATGCTACAATATTAATAAGTCCAGTCTATAAACAAGAAAAAGAACAAAAAGAAAAGAAAAGATCCTTTGCTTGTTCAAATGTCCATGAAATTCTGGGTCCCCATGGACGAGGAGTTGTGTGACACTGAGCCAGAAAACGTCACAAATTCTCAAAGATAATCTGCTCCGTGTTATCCAGACGTAGTCTCTCTAAAAAGCCATAATTATGTGATACAAAACAATGAGCTAAAAAAGGTGAAATAAGTCTATTAAAATGTATAATCATTACAGAATAATTTTGAGGATTTATGATAAAAAGTTCGTTATTTTAAAAAAAGAAAAGGTATTTTTCTGAGATTCATAATTATAGAATAGAAGGTTAAAATAATAAGAAAAAGTCATGTGCAGGCCTTTGGCTTAATTTTTATCTCAGCTTCATATCACATAATTTAGGCTGTTTTTTCTGATCATTGTGACTTTTTTTAATCTGATAATGAAAACTTTCAGTACATAACTTTGGCTTTAATTTTAACTTTTTATCTTATAGTTCTGTCTTTTGTAATCATAATTAAAGTCCTAGTCGTGTCATTTTATCTCACAGTGTTTAAGTTTAAATCCATTAATTGTTACTTTGGTATTACAGCCATTTATGACTTCAGAGTTTTTTATTCCATCAGTGCTTAACTTTTTTTTTTTTTTTACCATTTTTGTGGCAGAAATGGGCTTCCTTATGTTTTGTTGACAGAGGCTTGTTTGTTTGAATAAGAGCAACAAAATAAAATAAAATAAAATACCATGTTTAATGGAAAAAAAAAACCTAATGCCTTTTATCAGAAGCCAAAACTTTGTATATGGTCAACTTAAACCTTGATATGCGATATTTTTACATTTCAAACAGCAAAGGTGGATTATTACTTTCACTAGACCATGTTGACATTTTTAGAGTCTGTCTTTATACATCTCTCACTTGCTGTAATTCTCACTGAAAGAGTTGGTTTCCTGTGGCTGTTCCCTTTCACTCTGGCCCTGGAGAGATCGTCTCCTAATACAATTATAATGTAAGTGATTGGGGCCAAAGTTCATGGACCCTCTTTTGGAGAAAAAGTGCATTAAACACCATCTGAAGTGAATTTAATTAGTAAACTGTGGCTTCTCATGTCTTTGTGATTTACGTCCACATTTCATTTGGGTTATGGGCGTCATATCAACTTATAAAAAAGGAAACAGATATTGTTTATTTCAATACAAATTAGAACTTAAAATACATAAAATAAAAAACATTTTCTCTACAGTGTTTTATTTGCCCTGAGACAGGATTTTTGTTATTGTTTTTATTTTTTGGCTGTGGTTTTCTTGGACCTCTTTAAAGAGCAGTTTTGTTTTTCAAGCTGCTCGTGCCCCTTGCTCATTGAAAGGACGTTTGATGGTTGTGAATGTTTATTTTGTTTACAGTGTCCCTTAGGAGATTCAGTTTTAACAAGGGATGGACAGGATTAATTTTTACTGTGGCTAGTTGAAAAACAAATTAGTTTCAAGTGCTTAAAGTGGGAAAGAGGCCAGCAACAATAGATTATTTTAACCTTGCAGTCCAGATGGATCAGCCTGATTCAATGTGTGTAATCAGCTAGCTACAAGCAAGATGACAGCAGGAAGTGCTCGAACAGAGATTAGCATAGATGCTAACAGCTTTAGTAGCAGTTTTATCAGGTCTGAGCCTCATTTCTTTGTAAAATGAAAAACAAACAGCACTGCAAACTTCACTATCAAAAGAATATTTTTGCTTCACCTCTGACATATTTTCCCAGAGTTTGTGTTATGAAGTGATTTAAGTAATGTCATGTACACTGATGGTCTGATTGGCTTGTAATGAGTGTGGTTGATG
Organism: Cetoscarus ocellatus; assembly: GCA_037902135.1. Classification (NCBI taxonomy): domain Eukaryota; kingdom Metazoa; phylum Chordata; class Actinopteri; order Labriformes; family Labridae; genus Cetoscarus; species Cetoscarus ocellatus. Next base: position 1,133,756 of record JBAMNC010000076.1, read on the forward strand.
AAATGATTGTCCAATCACCTGCTGGATTTGCTTTTGAAAGGTTCTGCCCATCCAGAGACACTTTCTATTGGCTCTTTTCCAGGTGGAAATATATTGAATGATCCATCTGGTGTGTCAGGTTAGATTATGTCGGACCATTTACTAAGAAGTGTGGAACTTGAATGAGGATCACTTCCTGTAAAGGGCAGGCTTGACAAAGGGTCAGTTTACCCCGACTAAAATGATTTTATTTTTACAGCTAAATGTTAATGAACACCTAATGCCATCAGTATAAAAAAGAGTTTTTCTTGTGATTTCCCATATCTAAGAGATAAATTAATGATAACAACTGCAACACAATACTTCAAAAAAGACACAAGACACAAGCTTATGTTCTGTAATTTGTATGCAAACCAATCAGAGAGCAAACAAAGGTTCAGTTGGGGTGAACGTCTGTGCAGTTAGTTTGAGCAAGAGGAGCAAATGTCTGTTTTCATATTGTACATGAGGGCGTTTTAGTGCTGTATTAATATTTAAACTGAAGATAAAGTTCAAAGGAGACATAATCTTTGTTCCAGGTTTTTAGCTCTAGACTCTCTTGATTCCACACAGGAAAGTTTCCAAAAAAGTGTTGAAATTTTCTGCAGGAGTTTTTTCTTTTTTATTGAAATGTTGAAATCACCACTGACAGCTCTCAGAAAACTGATGTAATACTCCTCAAATCCACAGCTTTAAATATGAAATTCCTACAGCTTTTTTCTTGACTTCAGAAATTAAAATATCCACTCTGGCTTTCGTTTTTCCAATAATCACAAGATACAAGTGCCCTAGTGAAGGATAAGCGCTCACCGAAGAAATCCCTCAACCCCTATTTCTTATTGACCCTAACTATTCAGCCGTGCAGACCAGTGGGTGGCGAAAACCAGCTTATCACCAGAGCTGTCAAGTGGGAACCTCCCTTCACGGAGATTTCACATAATTAGTCCCACAACACCTCAGGAAGGCAAGAGAGTGAGCTACGATATCCCAGAACCACCCCCTCCCCCCGAGCTCTCAATACCCACCATCCTTACATGCAGACCTCCTGTTTTTTGGGTTTTTATTACCTGCTGCTCTTCATGTCCTGAACAGCCCACAGGGCATGTCCACCTTCAGCAGGCTCAGGCTTTGTACATGCAAACTTCAGGTTGTGACAACACTGACGCCACCTACCCAAGCCCATGGCCCCCACAATCAAAATTCAGCTATTCCCAATACCAGTAAAACAACAGGAAACAAGAACACACGGGGAAAAAGACTGAAAGGTCTGAAGAGAGTGCTTGAAAAGGCTTATAGAGCTGAGGTCAGGTGCTCTGATTGGGTCTCATGCCCCCTGGATTGGCATATTGCTTGACCTCCCCCTCACTTCATCACTTTTCTTCAAGAAACAGGAGAAAAAACAAGAAAAAAAGACACAGAGGGGGACATTTGCAGCTTTTTTTTTTTTTTTTTTTTTAAAAAGAGGATATGCATGAAGTGTTGCTCTACCTCCTCCTTCACTATCATTATTATCCTGGAAAAGAGGAGAAAAAAATACAAGTGACAAAAACACATGGGAGGGAAAGGCATTTGTAGAAAAAAAAAAAGTAGTATTTTTGTATTGGGCTTTTGCTCTACCTTCCTGTACCCTCTCATTTGCAGAATAGAAAAGAGAAGAAAGAATAAGTGACAAAGCACCCAGGAGAGGGAGACATTTAAAGCAAAAGAAAGAAAATATATCAACTAAAGTGTTGCTCTACCTTCCATGACTTCTAATTTTTACATGAACAGATTTCTACCATTCAGACAGCATTGTTTACAACTATCTCCTTTGTTGTCATGCTATTTGAACTGCAATAACAACAATTACATATCTCTTAATGTATTAGTCAACACAAGACCCTACAAAACCCTGTTGACCCTGTTAGGAGTGGCTTAGAAAAGAGGGGTGGGGGTTCAGAAAGAGGACAAGGGAAGTAGAGCCAGGGTGGGGTGCCTTTGATCGAGGATAGCAACTTCATGTTGTAATAGACTGTTGCTCTACCTTTCCCTACTCTATCATTTGCAAAAAGGACGGGAGGAGATTACTAATGATAAAAACACAGACACGATTATACAAAATTAAAGCTAAAGACCAAACAGAAAGAATCACATCGAATGGGCGACTGTCATCATTTTACCTGAGAAAGTAAGAAAGAACGATAAAAGTGGCAAAGCACACAGGAAAGGGATATATTTATGGAAAGGAAATACATTTATACAAAATGGGCTGTTTCTCTACCTCCTCCTTCTCAATCATTTTCATACAAGAAGACAGAAGTGAAAAATACAAGTGACAAAAATACAATAGGGAGGGAGACATTGTAGCTGAAGGAAGAAAATAAAATAAAGCATTAAGAATGGACTGTTGCTCTAACTCCCCATTCTAAGGCTGAATGGAGAAACAAAGAAGAACAACGACAAGAGTCTAAAACAAGAAGATCCAGGATGAGGTGCCTGAGAGGGAGTTGGAACTTACCCCTCAGATTGAGATATTGCTCTACATCCTCCTTCTCTCTTGTTCTCAGAAGGATGAGAGAATTCAGGGAGAACTTAAACGTGACAAAAATCAGATAGAGAGACATCTATAGCTGCTCAGGAGAGAGAAACATGAAACAGGCATTAATCTGTCTCCCCCTTCTCCGTCATTTTCATACAGGAGGAAAGAAGATTTGACAGAAAAACATGTGAGAGGAGGAAATTGTGGCTAAAGAAAGAAATATAAATATAAAAATCACTGCCATGATTTTCTGCAAGAAGAGAAAGTGACATAAAAGTGACAAAACACAAGGGAAAGGGGGATATTATTGGTCAATAAAAGAAAAGAAATACATTTATATGAAATGGGCTGTTACTCTATTTTCAAACAAGAGGAGAAGAAATAAAAATTCAAGCGATAAAACACTTTTGGGAGGGAGACATTTGTACCTTAAAAGAAAAAGAAAGGAAAGAAAAATATTAAATGGGCTGCCTCGCAGGACAGAATGGAAAATAGATAAGCAAAGAGAACAGTCCAGTAGGAACGTACTCTTCAGGTTGAGATGTTGCTCTACATGCCCCCACTCATTCATTCTTATGATAAAGAAGATAGGAGAAAACTACATTGTGACATAAGTTAGCATAGGAAGACATTTGGGCCCCGTTTACAAGACAATATTGTCACCAGAAATGGAAAAGTTTGTCCTTTGCGTTTTCAGAAAAACTCTGCGTTCACACGGAGATGAGAGAATGGCTGAAAACGCTGTAGCGTGCATGCCAGGCCAGTAGATGGTGATGTCGGTTTGTAGTGAAACAGCAGTGTTTAACATGCGTATGAAGACAAACTTTTCATAAACAACAATGGCGAGTGGACGCATGAAGAAGCAGGAGTTTCTTGTCTGGACAACAAATGTGTCTGGATAGTTTTGCCTGGATAACAAACCGAGCACATTAAGCAGCACACATGTTGCTTGGTAGACGGCCGTAGCCGTTGTTGTTGTTATTGGGATGTACATGCAGCCTTCATGTGAAAGAGTACTGCACATGCCGTGATGTCGTTGTTTTCTCTGGAAACGCTGAATCTCGTCTACATGGACACAGAAACAAAAAATTTTTCAAAACTTTTCACTCTGGACCCTGGTTTCAAAAGTTTGCAGATTCAGGCACTCCGGGCACCGTTCTTGTGTAAACGGGAGCCAATAACGCAATGAAAACTCTCCGTTTTTGGCCGTTCTTGTTGTCGTGTAAACGGGGCCTTACTCTTCAGGTTTAGCTGTTGCTCTACATCCCCCTACTCGCTCATACTCATGATAACGAAGAGAGGAAAAAAACTACATTGTGACATAAGTTAGCGTAGCAAGAGATTTTAGCTTCTAAATAAAGAGAGACATCCAGTATGCTGTTGCTCTACTTCCCTCTTCTCCATCATTTTCATATGAAAGAAGAGAAGAAAAAAATACATTAGACAAAACACACAGAAGAGGGAGACATTTGAAGCAAAAGAAAAAAAATAAAGAGATGTTAAAAAAAAATGGGCTGTTGCTCTACCTTTCACAATTTGATTATTTTCATACAAAAGGAGAGAACAGAAAAATACAAGTGACAAAAATGTTGGTGAGAAGACATTTGTCGCTAAAGAAAGAACAAAATAGACTGAATAGAAGGACAAAGAGAAGAGTCTAGAACAAGGGGAGGAGGAAATAAAGCTGGGGTGTTGGAACTTACCTCTCAGATTGCTCTACATCCCCCTACTCACTCGTTCTCACAATAATACCATAAAGAAAGGATGAAAGTACAGCATGACAAAAACTTGGCCAGGGAGACATTTATAGCTGCCAAAGGAAGAAAGACATGAAATAGTTGTTAACTCTACCTCCACCTACATCCTAATATTCTCAAGGGAAGACAGGACATAGAAGAGAGATTGAAGAAGGACATTGTACTTTTTTTCTGGGCTTCAGCTAAATTGTAGGACAGATTTCTGCAATTCAGACTGCATTAAACATTTTTCCTTTTTGCTTTTAACCCTCAAATACAGCCCCTAAATAATCTCCTTGACTGCTAGATATCACCAGACCCTGAATCCTGAAGGATAACCCTGTTTGAAGCAGGGTTTATTTTTGTTTTGTTTTGATATTAAACATGACATATGTTTTCTAGAAATATCAGTGCTTTGTTTATTTGGTGGATGCTGGTTTTCCTTGTGACAATCCCGACCTGACTTTTTGTTTACTCCTGCACCACTGCTCCTAATGATGCTGCCATTTTGGTGAACTTCTGTTTACATGCTGCTGCAGACTTGTGCGTCAAAGGCCTGTGTGCACACTATAGCTGCAAGTCATTAAAACTGCCTGCACCTTGTCAGAACACATCACGGAGAGAGCCGTGCAGATCGGGCTTAATAAAGAACAATTTCATGAGTATGTTTTGAAATCCAAAGATATTCTGTTGACTGTGCTTGTGTTTGCTCGCATTTGTTGAGGTAGTGATGCCGCAGGAGGTGTAATTAGGTTTTGTGGTTGAGCACCGACGTCTGATGCTCCGTTTACCCCGGGTACACTCAGGGGCTGCAGATGTTGAATGCACACAGAGCGAGACAGAGAGAATCAACAAACCCCTGAGGGGACACTCTCCTGGTAATTGGTGTTACTTAATTGCTCGTGGGAGGCCTGTAATTCAGAAAAAAAGGAAAACATTTTAACAACTGGCTCAATCAAGCCGGAAACAGACGCTTATCAAACGGCAAACCACTCCAGCTGTATTATTAGAATGAAATGTGACATAATGTGCTCATAAGGAGGGGAAGTAATGGATGGCCTGCTGCTGATGGATGCTCTGAATGAGCAGTTGTATTTTTCTGGACATTTTGCTGTGCAGCCTTTGTTACAGTGCTGTAATGATACCAGGAACAGTGGTTATACTCTTCATTCATTCCTCTTTATAGTTAAGCAGACAGTCCAACCAAGGACAAGTCTCTGATTTCTAAAACAGTGACATCTTGCATTACTGTTGCACAGTGAGTTCACCTAAAAATGTCCCTTGAGTGCTTGCACAGTGTCAGTCAGCCTTTGCTGCTTGATTATGTGAAGAAAGGATCATTATTCTTTTACATCAGCTACAGGAGAAGGGAAGATTTTACTGACTGGAGAAGCATTGGGCGTGAAAGATTATGGACGGGCAGGCAGATGGACTGTAGCAGTCCTTTTTGTTTTATACAATATCAACACTGACATGACCTGTCACACCAGATGGACTGCAAAATACATTTCACAAGTCCATTTGGGAAAGAGCCCATAGAAAGTGTTTGTGTTTGTGAAGAAATATGAATATTGTGAATAAAGTGGTGCAGGGATTATTTTAATTGGCCAACGTGGAAGTTAGCAATGCGTTGGTTTCCTAGACTGCAAGCCCCCTAAAAGTCTATGAGATTTTTTTCTTTTTAAAGATTGCTTTTTGGGCATTTTTGTACCTTAATGGAGGAGAGAGAGACAGTGGATAGGTTTGTGAAGGGGGATGAGAGAGAGTAGGGGAAGATACTCTGCAGGCTGGATTCAAACCTGGACCGGCAGAGGCATGTATAGGGATCAAGCCTGGTTGCTTACCACTCTGCCAAACCAGCACCCTGTTAATAAGATTTTCCACTGTGTTTTGCATCATGCTGATAATAAACTCTGCAGAAATCATAAAAATGATGAAACTTACATGTTCAGCTCTTCGCAATAATCCTAACAAATGAACCTACTTTTTATGTTTTAAGCTAAAACGTAATCAGTGAGAGTGAAAAGATATTATTAAGCTACTGTAGAACTACAACATAGTGGATCACTTAAGAACTACAGTGTTTCCAATATATTATGTCTTATTATGACCTCTTCTTTGAGAGTTACCTCTTAATCAAACAACCTTATCAAGTTGTTCCTCATAGCTTCTGCAAAAATAAATGAATCACTGTTTATTGAAAAACGATCAGAAAAGCTTGTTGTTGGGTCCCTTACCATTTTTGTGGTAAAGGTTAGCAGTGTTAGCAAACAACATTTTAAACACACTACAGTGGTTTAGGATTCAAGCGCAGGCAACATTAGATGCATTTTATTATTTCTCATTAAACAATTAAAATCTCACGAGCAATTGTTCACCACGAACCGTGTATCAGGCACTTATCCGAAATTCTAAATCCCATCTAGTTTGGGCTTAAAGACCAGAAAGTGCTAAATGCTAACTCACTACTATGTTTTCGGACTCATTCCTGTACCACTCTATTGGCAGAACCTTTTAAAGAAATGTCCGGTAGGTGATTGGACAATTGTTCCATCAGTCACAATTATATTGGGTCAGTCAGATAATGTTGTCAGCGGGCACTACAACTGCAGCGTAAAGGACAAAAACTTGAGCCACTTTGTAGAACAAGGTCAATACATAACGGAAGTGAAGCAAAAAATATTGTTTCTATCATGAATTTTGCAGTGTTGTTATTTGTTCTTCATTTCATAAAGAAATGTGGTCCAGATCTGATGAACTGCTACTGAGGCCGTTAGCATCTATGCTAATCTGTACAAGCTATCACTTCCTGCTGTTGTCTCTTGTAGCTCACACATCTTATTGCTCTGAAGGACACTGATTGGACCGTGCCGCTTTTGGACGCTCCTAATTGTTGTAAATTGGAGATTGGCGAGATGGATCTGCCTGATTACAGACACTGATCAAGCTGATTCATCTGCACTACGCGGTGAACACTGACACAGTGCTAAAAATAACACAAACCCATCAACATCACTAAATACTCAGACATTGCTCTCTCAGTAAGAAGAAAAGAGAGTAAAACTGTAGTGGCAGACAGGTGGGTTGGTTTAGACCAGCTAGACCTTTTGTAGATGACTGTTTCTCATTGTTTGTTTAAAAATTTGATTTCTTGTTGAACAAAAGAAAAATTTGGTGAACATAGGAGCTCAGGAGCAACAGTGCAAACGAAGGGGCAAGAGGGCGTCTCTGATCACCATCACCCGCATTGTCACTTGAGTGTTTTCTTTTTGTTTGTTTGTTCATGCGGTCCATATTTGCAAACAGACTGCCCAACAGTTTACTGGACACTGTTACAGTTTACTGCAGGATTCTTCTGTGCTTCTGTTGCACTGCCAGCTGATCATGCTAAAAGAGAGGACACTCTCATCAAAGTAGGGTCTAAAATGTTTTCCAACAGTAAAGGTTTGGTGCCAGCTTTGTTTGGGCAAAGTAGCTGATTGATTACTCTATAAATACTTGTGCATACCCTGCACTTCACCACTGTTTGTTACTGGAAGTGCTTATATATAGCCAGAGGAATCACATTATCCTCCACATGACCTTCCCTCACTATATCATCTCAATAATACAATTAAAAAGATTCATTATCTGACCTCTTAGTGAAACATTAACTTAATATCTCATCATTGTTCCTGCCATGATTCACAACTGTTTTCCCTTCATTGTATGGCGATAGAAATCCCCTCTTCAATGATCTATTTCCCTTTTTTTTTTTTTTTTTTTTTTTTTTTTTTACCTGTGACTCATCCACCTCAGTCAGTGATTCTGTCCATTTCCACAGATTGACTTTTTTCCAGCAGACATCAGAGGACAGCTGTGAGCGTGTTGCATTAACTATGTGGGATTGCAGGGGGTGGTATAGCATAGTAAGAGCAGGAAAGTGAGTTTCACAGTATGGAAAAACATGAAAGTCAGACTCTTAAATCAAAACTCAGCCTGGCTCTGCTGAGACTCGTGTCTGCAGGGAAACCAGCTCAGATTCAGAATATATTTCCCTCCTGTGACGTTCATTTAAAATGATTCAGATAAAAGAGAATCACTTGACATTTACTGCTGCAGCGTTAGTGACATGGTGGTTTGTCTTGAACAAGGCTGTAAACATCTCATTTGATGACACACTGTCTGTGGGGACAAGAGCACAGGAAATAAAACAAGGACTTTTTAAGAACACAAAGAAGCTGTGGAGTCTGATTACGCTGGTACAGGTTTATGCAACCTTGGTACTTAATATTTAAAATCTCATTATAAAACCTGTTGAAATATAAATGACTAAATACCCAACAAACACTGGTAAAAACTGAGGAACATCCAATAAAATATCAGTAGTTTAAAACTTGAAATTTCTGCTTGGTTGCACTGAACACTTATTGACCCCAAGGACTGAGCATAAAACTTTAGCTCACAACATCTATGAGACAGCCAAAAACAATATCAGACAGCACAGAAAAAACTGATTACAGTGTTTTCTTCATATTAAGAATTATTAATCGTTATGATTACATGTTTGTGTCCTCTCCATTCCCTAAAACTGTTATATTGATACCTGAACAAGCTGTCCATCTTGGTTACTGTCAGTACTGAGCACAAATCTACCATACAACTGTCTTTACAACCACACTGAAGAAAAAATGACCAGTACTAGTTTATGGTTAAGGCAGTTATGAATGTGTCCTTTCTATTCCTGTTTCGTTGTGTTTTTTCTCCCTGACCCTCTCTCTTTATCTTCCCCTCTCCTCTCACACACCCAACACAGCTCCAGCAGATGGCTTTTTCTGCTCCTGGTTCTGCTCAAGATTTCCTGCCTGCCTAACAGAAGGTTTTTTCGTGCCACTGCAACTTTGCCTAATGTTACTCAGTGCTGTGCTCATGGTGGATGAATGCTGACACAAAAAAATGTAATTAATTCAGATTAAAGAAACATAAGTAATGATAATTAAGTGAAGAAATAAGGAGTATTGTCTAGAGTGTTGTCCAGTGATGTTCAATCTTGGAAAAGCTTATTTGAGAAAAAATGAAAAATGAAATCATTTGGTGAATAAAGACAAAATCAGACCTACATGATACAACAACACAGCAGTACAGTGCATAATGAAAAATAAGCTTTTCATCAGCTTTACCTCATGAAGACTTCTGTAACATCATGAGAAACTTCATAGTTGACATTTCCATTTATGCTGATTGTTTTTCTTTATATAAGCAGCAACAGGCTACTCCTACTCCTCCCATCTGTTCAATCAGCTGCTTTGGTGAGCTCACTAGATGGTTAATGTTGTATATAACTTACAGAGTGTTTGTCCCGTGAACACTTCAACATGCTGAGTGCCAAGCCAGGAATCAAACCACTGACTGCACTGTAAGTGTATCTCTGAGGCCAACATATAAAAGTCCAGGGATTAATTAAAAAAAGAAGACTGTGATGTGATTTAGTTCTTACTAACATGATGGTATCACTCAGATTTGTCGACTTTACATCCATGACGTGTTTCTCCTGCTCCACCACTTCCCAAAGGTGCTCTACTGGATTGAGATCTGGTGAATGTGGAGGCCACTAAAGTTAAGTGTACTGACTGTCATGCTCAAGAAACCAGTTTGAGATTAACTTTGTAACATCCTGTGTTATCCTGCTGGTGATCACTGTCAGGTCATAAAAGGATGGTCATAGCCAGTAATGAAAAGAAGAAAAAAAAATTCCCATACCCGAACACCATCATCACCAACCTGAACAGTTAATGCACAGCAGAAAGGATCCATGCCTAAAAGTTTATTTTACACCAAATCCCAACCTAACCATCTGAGTGGTCGAAGCAGAAAATGAGACTCATCAGACCAGACAATAATTTTCCAGTCTTTCAATTTTTATGAGCCTGTGTGAATTGTAGCCTCACTTTCCTGTTTTTATCTGACAGGAGTTGCACCAGGTGTGGTTCACTGCTGCTGTAGCCCATCTGCCTGGAAGAGTTGTGTGTTCAAAAGCTGTTTCTTCTTCTTTATCTCAAACCCCTCTGGTCATCCTCCCCTGACCTCCAGTATCAACAATTATCATTACTTATCAACCTGGCAGAACAGCAGTTTCAGAAACACTCAAATCAGCCGTCTGGCACCAACGACAAAGCCACGTCCAAAGTCACCTCAGTCACCTTTCTCCCTCCCGGTGATGCTCGGTTTGAACTTCAGCAGGTCGCCTTGACCATATTTACCTGCCTAAATAAATTGAGTTGCTGTCAAAGAAGTGGTCAGAGAGTGTAAGTGTTAATAAGTATGTGCGTGTGCCACTGAACAAGGAGCTTTAGCAGCAGAGGCAGATGGTGTGATGATTGGAGTTCGCACATTGTGTAATTTCTGGGAAAATGAGTAAATGTTCTGACCGTTAACATGAGAGATTTGATTCCCATTTAAAGTAATGAGTGGACATCATTGGGTTTTAAATTCCTTGCTAATACGGACCACAGCTTAGCCATAGGAATCATAGGGATAAAAAATGTGTGTGATGTGAGGACCTGTACAGTTTGTGAGGCCTCCTAATGATGCTATAAGATCCCTGGACCTATTTTGACAGTGTCCCACCATCACCCCTTAATTTTAAGCTGTGACCCAAGTGAAGGGAAATTTTCAGCCTTTTAAATTTATTTAATAAAAAGATGTTGCACTTTGAACATGTGATAGTACAGAATATCACAGGATGCCAACATACTTTAAAAACACATTTAGTGAAAAATCAAAATGACCCGTATGTGGAGATGCTAGAGAGGGAAATATTATTTTTTTCCACTCATTTAGCTGCATTTTAATTTGAAAAAAGTGCATCTTAGGAACACAAGGTCTTAAGTAATAATATTTAATCAGTAGCCTTAAATAAGCCATTGATCACGGGCCTGTCACAACACACAAAACACTTCAGTAACTTCAGCCTTTTTTAACAGACTCAACAGAGCTTAAATGCACAAACAAAACATAAAAACATCAAACTACTGAGAAGTCATTTACAAAAATATTAAAAAATACTGTATGTAGCTTAAGCTGAGTACCTATTTATTAAATCTATTACAAAAGCCCTTCGATTTAAATGTGTGTCAATTAATATTACACGGAATTATCACCACCTGTTGTTAAGAAATGTGAAAAGACAACACACCACTGCATAAAAAAATCCCCTTCAAAATAAAAGCACAGGACTTTTTTCCTAACTTTTTTTTTTGCCCAGGCATCGGCTCGCCACCCATTGAAAAAGGGTCTGCGACCCACTTTTGGGTCAGGACCCACCAGTTGAGAATCACTAAAGCATGTTGCACACTGTGTAGGGTCTATATTTGTCTATTTTGACAAAGCAAATGCTTTGAACAAAGCCAGGTTCAGGACGCAAAGAGGATGGATTATGTGCCTTGATTACATGTGGGTGCGATTTGGGCATAAAATAGATTAAACCAATCAGATTACCCACTCTCTTTCCCTTTAAATCAGTCAGCCCCTTCACTGGGACGTTCACTGTTTGGTCTGACTTTTGGTGGGATTATTAAATTGTTTCTTTTATTGTTCCGGTATACTCAAAGAACACACACAAAATACCGTTTGAAGTATGTTAATGCTCAGATTAAAGTGTGTTTTTCACTAAATATACCAGGGCATACCAACCAATCAAAGAGAGAAGTAAGACACTTCTGTATGAGCTTGAATGGGAAACCTCTTGGATTATTAAAATCTCCAGTTACGACCAACAGGATCACACATTTGTTTAACATACCAAACATCAAATATCTGTTGGCTTTAAGCAGTTTATTTTCTCATTTTCCTTCAAGAATCATTGGCCCTGTTCTCTGTTGCTTACCTTAAATACGCTGGATCACCTGTTTTATCATCTGTGAGCATAAATAGTATGCATCCAAATATTTGAAATGTGGCACAGTGTTGTGTGAACATCTTTAATCATGTGTGATCGTTGGTTTTGGGAGTATTACGTGCACTGAAGTGCATGGGAATAGCGCTGCGAAAAAGCCAGGCTTTCTCTCAGCTCTCTCTCCTGACTTTTTAACAAATGCTCTGATATGTAATGGTATAGGTGTGCTGCTGTGTATCCTACTTGAGGGAAAGAAGGTCATGTGTTATGATCTTTTGTGTGTGTGTCAATCCCTCTAATGCATCCTCAAAATAGCAGAAACACTGGCTACACGCTTAAGACCAGGTAGAAGGAGGTTTAAAGCACAGTCAATTCCTGTATCTTCAAGTTAGGAACATGCCAGCTTTGAGCCTGACCACTCCGAATTTTCAGACAAACGCAGCCCTGGGTGAAAACAGGAGTGCGCAATCATGAGCACACATCATATGAGCTTCACCCACGTCAGGCAGAATTAGAAAAGACACCTACTCTTCATGCAAAAACGCTTTTGATGACACAAAAGCTGAAACTAAACGCAAACGCAGACTTGTTAATGTGAAATGACCAGCAGATGTGGTCCTAAATACTGTGGAGGGTAATAATTTGTCATTGCAAAGCTCCAGCAGAGAAAATAGAGCTGGTGGTGAAGGGTTACAGCGGCTTGTTCCTCTACAGGAGCATTATTAGTGATGTAAAGGGGGCTGGGACACTGCAGCAGCTTTAATTGGTGTCTGTGTTTGTTTTGCCAGGGGGACTCTCAGAGACACAAAACCAAACCTGTAATAAAGGACGACACACACAGAAACACACACACACACATGGATGCCCACAGTAAGCGCAAAAGTGGCAAACAGAATCCAACACTCATGAAGTCACTGTGAATTACCCGGACTCAAAAGAAAGTGTCTCTTTCAAAAAGCGCTCTGACAGACAGATGGACACGCACCCCTCCTCTTCCTCCCCCCACAGCCATGAATGGAGTCAGTCAGCGTAATCATTCAGGGCAGCTGGCAGCAGGAAATGGAATTGAATTGCTCCAGGGGTCACTCAGGGTCAAGAGCCGGGGTGTGGCTCTGGACTCCGGGGACCAGGAGGCAGAAAAGCCTCCACGACGGTGTTTTACATCAGCGTCTGGCAGCCACTTATCATCAGCTGTCATAACCACTCATCACACAGAGTGTCCGAGCAGGAGAACATCGCTCTCTTTCCATTGCATGATGCTTCATTCTTTGGTCTGTCTGCTTAGTAAATTAAGAGTAAGATCATGTCTCCAGGTCTGAAATGCTTCTCTTCAACTATTGCCTTAAGTTAATGACTTATTCAATAATGATTCTCGTTACTCCGATTGTCGCATAGCAACGGCAGGCAGCCACAGCTCGGAGGAAGAAGAAGAAGAAGAAGTAGAAGGGGCCGTGCAGAGAGAGAGAAGAAGAAGGGCAAGTTTGAAATAAAATCACCCTTCACATCATTTATCAGCTTTATTCATTCAGCTCAGAGGGTTTTAAACCCCCCAAATCCTGCACAGAGTGACACCGCTGCCTTTCAAGCTGTCTTTCAGGAGGTTTTTAGAGCTGAAAGCTGTGAGGCGAGGGAACCTGAAGGCTGCATTTTAACTTGGCACTCTTTAAGGGAGAGAAAAGTCAACATTCTGGAGCTTTTCATTCATCGATTGCTCTTTAAACCTTTGACTCTGTAATGGAAATAAGTACCTCAGCACACACAATGATTGTGCTGGCTTATTGTGATATCATTTTATGGAGAAGCGTCATACACCTCACTTTCATTAACATCTGTTTAACCTATGAAGAGAGAAGGCCAGCTAGGTCAGTTAAATACTGAAGGTGTATCATTGAGGAACTTGCACAGCAGTCACCAGCCTTTTAAAACAAAACTTTAGCCCATAGCACATTTTCAACAGTCTGACCATTTTGTCCATGCAGCAAACTGTGGGATGAAGAATGATTAGACTGGTCTCATATATCTTGCAAACAGCTGGATTTGCCAGACCCATAAATCCCATGATGATGTGAAACAGTCCATCCGGCTTGTCAGATTAAGATCTATTTCACATCCAGTGTTAAAGATCTACTTGAAATATCTCTAAGATCTACCAGTAGATCAGGATCTACAGTTGGTGACCTCTGAACTATAACTTCTGACTGATGGTTGCATGTCTGCTGGATGGTGAAGGACCAACAGAGGGTCAAGATGAAGGGCTGGGGTGGTGTTTGTGGTTGTGTGATTGGCTAAAATTTTAAAAATAATTACACCCAAGTTCTTGACCTCAGAAGTTAAAAATCTAATCAGCCGCCGCTTGAGCCCGAAGGGACATGACTGCAAAATTTTGAAGAAAATCCCATGAAGTGTCCCAAAGATGTTGCTTTGAAAAGCATTTTGTGAATACAACACCAGTGATTTTCACCTTTCAACCTTGACCTCCAAAATGCAATCATTTCATTTTCTAGTCAAATTGAACATGTTTTGAGTTTGACGAAAATTCTTTAAAGGATTGTTGAGATGTTTTGTTAAAATTTACAGATAAACATGAGACCAATGATCTTGTTATTTGGCCTTAACCCTGCAAAGCAGCTATATTTGTCCAGTTCCATGTCTGTCATCTGGCAGATCCATCTCACAAAGCTTCAGACTAAAACGACTGTCCCCTGTCACTTTTTTTAATGTCCTTTTGAGGACCAAGAGGCAGTAGCTATGGGTGTAGGTCCATTGTGCTGAAGGCGAGAGGTGACTTCAGTCACTTTGGAATGTTGCCCTGATGGACTTAAAATATATCCCAAGGATATGTGAAACAGTCCATCCATTGTGTCAGGTTAGTTTGGCCGGTCCATCCTAGAGTCAGAATAAACATTTGTGCAAAGTGTAAAGAAAAACGTGGCTAATGGTTAGCTTTCTCTGACATCCTTGGTGGCTGTGATTTCCATCCAGCTCTTGCCCTCTTCAGTCTGTTGTATATAATTTACAGGCCACGCTGTATAGACGCTCAATTTTTGCCACAAATCAACAATTTGGACCTCCATTTCTGACATCAGCCTAACTTTATGCTTCACCTTTACTCTCTTTGCCATGGTTACATTGCTTCCTGCTTCAGCCAGCTTGCTCCTTGATTGGCTTTGCTCTGGTCCATTTGACAAAACACAGAGGACGTGCTTGGTTGTCCTTAGTGCACTCCATACACATGTTTAATATATGTAATTTCAAGTCGGAGCAGCACTGATCCTCTTCTGAGACGATTAAATGACTCCTAACACACCACAGGATAATCAAGGAAGATCATCTTAAGGACAAACCGATAATCGGGCCTTTGCTGACTTTGGTCAGAAGCCAGGTTCAGAGCCGTAACTCTGGGTGAGGATCTTTAGTGTGTACCCTGCTTTAGCGTGGCAGGGCAGTGTGCACCCTGTACCATGTGGCTCAGTCTTCTATTGAACTCTGTCAGTAATCAGAAGGCTAAAGCTACATCAGTGACATATAAATGGGTATTGAAGGGCATGAATGTGTTAGTTAACACTGATAGATAATACACATAGAAGCTTGAAAACCATCAGTTGTGAATGGGTATAAAATGGGTAGATTCTATTGTGATCTAAAGCAAGGAAGAACATGAGCAAAATCTCAACAGAATTAGCCTCAGCTTGTTGCATGCATCCCAAACTCATTCACATTTCCTGTTTTTATAGCTTTGCTTTCGGATCATGGCCAAAAAGCTCATCCGCACATTTCTTTTAAAGATTATGGAGCGATATTAACAGCTGCTTGGGGAAAATGCTGCTCTCCCAGCTTTTCCTCACCAAAAAAATCTAATTTTAATGTCAAAACTAAATCCTGTTTGTCTTACTAGCTTCATGCCTTTAACTTTATGTACCACTAATACAACATTCAAACTGTTTTTGCATTTGCAGGACCTCTCCTCCCCCTCCACACTCACTCTCATTAGCTCCCTCATTTGCTCTGATAAGGTGAACCACCTGCAGCACCCACATACCTTTTTTCTCTTTCGTCATTGCCGTCCTGGGAGAAATGCAGGAGGGACATCATAACCATAGAAACAGGGTCAGCCTGTTGCCACGGAGAAATGACAGCGTGCCATGACGACTCAGTGTGTAAAGGAGTCAAAGAAGCTCTGCTGGTGGTGGCTGTGACATGTGTGGGGTCTGACACATGTTTCTTTATCATAACCGGTATGAAGATTTTTTTTTTTTATAACCAGTGTATCTCATTTTCAGGCTTCTGTCATACATTCTCCTTCCTGTATGAAAGAGAAAATACTTCCTCTGCAGACCTGTTTAGATCAAACAGAGCTGAAAATGTTGAATAGATGACCTAAGGTGCAGCTCTTCTGTGGCAGCATTGTAGCTACAGGATTTCTTTATTCATGCAAAAATACCAAACCGGACTGAAAAGAAAAAGAAACTGCTCAGAGGTTCTCACCCTCTCACTCAGCCTTTCCTTTTTTTTGTTTTACTTCAAATGCCTTGTTGTGCAACAGTCTCACATTTTTGGGCAACTTATGGAGCCAGATTTGACTCTTTATTCCAATATCCAGAGCCAAATAATACATGTTTATCCTCAGAGATTAAGATTGAAATGGAACATTTTTAGATCATGCACAACATCCCTTTGTGCTCAATGAAATTAAAAGTGCGTACTTTTTTAAAGGGGTATGCACATAAATCCTATAAGCCTCAATTAGGATTTAATCTGCCACTCAAACTGTCAGTGATTCAGAAAAATGGGCAGAGGGATTTTGACAAATAATCTCATCAGCTTCTTCTGTCGCTTTTAAACAAATCTCAGCTTTAGAGGAATGTGGCGCATTTTTGATGTGATTAAAACTTGAAGACAGCTCACTGACCTTTGGAAACTGTCATCTTTAAATGAATATTTTAATTTTCTAATGAGTTATCTGTGAATTCTGTTAATTATTAACCAAACAGGGATGTCATCTGTGTTATAGGCAAAAAACAAAACAACAACAACAGAAAAAACAGCAACTTAAAATGTTTGTTTAATAAATGTCCTATGTGCTCTTTGTTGAAAAAAAAAAATCACCTTAATATTTTGGAAAAGATCAAGTCCTACCTGTCAAGTTGTGGTTAGAAGACATGATAAAGCTCTTTCATTTAGAGAGAATAAGGTTCTCATTATTAAACAAATTGAGGGACTTCGACAGGAGCTGCTATCCCCTTTTAAATACACTGAAAATGTGGGTTAGACTGATAACCTGCAACAATATTACAGCTCCCTTATGAGTGACATGAATTAGACAGAACAGTCCCGGGGTGGAGCGCCGGCTTATAGATGGTGATTGAATCGTCTAACACCCATTCTTTGTTATTGTTTTTGTTTATTTATTTTATTCTATTTCAATTTTTAAAAAGTTTTATTATTATTATAACCTTGTTTCCTGTGTTGTTTATCATTAAATGACAATTTGTGGTAATGAATGCGTCATTGTTTCCTTTTCAATAAAAAGATTGAAACCAAAAAACATTTGTTTGTCACAGCAGCAACAAACAAACACACATGTTGTGCAAAGCAGAGCATAACTCATCAGGATCAGAGGGAGACATGGGCTTGTTTCTAAACCTCAAAGAAAGACATTCACAAGAACTCGCTCTGTTTTTATCAGCGTCTTAACAATGACATTTAGAAAGTCACCTGTTGACATGGTGACTAATAAAGCACTACACCTTTTGAGGGTGGAGGAAGATGTTGTAAAAACACTGTTCAGTCAAAGCTGATCTGATGTTTCTTTTGGTCCTCAGTTTGTAAGTGGTAACAGGGCCGACACCGAATAATGCTGCCACTCTGCCTCCAGTTGCAGGGGGGTTTTTGCACATTTTTGGGGGGCATTACCCACACCTTTAGCTGTGTTGCTCATGCCTTGAATGCACCATCTTTACAAGTTGTACAATACAATCTTACTGTACGGGGTGAATTTTTAAAAAACGTGTCCATTTTTATTTTATTTAGGATTTCTGGATTTGGAATTTTATAGACATGGCTACAAGTTTGTGTGGAGTCTCACAGCTTAAGTCTCATCTCAACACAGCCTCCCCGCCTGTGAGTAGGTTGATCTAAAGTTTGGTTGAGATGACATGTGCAGCATGACTGTGTCCAACGACACATTCCAAAGACTCATTTGATAATCAAAGAACTGTGGTAACACAGATTTGTCCATTTTTTGCTACAGTCATTGGGGGATCCAGCCATTTCAGGCTTCTCCTGATGCTGTTTACAGGAAGAGAAGGAAAGTTCGGACTTCGCAGACTTTGTTGTGGAGGTACAGCACTCTATGCAGAAGAGACATAAAACACACTATAAGGCATATGAAACTCAAATGCATAATTTGATCACTTAATATCTAAAAGTGAACAATAAAGCCCCAAATAAAAGCTAAACTTTGTTCTAGTTTCAGTCACTGAACAAAGCAACGTATTTTTAGGATAAGAAAAAGCACAGCTCAGGCACTGCAGCAGACTTCAGTCAGAAATATAACATATTGATTCTGATAAAGCAGCACAAAAAAAAGAGAAAGACAATCAATGTTACATAGAAACACTTGTGACGTGTTTGATACTCAAAGATTGCTCTCAATTGATTCTCTCCAAATAAAGCCATCCAAGGCTTTTGTGTGTGCCGGCTTCTGAGAAACCAGAGACGTCAAAACCTCTGCGGAGTCAAGCTGAGACTTAAAGAATAAAAAAACTAAACGAAATTAGTCGTCTGTATAGAGCTTTTATGTTCCTGCTCTGGTGCTTTTTGTTCAGATCTTGAGTCCTGACACATACGACAAACTGAAGCATAAATCAGAGAGAAGGTAAGCAGAACTGTCCTTCTGAGGGATTCATTTACCTCCTGTCTCTCCATAGAGCTGAAATATTTGTTTGGTCAGAAGGCTGCATCATTCATCTCCGGGAGAGATATCGGCTAATGGCCACATGCCTCACCTTGATGCCTCTGGATTTGATGGATCAGTGTTTTAATAAGACAAAGAGGCCCAGCTAGTGAGTTAAACTGTTGAATTAAACGAGGCCTGGTTTAAACATTAACATCACACTTTTCTGTCATTTTGATTAACAATTTAATCTTTTTTTACTTTTTTTTTACTGTGTTTGAAATTTTTATGCCACGTATCTCAAATTTCCCTCGTCTGTTTGAGCAATACTTTTGAGGTCTGTGGGCATTAAATGTGTCTGAGCTTTTTATGTTTCCCAATTTAACATTCCCCTCTCCAGTCCCACCAAATAATGAGCTGTCTGATACAGTGAGGTACAGTGAAGTCATTGTCATGTTCAAGAAGCCAGTTTGAGATGACTGGAGCTTTGTGACGTGGCCTGTTATCCAGCTGGAAGTATCCATCAGGTGTTGGGTACACTGTGGTCATAAAGGGATAGTCATGGACTGCAGCAATACTCGGGCAGGATATGGTATGTTTAATTGGTACTAAGGGGCCATAGATGGGGGAGGAGTTTTCAGTTGGGCGCTTCTGTTTGGAGGAAGTAATTTTGGGGATACAGCAGGGACATCTTAATCTTTCAGTGCAGATGAATCAGCATGATTTAATGTGAGTGAATGTCTGTAATTAGGCAGATCCATCTCACTGAGCTCCAATCTACAACAACTGTGAGTAGCCCAAAGCTGCACGACCCAATCAGAGTCCTTTAGAGCAGGAGGAGGTGGGAGCTACGAGTGAGACGACAGCAGGAAGTGACTGCAGGTACAGAGATTAACATAGATGCTAACAGCTTCAGTAGTAGTTTTATCAGATCTGGACAGACAACCATTCACACTCACACTCATACCTAAGGACAATCTGGAGTCACTGGTCAACTTAATAATAATACATTTTATTTAAAAGCGCCTTTCTCAGCACTCAAGGACACTTTACAGAGAATTTAAAACACAATTAAAATAGATAAAAACAACAGACAAAAGAGTTTTGAGTCATGATTTGAAGTGTGGTAGAGAGTCGATGTTTCTGATGTCCGGTGGGAGTGAGTTCCAGACTTTGGGAGCAGAGCGACTGAAAGCTCTGCTCCCCATGAGCAAGAGCATGTTTTTGGTCTGTCGGAGAACCCATGCATGCACGGGAAAACATGCAAAATCCACACAGAAAGGCCATACCTGACCCAGGGATCAAACTGATGACCTTCTTGCTGTGAGGTACGTGCAGTATATGCTGCGCCACCATGTTTCCCATCTGGACCACATTTCTTAATCAAATGACAAACAAACTTCTCATGCAGTAGCGCCCACCTACTACGTCAGTCACATTCACCAGTTTGAATGAGACTGAAGGCATGATCAACCAATCAGATGTTGGATATATGATTTTGAAAGGTTTTGCTCATCCTCAAACACTCTCTATGAGCTCTCTCCCAGAAAAACTATAGTGAAACATTTGAACGGTGTGTCAGGTGAGGGACATCTACCTCAGATGAAAAATGTCTCTGTGAATATAATGGTAAGTGACAGGAATGTTATAATCACAGTTTGGACACATGCAATGCAAAAAAACAAACTGTTTATGTAGTCTTTAATGATAAAGGCATCTCCCCTTTTCAAACCACTGGGGTTGAAAAAATCCTTAAAAATCCTCATCTCTAAAACTAAAAAATACAGACAAAACAAATAAAAGCACCAAATACTCCATAAAGTTAAAAGATTCAAGTGAGTTTGAGGTGTGCATTTTCTAAGTTAATGCATTAATGGGGGAGAATAAACAGAAGTGTTCATTTATGGACTAATAGTGCAAAGTAAATGTGAAGAATGGTATATTCTGTTGTGATTTATATGTTTCAAACATTGCTCATCTTTGAATGAACTCTACATATTTATGTGTTTACAGTCTTATGCACAGAAGGACTCTCTCTGTCTCTCGTGAAGTCTTGATGAAATGTGGCATGATGCAAATCCAGCAGCAAAAACAACAAAGACAGGAAGGAAAAAAAAATCAAGTGCCCTTTATTCTTCTTCAGCTTGTACGCTCCACCCCATCTGCTCTCCAGGGTGCTTCATGCCTCCTGTCATTCAAACAGATCAAACTGAGGTGAGTCACATCTGCATCAGGAACAAACACAAGGAAACTGATGCAAAAATACACATGCTCACAAAAACTTGTGTTTGTGGTTGCTCCTTTATGCAGGAAAAATAACGAGCCATTACACCAAGAGGGAAACTTCACAGTCTCAGACTACCGGTTTGAATTATGCGTTTCTGCAGATGATAACAGTGTGTTTCTTTCTGCTTAAATGTGTAACCACAAGCAGAGAAATTAGAAATATTGTCTGTTTTTATTTCCACACTGCTTCTCCTATTTCCAAACTGCTTCTCTTCTGTTTAAACTAAGTATTTTTTCATATTTTTATTTAGTTAATTTGCTTAAAGCTTGTTAAAGTTTTTGTTTTCTTTTAGCAACATCAAAGAGCATTATTAGTTTCTGCATCCTGCTTCATTTCGGGTTTGCCCGTCTGAAAACACTTCCACAAAAGTATTTATTGTAGGTTGTTTTCTGCTGGTAATACACTCCATCTACTCTGAAAGTAGTAAGTTGGAAAAACAGCATTACATCAAATCTTTGCAACTGTAGGTTATACTCGGAGAAAGACTCTCAGGGGAAATTGATTTTTTTTTAAATGTTAGAGGAAAAATCAAAGATCTCAGAAGGGTTGTGATACTTTAGAAAATGTAAATGCAGTGAATTAAAAAAGAGGCTGATAAAAGGTGGTGTGTAAGCAATAACTCTAAAGTGGCTGGATCTGAAAGTAGCATAATAACCATCATCAGCACTTCAGCTTTTATTTTTATGTAAATCTACACACTACAACAAGTCCACTTTACAGAGAAGCCACACACAGACACAGAAATTATTGATTCATTGACCATAAATAAATTATGTCCAATTGAAATACTTGATACTTTTGAGAACCACATATTTAGAATAACAGTCATATTTTTTTTCATCCAAAACTGCAAAAAGGAAGCTCGGTCAGAATCGTGCAAATACATTGGCAGCAGTTAGATACAGAGATATTACTAATGTTTAGTGCTGTTAAAGCAGGAGCTCTCCTGAAGCTTTTGGTAAGTAAATCAAAATGACCTGATGTGTGGTTTTTAAGATTTCAATATGCTGAATGCTATGTTGCCATGGTGCTAAAACAGTTGGGAGCCCTCGGTGGACAAGTGTTGAATTGATTGATGAAATATATGGCAAAATGTGTTGATTGATGTCTTGTTTTTTTCAAGACTCTAAAGACATGTATGATTAGTTTTTACGCCTCTGTGTGAGTGACCGCAGAGGCTGGAGTCATTATATTTGTGGATTGCTTGTCCATCCGTTCATACCATCCTATGGACTAAGGAATCAATTAATCAATCTATCAATCAATCAATCAATCAATCAATCAATCAATCAATCAATCTTAATTTGTTTAGCCCCAAATTGTTAACGAATGTTATCGCAAGACACTTTTTTAAGAAGTATTTTTACTGAAATAAATTTTTTGTCTCCATTTGTCAGTTTCTTTGTTTGTTTCTTTGTTTGTTGGACTAGGAACAGGATAACTCAGAAAGTAAAGAACAGATTTGGATGATTTTTTTACACAGTGTTAGTCATGGCAAGAGGAAGAAGTGAGTACATTTCAGTGGTGATCCAAATTTAGATGCATATCCAGGATTTCTTTAACAATTTGTTAATATTGCGAGATTGGACAGTGTTCCAGTGCTGCTCTGCTACTCTTGATTCTGGTTAATGGTGTGTAAGATGAGTACAAAAATTTCAATTAGCAGATTCTGCATACACTGAATATATCATAGCAAGATCTCTGTAAAATCCAAAATACACCCACACACTTGTTTTGATGAAGGAGGGATGGGCTTGGTTTTTTTCTTTGGTGCTCCACGCAGAAACATGGACTCAGCGGCTAATGAGCTGACAGGCTAGGCAGCGAGCTAGTGAGCTAACAGCTGACAGGTGACAAAGTGAGCTAACTGGCTCTCGCTGCAGCGAGCTGACAGGGTAATGAGCTAATGGGCTAACAGGTGACGTAGCAAACTAACGGGCTCTTGATGCAGCAAGCTAACAGGCTCTAAATGCAGTGAGATAAAGGGGTAATGGGCTGATAGGGGGCACAGTGAGATTGGGGACAACTTTAGCTATGCGACCGGCTAGTACCACTATCACAGACTGTAAAAGAATTGGACAAAACCAAGTGACGTCAGATTTTCAAAGCAGCCTTTGGAACAATTTGGAAGTATTTTGATGGATGCTGCCAGACCGGACATAAAATATTCAACCTCCTCACAGTGAGAGCACATAGATATGTATTATCTATTTAGACTGAAGCTTTTTTTGACCAAGCTGATGTTTATTTAGGCTTTAATACAGTCATCCAGTCATTGAGGTGTCAGGTTTCTGCAGCCAGCCTCAAGTGGACACCGGGGGTACTACAGGCACTTCCACATGGTGCCTGACCAGCACCTGGTTACAACTGGTTACTGCAGAAGTCTGTGCAGACAAACAGTATGAGCAGTGTGTTTTTAGGGGCTTGAAATAGGTGGACAAATTTTGTTTAATATCAATTAGAACATTTTGAATGTATTTAGAGTCTTTGAGAGTGAGAATCATGACTCTGACAATCAATTTTTGCATTACCTCTCGAGTTGTTCATTCACAGTCAGGGCCAAAAGTGAAGCACATTCTCCCCCTTTTAGTTTACTTTCTCTTTCACCTCGTAAACATATTAACAAGCCCTCAGGTGAATTAGAACCGTGCATCTGAGTGTGTTTGTTGTTGGTGTGTGGGCAGAGTCATTGGGCTGCTGAAGTGTTCAGGATCAAAAGCTCTGAGCACTTGTTTTCCCACTCCAGAAACACTCGGCTTTACAGATAAATTACTAAGAAGATGACAAAGTGTCTGAACTGCGGTCTCTGCTCTCCGCTCTGTGAGAGTGCAGATGACTCTGAGAGCTCAGTTCATTTTATTCTGCCTCAATTACGCGAGGGCAAAATGTCGTGGCCGAGGGCAAATAAAAACATGTCAGCTAAGCATTCTCTTTCATGACATTCAATTACTTTTTGGCTTTTTCCTCTCTGTCTCCTCTTAAGCTTCTGGGAGCTAAATATGGCCGCATGGTTTGCCTTGGTTTTCATTTGCGACTCTGTGCACGTTGTTTTCATGTCTGAGGCTTAGACGAGACTAATGGTGATCCCAATTAATTCATCTGAAGTCATTTTAGGTTAAAAATTCAGAAACTGTCGACTATTTCTTCTGCACAGCATCGAGTTTACTTTTCAAGGTTTAATATACTCATATTTATTTCAAACATTCATACCAAGAATATCAGACTCATCCGTAGTTCTCACTCTGAGATGTTAATAAGGATTTGCGTTGCCAGAGCCAGCAGTGGAGCAGAGCAGAGGTGCTGTGCTCTCTCCTGCTTCTGCAACACCGCACAAAATGAGGAATGACAGACAGGGACACCATCATTACACTGCTGCAGAATCACTGTGATAGTCTGAGGACATGAGGACGTGAGAGCTTTCTTATGACACTGTTGCATGATTTCCCCTGAATGACATGGGGTTCAAACCAGCAACCTTATTGCTGAGAGGCATGCACACTATCTTCTGCACCACTGTGCTGCCCTTCTTCATTAAATAAAAACAAAAAACAATGCTGATGATAGAAGTGATGGTTTCACTATACTTCCATCATGTTTTGTCAAGATTTTGCTTTATGAATTGTCTTACATTTTGTATTTTACCCCAGATAGTAGCAGTAGCCTTCGACATCAACATAATGATCCTCCAATTATCTGCTGGATTTGTTTTTGAAAGGTTCTTCCATCCCAAACACTTTTTAGGGGTTGTTGAATGTACCATAACTTGTGTGGTATATATTGAACTGTCTATCTGGTCTGTCAGGCTAGTATTACACAACCAGGCAGCAGGACAAAAAAGATGTAGGGCCACTGGTCTGCGAAACAAGTTACACTCTTACCAGAGTTTGTATGTTTGCTTCCATTGTAAAAATGGCCTACATTTAATCTGCTTAGCATGAGCATACAGTGACACTCACCCACCACTTCTTCAGGAATACTAGTTCAACTGATTATTAATGCAGCTAATCAATAAACCAATCACAGGACAACAACTCAATTCAGTATAGTATGTAGATGTAGTCGAGACAACCTGCTGGAGAAGAAAGATTTTATCGACTTAGAGCATGGCATGGTTGTTGGTGCTAGACAAGGTTGTCTGAGTTTTTTGGAAGCTGCTGCTCTACTAAGATTTTCACGCACAAACGTCTCTAGGGTCTACAGAGAATGGTCTGAAATGAGAAAATAGCCAATGAGTGGCGATGGATCCATCCTGCCTTGTATCAGCGGTTTAGGGTGGTTGTAGTGGCATAATGGTGTGGGGGATATTTTCTTGGCACACTTTGGGCAGCTGATTGTTTAAACACCACAGACTACCTGTGTCATGATACAGCTTTCCACGAGTTAAGTTACCCGTTTTGTTCTCGTTTCATGTCTTGTCTTTGTTTTTCATGTTTTATTTTGAAAGTTCACCTGTCTTTCCTTGTTTCCGTAGGTTTTGCTTCCTATCTGGCATTGTCACACCTGATCCCTGATTGTGCTTCCCCAGCTGTGTCTCATCACCCAAAATCACCTCATGTATCTAACCCTAGTGTCTTACTATGTCAGATTGTTTGTACTTTTAGCATCACTTTCCAGCATTTATTCATAGCCTAGTTTTGTCTTCAACCCTTTTTGCTTGAACCAAGTCTTTTTGGCTTCTGTCTGCCTGTTATCTTTGCCTGGATTATTTGCCTACAAGTGTACCAAATCTGGACCGAAAACCAAGTCTTTTTGGCTTCTGTCTGCCTGATACCTTTGCCTGGATTATTTGCCTGCTTGTGTACCGAACCTGGACTGACAATAAACTCTGTTTTTTGGATCATGGACTGGTTGTCTGCATTTGAGTTCTTTTGTGCCACGAGAGTTCAATCATGACAACATGAGTATTGTTGATGCCCATCCCTTCATGACAACAGAGTAGCTATCTTCTTCTGATGGCTACTTCCTGTAGGATAACACGCCATGTCACAAAGCTCAAATCATTTTAACTGTTTTTTTGAACATGATGATGAGTTCATTGTACCCCAGTGGCCCCCAGTAACAAGATCTCATTCCAGCACAGTACCATTAGGATGTGGTAGAGCTGGAGATTTATGCCATGGATGCAGCTATTGTGTGATGCTATCATGTTAGTATAGAACAAATCTCATGTTCCAGCTATGGCATGGAGAATTAAGTCAGTTCTGAAGGTAAAACTAGCTAGGAGTACCTAATGAAGTGGCCAGTACATTTTTTCAGTGAATATTTTTTATGTACTATTTTAAAGTTTAAAGTGTCTCACATCACCATTTAATGACTCAAACTAATTTCACATGTAGTCTTTTTGTGTTTTCTTCTTTTGAGCATAAGAAGTTCAGCCTTAAAAATGAAAGTGCAGTTTCCATTTAAGCGTTCTTGTCCTGTTGTACATTTTAAATGCGACACACTGAGTCAAAGTCAGATTTTTTTTTTCTCTTCATGTCCTTTTTTTAGTCATGTTTCCTCTTTTCCCTTTTTCTCTCTGTGACACTTTCTTCTTGCTCACCACAGTTGATCATTAGCGTGCCCTTTCTGCCTCCTGAGCTCTGCTGGTGATGACTTATGGCTGTGTGGGTGCAGCACCCGTCTGAGGTTTAATGTCTTTCATACACACTACAATATTCATACGTAAAGTATGGATATTATAAAAGCATACAGGATGTACAGTAAATGTCCACATACAGTACATTAGCATTATTGTATTGATTTTACATATGGGTGTAGTTAACAAACAGTCCATCATTTATGTTTCTGCAGTCTACTCTGTCTGCAACTAGGTCAGAATGCAGGAAATCTGCAGGATAATTCTTTTGTTGCATGAGTGTTGTCAAAGCTTTATGACTGAAAAACATTCTCAGAGGAAGACTCACTTCTTCTTCAGTAAAGAAAGAGGAAAAAAAAGCTAAAGGAGCCGTTTTTGTTGCCACTGACAGTAACAACATAAAGCCACGCTGCCTCTGTGACAGGAGAAAATGGGGCTTTTGGGAATACGAGTTTTAATTTAGTGAAGTGCTTGCATCCCGCTGCCACCAGCTCCCTCAGCCATGGACTCATCTGCAGCACAATTTATATGAAAATGTATAAATTCATACTTTATGACCCCACATACAGCCCCTGCCTTATACATAATTTAGAGAGGTCTGAATCAACTTTATTAGCCGAGTATCTGGGAACATACAAAGACTTTGTTCCTCACTCTGTGAGTGTGCCTGCAGTGTTTGAGCACAGAGCAATCAAACTAACAGGACACAAATAATGCATTGTTGAACAATGGTTCATATGGGGCAGTTGTGTTGTTGTATACTTTAACAATACAGCTTTTAATAATCTCCAAATAAAGATCCCAAGTGTGCATATTGACTGTACACTATACACAGTAGTTCATGTTTGCTGTGCTTCTACAATTGTAAAGAGTGATTTATAAATGATTAACAAAGAAAGCATCTCCACTTTACAGATTCAAATGCAAAATCTGCACCCTGAGTCTCATTCATAAAGGTAACCCCCTGCTTCCACAATAAAAGTAACGTCATCGTAACTTGAGTCAAAGTCACTCATGTTGGGTACAGTATCAGTTTCCTCTGCTGTAAGTCCACAGAGCAAAACAACAGATCAGAGGAATCAATGACCACAGGCGGAAGAACACAAAGCCTTTTGCTGCATTATGAAATAGTACCAATCAGACACTTCCTGAAGCAAAAATGAGTTTTTTTGCTCAATCATACATTTGACCCACTTTAGACTGAAGCTAAACCAGGCTGTAAAACATGTCCATCTAGGTTTTAAACCATCTTTTTCCTAAACACAATCATCTGTGTGTCAGGTTTCTGCAGCCAGCCCCAAGTGGACACTCTTGGTACTACAGCTTTTGGTACTTCGACATGAGCCTCCATTTTCAGCCTCAGAAGTTGCTGCCTGATTGCTTAACAGCGTGTATGTTTCTGATTTGTTTAGGGCTCGTCAGTAACATGATGCATTTATGTTGGCTGGGTAAAGTGACAGGTTCACAAGGTAAGTACATGATGATTTCATATGTAATTTGAAGAAATTAATCTTGAATAAAAACATTGAGTGAGGGTTAAATTTGTTTGTTTTCTCTGCAATCTGAAATAATTACATCAGTAATGTACTGCATCCGTACTGATGTTAGAATTACCGTTTTCTTATCAGACAGTTTACAGTGTCTAGCCTGTTAATCAGAAGAATGCAAAAAGGGAGTTACATTAAACTTTTCACATCACTCTAATTCAAGGTTGAGACAGACTTTATGCCAATAGAATAAAAGGGAGGCACAAGAAAATGACTTGGCTAAATTCTGGATAATTTCAGGGTTTTTCTGCAAGTGTGAATGGGGTTTTAGCAAAGGATGCCTGAACAGATTCACCTAACATTGTACAATATAAAGGTCGACAACATTCAGATTAATAGTTTGTAAGAAAATAAAAATAAAATGCCTCACTAAATAAAACCAATAGTCAGATTAGCCTCTTCTATGTAGCCTTGAAATATCCACATAAATGAGGTCACAGGAAAGGAAAATCTTTATTCTAACTAGAACAAGTTTCTTTGTTGAGCTCTCAGACTCTTTAATGGACAGTGCAGACAGGCAGAGTCGGAGTTGTTGGTAGACTATAAAAGTTATTTTGAGAAGCTGAAAGTTCAATGCTTCATATTTAAGGTAATAAGACTGAACGGAGAGATGGTGACATTCAGGATATGTCGTTTCAGTAACTTCTCATAAAATGTCTTGTGTCCTTCAGAGGCTCAAATCAAAAGTGCTGTGCATGTGGAGGCAGCAGGTGGACGCTCTGTAAGGATCAAAGCTTGATCTAAATGCACCTCTAAATGAGATGATGGACGGTGTGTCACACAGAGATAAGTCAGTCTGCTGTGCAGAGAATTATTTATTTATTTACCTTTTTGTCAGACCTTAATCATAAGCAATTGCATCTCAGGCCAGCTTCAGGGGAAATGTCTTTGAGGTAACACAGCAGCCTTCGACAGTGGAGTGATTCTGGGGCTATATAGACAGACGGTCAGAGCAACTATGGTATTAAAGTCCCTCTAAAAAATGAGACGACATGGAAACATTAAAAAATGAAAAGAATCCATAACAGAAATGTATTTTAAGTTGCAAGATACAAACTCAGAAACTTTAAGTTACAAACGTGTACATTAAAAACAGCAGTTTAACTCCTCATATGTAAGACCAAATGAACTAAGACAGCTAAATGGGCCTCTCCAGAATTTATAACTTTATTATCTCAAACATTTTGAACTGTACCTCACTGATTTTTTATCTTAAAATGTTGTTTTTGTTGTTTCTTGTGGAAATATGAAAATAAGAAAATCCAATTTGTGTCTTCATACAATTATGGCTTCAGTATGCTGAAATTCTGATTGTTTTCTAAAAGATCACAACTCTACAACTTACCATGAATAAATTGCTC
The DNA here is from genome assembly GCA_037902135.1 of Cetoscarus ocellatus. NCBI lineage: Eukaryota > Metazoa > Chordata > Actinopteri > Labriformes > Labridae > Cetoscarus > Cetoscarus ocellatus. The sequence continues at coordinate 1,163,569 of JBAMNC010000076.1, forward strand.
AGTATTATAAAGTCTGAGTGATGCCTCTGGTAAAGTCACATTTTATATCTCAGAGTTTTATTTTTTATGAGTTTTCTGCTTAATTATCTTAAATATTCTGATGTTTTAATGTAAATATGCAATGATAAAGTTTTTGTTTTACATACATATCAGAAATTCAGCTCTTGATTTAACATAATTAAGCAAATGAACAATTCCAGGATTCTGAATTTCATTTCTCGTTAATATGCAACTTAATAATCTATAATATTACATTTTTGGTTTCTTGTGAATATACTGTATGTCTTTAGGATGTAAACGTTTCAACACTATTTTCTGAAAAATGATCATATATTCATGACTATGATAAAAAAAAAGTTTTTTTTTTGATTCAGTCAATTTACAACTTGTTATGACTTACTGATTATTTATTTTGATGTGGGCTTTTCTGCCTGAGAATTATGCCAGAATATTTCGAGCCATATGTATAAACATATTCGACATTATATCTTTATTACATATATAAAGCGTGGCACCCATCCCCAGAGCAAAATGGCAGTCCCCATTGTGATATGTTTTGGCCTCACTCTTAAACAACACAGGGTGACTGAGGTGTGCTGTCCATGGAATATACAGTCCACTAAAAGGGACAAAAGCAGCATGTGTGCCATCATGACACTGCCCAAATAAAATCCTAGCCCTGTTATCGATGACAGGGGTGAAGCAGCACTCACCATTTTTATCTTTGGTGTCACCTTTCTCTGGATTGGGCACTTTTAGAAAACACCTCCTGCCTGTTGCCTGGTGACTGCAGCGCTGCCAACACACCAAACAAGCCACAAGCAATATCTGGTTGTTGTTTCCCCCACCTTTTCTTGAGTAAATATCACCCAACAGACTCATATAAAGTGGGAGAGTGAAGTGAAAGTGGATGTAGAAGTGGGGGGGTCTCCAGGACAGGGTGCTGTTCTCGCTGTCTGCATTTCCACTGCTTTAATGTCACAGAGGCATGGAAATTCATTCGCTTTGACATTTGTGATCCTCAGTGGCTCCACAGAGCAGCAGTACAGCATACCACCTGGTTGCACTTTCACTTTCATCCAAGGGAGGATATTACATGCAGTGTCACATTTTTTTAATATAATGTTTCTCTGTGTCTGCAATTAATCACTTTCATTTGCTCTATGTCTTCATTAAATCCTTGGCTTCTCCTCTAAAGCGCTCCACATCCAGCTGGCTCTTGTTCTCATAAAAAGAAGTGGAAGTGGAAGGCAGCCAGCCGTCGCTCTGTGATTGAGTCCGAGATGTGTGTGCGTGTGTCGTGGCCTCAAGGATGGACAGAGGGAGGGAAAAGAGAGAGAGAGAGAGAGAGAGAGAGAGAGAGAGAGAGAGAGAGAGAGAGAGGGTGTGGATGTGTGCCAGCAGAAAAATGGCATCTCTTTTTGCTGGAGTCTGGTGGTTTTTCTGCTTGTGTGTGAGCAGAAAGGCACCTCCTTCATGGAGATTTCACATGGGGATTCATTGCCTGGCTATTCAAAAACTGATGAAAATGGATATGCTTGAGTGCAGGCTTTGAGAAAGCGCAGAGGTGCAAAGTGATGAGAGAGCAGTTTTTAATAGTTACTCTATGCAGCCATTTTTATGACTAACTGCCCAAATCTAAATCTTAAACTGACGGCAACTTGCAGCATTAAGCAGCCCTACATGACAGGATTGGGTGGCAGTACAGTAACACCAGTAACCCAAGGCGTTAAAATGGACAGCATCTCTTTAGTCATGCCATCTCATGCAAAATCTGCAACAAAACACAAACATATTATCCTGCCCTCAGTGTAGGTGTTTGCTGACCACAGAAGGTCCATTGCTTTGTTTGAAAATTTTTTAACCCTTTAAAGTCTGAAAACACAAATTATAGACAGAAAATTCCAATTTTTTGGAGCTGAAATGTTTATTTCACTTTCTACTGAAATCCAAATAAATCAAAATTTCCATACAATTGAACATACACATTTTTGTATCTCATTTGATACATTGGGTGTTTTGGCAACTGATAATCCACTTGAGGACATTTTTATCATTTTTCTGATTGTATTCATATTTTTTTAGTAATTTGTGGACCATATTGATTAGATAGAAGTACCATAAAAGTATATGTCAAGTATGTTACAACAGGCTTTAAGAATTTAAAAACAATAAAACAACTCTAATAAATGATGCAGGCCTACCTCTTTAGTCAAACAAAATTATTTACTATATTATCTTAAACTGCCAAGTTATGACACCACGCCATTGTCCTCCCAAACTGTAACAGGCACTGTGCTTTGACAATATCCAATCTAAAACCACCTTTATTCTTCTTTTTGGGGTAAAAAATAAATGGAAAGTTGTTTTAAGTTGACTTTAGAGGTGCTGTGGGCTGCTGAGCAAAAGAGGAAGGGACAAGACTAGACAGAAAAAGATCATCTGCTCTTTATTACTCAGGTGTGTGAACAACACTGCAGATACAATAACTCCAGGACCTAATGCAAAGTGTCCTTGTTGATTTTTAGACACAGTAAAAACACCTTAAACCCTGGCACACTTTATTGGATTTAGTCAAACCAAGTTCTAATAATCCTGATAGTGTATAATAATATAATGAAACAGGCCTTCTCATGTAAAATCAGCTGTGTAAGTAGTATGTTTATCTGCCTTGAGTGTTTGTGTTTGTATACAGCAGCAGGACCATTGCTTTTGCTTTAAAATTATTCAATGCCACAACTCCAAGAAATGATGAAGATCCATCTTTTTGTCACATAAATAAAACTGTCAAAAAAGGATTCACTGTTTGGATGGGCTCAAACTGTCGCTCCACTGTCAGAGTACATTTAAAACCACTTTGATTCTTCTTTTTGGGTATAATGATGAGAAATTGTTTTAAGATGATTTTTAGAGATGATGTTTTCAAGGCCTTTTCGGGGCCCAGTCACTTCTGTAGGTGGCCCTGACTCTCACCAACACATTTTGGCATCAGTCTTTTTCAGATATTTTTTTTCACCAATACTGCTTCCTCAGGAAAAGGACTGATGCAGAAATACTTTGAAGCAAGCGCGTAGGTTTGATTTTGACATTGGTGGGGACATAAAAGTGCTCCAGAATTTCATTTTGACCCCCCACCCAGCCCAACATACCATCACCAACTGGTCAATTATTAACCACTCCTTTTTCAACAGAGATGAATGTATATGCAGTTAACTAGACATTCAATAAATGATAATGAGGGCTGTAGAGAAATGTAATCTCCAGTCAATATGTAGACAGAATTATCATCTCTTCTATCTCATGATTGCAGGCTAGTAGCTGGGGTGTTTATGCCACAACGTTTTTCTTTTTTATTTCAAAAACATACATACCCACCTCCCAGTGGTGTAGTCTGGTTTATTCTAGTGGGTATACTCTGACATACTCTGATGGATGTTTGTCTGCTTATGGCCTCCACACACAAGACATGTTTGCCACATTTTTACCTGATTTATACACTGTCCACTGAAAACAGCTCTGAGACCCACTTATGGGCCTCCACCCACTGGTTGAGAACCACTGCAGCAGTAGATTGTATTTGGAGCTTGATCCTTCAAAGATTGTTTTTATATACTGGACAATATGTGACGGAGGATACTTCAGGGTGAATTTATCATTTAGAAAACAGTGAGTGAGTGAAACAAAGGGTCAGAGCTGGACTGCTGAAGAATGTTGAGTTTAGATTAATCAGAGGGCTGACTCACTTTTGTAAGTTTTTGTGTTCACTTAAACAGAATGCATGCGCTATCAAGACACCATTTGAATTACAAAATCACACAAAGTGACTGATGATCCCTCACTGTCCTTGCGATGTGTGTCTGTCTGCGTCTTTACGCAGACAGAGGAGCGTGCACCCAAAGACGCTGAGCTATTCGGGAGGCATTTAGATCAAATGTTCACATAGACATCGGCTGCACTGCAAAATGACATTACTGACAGACAACAACGATAACAGCCACACTTTAGATGGGAAATATCAGGCCTGTAGTCCACAGACCGGGTCGTGGCTGCATCAGACTGCGGAGAATACACACAACGCGTGTTTTGCGTATAGGGAGGGGCGGCGCTGGGTAGTGGCAAAATATTGATAAGGACATGTCCCTATCCAATTCTACGCCCCTAATTTGAAGTGTTTGTTTTTAATCATGCTCTATTTAAAGAACATGCCAATATGATAAAGGCTTTTTTGTAAACACAAGTGCCTTTATTTCTCTGCCTTTTTTGTTACTTGATGTTATATGTCAAGTTGATTTTCATGTCCATCCCAACAGCTGTTTTCCTAAAGTTCATCAACATTTGTCAGAGACAAAACTACTTGCATCACGTGTCTATTATTGCAACATTTGCTTGTTGCTATTGTTTGTTTCCTTTTTCTTAGGCTTGTTTGTCTCTTGTTTACTTTATACTGACTGGCTGGTAGAGCATCTTTCTTTGCCTTTTATTTTCAGGTAGCCACAGTGACTGCAAGTACTTGATTGTTCTGCCTTTAAAAATTAGACAAAGGGCACAACAAGGACTGCATCCCTGAACAAAATAGATCTTCCTCCTCCACTGTATTGACTGTGCGACCAGAGCTAGTTCGAGCTGCTAAATCCCTGGCAGGCTAAGGAGGAGTGTTTTCTCATCCTCATCGACTGGAACTAACAGAGCTCGATACCTCACATCTCTGATCACAGTCCCTGCTGTGGTCACAGATGCTACCTGTCCAACCAGTCCAACTTCTGACCTCGAGGAGGTCAATAAAACAGCACTCTCTCATTTATTTTGGTTATGCATTCAAGGAGTCCCCTTCTGGCCATATGTTTAGACTCAAATATGTCTGAATGCTTTAATCGAAAGGGGCTACTTGAGGATACAACTGAAGCCTGGGTTCTGCCCAAACAAAAATAATCTAAGAAGTCATCTGTTTATGGGCTCTGTTATTATGCCCTCTCTATTTGTAATTAATGCTGATGCCTGTATGCTGAGACAAAAAAGATTCTGTGCATCACAGCGTAGTGTGTAAAAGCTCAAGGAAAAAAATCTAGATCTGTTTGATGTGGACAACCTACAACTTGAGCTTTCAAGTGAATCAAGTATTTGTTGGTCTGAACTGAAATGACATTGTCAGAACAATTTTGATGTCTTTTTTGATGTAAGGCGACTCTTTTCCCCAAAATGTTATACAACCAGAGGAAAAGGATGAACACCATCTATCTATCTATCTATCTATCTATCTATCTATCTATCTATCTATCTATCTATCTATCTATCTATCTATCTATCTATCTATCTATCTGTTATTGGCATGTATGTTGTAAAACAGTATTACCATAACAATACTATACCTGAAAAATAAAAAAAATAAAACAACTGTACACAAAAAGGCAATATTTGACAATAATGGTATAAATTAGTGAAAGTCAATATTGCTAATGTAACTCTATTGTGTGTAGTTTTCCTATCTCAGGTCCTGATATTTAGGGCAGGGTGTAAGAAGCTTGAGCTCTGTCTCTACCCATTGGGTTTCACAGTGTCGCTCCTCCTTTTATTTCAGTCATTTTGGGCACATTTTACGTTGCAGGGTTCTTGTATTGTCTGGGTTCTTATGATATTCTTATGCCTCTTGTGTTTTTCTGTAACAGTGCCTTGTATTAAATTGAACTCTTTCTTTTTATTTCCTTATGCTGAAGCTCTTGTAATTGATGTCTGTATGTTCTTGACTGTTTGTCAAAGCACTTTGTAAACCTCTGTTTTTAAAGTGCTATACAAATAAAGTTATTATTAATATTGTTATTATTATGGTTGTTACTAGTAGTATTTATTATTATTAAATTATTTATTAATTTTTGTGTTATATTTATTATTTTTTGTATGTATGCATTTTTATTCATTTAATTGACCCCCCTTCTTTTTAAAGTTGTAATTTTTTTACTTATTTTATTTGAAATAATTTAACCTTATCTGCTCTTATTTGTTATTCTAACTCGGAATTCGCTTGGACTTTTATTAATGTTGCTTTGGCAACAAGACATTTAAAAAATTTGTGTTAAACTGTAGCAATACTGACCAGCTTTATTCGTGCACTTCTTAGAATTTTCTAGAGCCTTTTATGTTTATATTTTTTTAATTGTCAGTCGAATTAAGTTTCCTTTAAAAAAAAAAAAGAAAAGAAAAAAAAAGAGTCGGGAAACTGCAGTGACGTGTTTTACGTATTTCCGTTTCCGCTCTGTTTTGTCAAGATGGCGGACTACGACCTGACAACCAAAATAGCCCACTTTTTGGACCGGCATTTAGTTTTTCCTCTGTTGGAATTCCTGTCAGTTAAAGAGGTAAGTGAAATTATACTTTAAACAATCCTCCACTGTAATAAGATTTGATATTTCGCTGCCTTTTCAATCATTTATACGCCATTCTTGTTACCAAACATTAGCCTTAGCCCGGTGGGCTGGGCGACTAGCTTAGCATGCATGTTTTAAGCACGTTAGACGCTTTAAGAAGATCACAAATCATCCAGATAAAGGTCCCTCTTCTGTGTCGTTTGTTCATCACTAATGCGAATTTGAATCAAGAGCACTGGCAGTCAAAATAGCCTCCTCTTGTTAGCATGTAGCTTCTGTGATGGGCTTTAAGACCAAAGACACCTTCATGTTTATAGCTTCATTTGCTGCCTCTGTTATTCGGTGATACGAATAAGAAGCTTTCTGGAACTTTATCATGAATGTGTTTCATGCATCACACCATCTAAATCTTCATCGTGTTCCTGTCAGATATACAATGAGAAGGAGCTACTTCAGGGGAAGCTGGATCTGCTCAGTGACACTAACATGGTGGATTTCGCCATGGATGTGTACAAGAACCTGTACCCGGACAAGGAGATCCCTCACTGTGAGTAAAAGATGACATCCAAACACTTTGTCATGGTTTACTAAGTAGTATTTTCTTTCAGGTTTTGGTTATGAAAAGAAAAATCAATTAAACCTGATGTGACTGAACAATTTTGCCCAATTCATCTAATTCTGTTTGCTCTTAGGTATGAAATTGTGATATAATGCTGATGTTTAACTTATATACGGAGCTCATTGATGCAAATCCAGGAGAATTGCTGGGTTTTGCTATTTAATGTAGCTCAGCCTGAAGGACGATATGTAGCATTTTACACTGAAATAACTCATGTTTAACAGGAATAAACTCATAATCTTAGTTGACACATTTTTTAACAAGTACTTTAATACATTTTCAAACTTAAATTGTCATTGTTATAGTAGGACTTCCCTTGTTGTGGAAGCTGCCATAACCACAAAAACAATCCCTCCCTTGATTGTTCAGGGTACTTGACAAGGAGTTGGCACTGCCTCCCCAGACCCACCTTGCCTGCACTCACACTACTCCAAGCTCAACCGGGCCTGAGAAGGACTGTCGTGTGTCAGCTGTTATGAACCATAGAAGAAACAATAAGCAGAACAACTGAAGGAATATTAACTAGTTTTTTTTTTACATTGAAACTAATTTTTAAGGACCGAATCTAGTTAAAACACTGGTTTTGCCAACATCTTTAACAAAATTTCAAAGCTAGAGAAAATCTGAATTTTAATTGCTGTAGGACGTTCTTTGTTGTGGCAGCTGCCATGACAGGAAAAGGAATCCCCCCTCATGATTGTTCAAAGTGCTTGACACAGTGTTGGAGCTGCCTCCCAGACTGGCTTGCCTGCACTCACACTGCTCCATGCTCATTGGGGCCTGAGGAGGATAGTTTTGTGTTTTTGTAATACATCACACCATTTCCTTGGAGCATGTCCTGAGAGTCAGCACAACAACCCAGAGGGGTTGTTATGACTGCAACTTTATGGGCTGTGTAACTTTATTGTAAGTTGTTTTGGTCAAATACAGTCATCCATCTCCCCAACATTTTTAAACCCTTGTTGGGAGAAACAGTTTTGTCATTTACAGTTGAAAATATATTTCATATTCACAATATACTGGTGCTTGTGCATAGCTGTCAATACTGTCCCAAAGGGCACATCTGCCAACTGTGTCAGGGCTAAGGAAGTGAACTGCTCTTGAGCATGGCACACTCACACCATTCAGATGAAATGGATTTTAGTGGTTGAACATACTCGAGCACAGCACAAGTCACCAAGTGTAATGGGGCTTTTCCAGTATGTTGTATAAGCCCAGCTTTACTCGGTGACTTTGGTTTTCCATGAGGGTTTGGACCAAATACCTGGCACAGTATTTCAGTTCACCTCTATTGGGCTTCCAAGCAAGCTGAGCAGAGACCAAATGTGATGTTGAGGGAATCTGACTCGGAAATAAAATGCCCTCCATTGTCTCTGTGATGCTGCATGACTTTCCAAACTTTCCTCTTAAATAGTTTTTATTTTCACGCAGCTCTTCTATGATGACTGTAATGGAAAATGAAAGGGGTATCATCAGATCCATGCAGGGTCAAGCCCAGTTGAGCATTTACCACCCATGTAAAAGCAGTGTAAGTGTGCCCTTCAGACACCGGGTAAAGTCAACAACAACATCCACTACTCGGAAGCTAACATTAGACACTTAAATACTCTTGTATTAAACATTACAAGCATTACTTTGCCACTTATTGAATTCAAAATGCAAACAACAGTTTTGCTCGTGACAAAGTCCTCTGCTAAGGCCACATTCTAACATGCAATAATTGGAAACAGCTCAACAAACAATAATGTACATTTAATTCAGCTGTTTTTCTTGTTTTCCCCTCTGAACTTGTTCTTTCTGATTGTCGCTAAAACTACTACCGTCTCAATGTGGGAATGTGATGTGTTTCAGCCCTGAGGGAGAAGAGAAGCACTGTGGTGGCCCAGCTGAAGCAGCTCCAGTCAGAAACTGAGCCAATTGTCAAGATGTTTGAAGACCCAGAGACCACCCGACAGATGCAATCCACCAGGTCAGATCATCTGTCCAAGAAACGCATGACTCAGATACTTAGATGGTTAATGTACACTGTCATAATGACAGAACTATGATACTTGAGAAAATACATCTGATTATGTTTTATTGCTCATCTGCTGTGTGTTGATCAGTTTGTTCTTTTCTTTCTTTTCATCAGAGATGGGAGGATGCTGTTCGACTATCTGTCAGAGAAACACAATGTAAGTTTTCAAATGTGTAATGATGTCTACACACAGTTTTCTTATTGTTCAAAGCAGGCAAAGCTATTTCATATTAAGAGGAATTGTTGGTTTCCATAACAACAGGCTGCAACTGTTAGCCACCAGGGCTGTTATCCAAATCATCCAAACATCCAACAACACCCACCAAAGTGCCCACCATTCTCTCACTGATCAAAGAAATGCCTTGAAAATTTCTGCCAATCATTTCTGTATTGTTTGTGCTGGTAGAATGTGCAGATTATCTGCTTTTGTTTTGATTTATGGCTTCATAGAACATTGTTGTCATCATGTGCTTTGTTCACAGAGGAAGGCTTGTTGTCAGTGTGAAAATTAACAGGCTTTGTTTTGTCTGAGAAGATGAAAGATGTCGGCACACTCTCTAATAAGATACATTCTGTCAGCCTCGCAGCCTCAATTAGATGTCTTTGTCAAGAGAAAAGGCAAAGATGCTAGCTGTTTGAAAATAGATGGACTGATAGTTTAACTGCAGCAAAGCCTATACATGATTTTAACCTCAGTTATTATCACTGAGATCAAGGCTGGACAACAGGAACCAGGAAGTATTTCTTGATATATTAAGCTGAATGGCAATACATAGTGTCTTCATTATTTTCTCTGAAGAAATAATGATTGTCACAATTAGGATTGCAAAATTCTGGGACTTTTCAAAGTTGGAAATTTTCTGTGGGAACTTATGGGAAATAAACATGAATAAACGTGGAATTAACAAAATTGGAGGTTGGTCCTTAACAGAGACCTTAAATATAGTTGGGAAAATATATTTTAGCATAATCTTGACTAAAACAACCAGATTTCATGCAAGTTTACTTGAGAATATTTATGCTATTACCCCATCACATGTACAGATGATGTCTAGAACCCTGGACTGTTGAGGCCACATTTTTGAGCTTGTGGACTAGATTAAATGAAGTTGAAATTAATTGTTTGATGAAATAATTAAAACTTGATAATACTTACCAATGAATCTTTGGAAATGTAATGTGTTTTTAATTGTATTACTTTGCATGAATCTCCACCTATCACATAACAAAATGTTTGTATTTATTTATTATTATTATTATTATTATTATTGTTATTATTATTATTATTATTATTATTAATGTTAAGGTATGATGCGGTATTTTTAAATTACCTCCAATTTTCTGTTTATTTCCAGAGTTCCTTAGCTTAACTTCCCATGGAATCCCTCATCTTTTCGTTAATAAGCTGTTAGTTGTTCTTCCTCTGAACGACAGTTTTACTGAGTATCAGTGATCTATTTCTTTTTAAATCAAAGTCCACATAAACCATAACCCTGATACACTGGATAAGCAGTTCAGTATATGCTATAGAGGATGTATTTCACCAGTCCATCTGGGCAACAGCAGAGAGTGATTTGGGTGGACAGAACCTTTTCAGAAACATCTGGGGAAGGTAATTGGATAATCAATCTGTCAATCACGTTCATTATGGGCCAGTCAGATGATGTAGTGGAGGTGCTGCTGTTGAGGAGCAAACTAATAACGTGACCATTTTTTACATCAGACTTTGGCCAAAACCTGTTTGGAGAAGAGCAAAGGTATCTTTTCCAGCAAGAAATGCTTTCAATGTTCTTCTTTGTGTTCTTTTAATGAAGAAATGTCCAGTTCTGATAAAACTGCCACTAAAGCAAGTAGCGTCTTTGCTAATCTCTATACGAGCAGCCATTGTTTACAGGCTTGCAGTCGCCTCTCACTGTGTTCACACTCTGAACTCTGCTGATTCGTCAGCGCCTCTGAGCTGGATTGTTCCAGCTTGAAGCTTTGCAAAATGGATCTGCCTGATTACAGACGTTACATCAGGTGGAACCCACTTCTATACAAGATTACATAACTATATTAATGAAACATTTTCTTACTCCATGTCTCAGTTGAAAATATATCAATGTTTGCCCAGTTCTACCTGAAATACCCCTCAACAATTTATGTAAAGGGCTGTCAGCAAATGAATTGAGAATACAAATGGCAAACTTTCCCCCATAAATCAGATGAAATATTTGTGCCAATAGTTCCTGTTCTGTTTGAATTGTTAGGAAGTATAGAGTATGTCTGCAGTTTAAATTTCATTTTATCTTTTCGCAGTTTCGTCAAGAATACCTGGACACTCTGTACAGGTACGCCAAATTCCAGTACGAGTGTGGTAACTACTCCGGGGCTGCAGAGTATCTCTACTTCTTCCGTGTCTTGGTAAAAATAACAGCATTAAAATAGAAAACATTCTTACTCACCACAGAAATCCGACACGCTTCCTCAGAATATCTCTTAAAAACAGCTTGCCTCCTGTTTGACGGTGATCAGTGAATCTGTTGCTCTGTTCAGGTTCCCTCAACAGACAGGAACGCCCTGAGCTCTCTGTGGGGGAAGCTGGCCTCTGAGATCCTCATGCAGAACTGGGAAGCAGCCATGGAAGATCTGACTCGGCTGAGGGAGACTATTGACAACAATGTGAGTGGAAAAACAGAATTTGTTGTTCTGTGCTTTACTGGCTTGATTTAGTGATCAGACATACTAAAATAAATCAAGATCAACAGCACAGCCTGTTGCAGCTTGGAAGTCTTAATTACTAAGATAAAAAATGAAGGATTGTGAGGGTGAAGCTTGTTTGAAGGAAATGTCCGAAATCAAGATTGATGACTGAAACTGAAGAGAAGAGTGCCCAAATTGAGTGTTTTGACCTTCATAGTGTGCCATGTTAAAATGTATTACTGTGACATAGCTGTTATCAGTCACTCCATATCACTTAATATCACCACTGTCACTCTAACTTGCAATTTACTTTCCAGAGTGGCTTTTTTTTAGGGATGGGCAACTTTGACAGCTTAGGGAGACACATTAATTTTTATTCTCATTAAGGACTAAAGTGTTGCAGTTTGAAGATTCTCTCGTAATTTAACAATAGAGAAAATAAATAGCTGCCGTAAGAGGTAATTTTATCAGCTTTTAGAGGTTAACTCATCATCAAGTAGCAATATATGACCATATACAGCATGAAACAGAATTCAAGCCAGTTTCAGCTCTTTTTTTAGTGCAGATTTAAACAGGTTTTATGTATGTTTCACTTAAAGATTATATTTACATATGGTTTTAAAGCAGAGTTTTACATAAATTATAACAGCCAAGTATAGCTCTCTTTTCTTGGAAATATTGCTATTTTAGATTATTTCATGGTAGATTTTCTCATGTTTTCTTCTTGTTTGGTTCACTGATTGACCACACTGGGGGATAGGAGGGCTGCATGTGGCCCCCAGGATGCCAGTTATTCAACTCTGCCTTATGTTGCTGCATATCGACACGTACCCCTAATTTTTGTTTAACCCCTTTTTTGTTTTATGCGTCTGTACATTTATTTTTATTTGCCTTCTTGGAGTGCTTTGCCTTTATGTTGCTGTAAGACTTGAATTTCCCCCTGTGGAGATCAGCAGAGGATTATTTAACTGATCTAAGCTTCAAACATTTTATTAGCAGGCTGAAAAATGTGGTGGCAAAAATGGGTGTTTTGCTATAAACTCTATTAGGGCCTAATTCTCTGCTCCTGCAGGCAACCACAAGCAGATGCTCATAAAACTGTGATGTTTTTACTTTAGCATTATTAGTCCACACCAGAGGGTCATTTTTGCATACAACTCAATAACTGCTGTTCTATTATTCTCTGACTTGTTTGTCCCTTTAGTCTGTGAGCTCTCCTCTCCAGTCCCTCCAGCAGAGGACCTGGCTCATCCACTGGTCCCTCTTTGTATTCTTTAACCATCCCAAAGGCAGAGACAACATCATCGAGCTCTTTCTGTATCAACCTCAGTGAGTCCCTTCAGTTTTCAGCTCAGCAAATATGGTGGGAATTTTTATGTTAAGCTGTAACTGAATGCTGAATGAAGGCCTTTTTCATTTGAAGGCCATCCTGCTGTTGAATTGTCAGTTTGTTTGACTTGAATTCAATGTCTTTTCAATTAAAAAATTAAGTGTCTTTACAAAAGTTTCTTGTATTTATTTTATCAGTTGTGCCATGTTGACATTTAGAACAGCAACAAGTCTGCGTTTAAGATGTCAGAAGAATATCGGGGATGTCTTACGCTGTTGTTTTTGCATGTAGTAATGACTCAATGCTGCCAATGTGTTTTAGATACCTGAATGCCATTCAGACAATGTGCCCACACATCCTGCGGTACCTCACAACAGCAGTCATCACAAACAAAGACGTTCGCAAGCGCAGACAAGTACTCAAGGACTTGGTGAAAGTCATTCAGCAGGTAAGGCTGAATAAATGAATCTTTGTTGTCGTGGTGATTGAGTCACTCCTGAGCAGAGACTGTGTTTGACTTTCCTTCAGTTTGATTCAAAGGGTTGTAAAAATTCCTACATGTGTTTGTTAATTGTCTTTTTAATTTTCCATTTTAATAAAAAAATGAGCCTATTAAATCGTTAAATTTGTCAATCAGCTAGACACGCAATCAGAGAGCTCCAGCAGCACTCGTAGTTAAGGTAGGAACTTTATTAGACTGAAATCATGGCCTTTGTCAGGGTCATCAAGAAGCACCTTGAAATATGTCTCTTATGCAGGGAAGGTAGAGTTTAGAGAAAAAGGAGGATGAGAGAGGGACATACATTTAACCAATAGAGCCAGAGATATACTTGCAGTTTGTCCTTGTGACGTGTGTTACTGGAGGACACCACTGGAGGGCACAAAAGAGCTCAGGCTGTTTGTAACTTCCTGTTGTGTTAGAGCTGAACTGCAAACATGGTGTTAATTCTGAGTTTAAGAGTAACAAAATGAACACCAAAAATCAATATCATCATCAAATATTTATTGATAAGTAATTGTCAGTGGTCAGACCTCAGCATTTGCACTCCATTTCTACAATATTTTCCTCATATTCTTCCGCACAGTTGGAACTGTTTTGGTGTATAGGTGTATTGAGTTACCGTGCTCACTGATGACTTCAGTGCTTCACTTCTACCAATTGTATCAAATATTCCTTCAATAGTTTTCATTTGGAAAAAATACACCCAAAGAAACAAAGCTGACACAAGCGTATATACCGAAAAAGTCAATCATTCTAAGTCACCAGTGTACACAGTCACCAGTTGAATTCATACACCAAAATTATTTCCTTGTTTCCTGACTTCTAAAAGACAATTTCTCCATCATCAGCAGATAAAATGTCAGGTTTGTGTCTGGGCAGTCTGAAACATTATTCCAGTGTTGATGATTTGAATGTTCAATTGTTTTAAAAACTTCTGTTAATGTTATTTCTACTGTTGTGATCAGTCTACCATCTCTCCTCTGCCTCTACACTGATTGTACGTGGACACTTGAGCTGGAGATATACTGACTAAGTATGTTTCCAGCTGAACACTCACCAGTTTTTTCATTGGGTACCCCTTGCCAGATCTGGGTTGTACCCTCTTTGTCCTTCAGCACTGCCTTAATTCTTGTGGTATAGATTAAATGAGGTGCTGGCAACATTCCTCAGAGGTTTTGGTCCTTGTTGACATGATAGCATCACACATTGTTTGGTTTAAGAAACAAAATGGCCCATTATCAGTAAATCATCATGTACTTTCCAGTGACTCAGATTTTACCGAATCAGTTTGGCTGCATGAGCCATGATAACAGTTATTGATACACTTTGTTATATCACTTTGTTGGTGATATGATGCAGTTCAGATTCGTAATCAAACAAATAAATGTCGATCAGAAACTCGAGGCAGAACTGAAAGCAAAGACGGGAGCATTTTTGTTTCTTCAATACCACAAAGCCAGGAGTATAAAAATATGAGCAAGCATAAACAAGGTCATGAACCCCAAATAATGACTATTAAAACACATACAAGACTCCATCCAAATTATCTGCCTGCAAGTAACAGTAGCTGGGCTTGCTTCACTGAGCCAGTATGTGCGGCCCAAAGCAACACTTAATGATGCTTTCAGATTAAAGTTCCCGTCAATTTAGAAATGGACATAAAAGAAAACCCAAAGCACTTTTATTTTGTGTCTTTAAAGACTTTTAGACCACAAAGGATATTTGATGAAGAAGGTTTCAGACAGCTGCTTAAGGAGTGAGTCGCTCTATTTAATCCCTACTCATGGTTTACTACAGAAACTACAGCTCCTAAAATGTGTAATGAAAGTGGACATTTAGTCAAGTGAAGCCAGAATGTCATCACGGTATCAGGCAAAAAAGCTAGAAAAAGAACTGACAGGGCTATGGGATTATGAAATGAAAAATGTCATATTAAGCATTTATTAACCACTCGGGGACTATATACAACTTGTGGACTCTTTGTGGACCTAAAGGGTTAAGTGTTTGGATCCTTGTATCATGCTTTTGTTGTTGTTGTTTTCTTGAAGAAGGGATGCTGGAGTGAAGGTAACAGTCTTGCCTTGCTTCTCTTTAAAGAAAAATAAATCAGGGACAGAAATATCCGGTCACCTGCATGATGATCTCTCTCTTTCCTTCAGGAGTCGTACACATACAAGGACCCAATCACGGAGTTTGTGGAGTGTCTCTACGTGAACTTTGACTTCGACAGCGCTCAGAAGAAGCTGAGGGAGTGCGAGTCGGTACGTTTAGCTCCCTGAACTTTCTCCTGCTTGACAGAGTGTGTTTGTCTTGGTGCTCAGGCCCAAATCTCCCCATAAAAGTTAGCTGTCTCCTGGGACTGAAGGCTAATATGAAGCCTCCCTTAGTTATGGTGCTCTGATCTCCTGAGTTCCCCGCTCTTAACTTCGCTGCTATTCAGCCTTGGCAAATCCATGTCTGGCCTGATTTGCTGGCTCTTACTTTTTATTCAGTTTGATTTTCAAAGCGTAACAGCTGTCAGATTTGGAGCTTGGTCTCCTCCTCTTCAGAAACCCTTGACTGCGGTTTTTGTAGTTGTGTTTGGGGACCACTTTGCGCACTCTCTGAGCACTCTCATCAATTGGCTTTTCTCCCCTCTTGTATAAATTATGCAGTGATTGCAAAAGCTTCAACTATCCTGTCAGATACAGAGTGTGAGCACAATGACAGCAGAGAGAGGAGAGTTCATTAAGTCACCCTGTTGTCTTTTATTCTGTTGCCTTTTAATTGTCAGAGGGATTGAAGATTTCATGTTTATTGTCTATATTTTCTCCAGAGATCAACATCTCATCCTAATTGCTAAGTACACATCATCACTGGATGACTTTGTTCTGCTCTTTGCCTTTTTTTTAATTAAGATCTTTTCTTGTGGGAGGTGAACTTAATTATTGATGTGAAATAAGGCTGGGCAGTTTTTTTGTTTTTTAGTTTGTCTAGAGCAGGGGTGTCCAAACTTTCTACATCGAGGGCCTCATAAAGAGGAATACATGGACGACTGAGCCACTTGCTGCACCTCACTTTTAGTGTATTTAAGTTAAAGTTTTAGGGTTTAGTGGTGGGTTATCACCTGTTAAGGGGCCCTTGTAACCCGGATCACTGGATTCACACCTTGTCAGAGTGAGAGTGACCTTCTGAGCAGCAGAGATGGGAGACACTGACGGCTTATATTCACTGTCAGACATAAAACGAGTAAACTGCAAGAATGTTGGTCCTTGAAGATGAGTATTGCGATACACTTTGTAAATGAGACCTTGTGACAGAGTAAATACAGCAGAAAATGTGCATGATTGATGGCACTTTCTGCTGTTAACAAAATGTATTTATTCATTCAGCTGTTTCAGGGGGCCAATTCAAAATGGGCAGTGGGCCGCATTTGGCCCCCGGGCCATAGTTTGGACACCCCTGGTCTAGAGTAAGAAACGCTGACAGTGCTCTGCCCATTAACCACAAGATTATCAGTTAGCAATGTGACGTTTAAATGGGAAATAATTATTTCATATACAGATTTTAACACATGTTGTAAATACAGTAAAACTGAAAAAATTTGAATTCTGTCAAAAACTTGTTTGAAACAAAAAAATGTTATTGATGTTGGACAAACCTTATGATCAGGAATGAGGAATTTCAACTGATTTCACCTTTTATACCCAAATTAGAGTCGCTCGCTGTTCTTCTGTGAGAAGTCAGAAATTAATCAGTCATAACATTCAACCGCTAAAACTATTTTTTTCTGTTCAGGAATGCCAGTAAAGAACTGTAATTTGTCATCTTAATCAAGAAATGATAATGTAATTCACAATTATTTCTGTTTTTTTTGTTTTTTTTGTTTTTTTTTTGGAAAACAGCTCATTTGAAAATTCATGGATGTAATTTACAGACGACTTAAGACCTGCTAGGAGGCATGGTGAAGTTTAAGTTATGACCTAAGTCTGAATTTAAAATAACCAAGCAGGTGCGACAACACCAGTGTAATAAGATTGTAAACCATATCATAAATCAGACCTTGCATTCAAACAAGGCAATGATCAAACTTCAACTGAGCTGGTGCAACCAAAACTGGTATTGTCACAACCATTTCTTGTAACAGTTTTTTTTATATAAATATGATATTAAATATGTCATTAAATATGAAATATTGGTCTGTATCTCTACCCCAGTCTGAAAGAAAAATGTTATCAAACAGCCTTTTTCTGTCCATCATGAGACACAAACGTACTGGGTACAGGGCTGAACAGATTTGAGTATTTCTGAGGTACTTTGGCACCTCAAATTTTTTCTTAACCACAGCAAAGTGCTTTTTGGATAATTGGACTTCTTTCATAGTAAAACCCACTTGTGAAATAATGGTGCCACATCCTCTTTACAAACCCCAGACATTAATTTATTCATACGTTTAAGCTCCTCTGGAGATTTGAGGTGGCCAAACATCCTGCTTGATGTTTCAGTGATGGTCGCTCTAAACCACAGACACTGAAACGTAATCTCCTGAATGAGAAGCTCAAGTTTGATGATCACTTATGATGCAGGAAAGTCCTGTTGCTAGCGATGGGGATTGTTAACATTAATTAATAATGACATCCTTATTCTTACTCCCTAATGATCTGATTGATACACCCTAATAACTGATCCTTTTTTTTTTTTACCCCCACCAAGGAGGTCGTGTTTTTGCTGGTGTTTTACTTAGGGAAGCACAGTGTATAGATTTTTGGCGATCACTGATGTCAGTATTTCTGAACTCA
Organism: Cetoscarus ocellatus; assembly: GCA_037902135.1. NCBI lineage: Eukaryota > Metazoa > Chordata > Actinopteri > Labriformes > Labridae > Cetoscarus > Cetoscarus ocellatus. The sequence goes on from JBAMNC010000076.1 coordinate 1,181,856, forward strand.
TTATCCCAGATAGGAATATTGATACTGATGTTTTTCGTCAAGAGCACAAAGTATTTACTTTATGAACATTGACCTGTTGCTTTCAGTGAGACCATCTATTTGTGTGAGGAACAGATGTGAAACAGGAAACATAATATTTAACTCCTGGAAAAAGTGAAGGTCTTGATTTTAAATGTACCCATGCAGTGATGAAAAGTTGAAGCATTTGTGTTCATTAGTATATATTTTCGATATTACTACCGACACTTGGCCAATGTGTATGGCAGATATATTGGCTGTAAAAATATCAGCAAAAATGTCAGTATCAGCCCATACTGATATTTAACTATTTAATTTATACATCAGAACATTAATGTTTATCTGTTCGTTAAGTTAGCTGATTGACTGCTGTATTAGTTGTTCCATTTTTATTTCAACACTATATAATTATGATATATCAGCAGGACTCACTGCAGAATTTTAAAGCACTGAATATTGATTTGAGCTGATGAGGAGGATGTCATTATGACATGTTACCTGCTGCAACAGCAACGTTTTCAAACACATATTTTTTAAACATGGTCAAAATGTTGGCTGTGGCCCTCCCTTTTAAGTTGATGAACAGTTCTGATGTGTGCCGTACCTATACCCCTTTCAAAAAACAAATGAGTGAACAGTATGATAGATAACATGTTGTGGGCACATGAGATTTGAAAGCTATTATATTGATACAATAAATGTTACTGATTTTTAAGGGTTAATGCAGAACTCTGGACCTTGACATCCCTGCCAGTTAAAATTTACTTCTTCAGAAACACACCATCAGAAATTCTGCTATGTGGTATTTCTGAGTTTTTTTCACTATTACAATGTTTGTGATATTATCAGTAACAGCACACAAGTGACAGGACTGAACTTTGTCAGATGCCAGAGGGCCAGTTCGTTGTTGTCTTCTCAAGCTCAAGGTTAGTGCAGAAGAACAGTATCTCAAGTCGTTTATTCCCTCTGGCATGCCAGAACAATGCTGATTTTACAGCTGTTCAGCTCATTCAGTGCTCACGTCTTTCTGAATGAGGCACAATATGATGCAGGTTTCTCAAGGGGATGACTGTAACAGTACAGACTTTAGCTCTATTAGAGTGTCAGAGAGGAGATGTAAGCTGAAAAGAGCTTTAACTCAAGATGAACTTATTCTTCTCACAGTATCAACAAGTCGAATGAACCAACAAATCGTGAACTTGAGGGTTTTTTTATTTAAACTATTTGAAGTGATAAAATAATGGCACATATGAAAAGTATAAATAAAGGAACAAATGGTCGTCATTGTGAGGTTTTACAGTTGGATGTTTTCTTGTGTTTGTTTCTCCAGAACAGGCAAATGTAAGTAAATCATCTCCAGCATGTTATTTGTGGTCGCTCTGTGGTATCAGTATGTACTGAAGTGTTCTTAAAGTGTAGCCCTCATGCCAGTAAAACATGTTTCAGGCTTTAGATTATAGGCACAAACTCTGAGAAAACACAGACTGTAATTCAATCAAGTATGTTTTAAAGACAGCATCCTGTTCTTTGGAAAACAGCTGACTAAGACTCAAGGGAACATTCTGTCCTTCTTGTTCTCATTTCTTTACACTTTCCATATGTGACTCTCTTGTACTGTATGTACATATAAAGGAGTGAACAGCACTCTAAAAGTGGCATCTTTTGTTCCCTCAGGTTCTTGTAAATGATTTCTTCCTCGTTGCCTGTCTGGAGGATTTCATTGAGAACGCTCGTCTCTTCATCTTTGAAACCTTTTGTCGGATTCATCAGTGTATCAGCATCAGGTACTCTTTTTTCAAAATCAGCTCACTTATCAGGAACAGAGTGTACTGTGCTGTAAAACATGAGGAACCGAAATGATGGAAGAATCATGCACTCATGTGTTCATATGACTGATTCTCTTCTTTGATTTTCCCTTGACTTCTCAGCACTCCAAAGATTTGGATGTTATTTGTGTCCCTTTAGTCTTTTTCGTTCATTTCAGTACGGTGTAAAAAAGAAGGAACTTTAAAGATTTTGGATTCCCTCTCTCACATCCCCCTCCTCCTCTTCCTTTCCTCCCCTCAGCATGCTGGCAGACAAGCTCAACATGACGCCTGAGGAGGCGGAGAGGTGGATCGTCAACCTCATCCGTAACGCCAGACTGGATGCCAAGATTGACTCCAAACTGGTAAGGCTCAGTGATCCACCTTCAGACGGATGAGCTTCAAATCACTGTGAACGGCACTGACATCCCTGACAAGACTGCAAATTCTGATTTTAAATCTGTCTGTATATATATGTATATATATATATGCAGCAATTTTTTAGACTGAAAGCATCTTAAAGGGCTAGTCCGGATTTTTGGATTTGGGGTTGCTCAAAACTCATGGCACTAGTAACTATGAGTGCCACTGAAAGAACTTGCGAGCTTTGTTCCTGGCAGTGTTAATTTTGTTGACTAATTATTTTCGTCATAGTTTTCGTCAACAACCTTTTTTCCCCTGACGAAAACTAGACTATAACTTAAAAAAAAAAACAAGTGCACATGTACAAAAACTAAATTAACTGACATTTTCGTCAACAAATAAAAACTAGACTAAATGTTTGACAGAGACTTAATCCAATCAGACCTAATTTGGTCATATAGAAAGTAAGAACACGTTAGGAATATATCCAACACACAGCTACTTTGGTTGTGTGGAAAGGTTGGATGAGTTAAGAGGGACATCCAATCACAGCTGCCTTAGCTTTGTGGTGGTGGGATAAGTTGGGAAGCGATCCAATCAGAGCTACTGTATTTATGAATTGATATATTCATGTAGAGCAGGTTCACTGTTTGTTGTCAGTTCTGGCATTGTAACTGAGATGCTCTGCCAGGTAGCCTAAATAAAGGTGACTGCATTTCACACAAAAGTTAAATTTGTTTCTGTTCATTTATACATTCAAACTTTACTAGCATTCAGTAAAGGGTTGTTAGATGTTTCATTTTATCCGAGTGTATAACAGGACTTCAGAAATTCAAGGAAACATAAAAAAATGCCTTACACTTTACACTTCATGTTTTAGTCGACTAAATTAACATCAGATTTCGTGGACTAAAATGTTGTGAATTTTCATCAACTAAAACTAGACTAAAATTAAAACAGTTTGGATGGGGGGGATCAGTACATAGCAGTACAGGATTCCATCAAAAGCTTTGTAATTAATCCACATATTCCTCTCATTAGATCAGGCCGGAGTGCTTCAGGCTGCAGCGAGGTCAGGTAGCCGTCACTCGAGTACGAACTGATATAAATTTAACTCTCTGGGTGTTACGAAGATGGGTCACTCCTGTATTTATCCCAGATTAACAAAAAAGGAGAAGTAATGGCCAGATTTCCCATTTTACTGCATACCTCCTTATGACGTGGGCGTTTACTAAATTTGGCTTGTTTATTAACATGGACATCAGGACTCACCCCTCTGCAGCGAGAGTGTTGTGTTTTGATATCCTCTTGTACCCAAAACTAGTCTGCACTAGAGTCCAAATTGCTCATTTTTAGTTCAGTTTTAATGAAGTCAGTGTTTGTCGCTCCTTCTGACGACCTGACCAGCTGAAGGTGGAGGGATACATTACCTCTCTGTGGCAACATACTGAAGTTCAAAACACGGGCTTTATCGAGGAAAGTTAAACACTTCAAAGAGTCTTACTGTATCATCTTATTGAGCCGGCATAGTTTTTTGAGTAGTTTTATTCTGTAAGTGGGTTAATTCAAAGGCTTTTGGTGGCACCATGTGCTGCTATCTACCAGTTAACGCCACCGGATATCTCCCCCAGGAGTAACATACATGCATGTAGAAAACCTTAGACAGTTTAATCAAATATAATGTAACAAAAGGGGCACAAATATGTCTAAAGAAGAATTCATTATATCACAGTTTCTATGTAAAAACTAAAAAGGACATACTTTAGGTGTAAGTAAAGCTTCTTCTATTCATTGCCTGTTTTAGTAAACCTGCTTATCAAACACATTGACCTGGCAATAGTGTCAGAATGCCATGATCAGTTTTTTGCTGCTAATACCGACCAACAATGAGTACCAATACCGATCGTGTGTGTTTGATTATAACAACTGCTTCTCATTTGTTTTTAAAATCTTGTGAATGTTTTCAGGGTCATGTGGTGATGGGAAACAATGCTGTGTCACCGTACCAGCAGGTGATCGAGAAGACAAAGAGTCTGTCGTTCCGCAGCCAGATGTTAGCCATGAACATTGAAAAGAAAGTGGCTCACAGCAACAGGAATGAGGTAAACTCGGTGTTAAAGGATGTACTTTGACAGATGGTCACTTTACAGCCTTCAGCAGAACAGGTGCCTTAGTGTTTGAATGTTATGTAAAATGCCAGTAAAGTCACCATGTGATTATTTTCAAGTCTATGAACTGCCATATTTTAATTTAAAATCTCACAACAATGATATGTAAAGTGTTATGTCTGAAAAATTAAATAATTTCAGAAAATTACACCCTGCTTTCAGTTGCAGGCCAGCAAGACCATTTGTGTCTACGGTAAATAAAAGACTTGACCTTGATGGCTACATTTAAAGACATTTTTGTGATGAAATGAGATTTGTAAGAAGCATTTTTTTATGTCAGGCCAATATTTACTCTTCAAAAAGTATTACCATTTGACAGTCACTGGTAAATACTTGAAGAAAAATTCTTATCAGAGTCACAGAGGAGACTGCTACTTTTCCCAGCTGACATCAGCAAGAGGTGGGGTACACTGTGGAGTAGTCGCTGCTGAACTGAAAGTGTTCAGGCTTTGTCATGTCAGGCAGGGTCCTCAAACTCTCGGGGAGAAAAGTCCGCAGAGTTGAAAGTGAGGATACACAAGTGCATCCAAAACATGAGTTTATCAGCGTTCCCACACTTCCTGGAAAATCTGGAAGATGATTGGCCAATTTTCCAATCATGGGAAACATGAGGAAAATGAGAAAAATAGTTATTTATCCTCCCTCTACGTCTCTCTGCCTTGTCAGTGAATGCAAATGGGTTAAAACAATTGCGCATAGCCTACATATCTGTCCTTAGCTGTCAAATTTGAGCTGCACAGTTTCTCTGCCTCCAGCCAGCCGGCACAGCGCCCCACGTGACGCGGCCAGCCAATCAAATTTGCATGTCCCCCCAGAGCAGCCCCGCCACCCAGTGCTTCCAGATGACTTTGTTAGTAGATGTAGCAACTTTTCAGACCCCAGTGAGGACTCATTTTTCCCCAAAGAAACGGTTATGTGACACTGGAATCTGTGGGTGTGATTGCGCTATTCTAAGATGAATTTCTCATAATTTCTAAGAATGTAAGAGATTATTCTATAGATATACAGGTTTATTCATACAGAATGAACCGATTTCATTACACAATATTTTATTAAGCTAAACAATAGAAAACTCCAGCCAAGTCACAAGTACTCTACTCACAATCAACTCACAACCCACAGTCAGTGGGATAAGAGAATTCCTCCCAGACGCGTATCAGCATATCACGATCCACTGAGTTGATTGTTGTTTGCTGATCACCCCTGTGGCAGCCATTCAAAACTTAGAAAAATCCTTTTCAAATGGCCACTGATTCAGTACATGACGATGCTTGAGAACTGAAGGAATTCGTCATGAAATCAGTTCATTCTTTTTGAATAACCCTGTATTGAAGCCATAGACTGCACATCTTGTAAATCAGACCTCTTGGGTGGAAGAGGCTTAAACATAGCAATCTGGGTAAATGTACAAAATGTAAGGTACTACTGTAGAAAAGGACACTGCAAAGTGTGTCCTGGCTTATAGACTTATAGGATATCGTGTTGATTGGATGCTACAGCATAGTAGACTTAAATGAAACATCATAACACCAGTGGAGCTGTATTAAGGAGAGAAAATGGACTGTTGAACAGATGCCAGACTTACCCTTAAACACGTTATAGGCAGCCAGTTTTAAAAGTTGTACGAAATGGATACAACTGGCAGATGGACTGACACCGTGATCACAAACAGACGTTTCTTTGTGATACCAAATCGAAAAGAACATCTCATGTCTCTTTAAACGTATTTCCTCCCTCCTGTCTGCTCAGCTTTGTTTCCTTGTGTATTGTTATCATCATGCATGTCTCGTGGGAGGCCCAAGGACACAAGAAGCATGTTTGCAGTTTACAGGAGCTGGGGGGCTTATGTTGGAACAATGTGACCCTCCTGGGATTTTCTCCGTGCCAGCTATCTACCAGACATGCCTTTTCTCATGTTTTGTTGGGCACTGACGGGAGCACCATTTTGGATTTGATCAGTTTGAAAATTAGAATGATTTAAGGCAAGAAATATATCTATTTAATCTTGTCTGATTATATTAATATGTAAACCTATTGAGACACAAAAAGTAATGACTGGTGGCGGCTGAGGGACCATCTTGGCCGACAAAACCTCCAGTTTGAAGCTTCATTTCATTCAAACTGTTGAGAAATACATGCTCCAGAAGGGTACAAACTCATGTTCCCCTTAACAATGCTACCTTATTTTGGTTACAAAAGGTAATATTAATTTGATATTTTAAAATAAGAACGTTCCACATGTCATTTGTACAATCTGTCATAATGTATCAGGACATTGTGCTGCTGTTTGTCTCATGGATCACTCAGTGAAAGAGGAGCTGGAAGGTGTTTGACTTGGAGGATTTCTAATTTCAGAACAAGTCTGTTCCTTTTCTCAAGCGTTTTGTGTACCACCTTTTTTCAAATGTTGCTTTTGCTTTTTTCTTTTTTTCACAGACGCCAAACTGGGCTGCTCAAGACTCTGGATTCTACTGAACAGGAACTATCAAGATGAAGCAGACGACTCCATTACTTAGGTTTTTTATTGTATTTATAAATCTACCAGTCTATCCATCATTATCATGTAACCCCCAACCATGAGACATTTTTATCTGTAACAGCCACAGCTCACATTAACTCACTTATCCCTGCTACTCCTTATTTATTTAGTGGACTTCACTATTCTCTTCAATTTTATTGAATCTAATTTTAATTTGGTTCTAAGATAACATGTTGGAGAAGTGTTGTTTATGATTGGAAATATTCCAATCAGAAATACAAATAATAATAAACAGTTTACTACTATAAATGATTTCATTTTTCCTTTAGTCTGGAAACCCACAGGCAGTTACCTCTATCACAGTCTGATAGATGATATACTCTCTTGGAAGAGATGCCGATTTCTCATTAACTCTGTTGAATCCAGCAATTAGTGTTTAACCACTTCCAGGCAACACTTTCATATCTATTTTCCTTTGCAATTAATGGGTCCTGAGTTTTCTAAAACATCAACATGATTAAGATGCCAATGTTTTTAGCTCGGCTGTTGAACAAATGATCCAAAGATATGACTCATAGGTGTCTCTGTTTTTTAATCCATGATGATGTGCTTGTAAATTGTTTTTGTCTCTTTTGTATTCTGTCTGTTACTTTGTGTTTTTTTGCTGCTGCCTGTCTTGGCCAGGTCTCCCTTGAAAAAGAGGTTTTTAATCTCAGTGGGACCAACCTGGTTAAATAAAGGTTAAATAAAATTTTAAAAAAAGATTTGTTAAAAGTTGAGCACTGAAAGATCTACTGCCCCCGGATAGACCTACGCGCGCCCGGTGCAGTGGTAATTTGACTGACAGGTGCACGTTGCACACACGTCACCAAAACACTGCGGGTGACGTGTGACGTTGCTTAAAATTTCCAGGATGACAGTCAGGGAAAAGCACTCAGAGAGCGCAGACCTCTGCCAAGGTGATCTGGATCAGTCCCAAAATTTAATCAGTTCTTCCATATCCCATTTCCAACAATTCCTGAAAATTTCATCCAAATCTGTTCCGAACTTTTCAAGTTATTTTGAACACAAACAAACAGACAAACAGACAGATAAACGCCGGCAAAAACATAACCTCCTTGGCAGAGGTAATAATCAGTTTGATCACAGACAGACGTTTAATCAGTCCCTCCCGTAATACCCCGTCCAGACGAGCATAGTTTTTCAAGCGGCGGTGGGCTTGACCTTGTGTTTCACGCAAGGCGGCTCACTTGACCGCAGTTGATAAAGCGGCTCGCAGAAGTGCTGCGTGGAGGAATACGTGATGTGAGTCAGTCCTGGAAAAGTCCTTGAAAAGCCCTGGAAAATGATTCCTAGAAAAGAGTGGACCCTGAAAATTTTTTAAGATCTGTTTTGAAGAGTTCACAGATGTAGGGAGTCTCAGGTTCTCTGCTAATTTGTTCCACAGGCAAGGAGCATTAAAAACTAAAAGCTGCCTCAGCCTGAACTGTTCAAAACACATATAACGATGCAGATGTACAATCAGCTAGTCATTCTGTTCAATAACCAATAAGATTTCAATCAAACTTTCTGTGGTTATTACTTTCCCAATGAAAAAGACACCTAATAATGACAATAATGTTGATACAGATCATTTTTGAAGGGATGGTGCATTTTCAAGTACAGTAGTCTGCAAAACTAGAATTTAAAAACACCAGACCATAGCTGGTGTCTCATCTTCTGCCCATTGTCCCCAGCAGACTTTGTTAAAAGACATAAACCCCACCAGGAATAAAGCCTTCATTTTAATCAGAATCTGGAAACAGAGACTCTTAATTTCACATTTGACCACTAGATGGTGCTGTGAGTTCATTTTTCATGGAAACTTTATATTCACCTCAGCAATAATGTGCTGAAGCGTGTTGATCTGATGTATTTTTAAAACATGTTGACTGTTATCCAAATTGCTTGTATATGGACATGAGTATGTACTCTTTGCCACCAGCCATGACAAAAGAGACAAAACTCAGTGTAATTAGGTTGTCACAGAAAGTAGATGGATGTAAAGACTGCAATGACAACTCATGAGACATAATCCTGTGTCTGTCTTACCTGTACCCGTATTCTCCTCTGTTTGTCTTCTAGGTAGAGTTGGTGAGGCAGTGAATCTCTAACCACACCTTTGTTTTGAATATTAACTCTCATCAAGTCTACAACTCTGTGAGCTTATGATCAGCAAACATTTGCCTTGTGTACTATTGCAGTTGGACCAGTCTTCAGTACACTCATGTATTATTACAGATGTGTGCAGGTGTTAGGAGCACTGACAATGTGCTCTGTAAATACCAATGAAAACTTGTGTTTTGTTGTGACACAATGAGGTTTTCTTTGTCATTTTAATGGAAGTTCTCAGTCTGTGTAGAAATGACAGGCATGTCTTGTTAGACGACTCTCTCTGTTATTACCAGTCTGACTGCAGGCAGGTGTTCACTGAAAGAGGGGAAAGTGCCCCAGGTGGTTTTCAGTTCTTCAGCCTCCTCGTCCATGTCAAGACTCCCTCTGATGTTCAACGTGGGAGGATCTAAGGGATAAAGGTGGTTTTACCATGAAGTGAAGGTAGGCTGCTGCTTGGGGCCATGGACTACAAGGGGGCTCAAGATGTATTAAAGATGAACATTAAACATGGAACACACCTTAAGTCACTTACAGTCTGTAACATGTTTAAATGTACTACAGTACACACAATATAACTTGCTTACCTAAGTTGGCAGAGAATGGACTCGTAGTTGACACTCACATGGGAGACGGTTTCACCCACTTACCCAAGCACTGCCACTTTATTTGTGTAGTTCAAACAATTTCAGTAGAATTAGTAGCATTTTTTTTTTGTGATGAAATGATCTGTTTCTGAATTGGTTTGCTTTTTAAATTATCTCACTTTCAAGTTGCCAGCCTGTTTGTTTAATTTAGACCGTACATTATTTTTGTAACTAAATTGCAGTCAAAGTCCTGCGGGCTTTCTAAATTGCACAAATAGGTTGCCAATAGTTAGAAATGTTGCCAGCATTTTTTTACCATCTCATTTTTTTATTAGAAAATAGAAACAAAGAAATTGTTTCTATTGAGAAATTGGGTGTCTATTGAGCAAGGATCTGATTTAAGCTAAATTACAAAAACAAACATTTTCATCTCACTCTTTTTTACCCTCTCCTTTGGAAACGCTTTGGTCTGAGGGGGCGGGGAGGCTACGTAAAGCTATGATCATGAGTTCTGCACTGATTAGCTGCCCAGCAGTGTCTGATGGCAGGGAGGAGAAGGTTAAAAGCTGCTGAGTGGACTTTCAAAACAGCCATTGAGTCTGCCCACTAGCAGAGAACACACATGTAGGTGGAGGCTGTATGGCTATTACATAATAAACCCCAGGAAGTAAAAAACAGAGGGTGTTAAGGGGCATTTTCTTTCACGAATGTTTCTCTGATAACTGAGAGTTTTGTAAAATGTTTGATGCTCTTCTGCCCCTCAAGACTTTTCTGAAAACATTAAAAGTTGAAGGAAAGGATTTTGCTGGACATGAGACCTATAATTGTACAAATAGATTGTTGTTATTATTGGGTAGGTGGGTGTTTCTGACACTTGTAAGGTTATTGCTGACAGAGGAATTACTCTTTGTTTTATAATTATGTAATTAAATTATCTGAATTGCTTTCCTGTAAGTTAATGCCATCAGGTTTTGTGTTATTAAGGCAGCGCTCTGAACTCTAAATTTAGCTTACTTTATTTTTTTTTCACAATTTAGACAAGTCAAGAATATGCCTGCATTATTTTCTAACCAAATGAAGGATCTGTCTGAAGTAAAAAATAGGTTGGCAACATTCTATTAAAGTATGTAATATTATAAATATAGGAATAAATTCAAAATTTCTCCTGACACCATATAAGTAGTTCAAACAAGCTGGCAATGTTTAGAAAAGTGGGTGAAACTAGAAAGAAGCAGCCTCACTCTTTGCTAAAATCACCAGCTTGTTCAAAAATTACCAACCTGTTTGTGCAATTTATCTGAAAGTTAAGGCAAGTGGATTGAGTAAAATAATTCATCAACAAGAAATTACAAAAATTCCGAAAAATTCCTCTTCAATGCTGATTTTAACCAGAGTTTCATACCTTAAGCAGCCTTTGTAAAACGCTGTGCTTGAATATAAATCAAATGCCTCTAATTTCAATATTCCTTAAATAATAAAGTACCACAGTATTGCACAAAAAGTATCAACATAGTATTGTGCAATAAAGAAATAAAAAACCAGAAAATTTATAGTATTGTGATATGTTTTGATATAATATATCGTCAGCCAAGTATTGCAATATGTTTCACATCCCCAAATTCTTGCCAGGACTTACCCTTAGCTGCACAAATAGCTTTGCAACATTTGGAAAAATGACCAGCCTGTTACTGCAGTTTTTTCTCTACTTCAAAACAAATAACCTTAGTGAAATCTTGTTTTTTTATTCTAAAATTAGTATAACTTGTGGGCACATCATCTGGTACTTTGCTATACAAGTTGGATATAGTTGGACATCTTGCTGAAAGTGTTTAGGGACAACTCAGTTCTCAGCAACTTCATCAAACATTTTTAGCATGGAAACAGAAGCGACAGTGATTTCTCTTTGTAAAGTTAAGACATATTGCAGGTAAAATCCTCCAGACAGTTTTAATTGCACAAATAAATCAGCAACACTTGGAGTAAATGACTTGCTTACTTTCTTGTGTGTTTCAGAGAGTACCTTTTCTATTCTGGTTAAAAAAAAAGTGAGTTTCATGAAGTGTCTGCCCTTTAAATGCCTCTTCAAAGCCTATTTGTTCAATTTGTTCAATTTCTTCTGCTTGTGGTGTGTTTGCCTGGGGCCATGGAGTGACTCAGACCGCCCCTGCTGACGGATGTGCTTGCCACTCCTCCAAAACCTTTCTCCTAAGCATACACACTTTTCCAGGGCCCAGTAAAACACACATAAACACACACTCAGGCAGACACACACATGTTTCTTTTACACACAGTGAGAGCTGACGTGGGCTGAGGTCTGAGCCGGGCGGCCTCTGGAACAGCTGGTATCCATCTGCGGCTGCTGTTGCTGCTCCGTCTTCCTGCTGCTGCGGAGAGGACTCAATCCGGCCCTCTGCAGCCCCATTCACTCAGGGAAGCAGGCTTGAGTAGACACCCTCATCAGCATGGATATCCTGACCGTTTGGGCCATCTCGAACCCGGCTGTAGCCCGGCTCCTCTGGGTTCTCCTCCTGGTCCTGGCCACCCTCCTGGTCTGGCTCTTCTTCTTCTGCTGCTACAGCTGGAACCAGAGCTCCTCGCCCTCTCTGGAGAGGTACCTGGCAGGTAGGTGGGCCCTTACACACCTCCTTTCTCTCTGGTTGTTTTAAGGCCCCTGATAGGCTCACAAACACACTGATGCTGCTTAAAGATCAACTCTGGAGGGAGTTTTTTTTTCTGAGTCCGGTAATTGTAAGTTGTTTCCTTTCCAAGTCTGCAGTTTCCACATTTTCCACAAACTGCCAGCTCTTCTTGGCTTTGACTCGTTTTTTTATTTGGTCTGAGCTGCTCTGATTACCGTTTGAACATGCTTTTTTATAAGCCATGTGAGAGGATACAATGGCTCTTTCATTCCCATTAGTACAATAAAAAGTGTTTATTTTTAGGATGTTTCAGTGAGTGAGTATTATAGCATACTTTGTCTTCAACAAAGAATGTGAAACTACACTTCAGTGCCATCCCACACTCTAAAAAGTGAGCCTAATGATATGATATAAAGCCGACATGGGGACAACATGGGGTTGTGTTGTCATGGCAGCAGGATGTCAAAGCAAAAACACGTGGTTACAACAGGAACAATGACTCAGGACCTCATCTTCACAGCACCATTCATATTTTAAAGCAGTGTTTTGTACTGGCAAGCCTTCAGACCCAGCAACAACTCTATGATGAGAAATCATGATTAAATTTGGGATGTTTTTAATCACTTAAAGGGAAAAGTGCTGCATCAAAAATGGCCATTAAAAACAAAACTTATGACAGAACAAAGACAGCACGTTTGAAGAGCCCTTACTTTGCTTTTGAGTTTTTTTATGCTTTTTTGTGTGTTAAATATGTCTTCTCTGCCTGATAGAGCATTTCTATACGCAAGACAAAAAGGCCCTAGCATTGGGTCTTCTCTCACTACCCCTCTTTACAGAACTGCCGAAGATGACTCCGCCACCCCTAGCAGTGTTAACTTGGACAGCATTTTTTAATTTAGTTTTGGTCTTTTGCCTAAAATATCTTTTAGTTTTAGTCATCTAAACTGTTCTAATTTTAGTCTAGTTTTAGTTGATGAAATTTCACAACATTTTAGTCGACGAAATCTACTGTAAATTTAGTCAACTAAGATATGAAGTGTAAAGTGTAAGACATTTTTTATGTTTCCTTGAATTTCTGAAGTCATGTTTTACACTTGGATCCTGCCACCATTAAGCTAGGGCAGTTGTGATTGGATGTCCTTCTTAACTCATCCAACCTTTCCACACAACTAAAGTAGCTGTGATTGGATATATTCCTAACTTGTCCCTACTTTCTACATGACCAAATTAGGTCTGACTGGATTAAGTCTCTGTCAGACATTTTAGTCTTGTTTTCATTTGTTGACGAAAATGTCAGTTAATTTAGTTTTTGTCAATGTACACTGTTTTTTTTCAGTTATAGTCTAGTTTTCGTCAGGAGAAAAAAGGTTGTTGTCGAAAACTGTGACGAAAATAATTAAATCAACAAAATTAACACTGCCCCATAGACAGACCTACCATTGTGATGTCATACAATTGTTTTTAGCCAGCAGTTGAAGCCTGTTGGCTTTGGCTGGCAAGCCTAGGGCCAATCACAGATCAGAGAATGATTACAGCTTTGTTTACAACCAATTAGAGAGGACTGGGCCCACGTGGGGAAAGGGGCAGGAGATATGAAAGAGCATCTTTGATAGACTGAGAATACAGGTGGATTAGGGATACTCTGTATATGAAAACTAGAAGGTTTTTGATTGTGAATGTTAGGGCTGTTCGTTTTTCAAAAAAAGAAACTTGATTGGTTTCAGGGAATACGCGCTAATAACAGAAGATATTTGGTTATTAGTGTGTACCCTCCCCACCGGCCAGCCACAAAACACAAGACATTTCCATTGGATCCTTTTACTATCTGTCGTTGATGGCCTTCTTCAGCCCCTCTGGTGGGGGGCTTGCCAAAGAGGACCCAGAGGCATTGGGCTGAGCGCCCAAAAGCCAACAAATGGTCCCCCTCGAATTTGTCGTAGTTGGCCGGTTGTTTTGCACATAATCGACACACTGAGAAGCTCAAAGTGCTTCCACATGGTACTCCTCAAATGATTTTTGTCTGTTGGGAGTGGCTTTGCCTCTCCATAGAGGTTTCTTCTTCTGTTGGTCTCTGGCAGACTAGATGTAGCTGTTGTTGTGGTCAAGAGAGCGCCCTCTGCTTGAAAAGGTGGTTCACTATTCCAGGAACCCAAATGTGCTGTTGAGCTGTTTATTTTACTTTCAAATGTTTATTTACAGTTCTAGTACAGATTTTTACCCCCATAATTGAACGGATGTCAAGATATCAAATATAAGGTGACAGCCCTAGTGAATATAACTGTGGAAGTCAGCAAAACTGAATACGTGAACCTGAGTTAGGACAAAATATGGACTCTTTAAAAATATTTTTTTCACAGAAGTCAAGGAAAGATGTGCAGCAATACATTTTCATCTTACTGTAATTCCTGTAATAAAATAAAATGTTTTAGTTGAAATGTATTGTGAGAAAACCAGCTTTGACCTCACAAAATAACTTGATAACTGGGTCAAGAGTTTAAGAAAACAATTTTGATTGAAGAGTTATAATCCCAGAACAGAGCAAATTGAAATTTGTGGATGAATATCAGCCTAGGGCCCCTTTACCTGTTTTTTTTTTTTCATATCAGACACTTTTATGCAACCCACTTAGTACAGCTCCACAGCCCAATTTTGGTCCCGACCCACCATTTGTGAACCAAAGCTTCAAGCAACCCTCACAGTTTCTGAAAGCACCAGAAATGATCATGAGTGTTCAACTTTTTCTTGTAATATTTTGGGTGATTTCACTGATTCTGACGTATTATTTCATTGTTTCTTCCCACACAGTGATGGTAAAGCAATCCAAACCCAAAGTGCAAACCCAGGTGAGACGTTCATCTCTTTTGTTGTGTCATAAACCGCACACCTCTCTTTCCAACACACAAAGGTGTCACACCTAATTCCATACATTCCTGAGCAACCTTTATGAAGTCCTTCATGTGCTGCCTGCATCAGCATCTCAGCTCGTAATGCTAACTTCAGGCTCTAGAGGTCCTCATTTACCCGCAGTTCTGTGTATGTAGCGTGAGGAGTAGAACCATTTAACTGGTCAAGCTCAAAGATTAGGTGACCCTCTCAGTTTCAATTTAGCTTTAAATAAACTTTGAAGAAAGTTGTGTTTTAGTGTAGCAGGGTCAAATATTCACCTGTTTTTCTATACTGTTTCTTTTATTATTACACAAAATTACCTGCAATGTTCTGTGCTGTGTCAGCCGAAAAAGTCTCCTCCATCCATGATGCTCTTGTGTTCAAAGTTGCAGCCTGTCTTTCCTTTTATTTCTTCTTCTGTGGTTAATTATATATCCCTTTGCCCCTCCCCTCTCCCCTTTTTCTAGAGGGAGAGGATCTGGAGCAGGCAGTAAAGTTCAAATAGGTTTTTGTCTCTTGCCAGAATAAATGTGGCCAAAGAGAGAATCGAGTCTCACATTATCGTTCCCCGTCATGACAACACAACACAGATATTCCACGGGTTACATCAGGTCATACACATTTGTACCAAGAGACACCTGAGGACACTGAGCTAGTTGTAAATGCTGACATGTTGAGTCCTGTGAGAGCTTTGGATCCTTCAGACCTGATAAACTAAAGTGACCCTGGATGAACCAGAACCAGTCACAGGCAGAGAATGACATGAGAACAGTAAACAACAATAACTTCAACTTTCGACATCTTAAGCTATAGTTAGTGATCTTACTTTTGCCTGTTTGTACTAAAACAAAAATTTAAGCTGATTCCTCATTCAGTGCTAGTTTTTGACTTCAGGTCAAAACTCACCTGACGTGCCATGGCCTTGATTTTAGTTTGATCTTGGTCTGCTAATTTGTTTTTGCTGTTTTTATATAAACTTTATGTATTTATAAAATTGATGCAGTGATTGGATGGCACTTTAATTTTGTTGTACGTGTCATAATGATAACAAAGATATTCTGATTCTTCTTACTCTGATTATACACTGCATTTTTTTTTTGCAAAATGCTGTCTGGCACAAACCTCCTATCTCCAGAATTGCTTCTTTTTAGTGGCTGCTGTGTGATGCTGCCAGCTTTGAGTTTACAGAAAAATATTTGTATTATAATTTCTTTTTGCCTAGTTTAAGCAAAAATGTGGAGGGAAATACTTCGTCCTTTATGTCATAGCTGTATGAGGGTTAAAGTGGGCCCCAGAAGATTTTCAGGGATATGGGACATTAATGGGAAGGGCTGATCTAGTCTGTATCTCAAGTGTTTTTTTCCTGTTTTCTTCTTTTTTCTTCTCCTTTAGTCTGTTTGATGGACAGTCACTCATCATTCCTGCAGTGCATGGGTCTGAACTGTCGCTAGTCAAAGTGTTTGCAAAGAGTTAGTGCAAGGTCACTGGAGTGATGGAGCATGAAAACTCAGGGATAATGTTATAAAGTTGTTTTCTATTTAAAGATTGAAATTGTAGCATTTGAAGGATACCAGATCAACCATTGTTCACACTGTTTTAAACCCTGTGTGCAGGCACGATTGAAAAAGCCAAAATAACTGGTAGAGAAAGGAAATCCAGCTGGATTTATTATAGCAAGGCCAACTATACTGCACCATTAACTTCCCCAAATGTAAACCTCACCTGAATGAAAGTGAAAAGCATGGTACTCATCAAAATCACAATCTGAAATCCACAAATATCTGAATCAAATTTTGTTAAAAGTTATCTAATTGCTGCTGAGATTTTCTCTGTGAATCAAAAAGGAGGTCTCTGCGTTGTTAGCTGGTCTGGCTAAAACATTTTAGAGCTTAATGTTGCTGAGTGATTCATGCGGAGCAACAGTGATTCACTTTACGGTATTTCCTGTTTTATAACTGATGTCCTGAATCAGAAATAAGGGGAAGTGATGCAATTAAGTTTCCAGTGTTTCCCTTTGATCGGAGGAGGAACTGGCATTTGATGAATCACCGGGCAGAGAAAATGTTTTATGGAGAACCTTCATGAAACACCCTCAAACTTTGTTGTCAAGCAGAAATAGATATGTAACAGTCATTCATCTACAAAAGTTAATGAGGAATAAAAGTCACAAATACATACACAGAGGCACAGGACCATTTTAGCCTGATCCCCTGTCATTCATGTCTTCTTGATGATGTTGTTTGTATCCTCTCTATATAACTCATGTTCTGAAATTTAACCTCCGAACAGCTGCAGCTTAATCACACAGCCAGTCCCATTACCAAGTGTACTGAGGGGGTGCTCATGTTATACACAGCGATCTGTAACTACAGCACTCACTCAGAGTGATTTGGCACTGCCAGTATGAGTGAATGAGCACTGAGCACTCATTGTGAATGTGTGTGTGTGTGATAAGTTAGAGAGGCTCTCTGAAATGACTCCAAGCATGAAGTTCTATGTCCGAGTGTCGACAACAAAGGTTCATTTTACTTCTGTGGCAGCACAGAGCAGACAAAGAGGCATGTGAGGTCTGAAGAGCTGAGAGACACACAGACATGAAGTGTTAGTTGTTAAGCTGTCAGTCATTGATGTGGTGTCCATCTTTTAGAATACTGTGTAAGGGGCTCTGAAGCTTAAGCACAAAAAAATGACCACATGACCAAAATGTTTCGTGGAAATGCAGCCACTCTGCTGACTTTCTTATGTGTCTCCTGAAATGTCTTGTTCCTCTCTTTGTTCTTCAGTCCTGGCTTTTAATGGCCCTGAGTAAACAAATGGTACCCAGCAAGTTTCTTGAGAAATTCAGTAAATTGAAAACATGAGGAAAAACAAAATATTCCATGGGAAATGTGACATACATTGACAGTACATCACAAAGAGCTTAGGCTTAATTCACAGTTTACCACCTCTGAACCCAGTGGTCAGTGACCTAAAGTCATTTACTGAACTGAACTCTCTTGGTAAAGCCTGAAACCATTTGCAAGGCTTCAGTAAACAGAAGAAAATTGGA